>AP018154.1:14294615-15521602 GCA_003052745.1 Caenorhabditis inopinata
AATTGCAGACATAAGTTTTGGTCCAGCATCAGACCCGTTTCTCTGACTTTGAAATCCGGCTTTCTTAAAACAAATTTTTACAAACAAATTACAATCAGATTTCATACCACAATATGCTTGATAATGTTCGCAATCGATCCGATGTAAGCAACTTGCGTAGACTCGCTGGTTATGCACGGGAGATGACAAAGTTTCATGATTCTTTGCATCACATGTCCGTTAATAAACTCCTCGGTAATTTTTTGGGAAGGACTCTGAGTCATCATCGTCTCAACAACACGGGCAATGAGAAGCATGTAATCGCCAATCGGTAAAATCTTTTTTCCATGAGCATCTTCACACATCATCCCAGTTCCATATTCGAAAGGCTTAGAAGGTTTTGGGCTCGGTGCGGTTGGAGCTGGAGCTTCGCCAGACATCTCATCCATTGACATCTCATTGTCTTCCTCATCAACATCGGAATCTTCTCCATCTTCTACCTCCATTGCTTCTTCCTCAACGTCTCCACCAACTCTTTCATCGGCATGTTCTGGTATATTTTGCTGATTTCTCAACTCTCTGGCTTCAAGAGCTTCTCTTGGAAGCAACGAACTATTATTTGGTGAGAAAACAACACTTCGAGCCATCGTTTTCGTAAGAGTTGGAACTAACTCAACACCGGCAGGGGGGTGACGACTAATTTCGTCAAGAAGGTCAAGAATAACGATAATAGACTTGAGCATGTCATGCTTCAGATCAGGATAGTGTCTCATCAAATCATCTAGAGCTCCTCCAATTGTTTGTGCTGATTCAAAAACATCAGCCGATCGTTTTTTTCGTAGAGTGACCAAAAATTTGACACTGAGCACAATACGGAAAATTTGATCGAATGGATCGTAGCTTTTGAACTGTCTGAGACCTCGTTCGTTGAGACACATCGCTGTGAAAACATTTCCGAGTGTTGTGATGACATCTTTGCTGTTGGGCAGCTGAAACGAAAAAATACAGAAATTTCAAGCAATTTGTTAGATGTAAAAAAGTTGGTTTCCTTTTTCTTTCTTTACTCTATTTAATGAGAAAATAATCTTATTTTTTTCCTTTTAAACACGATGATTTCATACAAAAGTTTTCTTGCAGATTTTACAAACGTTTTTTTTATCGTATTTGTTTATGGCAAGTATATTTGTTAAAAGCTCAAACCTCTTTGCGTAGAAGACTTTGAAATATGACGTATGGGACATGACGACGTTGAATAGAAGACAGTTCTTCCGGAAATTGGTAGACGAAATTGGTTATCAAGTGCGCCGACTGATGGAACAATGATGGAGAATAGTATTCCGCATTGGACAAAATGTGCATTAGAGCTTCGGGAAGATCACCCTCCATCAAATGCTTCATTATATCCTGAAACTGAACATCACCAATAGCTCTCTTGATGAAAGTCAGTAGGCCTTTAATCAGTCCACTTCTTTGTTGATGGCATGATGCACCATTGAGCTGCACTTGCTCCCATGGCCCTCCTTTGATCTTACTATCGAGTGTTGAAACAATAACATTTTCAGGCGAATGAACAAGTTCTTGGGGAGACTCTACTTCAACCAAATTCATTTGGTCATCGCTCTCTTCCTGGTGTTCGTTTAATTCTTCTTGATCTTCTCTCGGTTCCTGTTCTATTTCAAACGGAATGTCATAGGAAGTATCAATCATGAACGGTTGCTCCTTGCGGCATTCGTTTATTTCGAACTGGAAAAGTTTTCTATGAACCATTTCTTTTAGAAAAGCAGAACTTACTACAACTCTGTTCACACAAATCTCCATTCCATTATTCGCTTTAAAAGCAGTAACGTCGATAGTTGTGAATAAGTCGATAATGCGTGCACATCTTGTTCCGAATGTTATGCATTCGATTGGAAGTTCGTGAAAACCAATGACACTAAGAAGAGTCTGAGTTAAACCTGAGCCAACAAGAGTATCTCCTCCAGGTTCTATGCTCGCTAGATGATATATGAATGAAAAAAGAGCAGTAGCCAGCGAAACTGATGGTTTTCCAGTTTTTCCGAGATTGTTGTTTTTGAGCTCGTCAACAATTTGGCGAGTCATTACAGATAAAAAACCATGGTAACTACCTGCAGACAGTGCTTCAAGAATCTGTGTAATTTTCGGCTCTTTCTCGTAGGTCACAATAGAACAAAGTGTGGAAAGTGCTTCTGTTTGTATAGCATCGTGAAGATTGTGATCTTGTTGAGTATCAGCCTCCCTGTCTGACTTCAACAACTCGACAATTTCTTCGATAAAGCCGCTATAAAGAAGCGAGCTCAATGTATTCTCATCGGTACCCCCAAGTCGACAATAGACAAGTGTACTGACAGACAGCAGACGCACAATGAGGCATTTAAATCTATGATGCCAATCGTCAAAACTAATTAACATTCGAACCCGCGACAGCAAACAGTACATATCCTCTTTTGAAAATTGATTCGACGAAACAGTATCCGAACTAACTGGTGGACTTAGCTGAGCTATTGTCCGAGTGATTAGCTCTCCAACAGATTCGTTTTTCTGAAACTAACATATAGTTTAAAACGAGGTTTCCAGGAATAATAAAAATGTCATCTACTTAAAACATACCTTCGGCTGATCTACAAGTATTGTTCGCTGCTTGGCGTCAGTGTAAGTGAACGGAAAAAGCATGGGAAGTTTTGGTTCTCTTTTCAAACACTCCGCCATTTTCACAGTTCTTAACTTTCCTCCCCAACATTGAGCGATAGCGGTCAAGCGCTGAGCTAACGCATGCTGATCTTTTTGTGGAATACGAGTACTGAGAAACTTCGACCTTTTCCCCATTACTTGAAGCAAGCGAAGAACTTCGGCGAGAAGGTCCATATCAGTGCTTTCTAGAAGAGCAAGAATCCTATCAACACTTTTGTAGATGCGTCTAGACGAGGTGCATTCGAAAAGAAGAACCGTGAAGCGGACGATGGAAACTGCATAATTTTTAAGAGCAACATCACAGTCGCATTGCATATTACCATGCTCAATCTAAAAAATATACATTATCTGATAAAAACATAAATAAACCAGTACAGATAAATTTAGGTAATATAAATAGAAATATTACCTTTTGAATAGCCCTTTCAAGAATTTCATCACATCTGTTTAGTACTTCTGTCCATTTATACAATTCGGTCTTTCCCATCACAGCATGTACATCACGTCCCTTATTGATAGCTGCGATAAAATCCTCGTCATTTTTTGTAGCCACGATGTTTCGAAGAAGTAAGGCACTAGCTGGCGGCATATCGGTCACCCCAGAGCTGGAGCTTGGTTCCGAATCCTCAATCTTCATTTTTGAATAATTTCAAAACCCGCAGTTGTGATGCTTGTGGTGCCCTTCCAGGACCTCTATATTTACAAACAGTTGACTTCTGATAATGATATATAACGTTTGATTGATCGTCGGTTTCGTATTTTCGCTGAAACACGGCGCCAACCTGAAAAACAATGATTTATTACGCATAAAATCCCAGAGAATACAAATTACGAAACAATTGCGAAGCTTTCAAACTGGTAAAATATGGAGGGAAGCATCAAAAATTGAAACAAATATTTTTTATTAGCTAGGTAGTAATTTTCAGAAAATTGGCTTATATTCCGGTCTTGAAAAGCATCAGAACCAGTATTGACAAAAAGCCTGTAAACTGAGCGAAAAATCGACAGCACTTCCTGTGCCCCCTAGCGAGTTTGTTTTCTAAATTGACTGCATCGACATCTATCAATATTAAAATACTACATTCAGCTAGAAATTTCGAAAGTATCATATAGTAGCAAATCAGTTCTCCCACGTTACTAGGCAACATCGTTGTCTGCGCTTATTTAAAAATCGATTTTCAGATTATTTCATCAGAAATCGATTAAACATGAGATTGGTGAGGAGCGCTGATGGCGCGTTCAAAATTCGCCTTGAATTTACTTAATGTGTGATCATAAAAAGAACTACGATAAATAGGGATTTAATAACAGCGCAAAATCAAATTTTAATATATATTTACGTTACCATAAAATACCACATTTTAGAGAAAATTTCGCAAAATTTTTCAGCAATGATCTGCGGAACAGCTGCGTTATTCGAATTTTCCGCAGTACCTTGGATACGTCCACACGAATCTAATTCCGCATTAAACCGCACCTTGGACGTATCATGAAAATCCCAAACAGGTGATGACTAACGAGAAACTTAGAGAAAAAGAATCTTAAAGGCACAAGCATATACATGGTTACACTCGTTTCGTGTGTGCAGAAAATTGAATGCGCTGCGAGACCAATTGGAGCGGTTCTGAAAAGAAAGAGCGAGGCTGCGGACGTTCATTTCATTTCGCAAGCAATCTTGCTAATGTTGAAGTGTGCTACGGAGCGATTGAAGATCAATGCGGAATTTTGAAGCTATTGAAATACGCAAAAAAAAAACTAAATTTTACTGAAAACCGGAAAATGTATTATTTTTAAAGACGCTTAAAGGTAATGTAACATAAATCCAAAACGTTAACACCTCAAAATGACAGTTATATGATCAGAACATGTTCTAAAATTCACGTTTTTAGTAGTAAAACGTGAAATGGAGTGCTAGAAGTCAGAGAAGGCTTCATTCAAAATAGTGATCTAATTTCATATATTCTTCACGTAAAATTCATATAATTTTCGAAAATTGTACTGGATTATTGTTTTATTAAAAAAATGTTTAGAGGAGAGAGTGGAAACTGTTTTAACAGATTTAATTCGTATGGGGACTACTATTGTCATGTATTGTTGCTTTATAACAAGTCATATGCCTTTCAGGATCAAGAGCGCAAGATCAGAGTCATTGAAAAACATTTTTTCTATTAAAAAAAAACCAACTCATGCCAGTTACTATGAATATGTATTCTAAATTCGCTCTTTTTCATATATTTTTCGTAGTCTAATCAAGAAACAAAAATGCTGCCTGAAATACTAATGTAAGTTTTTCAAGGAAATGAAAAATTACTAATTTCGGCGCTCTCTGAACGCATCCTCAAATAACCTAATTCCGTACAAAAAATGTTTTTATTCGTATTTTTCCATTCCGCGCAACACTTTATATGTATTTATTATGAAAAGATTCCCGAATGATAAGAAGGAAACAAGCTCGCGCCTATTTCAATGAGAATTTTTCTTTTATTTGTTTTATAGCAGTTCAATTAAGAAGTTGTTCACCTGCTTAAAGCATATATTTTTAATACACATATTAAAATCTTGATCTTGATATGGGATTTAGTTCCTCTTTTCTTGTTAAAATTATTTTTTTGTAAATTTTTAGTGCCTAATTTGTCAACTTTATTGTGGTATCGAACTTGAATGAATGATAATGAAAAACTGCAAAATCAATTAATAGTATCCACCGCTGTTTCCTCCTTGGCTACGTCCTCCTTCTTTTCCTCCACTGTTCTTCTGCTGGCCGTACCCTCCTTGACTTTCCGCTTGCTGTTGCTGTTGTCCTCCACTGTACTTGCTACCACCACCGCCGCTACTTTTTCCGTAGTTGCTTGCTGCAAAAGTAACAGTTAATTAGTATTTTCAGCTGAAGCATAGTCCTTCCGTCCCTTCATAGCTTACTATGAATAAATGCCCTAAACGTACTGATGCGCATTTATAAATTAGCTCGTGATTCCCGATGAACATTTTAATGGAGATTCAACACCCACGACGATAATTCTTGTAATCGGAGACGCCTTTTAACTCACCAATCTAGTACCAACTAGTGTAATCTGGTGTCTGAACCCATACTGGTGGTTTCGTGTTCGCCATCAAAGTTGACATTTAAAATTCCATGCGAATTTTGATTTGTTTAATTTTGATTAAACTTCAGGAGGCTATATTTGCCTTGATACAAAATATTCTACCTAAATTTTCAAAGCACTCTGTTTTTGAGTCTCACTATAATTTAAAAGCTTAAAAGCATTTCCATTATGGAAATTACCGATACAGAAATGTATCATTCTCGGTACGAATATCTAGAGCCCCCATTGTTGCTGAATAAAAGTGCTGAATAAAAACACCAACATAATCCAATATGGCCATTACTAAGCCTGGCTCACAGCATTGCTCACCTCCACTACTTCCAGTCCTGCTGTTCTGCTGGCCTCCTTCGCTATACCCCCTTCTGACTCTTATTTTGGGATGTGCCATCTCCCCAATATCTTCTTCTTCTACATCCAACTGAACCTCGCCCAGTGGTCCGATATCTTCCCCTTGATCTTCATTCGTTTTTAAAGCGTCTTGTTGTTTCGGGTTTTCCTCGAATTCGGCTTCGCGAAAAACACGAGTTGAATTAGATTTAGCCACGTAATTTTGACTACCGGGAATAGCCAAAGAATAATTAATCATCAGAAAAAGAGTGAGATAAAAGTATTGCATTTCAATAATGTTGGTATTCTGTCAGGATCCGACTCACTTTTATATGAACCCATAGTGTACGAGAAGGGTGTGGAAACCGGATGTTTGAAGAGAACAAGGTAATTTATCAATTAATGAGGTGCTATAAGACAGTGTCTATTCTATCGTTGAGTGCAAATAACAAAATGCGTCCAAAGTCATTGTTAAAGTATAGACTGATTCTTTTTCTTTTTTTTATTTTTTTATTTTCAAAATCAACGTTTTATTCTTGTAAAATCAATCGTAAAGCATAGTGGTGAAAGGAAATAATGAATAGTGGCAGTGATCCAAAGATAGGCGTTATCAATACAATTAAAAGAAAGTTTGAACATCTTCTCCGGATGCTTCAACGGAGGCACCGCTTCCATCAGAGTTAGCTGTGTTCAACAAGTATTGAGTTTTCAATACGGCTTCTTCCGATGGTTCGGTAGCAGCTTCTCCCGAACCAGAGCCTTCCTGAAAGAGAGAATTGACGTAAAATAAATGAATTTGTTTGTAACTAAAATTTCAGAACTATCTAGACTGAAGCTCGCTGGAGTTTGTTGTCCAATCTTCTGTTTGTATGGAATAAATGAAAAATTATATAACAACTCATGAGGACAGTTTTGAGCTGCTACTTATGAGAAACGGTGAGAAATATATTGCGATATTATCCCCAAAAATGTTCTCTACCTCACAAATAATAGGAATGTGTGCTTCCTTTTCTCGTTGATGTGATCCCAAAAGTCTATCGCGAGCACCTCAAAACTGTATACTAAAGAGTTAAAACGGGTCAGGCTCGGACCTGAATTGTAGTTTTTTGCGACAACCATTAATACGTAATATATTAATCATGTCAGACAATTCTGAATCTGTTTCAATTGGGCTATTAACGATTTTCAGATAATTGTGTTTAAATGTTCGACAACCGTTTCATTTTTTTTCATTCAGTGCATTCATTTGGAATTAATTTCACTGAATGCAAAATGAATCGATTGCCGAACATTTAAACTCAATTATCTGAATATCGTAGAACTCCATAGTACTCCAGAAAGAAGGAAGGATGTTCCCGTGGCAGTGCTCATTTCGCAAAAGCAAGACCTAGTGTCTGACTGACTCCGGCTGCAAGTTCCAAGATTTTCGAACTCTTGTGCTCACATATCTGCAGTGTGATGAGCATTTTGTTAGCATGGAAAGTGCGATGAATATGCTGAACAATTATCAAAAACTCACCAAATCAGCTCCAAACGCAGTTCCAAAGAACAAAATGACAAGAAGAAGTAGATTCCAGAGATGCATATTCGTATATCTCACAGTTCGACTGAACTGAGGTTAAAGCGCTTCAAAATAGTGGCAGGTGCTCTTTCGTCTTGATCCCGTTGTGTTGCTCTAGCAATGTCTCCTCCCTCTTTTTGATGTCAGTTTGCAAAACTCATTTAAAACAGAAACTTGTTTCCTTCATCGTTTTTCATCTTCATCATTTAGCGGCAAAGGTCAAAACGCTATACTTCGAATGTGAGAAGTGATTGAGGGAATTGAATGAATGGGGTCATGTGGCGACGCGATGAAACAAGCGTGGTAAGAATGATGATCAAGCGGAGGAGCAATTGGTATAGAATCATAGTGTGATTTTATCAACAAAAAAACCTTCATTCTCTCTGTTAAGAGCTCACCGAAGCGCAATAATTTATTGAAAGGAAAAAAGTTTCCATTTAATATTAAACAACCATAGGTATCAATACAACATGAGAGTTGGATCGAAGTCATTCGATGTCTTCGATCTTTTCCGAGAAATCAAGTTTTCAGTAAAAACAACTAGTGTTAGCGGAGGAATATATAGAGCAAAGAGGCCACAAACTGACATGTAAAAAGCATACGAGAGGCTGGCCTGATTGAAAGTGGTAAATCCAATGTCGTGATGTTCTTCTAGAAGCATTGAAATCTTGATACTCGACTGGAATTGCGAATAGAATAGGGCTAGGGCTCCTCCATGAGATACAGCTGTAACGAGCTACTTTAACATTTCCTAATCAAGTAGGACTTGTGCCCGACTAGATTTTCTTTTATAGGTGGGGAACAGGTAGAGGGTGTGTAATTAATAATAGTCTATTTAAAAAAAAGTAAAGTATAGGTCATAAAAAACTGACAATCCAGGTCAGGGGGAAACATTCTTCTCATTAAAAATTAATTCTTGATGAAGGTAGCAAATTGAAGGTGAACCGATGATAACAATCAGATAATTCAAATTCGAAATAAGATTGATAAAGCTAGGCGAGCTGACTAATATGCGCCGGAATCTGTCGGCTAACTGCTTTTCGGCCGAGGTTCATTTGTTCAATTGATAAATAATAATATTTTCTTAAATTTTATATTTTCGCGGTCCGATAACTACAATTTACCAACTTTTTCGAGCATTTATTTTCGTTTTGAAAGAAGGCGGGCCTGTGTAGGATCGTTTCTCAGCTAATAACATTTTCCACAAGTTTTTTTTCGAACATTATGTTGATAATTACACTTTGCATTCGTTTATATGAAATCTAGTCAGGCACTAGTCCATTTTTACATTTTCAATCAGTTCGAGTAGGCTTACAGGAGAGTAAGCTCCACAGATAAATTCCATTTGGTCCAGCAACTGAATTATCCAAAGCCAACGAAGTCATTGAGAATACACAAGTGATAACTCCAATCATCGACCAAATTAAAGCCATCGATTCAAAAAACAGGAAAAATATCCAGACGGTTCGGGAAAAGAATGATGTGCCATCTTGAAGTTCTTGGAACACTGAGCATAAAAATAATTAACGGTATATTATGTTCAAAAAATACCTGTAAACCTAGTGTTCACATCACCCTGACCGAAATCAATATCTCTATTTCCTACAAATATTCCGGTGTGAACTGATCCGGCATGGCGAAATTTTCTAGTGTCGATAACTTCGGCACGGGCCCAGTATTCGGAACATCCAGCTACGATTGTGAAGAAGATGCTGAAGAATATTTTGATAAAAGCAATATTCACCTAGTGGCCTAACTGCCCCAGCACGGCCATCAGAACCAAAATGATAGAATGTTCAGGTTTTGACTCAAATATGGTGTACTATTGTCGCCAAAGAATATCATATTCATGAAAAATGCACACTTTTTTAAAATTTTCTCAAAAAGGAGATTTGGATATTTTTAAACGCTATCTTTTTTTTAAATTAAATATTAGATTGATTCGTAAATTCTTGTTATTTTAAAGACAAAAGGTGTGATTATATAAAAATGAGAAATCTATGATTTCAGGTTTGTGCACATCGGCTGGCTGTGCGCCTTTATCGACTCATTCAGACCGGCGCTCATTGCTGTGCCGTAGAGTACACATTTTTCATCTCCAGTAATGATTTGTTCCAGCCAGTGTTGCGTGTGGTGAGAAGATACGAGCTCATGTCAACACGGATATCTAAGTTTCTCTGATTCGAAACGTGGGTAACATAACGACCGAGTTTTTAACCGAGTTTATTGCTTCAAGCCCACTAGAAACTGCTGCTTAAGACTCAGGAATCCTGGGTAACTGACTTGGAAAGGACCTTTCTCCACCACAAGTCGCATTGCATCGGAATCCTCTCTTTGCCTTCCTGATCGAGTTAGATTACTGATTGAAAAGTCGCCATTTTCAATGATACCATTCGTTGTTCGAGAGAGGCCTCTGGCTTGTATTACCCCACCAAACATGTGATAAAATAGCAGCTGACCCAGTTTGTTTTCGAAAGAAATGAAAAATGACTGAAGCATATGAGCAACTCTAATATATTCAAACTTGCTTGAAGAATGCGAACTAATTTTTTCACATATGAGGCTTGAATACAAAAAAAATCTGAGAAAAATGTGATATAGAAACTGTTGAGCAGAATTAAAATTTGTGTTTTACTCATAACTTTTTCTTAATTCAGTTTTTAAAATGATTTTAAAGCTGGACTCGCCGGGCCTTAGTAGTCCTCCCCGGAAATTATTGAGAAAACATAATTATTTTACACAAATTCGGAAAAAGCTGTGCCCGCCACCACATTTTAAAATTATTAAAAAAAACCAAATATTTTTTATTACGAAATGCTTGCTTACAGATTGTTTACGAGATGCTTGTTTACAAATTATTTTGAACGAAGAAGTGCAATAAAAGTGAAATTGTTAGCCGTAAGTTGATTGTTCTCTGCTGGATAGAAGGGACAGAACGGCACAAAGCACACCACTGGCGCTAGCACGGAGATGTGCAGCAAGTGGTTTTGATGCTCAGCGTCCGGGTAGTTTGCGCCTGCTTATACCTCCATTTTCCCAAATTAGGAAAAAGTGTGAATTAGAGAATTGGGTCAAAAACTTCCAATATCTCCCGATAGTCGTAAGATGTCATTATGTTAAAGCGTTTATTATAGTTTTAATATTTTATACAGTGCGGTCAATATCTATAGGACCCCCCTCTAATTAACGTCTATCCGGAGAACGGAAAAAGATATCAAAATTTTGTAAGCGCCATTCGATTTCAAACACAAAAAAACCCCCGGGGCCAAAATTTCATGAAGATACCACTTTTCAGGATTCTGTAACAACAAAAAGGTGCATCTGCAAGTGGTCAATATCTATAGGACCCCCTCATTTTCCGCTTTTTGCAGATAGGAGGTCCTCCGGAACTTTGATCTTTTTTTCCTGTTTTTGCTTTATTGCACGTTTTTCGGTTTTCTACAGTAATTTTACACTTCTAGAAACCTTCCCGCTTTTTGAAAAAGCCCAAATACACTAAATTACACATTGAAAGACGTAGTTTATTGAAAACTGGAAAGGAATGGCAAGAAAAACATCAAAAACTAACAAAAATTCATTAACTAGTTTCTCCTCCATTGTTCAGGATCACTTCAATCAAACGATTCGGCATGCTGGCGACCATATTCTTGAGAACAGCGCTGCTGATGAGGTCCCACTCCGATTTCACAGCTCTCTTTAGCTCGTGTACAGTGTTGTACTGACGACCATTGTGGTACACACGTCAAACCAAGTATCCCCAGACATTCTTGATGTGGTTCAGATCCGGACTGCAGGTGGGCCACTCCATCACATCGATCTTCTTGGCGGAAAACCAATCCATTGTAGACTTGCTGCGATGGGTTGATGCGTTATCTTCCTGGAAGGTGTGAGTACGGCGGCGGTTCTGGAAGAATGGAACGATAGTGTTCTGAAGGGTCAGCTGATACGAAGTGGACGTCTCGCGAGTAGTAATGAACTTGAGATCCAACTTCTTCTCGTCGCAGAATGCTCCCCAAACCATCAAACGTCCACCGCCGAAATTGTGCTTCAAGAAGTACTTCGGATCCTTCCGAAGATCTCTCCAGTGGCCTCTGTATCTCTTCAGTAGCCATCGAGAATGTCTGAGGATACTTGGTTCGACGTATGTACCGCAACGACCGTCTGTACAACACTGTACACGAGCTAAAGAGAGCTGTGAAATCGGAGTGGGACCTCATCAGCAGCGCTGTTCTCAAGAGTATGGTCGCCAGAATGCCGTATCGTTTGATTGAAGTGATCCTGAACAATGGAGGAGAAACTAGTTAATGAATTTTTGTTAGTTTTTGATGTTTTTCTTGCCATTCCTTTCCAGTTTTCAATAAACTACGTCTTTCAATGTGTAATTTAGTGTATTTGGGCTTTTTCAAAAAGCGGGAAGGTTACTAGAAGTGTAAAATTACTGTAGAAAACCGAAAAACGTGCAATAAAACAAAAACAGGAAAAAAAGATCAAAGTTCCGGAGGACCTCCTATCTGCAAACAGCGGAAAATGAGGGGGGTCCTATAGATATTGACCACTTGCAGATGCACCTTTTTGTTGTTACAGAATCCTGAAAAGTGGTATCTTCATGAAATTTTGGCCCGGGGGTTTTTTTGTGTTTGAAATCGAATGGCGCTTACAAAATTTTGATATCTTTTTCCGTTCTCCGGATAGACCCTAATTAGAGGGGGGTCCTATAGATATTGACCGCACTGTATGCAGATTCGACTGGAAAAGTTCCATCTTTCGTATTCGTTTTCACTACTGACCACGCAATGTTTTCAGCATAATCTAAGTCTTGGATTCCGGATTATTACAGTGGGGGATAGTAGCATCGAATCGAACTCGATTGACCGGGTTACGAAACGATATACAAAAAACGGAATCGTTTCAATGGCATCCAGAAAGAGCTCACCTAAATGTAAAAGCAAACATCGAGATGAAAACAGCGAGTTTCTGAGTAGACTCTACCATCGCTAAAGCTGTCGGATGGTTCGTTCGAAAGTTAGGAATGAGAATCCAAAAAAGGCGGGAACGAGATGCTGTTAAAATTAAAAAAAAAACTTTTCGCTGGTTTCGGTCCTTTTCCGTCAGTTTAGACGTACAAACAAAGAGAAATAGAGAAATGTGCAGCCTGATCTGCCGGATATCCCTAATGTTTGGCCGGAGGAGGGCTCACAATCCCGTTTCTGACAGTTTTTATGCAACAAGAAACGTTGTGCAAATGAATAAATAAAACACGCAACACGACAGGATATACCAGCGGTTCTTTAGAAGAATATAATAGTGCTTTACCGTAGTTTAAACTGTCTTAAGTGGCCTGAACACTCCGCATTTATTAACTATGCTTTAATGCAATTAATCGATGTACGACAAGCAAATGGCTTTCATAGGAATTGCAGAAAGCAGAATGGCACGGCGCGGGGCTTACAATTTAATTTACGAATCTACCATCGAAACAATTCATCATTTTGCTCATCTGAGCTCTGTTTAAATAGAAGTTTTACTTCGATCCTACATGGTTCATGTGCCAGATACTGCTCCTGCGAAATCAGCCGTTTTTTTATGATGCTCCTTGCACTGAAATATGCGAAATTCCGCTTTACAACTTTTCCAAATGAACCTCTTTATGCGCGTCTTGCAATTAAAATTAAAAACCTCGAAGTTCCATTGCCAAGTTTTCCTAACATCATCCTGTTTATTTGCTTTCATTTGCTAAAATATGCCGCGTTCAAAGTTGATTTCCAGGAGAAATTTCCTGGAAAAGCGCTGCCATTTTTTTCCAATTTTCCGGATAATCGAATTTTGACGAATTTGTAATGTTTTCGTCTTTTCCCATCACGTCTTCAACGATTCCTCTGTCAGAATTCATTATTTGAGGCGAAATATTCAGAAAAAACAGCCGAATATAGCGAAAAAAACGTTTATAAACTTGAAAAAATTGCGTTAAAAAAGAGGCGTAAATCGTGCGACGGTCGGTGGTCTCGAAGGGAAGAGGCAAACTACGGTAACACTCGTTGCGACAGTTTCCGGAAAATCTGGAAAAGAATGGCAGCTTTGGAGTCCAAATTGGACAGCGCTTTTCCAGGAAGTTTCTCTTGGAAATCAACTTTGAACGCGGCAATAGTCGGACAAAGAAATGTTGAGAATTTCGATTTCTCGCACCGATTGCAGCCATCTGCTAGAAGTATAGAATCCTACCTGTCTCACGTTATTACTACATTTAATCGAAGCATCAATTCAGGTGATAGTCCTTCTATTTCTCGGACGAATGCATTCCGATTTACTTCGAATGACACTAAAACTGTCATTCGAAATAAATCGGACTGCCACAAGTTTTGGCTATAACTTGCGGAGCTCCACTGTGTGGATGCACCTATTAAAAATGAATCTAAACCGCGTCGCTTGCGAACTGCGAGCTCAAACAAAACGGAAAACCTTACAATTAGATTCATGGCTTAATATTAAAAAATTGAAAATGCAGTTAAGAAGTTTATTGCAAAATCAATGATAAATGGGGAAAATGAACGTTTTGTTGTCGAAGATTCCTTTTGAGAAAGACATGGAAATATGAACGACCCGCTTAATGATACCCATGAATATGGAAAGTGAAAAATGAAAAGTTGAGAACAAACGAGAAAAGCCTAAAAGTTTGAAAGATCGGCTGCAAAGAACTGATGTAAAACTCCTTGTGACACACTGGAAACCCATAGAAGGTACCGTTCTAGGTACTCAAAATGCAATGTGAGAAGTGGACCCCAGTTTGTGAGAAGACCACGGACCTAAAAAAGGTTGCATTTGAACGACTGATGAGTTTATAGCAGAGCAAGAGAATGAAAGGACCAACCTGTTGAAGCTCATCAATAGTTTTAACCGAGTGCAACAGTATTCTGGAGGCTGGTAGAATTGCTGTCGAATTGGTCGAAAACAAGGCCGTCTTTTCAAATATACTCATTTTTGCAATCTCTGACCAAAGATATTTGCGGAACGTTGGATTGTAGTGAAGTGAAAAGTCGGACTGAAAAGTGTGCGGCTCAGCATTCAATGAATAAGAGGGTGGTACCTGAAGAGCAGACGCATAGACAGCAGCATTTTTGGTGCTGACAATGGTTCTGGCAGTTTTTCGCAGTAACTTTTGCTCATGGGAACAAGCGGCAAGCTGCACAGTAAGTGCCCATTTCGCACCGGACGACTGAAGACGGCTGTCAAGGAGCTCGTGCTGAAAGTGAGTTTCGGATGATATTTATTCATTTGAATCTATTCTCCTCACCACCGTTTTCATGTCATTCGGAGGTTTCGTAAATAGCTGATGGCACACTGCGGTGACCTGTTTATGTACATCTTCTGTCCACTCATCTGGAGCATGTGACCATTTTTGAGTCTGTAATTTTCGCAGTTACTCTCAAAACGTCATTCGATGTTCTTACATAGTAGTCGTTTTTGCATGAAGGAAGTCCAGCAGCACATCTCATTTGATACAGCTTTGCTAGTCTTTCAGGCCTCACTAGCCATAGTGAAGCAGTCTCGGCGTCTACTTGACTTTCATTCAGAAGATGATCCATTTGTGAAATAACCGGCTCGAAGTAAATAAGAATTGCCTTATTCAACTGTGTTGCTTTGAAGACGTCAATAAATCTATAAACCGCGTCGATTCCAAAGAGCATGACTTCCATTTTGGTCTCGTGAGCAAGATAGCCCAATAGGTACAAGTAAAGATGAGGGTTCACCGAGTTAGACAGAAAATATTCAGCATCCAGAATGAGCTGCATTCTCGATTTCTCGTTGATTTCCAGATGATTTTGATGCAACGTCCTGGCCAGAAGCTTCCAGTTCAGCAGATCGTAGTTCACTCGGTACGGATACTTCCATTCAGGATTGACAAGCACTGCTTGGTTCGGAGATATTTCCGCGTCTCCAAACGAGACAGTGCGGTTCTTGAGCCAAAACTCACGGATCACTTGACCTTCGGAGGTTTTTAGTGACCCAAACATATACGTAATTGGAATAGTCCATAAGTCTTGTGAGGCACCCGCACGACGGGGTTTTCTCAGTTCATCCCTTCGACTGATCGCGCTTATTGATGCAGGTGTTGATGTCTGAAAGCCGTGGCGCTTATTTTCAGAAACGCCTTTCAGGCTTGCTCTCACCTTCCTCTTTCCCGGACGATGCTTTCTTTGTCTTTCCTTTTTTCTTTCTTTGTAACCTTCGAACAAGGAGTCGTCAAACAGTGTAGATCCATCGTCAGCGCTTCTGCTTCCTCTAAAATACGTCTGGCTCAGAGCATCAAATTGTCTTAAAATAAAGCTTACCTGTATCTAACTGTTGCCACTGATTTACGGTCTTTCAAGAAGCTTCTGTATTCGTGGTGAACAGTTTTACGCTGATTGATTGTCATCATTTCGTTATCATAGTTTCTTCTGAAAAGCAGCAGACGTTTTTTTAGAGAGAAAAAGAGCATTGCTCACATCAAATTTATCTCTGGAAGTCCTTCATTTACAAACCATCCTTCGAGCACATGACTTAATCTCTCTTGCTCAGCACCATGATCAGCGTATGCGGGAAGGCTGGCAAATAGATCATCGCGAGATACTGATCGGTACGCATTCTTTCTCAAATATCGACGAACTGCGGCTTTAAAGTCAAAGTCGCTGACCAGGTCTCGCAGCATTCGAATCAAAACGCATCCCTTTGTGTACAGATTGGTTGGATGGAAGGACAGTTCTACTTGAGATTCTGTGGCAAGCTCGCGAACAAGAGACAAGCTATGATCTTCTTCGCTCTGAAACTATGCTCAGTGAGCAGCTGCAAGAGTGGAAGAGATACCTGAGCTAGAACAAGAGCTGCTAAACTGTCATAATATTCAAATTGAGCAGTCACAGGTCGCTCAACGGTCATCATTTCATATACATAAAAAGTAGCGAATCCCTCGTTTAGGAATAGTTCCGACCAATCTCGCATTGTTACCAGATTACCGAACCTGGAATCAGAAAATGAATATTCAAATTGAAAATTGTGAATGACGATTCAACCGAACCATTGATGAGCCGCTTCGTGTGCAATTAATTTTCCAATGCGAAACTCATTGTACATTCTGTCGACTGTCTCGTTGACATGATCTGAAAATGTTTAGCTCATCGATGGCTCAATACTTCCGCTGATTCGCCTACCAGTGATTGGCGGAGTATAAGCGATCGAAGCGAACTCGAAAACGATCAAACCCCAGTTTTCCATTCCGCCAACATGAAAGTTTCGAGCAGCAATCATATCGATTTTGGGAAGCGGATACGGTACCTGTAACTAGTTTAAGAGAAACTGCGTATTTCAAGCAATTGACACCTCCAATGCGTCTTCTAGTCTATCGAAAATGAGGGGCGCATATTCGAGAGTGAACTTGATAGACATCACGTCTTCCGGGTATGTCCATACAGTTACAGGTATTCCACGTTCAGTACGAGTCTCCAATTTGACGAATTCTCCTAGAAGTAGTGCTTTCAGAAACCACGTTTTCAGCATGACAACTCACCAATCGCAAATGCTAGCAGGTATGTTGACATCGGAGGTGTTGTCTGGAACACTGTAGTTTTCAGAGGCTCATTCCAAGACTTGCGAGAAAGTGACTCGATTGGAGGCATATTTGACAATACCGTGTACTTCTTGTGATGTTTCACTGAGATATTGAACGTGGCTTTGACACCCGGTTCATCCCAACACGGAAGGAACGCACGAGCTAACGTTGGCTCGAACTTAGTTGTGAAACTGGTTGCCTTTAATGATGAATTGAGCTGAGAGTCCAGAGAGCATCTGACTCCGTCCACGTCTTCATTGCAAATAGTCATGTTATATGACATTTCTAGAACGTACTTCCCTTTCTGAAGCGGGTCTCGCAACGTTATTCTTCCCAGCTTCTTTGATTCCTCTCGCTTGAAAGTGCTAGCGTAAAACTTTTTGCCGTCTTTTCTCAAACGCATTCTCTCGATTTTAATGTTGGGTCCCAGATGAAACTGAATCTCATCGTCCACCGCGTTACCGTAACTTTCGAGATAAATTGAAATATTGGCTCGAATGAACAAGGAAGTGTCAAATTTCGAGAAGTCCAGCTGCAAAGTATTGTCATTGTTGCTAACCGCAATTCATTTTTTTTCAAATGAAAACCTGCAGATCATAGTGATACGGTAAAACGGATAATGGCAATGGAACCAAAAGAGCGTCTGCGGAAAGTTTATTGGATCTAACTGCATGAAGTTGCTCCGCGACTCCGAATCCTCCATCAGCCGGTGGGGGAAACACATCGGCAATCGTGAAGTTTCGCTTCTTTTCCAGCTGAAATTCACACCCAATACATATGTTAAGAATTTCATTTTATTCTTCATTTTTCAAAACCCCTTTTCATTTTTCTCATTGGACATCCTGTGAAACTCAACTAAACGAGTATTAGCATAATCGGATCACAGACCGTCCTTGGGTTAGTCATTTTTGCGGGTTTCGGCATACAGGCGGCGCACTAATTTGCATGCGAAATGGGTGAAATGAGTGAAATTAAACTGGTGGTGATTGACAGTATTCTCTGCCATTTTGACTGAGAAACCAATTAGCGATACACGTCGAAAGACCACTTCTGAATGTTGTCGTCACACCTTTAGGAGATCTCTGAATTATGGATAACTGCGATTTGATGTTTCAGAGGTTTTCAGAGATCTCCTTCAAAAGATTTCCCAGAAAAAAGCGTGCAAATTGCCTTTATTCCAGTGTTCGGCAAGATGAAAAGTTGTGAGAGCACACACCGGGATTAGTCTCTCGACGACTCGTGGCGGCTCTTTTTTTTTCAAAGCTCCTAAAGCAGATGATGTGGTGAGAAGACGCGTGTGCTTGTAGTTTATAGCTTCTGGAGTCGCAGTGATCGTCGAATCGGTGCCTTCCGAGAGATAAACCTCAGCCAATGTGAAGTTTAACTGGAAACGAGGTGTTAGTTGAGTTAATATTGGTGGGGTCAGTGTTGAGAATGTCAGTTGATGAGTTATGAAAACGCGTGGTTAAGCTCCAAATGAATTCAAAACTGACCATTGTTCGATTACTCAGCTTTTGATTTTCTTCAGATATCCAATGTCCAATAATGAGAGCTGCTAATATAGCAAGAAGGAATATTGCATGGAGCAAAATGACTGCAATGCACTTCCGAGCAAAATCCGACTTACGATGCCTCGATTCTAAGAAGAAAGCGTTTGAGCATTGCTGAAAGAGAAAAGAGTTACCATGTCTAAAATGCACTGTCGCTGCTCCATTAGAGCCATTTCGAATGCAAGGCTCCCCTTCGCAAGCTGGAACCATTGACTTGAAAGCGACACTCATAAATGTAGCCGTCGAAGCATTGCAATTGAGCAGAATGATCTGGATCTGCAAACCTCCGATTTTCCGAAATTGGGGCAAGGATGATATAGCGGAAAGGGGCCGACATAAGACAAGTTTCAATTTCATTGGCCAATTTGATTTGCCGATCAAAACTTTTATTCGTCTTTCGAAAGATGAGCACCAGATGTACGTATTTCAGCGTTATTATTTTGGTGCACCGCTCACTACTAATAACTTTCTCAAAAGTGGCAATTAGTGCAAACAAATGGTGGAAAAAGAGGAAGACAAACAACGGGCAAATCGGCGGCAAAGCAGTGGAAAATCTTCAGCAAAAACACTGTATCAAATTTCCAAACACACATTCACTAAATAGAATAGAAACAAAAAAGAACGAAATGGAGAAAATGGACAGTGGAAAGAGACAAAGAATCTGTAAAACTGAGAGTGTGAGGTCGAAAGCGAAAGCGAAGAATATCTGAATGTGAGCATGGAATGGGCTTCTTCTATTGTCTTGCTTTTCAGTGTAAAATAAAAGAAAAATGAGAGGTGAGCGGATTTCTAAAGGTGCCTTCAAAATGACTAAATGACGGTCAACGAAACATGGATTTGAAAGCCAAGAAGAGGAGGGGGGGGGGGGGAGTGGAGGAGTGGAGGAGAAACGCCATGCTAGAAAGAAATCTAGCTCTTCAAAAAAGCATCGTTATAACTCATTTAAAAGCGCATGTCATTCTTACTCTTCGAATCTCGAAGCACAAAGACTCACTCAGTTCAGAAGCAAGTGTGATGAAGAATGGGGGGGGGGGGGAGAGATGAGAGAGGGGAGGCGGAGCAAACATCTTGAAAAATGGTGTCAAATACAGCGAGTTATACAATTCTTCAAACATCATGGAAAACAATAATACGACTTTCTGTCGTTCTATTAGAGCGTTGTCTCATAGAAAAGTGACCAAATTCAAAAAAAACTTATAAAAAAGGAATTTTTTTAAGATTTGAAAAAAGCGAAAAAAATAATTAACACTAACAGAAACAAAACCCCAAACCTTTATCCTACTGTCCCGGCGGAATCCGGAATTCCGCCCTTCTCTGCAGAGTAGGGCGGAATTGGATTTTGGGAACTCGGAATCCGGAAAACGGAAAACTTACTTACTTAGTTACTTACGACCAGTACCTACAGATTTACAGCTCTCACAAGAGAACTTCCATGGAAATCAAAAAAAAAAGAAACGATAGAGGAATTCTTTTATAATCGCTGTAAATCTGTAGACAATGGTCGTACAAAGAAATGCTTAACTACAAAAATAAAGATCTATTTTTGTAGAATTCATCTGAAAATTGTTGAAATAATCAAACAATTTTTGACAGTTTGGCAAGCAGCCAAACCTTGAAAATTTTCTAATTAAATCTCTCTAAAGATCTCCAAAAAGAGCATACTGTTTGGAGAGTTTTAATGTGGCGAAAACCAGAAACTTGTGGAAAAAGATTTAAATTCTGAAATGCTAACTTAGCAATGCTCCTCTACCAAAAGGGAGCAATGGTCATTGGGTACCAGAGTAGGGCGGAATTGGATTTTGGGAACTCGTAATCCGGAAAACGGAAAACGGAAAAAAAATTTTTTCACGGAATCTGGAATCCGGAAGACGGAATGAAAAAAACAGCGGAATCAGGAATTCCGCCCTTGCCTGCTTGGCACGTTTCGGCACACTAAAAATTGGCTGTGATGTCGTGGAGGAACTAAAGATGGTTAACCACAGTGTGTCAGATCGAAATAACTCGCTTCGCTGAAGCATTCAGCAAATTCTGAAAACGCTAATGCACTTTTACACTTTTGCACATCAAACTTAGAGCAGACCGAAAGTAAACTGTCCACATATTTTTGTTGCAAACGATGATGGTTTGCAATGTAAATGTCATCGATTATGACGCAAATCGAGTCACTATAAAACGATCATAAAACTGACAATGAACAGGCAATTTGGCGGGATCAGTGGATCTTCAAGCCGCTGTGTGGCAGCTGACATTTATTGCACTGTTCAAGCTGGAAAACGAAGCTGAGTGAGCAACGTTGTTTCGTGGCTCACTGGAATTCATATTGAAGAAACGGTGCATTGCGGAGCAATATAGAAGAGCCATCAGTGCACATAAAACATGTAAAACATATGTTCTCGATGTCACGAAAAGACCAATGGAAGGGAGAAAATAACGTCTGGGTGATGGCGGCGGGCAACAGATGGTTTACATGAGTGTACCGCTACCCTTAGCCGCTATTGGTTTTAGGTTAGTACAGATGAAATTTCAGTGATTATTTCTCATGTGATTCGTGCGAAGCGGGTTTACGCCACCACGCAAACTAGCTGACCGAAACGAGGGATTACGGTGTGAATGTGAATGCAAGTATAGTTGCAATCTAAGCGGTTTGGACAGAGGGAGACGGCCCGTTGGGCCCATCAAAAACGATTATGAAGGCGTGTATGTGACAGCGAAACTGGCGGCTCCTGAAGAAGTCGGGCGAGCGAGGGATTATCGAAGGAGAAAGAATAAGTAGAATAAGAATAAGAGAGCGTTTTTGTGCTCCAATAGGAAAAGGAGCGAGCAGTTTGCCAGAGGCAGTGAGCAGCCGAACTAACTTAAAAGAGGATGGACGGAAGAAACGATGATCAATTGAATTAATAAGGACAGGCGAATGAATATCTTCGAATATCTCATAGCCCACAGGAATAGTAATTCGCAATGAATTGTTTACTGGAATTCAGCTCTAAAACTTTCCGATAATGCTGGGACATCTACAAGTGTTCGACGTGCCTCTGGTTTCACAAAGTCTGACGAAATGTGCATCAAAAGAATCAAAAATTGGAGCTTCAAGACAGAGATGCTCCTTTAAACTTGATACACTCTTCAGAACAAAGGTGCGGTGGCCACGAGTAAGGTAATGCCGTGAATGGCAACACAAACAGCTAATGAAATATTTACCAATGAAAGGTGGTATGCAAATATTAGGATTGGGGAGGTTAGGTACGAATTGGGTGGGTACCAAGCCTACTGTAATCATTTCGCTTCTTGTTGAGACATATGAGTGGGAATTATGATGTTTGCACGTCTAAGCTTCTAAATAAAGAGGACGTGCTTCTGTTATTCAGAAACTTAAAACGAGATCATTTAACTTCCAAAAATTGACTGCAAAATTTTGTTTTTTTTTTCGCTGTTAATCCCCACTTTTGGCTACTTGCCAAACTGTCAAAAATTGTTTGATTATTTCAACAATTTTCAGATGAATTCTACTAAAATAGATCTTTATTTTTGTAGATAATCATTTTTTTGTACAACCATTGCCTACAGATTTACAGCCTTCACAAGAGAACTCTCTTGGAAACCAAAAAAAAGAAACGATAGAGGAGTTCTTTTGTAATCGCTGTAAATCTGTGGACAATGGTCTTACAAAGAAATGATTAACTACAAAAATGAAGATATACTTTTGTAGAATTCACTGGAAAAATTTGGAAACCATCAAACTATTTTGGGCAATTTGGCAAGTAGCCAAACCTTGAAAATTTTCTAATTAAATCTCTCTAAAGATCTCCAAAAAGAGCATACTTTTTGGAGAGTTTTAATGTGGCGCAAACCAGAATCTTGTGGAAAATGAGTGAAATGCTGAAATGCTAACTTAGCGATGGTCCTCTACCAAAAGGGAGCAATTGTCATTGGGTACCAGAGTAGGGCGGAATTAGATTTTGGGAACTCGGAATCCGGAATCCGGAAAACGGAAAAAAAATACTTTTTCACGGAATCTGGAATCCGGAAAACGGAAAAAAATTTTTCACGGAATCTGGAATCCAGAATACGGAATGTAAAAAACGGCGGAATCCGGAATGCGGAATGCGCAAAACGGAATTTTAACCATTAATGAGGGAATCAAATGATGTAAATGCGCTCTGTTCGCAAAAATTTTTGCGGGAGTTCAAAAAAGTATACTTTTCACAACAATTGAGAATAAAGTATTAAAACTCATAGTTGGGCGGAATTGGATTTTGGAAATTTGGAATCCGGAAAACGGATTGAAAAAAACGGCGGAATCCGGAATTCCGCCCTTCTCTGTTGGGTACCCATTGAAATCAGTGAGCTTTTTCAGAATATCACGTTAGCACAAATTTAGCACAAAACAACACAAATTTTCATTCGAATGCCTATCTCAGAAATCGAGCATCTGAATCGAGGAAGCCAGACAACAAAGATTGTCTGGAAAAATCGTTCAGCTATTAGATTATGCTCATAAGAGAATTCCTAACAGACAACGATGTGAAATTGTGAAGTGAGGAGTGAGCCAACACAATTGTGTACGTGTTCAGCAATGTTTTGCATTCAATAAATTATGCACATTGCTCAGTTTGAGCTCCTCGATCTTTGCATCGGAGAGGAATCACATGAAAAAAAAACGGTCAGGAAGGAGGGGGGGGGAGGGGAACACATGCATACACTCCTCGGACGAAAAGATTCTGAATACCTTTGTGTAATGATGACGATTATTATATCATAATCAATCATTTTTCGGTGCGCATCTCACTTGATACAAGGGAGAAAAGAGAAAAAAAAAGGGAAGAAGTAGTGAGAAAAGTGATGGAGAAGGAGCGTACACGGGATGATCGTAAACTATGGGAACGGCGTTGGTCGTTTGTCCCTTTTTAGTTAACGGACAATCAGAGGGACACTTTTAGAAGTCGTGGTGTTTTCTTCCGCTTGCTCGTCTTGCGCACAAGACAAAAAGTGGTCATCGTTCGTCTTGCATTCGTCTTACGCAATAAAAAAGTAGTTAACACACTGCGTAAGACGAATTCAAGACGAAGCGCCCAAATGGAAGCCTTACTTGTGCAAATACTTAAGAAAACGATAAGATGCTCTGGAATTCGGAAAATTGCAGCAAAACACCGGTATGTTGCCGTGCAAACAGGGTTGCTTGCCGTTGCCGATCGGCACAGCAGCTTTCCATGAAAACTTCCATAAAATAGCAAAGAAGAAAAGGTTCGTGAGCAGTCTCTTAGAAGTTTCCAATTTCTTTGAAGCCTCTAGAGTCTAGAAACTCTTGTTGCAAATTCAATTCATCATATTTTCGAAATATGTAAAGAGCACCTCCGAGATGGCCACAAAATGGTAGTCCCATCGGGAAAATGAGACAGGAATATGTGGAGGCGAATATGTATTTTTCTTCTCTCACTCCATATTCCTCGGTGCCCCGTTGTCTTCGCCGCTTATTCTGTGTGAAGCGGTCTGGCAGGAGGCTGTGAAATAAATTGAATCAAAATATAGATGTGTGTGTGTGTGTGTGTGTGTGTGCCGCTCATCGCTCACTATCTTCACGCAAAGAATGGAAGTAAGACCGAAGAAAAGCGTACTTATTTTTCGAGAAAATGAGGAACACTCTTTAGTTTAGAGCTAAAATTCTCAATTTTCTGAATTTCGCCTTCTTTTTATCTCATCATTTCGAGAAAAAAGTGCGGGCCAGGTGCAGAGTAGGGCGGAATTGGAATTTGGGAACTCGGAATCCGGAAAACGGAAAACGGAAAAAAATATTTTTTCACGGAATCTGGAATCCGGAAAACGGAATGTAAAAAACGGCGGAATCCGGAATGCGAAATGCGGAAAACGGAATTTTAACCATTAATGAGGGAATATTTATGATTTGAATGCGCTCTGTTCGCAAACATTTTTGCGGGAGCTCAAAAAAGTATATTTTTCACAACAATTGAGAATAAAGAATTAAAACGGAATGAAAACGCCATATCGCGGAATCCGGAATGCGGAAAACGGAAAAAAAAATTTTTCCCGGAATCTGGAATCCGGAAAACGGAAAAAATATTTTTTCACGGAATCCGGAATCCGGAAGACGGAATGAAAGAAACGGCGGAATCCGGAATTCCGCCCTTCTCTGGCCAGGTACAGTGCTGGCCAAAAAGGTATTAATAATCAATTTTTTCGAGATTACTTGGCTCACAGGTGAAGTGTAATACACAGTTACGCAAATATGCAGACTAAAAATTGCATCATTTTTGAAAATTTTTTGAAAATTTTATTTTTTTCGTTTTTTTTTTCCATATTTCATTTTATCATGATTTTTTGTAATTTTGATGTCACCAATAGTGTGTCGTGTCGATTCAAAAATCGATCAATTTTGATTCGATTTGTTGAACCTGCAAATCGATTTGAATCGATTCGATTCGATTTTGAATCGATTTAGTTCGATTCGATTCGATAAAATCGAATCAACAAAAATAGTGCAAATGCGCTCTACCGATCAATGCCCTCGGCGGCGGTTTGAAATCGTATTTTTTATCGCTTTCATTCAGATTGCGTTTTTTAAAGCAATTATGAGTTTTTAAAGACTTTTTTAACGTAATCGGATCTTTTTTTTTCAAATTTGTTTCTCTTCTATCTTTCTTGTTATTTTTTTACTAAAAAACAGTTAAAAAATACGATTTTAAACCGCCGCCGAAGGCATTGATCGGTAGAGCGCGTTTTCTTTATTTTTGTTGATTCGATTTAATCGAATCGAATCGAACTGAATCGAATTAAATCGAATCGAATCGATTCCAATTCGAATCATGTGGAATCGATTAAATCGATTCGATTTGATTCAATCGCGATTCGAATCATGTGGAATCGATTGAATCGATTCAAAAATTGTCGATTTAATTCGATTCAATTGATCAATTCCAAAATCGACACGACACACTAGTCACCAAGTATGAGCCAAGTAATCTCGAAAAAAACCGGTTATTAATAGCTTTATGGCCAGCACTGTATGTCTTAGAAAAACACATTATCGGAATAGTTTGAAAGGAGGAGATATTATTTTCAGAATTCAGAAACTTTTATGGAGCAAAAGTATTCGAATCCTCAATGCTGAATGCCAAACGAAACACTGGAAAACGACAGAGCAAGAATCGGGTAGGCACCTCCAATTCTCGTCCTCCGGCAATGTCACCGGGCATTCTTCTCGTTCTCGACACGCCGTTTCAGATAACAATCATACCGTCTAAAACATCCAAAAATAGCATGTAAAATGAAGTAACACTGAGAGAACAACGAGATTGAGATCAGAGAAACGGCGCATACAAAAACCGTTTGAGATGGAATGGAAGAAAGGAAATTAAAGAGAACTTCTGACGCTCCGTTGTATTTTTTCATGAGGAATTCACGCAAAATGAAACTTTTCGCTTTCTGAGCAACTTTCAAAATGGGAAAATGGAAAACTCCTTTCAGCATTTTAAAAAAGTGGTCAGTGGGGGCAAACCAAGCTGAAATAAGAGAAAAAAAAAGAGAATTAAAAAAAAATAAATATTCATTTTGAGGTTTGGTTCTTGTTCGGCTGGCTGGGGCCCTGTGCAAATCAAGTTAGGAAGTAAAGAAGAAAAGTTGAAGATGCGAGTGCTTCCTTCGAATATTCTCAAGAAACGATGAGAGAAATCAGGTAAGCAGCAAGCGTCTCACTGGAATCTGGAACTTCTGATGCTTCTACTGACAGATGCATTAAGGAGATATCGAAATTTGAAATGCACCTCATCAAAGAATCGGATCAAAGCGTTTCAAAAGCCAATTAAACATGACCCCCTAGTCCTCCTCCATCGCCTCCTCTCTTCTTTTCATTCGATTCGTCTCGCTTCTTTATATTATCTTTTCGCTCGGGGAACATATCACTTATCATACACGCTTTTCCCATTTCGGCGATCAGTTCATAGGCATATAATAGCCGTTAATCTTTCGCAAAATTTATGGTCTCGATGGGAAAGAAGAAGGGAGGAACAAAAGCGATGATGGTCAAGCGGAAAAGCAGGTATTCCGGATGAAAAACCGCATGAAGTTAGTAAAAAAAGAAGAAGCGTCAAGCTTCCACTTCGTTCTCTCGCTCTCTGCTCCTGTAGTAATTAAGAGTGCACACGGATTAGGTAGCCTAAGATGGACATAATACCCATTTTCCAGTGGATTAGACGTTTCGTGAAAGGACGTTTTAGGATGAGGACGGACAAGAAAAGAACTGAATGAGAATTCCAAACAGGCGGCTCAGAATGAGAGGTGCAAATGTGAAGTGGTGCAAATCCCACATTTTTAAGCGCCCAAACGCTGGGCATCTGGCCCACCATCTCGCCGGTGGTCGGACTCATCTGCATTCTTCGACGTTAGAAGAAAGTGCTCAGTTTTCTTCGAATTCCCGTTCCAAACTATTCCAAACTCTATGTGCTCTGCGCTAACATTTTTCCAAAAAAATTTTGATTATTTTTATTCAAATTAAGGCTTCCATTTGGGCGAAACTTCGGCTTCGTCTTCGTCTTGAATTCGTCTGACGCAGAGATAAAAATTGTGTTGGTACACATGTACAACTTTTTTATTGCGTAAGACGAATACAAGACGCACTGAAAGACGAACGAATACGAGTCGAAAGACGAGGAGACGAAAAACGAGATGAAAGACGACTTTTTGTCTTCGTCTTTCATGGAAGCCTAATTCTCTAATTCTTAATTCAAAGACGCCTGAGACGTTTGAGATCCAGCGAGGCACACGTTGGCTACAAGTTCTTTCTACAAACCAGTCATCTGGGGCTAGGTTAGGCGGTTAATTGTGCCAAAATGGTAAAATGGGGAAAAAATGAAGGAAACTAAGGCTTCCACGAAAGACGAAGTAAGACCGTCTCGTCTCGTCTTCGTCATCGTCTAGAATTCGTCTTGCGCAGGGATAGACATGTGTTGGTACACATGAATTTCAATTGAGGACGTACGACGAATGCAAGACGAACTGAAAGACGAACGAAAGCGAGACGGAAGAGACGACCGGATTTGTTTCGTCTTTCGTGGATGCTTTAAAGGAAACTGTTAAAAAATGTGGGAAGCCGTTTCGAAAAATGAGTTTTTCGAAAAATTTCCGAAAAATGGAGAAATCAACGAAATTTTTTTCATTGATTTCTCGAGAATTTCTCGCAAAAAATGATTTGAATGGAAATACGATAAACAACGCGCTTTGCGTTATTTCGGAGTGTCGTTCGAACTACTTTATTATTATTTTTTATTGAAATGTTTTTTTTCGAGAATTTTCGAAATTTTTTGAGAATTTCTCGAAAAATTCTTCGGAAATTTCTCGAGAAATTATCGAGATTTTTCGGAAAAATTTCTCGAAATACTTTCGAAACGACACACTGGCTAGAAATATAGAAATTTTGAACATTTTCAGACAATTTCAGCCGAGATTTCGAACATCTTTTTTTGAGACCAAACTTGCATTTTCCTTTTGTCGTTTTTGTCAACAGCCCCATCTTATTCTTCTTCTTATTTTCATACATTTGAATTTTCATTTTTCTTTTTTCCGTTTTTCAAAACATGATAACGGCAACCGCAAAAGTCAAAGAGAAAAAGTCAAATTGGGCAAACGTGGTTCGACATCAGTTTCTTGGGGGAGTGGCTATTGTCTAGAAACAGGTTGCCACGCTATAAATAATTAAGAAGTGGTGCGGGCGAACAAACGGGCACCCTAGCTCCCCCCCCCAAACCCCGTTGTTGCCATCAGCTTCATTCACTTAACATACAATAGGCACAATTGTTTGCACTCCGTCTTTTTTTTGTTTCCCATTTCAATGATAATGCCTAGTTGCTCTTTCGGCGGTCAAGTTCACGTGAACAACACTATGCGTTTAACATTGTTTCAATGCAGAGGTTGTCAGTGTTTTCTATGGCATCGTAAACTGCTTCTGAAGTCTCAAAACTGCAAGTTCATTCTACAAAAACTAGAAATCTGGGGGGGGGGCTAGGTTATGCGGTGCATTGTTGGTACAATGGCAAAAAGGGGAAAAATGAAAAAAAAAAAAAGAAGAAAACTGTTAAAAAATGTGGGAAGCCGCTCAACTAGTCAACCGCAGTTTCAGCTAGAAACAGTGTGTCGTTTCGAAAAATGATTTCTCGAAAAATTTCCGAAAAATGTTCGAAAAATTTTTTTCGTTGATTCCTCGAGAATTTCTCGAAAAATTTCTCGAGAAATCGCGAAAAATGATTTGAATGGAAATACGATAAACAACGGGCTTTTCGTTATTTCGGAGTGTCGTTCGAACTACTTTATTATTATTTTGTATCGAAATGCTTTTTTTTTCGAGAATTTTCGGAAAAATTTTTCGAAATTCTTTCGAAACGACACACTGGCTAGAAATACAGAAATTTTGAAAATTCTTCAGATAATTTCAGCCGAGATTTCATACATCTTTTTTTGAAGCCAAACTTTCATTTTCTTTTTGTCGTTTTTGTCAATAGCCCCCCCCCCTCCATCTTTTTCTTCTTATTTTCATATATTTGAATTTCCATTTTTCTTCTTTCCGTTTTTCGAAATTTGATAAATAACAGATGGAAACTGGTTATTTGGGGAATGTAAATGGCTGAACTTTGATACAAATTCCGTTTTGATATCAATTAAAATCGATTTTACAATGAAAATGGGAATGACGGTGCAAACCCGGAGGACTGATTGAGTGGGTCATATTGCACTCTCAGGCCGAAAATAGTCAGGCATCAGATTGCAAAACGAGTTGAGGAGATGCATTATTTTGCTCTTTGCCACCAGGCGGATGCGAATCAATCGTCCATCAATCACTATTACACACCCATTGACACCTCCGACTGAGAGGCGCCGAGAGCCCGCCGGTCAGCTTGTCAAAATAGACGGCATCCTACAAAATGAGAGGTGAAGCGGTTACAGGGTGCAATTATGCTTAGCAGAAGCGCAGGAGGAGAGTCATTTGGATAACTGGATCAGTTGAGCCGTAGTGAACTGCTTAAGGCCATTTTCTGGTGACACTAATGGAGATGGAGAAGGAATCTGAGCACGCCGAATTGCACAAATCCGATAAATATCTGATCCAACAGCTCTAAAATTATATTTTGTGTATTCTCAAATGTTCCATCCTCCATTAAAATCGTATTTCAGCCAGGTAATATATTTTAGATTACTCTGAAACTCGGAAATTCAAAATTGTTAATCTTCCTTCGTATTGAGCAGATATTCTCGAGAAAAGTACTGAAATAATCGTCAATGGGTGCAAATTTAAGAGACTAAATTTATTATCCATCCGCGAGTACGTGATTTTTCGTTTAAAGGCGCTGTTTGGGTCTCGTTAGGCGATAGCGCGTTTTAACGCGCTAATTTAAAAATTGCAAGAAAGCGCACACACAGCGTTTGTGATTTCTTTTCGAAAATTGGAAGAGCGCAGCAAACGATGCCACTGTTATCAGGAGCACCATGGTTCTAGAAGCAGAATTTTCCCGCTCTTTCTTCCCCATCATCCATCCCTCGGTTCCTTCTTCCATATTATACTCATCGGCAGTGAGCGTTGTCGACGAAATTTTGTCGACAAATTCCTTGTCTGACAAATTTGTCGATAAAATTTTGTCCATTTTTGTCGACAAATTTGTCGATAAAATTTTGTCCATTTTTGTCGACAAATTTGTCGATAAAAAAAAATTTCGTCGACAAATTTTTCGAATTTTTGTCGTCGGTAAAAATAAGAGAAAGAGACGCAGAGTCGATTAATGAATGCGTAATGCGGAGCACCGTTGTTTTTCAATTTTTAAAGCAAATTTGAGCATTTTTTCTGTTTTTCTCTTGTTTTTCTGTGTTTTTTTAGCGTTTTTCTAGATTTATAATAATGAAATGTCGAAAATGTCGGTTGTTATGTTCTTAGACTCAAAATGACGCCGGCGGCGAAACAAGACCAAAAACCGTCAATCGTCTGGAAGTTTATACTAAACAACGATCTAAGCTCGATTCGTCATTGCGACGTTTGTGATATTGATTTGAAATCAAAAGCAACTTCTGATAAAATAAAAAATCAAACACAAACGAGTTTACCAAAACTTGTTACAAAACGAGGTGGGTTATAGATCAACAGCCGAGAGATAATAGGATTTTCAGGATGACGGCCATTTCACTTCTGAGGAAGTGGCGAAAGAAGCCGAACAGTGATTAGCCGAGTGAGGAAAACTGTCGAACTAGAATGAACAAATGATTTCAGGTCTTTCGCGACTAGATACCATTCAAATTTGTCGATAAATTTGTCGACAAATTTTGTCATCTGTTGTCGGTAACGCACACTACTCATCGGCTTCTAAAAATTTTTAAAATATTAAGCGATGATAAAGAAAACCAATCTACAATGAAAGGGAAAGGGTGGTTGAAGTAAATTCGATATACTTTATTCAGTTTAATAAACAGTTTAAGAATTTTGACAATAAAAATTAATTAAAAAAACATGATTTTCGAAGAAAAATATAGAAAAAATTCCAATATTCGCTTCAATTTTCGAAAAGAAATCACAAACGCAGTGTGTGCGCTTTCTTACAATTTTTAAATTGGCGCGTTAAAACGCGATATCCCCTAACGAGACCCAAACAGTACTTTTAAACTAAAAATCACGTCCTCGCGGATGGATAATAGCAGAGTTAAAATCCACATTGGAATGCACAAAAAGCGCTCAAAATACAATGTGTGTATCACGAAAATTGAATATCCCAATTCGTTCAGAGACTTAGAACCCATTGATGACGATTAAATTAAATTTGAGAAAGACGCTAATCAGATTTTTGAAATTTCGCCATTTCGTCAGATTCTACAAGCTTTTCACTGTAAAAGTCTCCAATGTTACCTTCGTTTACACATCGCGTATGTTCGCTCCGTCATACATAGAATACGGTTGCGAGCATTTTGACTCATCCAATGCATTATTTGCCAATAAATGATCCAATTAAACTTTAAAAAATCAGAAAAACAAAAAAAAAGTTTTCCGTGGAGGGGAACCGAACTCATACTTCCAAGATTGCCATCTCTCTCTTCCCCTCTCGGCCACCACTCAAAGACAGATTGTAAAGTCTGAAATCTGCTCCACTGGCGCTTAAGCTGAGGAACAGGAACATGAGTCATCGCTGCTTCATCCTACAAGCATCGCATTCAAAAATGTTTGCTGTTGTCCGTTCAAGGTCATTCAATGGTTCATTAGATTTTGGAAAAAAATGTTTTAGGCTGATCAATTTATTGTTAACTCGAAAAATCAAAAATCGGCAATGATCTCCACAATGATCTCCATAGTCCATAATGATTGTCGCATTCGGGTTGGGCTTCACTTGATCTTCGCCAAGAACAGGTTCGTCAGTTGGGCATCGGAGATTGCTGAAAGTTGTTTTTAATAATTTTCCTTGGAGTATGGAGCTAGCGTACTCTTCCATTTCGAATTTGAACTCCTTTCTGAGAACTTCCATCGAGTTCTGCCCGTGTGCCGTTTTGTAATCAGCTCGGAGACGATCACTATAAAGAATTCTTTTTATTATATTATATAATAACACATTTATTATACATCATACTGATAGTTTCCGATTACGTCTTTGATTGTAGCTACAATCTTCACTTTAGTTTGATCCTCTTTTAAATCAAATCCACCTGTCAAAACATCGTAATGAATTTCCAATTTCTCCAAAAAAATTAGGTAATACAGAAAAAAATATTGTAAAAGTCATCGTCAAATGGAGCGTATTTAGACGGACGTCGCGAACTTTTCGGAGTTTAGTACAGAAGGAAGAGTGGATCAGCAGCAGCCAACTGCAAGATTAGTTGTTTTTTACAATGAAATTTTGTGGGCACTCACTTTTTCAGCAAAGTCTAGAACTACAGTTGAAACGCCGTTCATAGATTCGTCTTCAATCCATTTAGTGGCTTTTCTGATGTATAGAATTTTAGCCAAATTATGAGAGACGAGTTTTTTCAACTGCTCAATTTGTGGTTTTATAATTATTTTATAAATTCGCCGCAACTTAAAAAATTGTATATTTTGTTGTAACCACATAATGATTCACAAACCAGGTATCTCTTTCTTTTAACATTTTACCGCAAATATTGCAAATAATTGCTCTAAACAGCAAACCAAAAAAAAACATACAGGGTTGGGCGCAATTACCCGGGATGACTTGACGTCATCTATTTCAAAGACCAGAATTCAGAATACAACGAGATTTAATAAAATGTTTATCAGATATTATCGCCGTAAAAAAGTTCCGACATTTTTAGATTTGAATTTAGAGGCTCCTTATTTTTTCCTCTGAATTTTCAGAATTAAACTGGATTAAAAGAACGAAATTGAAATAATCGTGAATTTTTTTACACGTTTCTTCGAATGTTTAAATATATCAATTTGCGTCATTTATTTATTTTTTTTCGTTTCTTCTGATAAAAATATATCGCGCATAGCAAATGCGCTGATGAAATGGGCGGAGCCTCTAAATTCAAATCCCGATTTTCGCGGGCTCGAAAAAATGTCGGGACTTTTTTACGGCGATAATATTATCGCCTTAAAAAAGTTCCGACGTTTTTTCGAGCCCGCGAAGCCTCTAATTTGAATTTAGAGGCTCCGCCCATTTCATCATCAGAGCGCATTTGCTATGCGCGATATATTTTTTGAATTTTTATTTTTTCTTCTGAATTTTCAGAATTAAACTGGATTAAAAGAACGAAATTGTATTAATCGTGAATTTTTTTTACACGTTTCTTCGAATGTTTAAATACATCAATTTGCGTCATTTATTTTTTTTCGTTTCTTCTGATAAAAATATATCGCGCATAGCAAATGCGCTCAAATGATAATTAATGGGCGGAGCCTCTAAATTCCAATCCCGACTCGAAAAAATGTCGGAACTTTCTTACGGCGATAATATATAAGCAACAAATATCAACTACTGTTGTTCCACTCGACCTCCATTTGCGTCGATGACAGCCCGAAGACGTCGTGGTCCGACTCGTGGATAGGCCATGATGGTGGCTAGCGGGTCAACGCAGTCCACGGAATTTTAGATTTTTTTCCAGATTTCCTTGACTTCATTTTGAAATTGATGAGATAGATGCGAAGATAAAAATCGTAAAAAATCTGAAAATTGTTCAGACAAAAATAAACAAATGTTGTGTGGAAATACACGAAGTGCATTTGAACTACGGACATGTGAAGAAATGAATATAAAGAAAATGAGAAAAAATGCAAAAAATGCAGCGAATAATCTTCCATGCATCGATGACCCACCGCCTTCAGTTGTGATTGAATGCTTGAAATATGCTCAATCGATGCTTTATGAAGTTTCGCGCATTTTCCAAGAATAATCACGATTCTTGACGCGATTCTTTGGATAAGCGGCATCGATTAACCATATTTTAAGAATGGGCATTTTCCAAGCATATTTCAAAATTTGCAATCTGCCTTCTTCTTCCCCCCTCGCCCACCGCTGCATGTTTTTTTCTACAGTGGGGAATGCATAAAGGAAAGAGGGGAAGGAAAGGACGCGGAGCTTCCGATTTTCAGATCGAATTCTGGTTTTCGTGCCACGAGTAAGAGCCACGCATGGAAAAAAAAAACTTACAAATTTTTTCACAATAACAACAAACAATCGAACAAAAAACGCCAAAACTACCAGAAAACACGGAGAGGAAGTTGTGGATCTGTTTTCCAAAATCCAAGTTCTGCGATATCCGCTCCAATCTTCTCGAAGATTTTGGCACTTTCGGCTTCAACTTGTTTTCTTATCCATTCTTGACTTGGCATCCGAATGGAATCAGTGTCCGATTGAAATAAAAGCTATCAACATATCACGGAAACACTCACTTTATAAATGGTTGAAAGAAACACCAGATTTCATAATGTATTCGACCATTGTTTTCCGTAATTCAGCCAACTGATGTAATGAATTAATATTTAAAATCGGTTGACTTCAAGAGCTAATGGGGTTATTCATAAAAAGCACGAAGAGCATTTAATGCAAAAAAATGCATTTTTTTGCATTAAAAGGCAATCGTGAATAACAGTAAAGTGGCATTTTTTTAACATTAAAATGCAATTGTGTTTTTCATGAATAACCCCATAAGCATTTCGAGCAATCTGTAGCACAGCGTCAGACATTGCAAAAGCGCTCTGTTGAACAACTGATCTCAGCAGGTTTGAACTAGTGGAACAGCGGCGGAAGAGGCCTTTCAAGGATACTGCGATGAACCACCATTTAAACAGAGCCAGATCGCTTCTGGACCAAGAATTCAACAAAAACATAAATCACCGAGGAAAAGGAACTGCGTAAACGAATTCTGTTAAAATAGAGCATGGCGGCGTGGCGAAACAGTGTGTCATGTTGAGCCCGCCCTGCTTTCGTCGGTTCAACTTTTTGAGATTCTGCAATAGTTTCTGAAGTTTCATTATTCAATGTTCAGCAAGCAATGTTAATTAAATTTTTTCAACTTTTGTGGCTGAAATTGTTGAAATTTGAACGATATTTAAACACACGTCCTAGACGCGCCGCCTTTGCCAGTCACAAATTGAAATACAAAAAAATATTTATTCAGTGACTGCTCTGATTTCTCGGAAAAAAATAGTTTCAAATTTCAAAAAACCTTCGTGACCCTTCTGATTTAGTATTTTTAAATCGGTTCAATGTAAGGCTTGTGTTTTAAAGTGTAAAGTTCTCTCTCAGTATTTTTATATTCAGTCATGTTTTCATTGGTGTTTCTTTTGGGGAAAGTATGCTGTCGTCTCCATCTTTGAAGTATCAATTCGATTTTTTCAGGTTCTGTTCAAATTCGCTGCCTCTTGCTTTCTTTTATGCCCCTTTGTTTCCTGCAAGTCGAAAAAAAAATTTGAGACGGATGGAAGAGTATTTGAAACCGGACACATCTATTATGGTCTGAGAGTGAATGTTTCAGGCTGCTCTTATATCGAAGAGTACTCCAATCTCTTCTAGTCCAGCTAGTACATCAGGTACAATTCGACCTACAGCACAGTAAGTTTCAATAAAAGCAATGCGATTACCTCATTTCATTGTCTCAATAAAAAATATTTTTTTTTTGAAATCCACCGGCAAATACTCCAGTTGAAAAGGCTGGTTCGAATGAGGAGGACACTCTCGCGTAAGCTGTTAAATTCATCGCCACTTAAACATAATGCATTTTTTTTTCAGAAATGTGAAATCACTTCCACCGGAAAAATCAGATGTACCTGATCTGAAAAATAAATGAGGAAATTATAAGAACGCTCAACCTCTGAAATGAAATTCTTTTTTTCTGTTCATATTTGCTAGCTGTTCGGTCTAGTAACCTTCTCAATCGGAATTTTTGGTTTTCGTTTCGCCTCTGGAACTGAAGTGCCCAACCTTTCCCGGCTCACTTTTTGATCTCATTTAATTTTCAAGAGGGCCTAGGAAAAAGGAAAATTGAAGAAGATTTACAAGAAATATCCTTTAAATATGCTCCAAGTTTACAAAAAAACGTTTACAATTTTGTTTATAAGTATTTTTTCGTACAAATATGTAAAATGCTCAAGCTGGGCGGCGAGGTTTTGCACTGGAAGCCAAATGGATAGGGTTACTATTTGAAGGATTAGCTCCTACTTGCTTTGCAGAAACATTTTTTAGTGCGCAATTAATGTGATAGGTGTGAAGAAATCTTTCTTAGATAGCCCGAATTTTTAATTGATTTTTGAGAACTTTATTTTTAATTTCCCGAGTGTGGAGTAATTGAATGAAAATTCTTGAAAACGGCTTATGTATAAGCCGAAACGTCGGAAAATTCATAGCAAATAAAATACACAAAACGGAAGTGAATAGGCGCTATTTTAGTTTGGGGGGGGGTCAATGGTTTTTAGTCATTTTTGGAGGTTTTTGCAAATTTTTTTCTAAAAATGTTTTTTGTTATTGTTAAAATATTTGTAAGTTGTGTTTTTCAAGTGTGGCGCTTACTCTTGGCCCGAAAACTACGATTCCACTTTTTTTCACGCGTGGCGCGATTCAACGATGAGAAATTTTTGCAATTTTTTTTTGGATTTTTTTTTTCGCTTATTAGTTAATCTAAACTTAGTTAATCATATATATGACTAGGACCGCAGCTGATGCACTTCTCGACTTGAAATCGTTTACAGTTTTCAATGGATGGCCCGGTGTCGCGAGAATGTCATCTGAAGACTTTGCAAGCATTGGGTTTCGACCATGAGGCAGTGAATCGTTCTTTCAAATATCACGATGAAGCGAAATTTTAAGAGATATGGGCCGGAATCGCCAAGAAATATCCAGTCACCTAGTTATTTTCATCTTTGTGAATATTTTTGTTGTCTGCCAAGAAATTGGTTCTAAAAATTACTAGTATTATTGGAGTATGTCTAATAACATTTTCAGAAAAAAAAAACCTCCAAAAATGACTAAAAACCATTGACCCCCCCCCCTCCAACTAAAATAGCGCCAGTGAATATTCGAGTTATCAAAGGTTTTTTCACGCCTAACACCTACCCCTTCTTACCATGATTGCGGTAGATAATTTACTTGAAGGACGTACCCTTCAAAATTCGAGCCTTGCAGTTCTCCTTTACAGCACTCAAACTTCATTTTGCATTCATCTCCTATAAAGCAAATGAAAACAAAAGAATTTTCATAATTTTGTGAAATCGTGAAAGGTGGATATATTCCCCCTCTCAACTATCATAGCGCCTATTTTCAATTTTCCTTTAACCGAAAATTGAAACTGTTTCGATCCAATTCCGAATGATTCATCCCGACATGTTCCGATCGGAGTTTCTTTCTGATAAACTGCACAATTCCGCTTCCGCCTTCGTGGAGTATCCTTGTTTCTCTCTATTTTTGTTATGAATCATTGTTTCATTATTTAATCTGAATAGTTGGTTTGGGAACAATTTTTTAAGCATAAAAAGATCTCTAATCATCATAAAAGTTGTTAATAAAGCACATTTCGAGTTTATTCTAAATGGGTGCTTCCGCGAACTGCAATCCCGGGGAAAAGTTAAAAAAAATCCCATTTGGACAAGTAATAATTACAATAACAATGCGTGCTCAGCCATATTTTAGGTGTCACGTTTTATTCTCTGAACAAAGAAATAATTAAAATAACGGCTTGATAAGAACGAGGAGTGACAGGAGGGTAACGAAGAAACAGCGGAAGAGTAAGAGTAGCTAACTCAAAAAAATAAATGCCGAAAATTGTTAGAATACGAGTCAGCAGGATGATTTTCCTTGGGAAATCCCTGATATTCACACTATTCGACGGAATAGGGATTAGAAAGAGGTGAAAGCTGAAAATACTGGAAATAATCAATTGGTGGGGATCATGAAAGAAGATGAGAAATTATGCCTATTTTCAGATTCATGGTAAGTGGGTTTATTATGCAAGAGCAAAAGGGGGGGATAGAAAAGATTGAGGCTGACGTGATTGCGATTAAACCGGAAAGTGCACGTTGAAGAATGAAGAAAACAATTCAGAGGGGAGGAGAACTTTCGAAGGGAAACAACGAAAACCTGAACACAAACATTGCATAAATTGCAGTTTGAAATGGAAGAAAAATATTTGGAGACTGAAAGGAAAAAGATGTACGACACATTCAAAGAAAACGGTAAAGAAAATTTAAAAAAATACAAGAATTTCTATTGGGAATCTTTTCACATTAAAAACAACGGTTTCCTTTGGATTGTAGAAGATAACAAAAAATGTATCATTCCCAATTTATTCCATTATTTTTTATGTGAATAGATATTGAAATGATTGATTGGTGAAAATTCTATAGATTGTTTGTCTCTTTGATGTTACCGCGGGAGGTGGATCGTGCTGGAAAATAAATTATCAATAAAGGTTTTAGCTTTTCTTTTAAAGAAATAAGAAATTATTTTGCGTTGCGCACATTTTATTTGCGAAAGACGAATACAAGACGAACTGAAAGGCGAACGAAGACGAGAGGAGAGACGATTTTTTGTCTTCGTCTTTCGTGGAAGCCTTAATCAGTATGAATACTCTACTGCCATCAAGTAATTGACACAGAAGATGATTGAATCTGGGCAGTTTACATAAATTAAATGTTTTAAGTGTGAGAAACAACTTTTTAAATGCAAAAAAAAGATTAACAGAAATTTCAATTTTTTCGATTGTAATTGATCAGAAAGTGCACCAGGATTTCGAATAAGATACTAAAGAATAGAAACAACCGCTCTGCAATATTCGATATTTTATAGTTACAAGATGATTTTTCACCATCTGCAAACGCATGTATAGTAATGAAAATTATATTTCTTTTGGACGGTTAAGGTTGTGTTGAAACAATCTTTAAAATTACATATTCAAACATTATCTTCCTACGATCACCAATTTAATGTTGACCCGCTGCTCTTTTCGTGAGCAGACACCACAATTTTCTGCATGGCGATGGCGAGACCTACACCAGCAGAAAACCCATTTTCACCTCCAACGCATGGAAACCAAGGCCTACCTCGATTCTCAGAGTCTACTTGAAGTCGCAATTGTCGACTAATTTCACGAAGTCGGGCGGCTGACTGTCCGGTCAGACTAGGCTCACGTCGATCGAGCCCTGCTTGGAAGGCTTTCACAACACGAATCTGAAGAAGGGTAGTATTGGTTTATTGGCAATAACACGTTAAATGTGATAGGAAAAGTGAGCAGAACACCAATTAGAACAGAAAACTGAGAGCAGCAGATCATCAGCGACACAAATGTTCATGTATAGAAAACTGCACTAAATACCACTTGAGTACTGATATTAATTAATGAAGAAACACTGAAACCAGCATAGCGATTGCTATAGTTCAAACTACTTCTCGTGAGAACAGGTGAAATGACAGTGATACAGTAGTTCCAGTTATTACTGAAATTTCCATATTCCTGTCATTCCCTTTCATTATTACTATTTACGAGATAATTAATACCTGTTAGAAATATTCCTCATATAATTCTCGATATTTTTTAAAATTAATTTTTAGGAGTTGTTAAGCTATAAGTCCCCGTATTTCGCAAAGGCATTCAGGTTAGAGAAAAGATTACTCAGAAAACTAGAAATGGAGAAAGATCTTGAGGTGGATTAGCATAGGGTGAACTAACGGAAACGCATTGAAAAATATTACAGATTGTTTTAAACATAAGTAAATTGTGAGTGTTAGTTAAATTGCCGAAATTATGGAAACAAGTTGTGAAAACTAAAAAAATCTGAAATCTTCTCAATTTTTAGTAAGACTTTCATTTGGGCGAAATTTCGGCCGTCTCGTCTCATCTTTATCTCGTCTTCTTTTTCGTCTTGAATTCGTCTCACGTAGTGTGTTGATAGCTTTTTCATTGCGTAAGACAAATACAAGACGAACTGAAAGACGAGCAAAGAGGACTTTGAAGACCTTTGAAGACGAATTTATGCCTTCGTCTTTCGTGGAAGCCTTACTTTTTAGAATATCGGATAAATTATGAAGTATGTATCAATATCCTTAATTGATATGAAATAGCTGTTAACATTCTATCTAATGTATCAGAAATTCACAAAAGCTTTCACGACGTTGATCAAAAAGACAGGAAGGAGAACTTCACAAAATTATTACGATAACTACAAAATTCACAACACGACATCTAGTCAAGAGGGGATTCTCATCATTCCTTATATAAAACGTCATTCTCTGATTATTTTCCATTCCGTATTTCATAAATCAAAAGTTAATCAGAAGAGGGGAGAAAAAAATAGGTGTGCGAGGGAAAATATCGACATATCATATCGACATTTAAGAGTTCTTACTGCTTGATCAGTCGGTGCACTGCTCAACGGCACCGGGATCAGATGATCCGAGCGCTCTCCGCCAATAACCTGTAAAGTTGTCAAATGGATCCGCAGTCTATGGATAAATAAATAAATAAATGAATAAGAGGACATTCATATTAAAATGCAGCCCTTGCTGGTAATTTTTAATTGACTTTTTCTCAATATTAAACGTGCAGGTTGAAGAAAGATGAAAATGCTGGAATTTCTCTAACAGGGGAATTGGGACTGTTGTTTGTGGTGTGAAATGCATGCACTCTTCAATAAGGTTATTTTTTGTATATATGTGACTTCCAATGAGCAATTTTATAGTGGTGTTTTTATTAAAAATTTAAAATATCATAAGTTTAAGATCCAAATTAATAAATAGGCAAAAACTATGAAGTCCATTGATTGAAAACTGAATATTAATGGAAAAGGGAACCTGGAAAAGCAAGAGTTTAGCGAATAAAATGTATCGACAGATAAAAAACGAATAAAACAAAAATTTACAAGAAAAAACCATAAAAATCTGAAAGATGTCTAGAAAGGAAAAAGTGAGGCTGCATATTATTAATTTGGAATAAGAAATTAGTTCCATGATACATAAAGGGGCACTTTTCAAAGATGGGCGGTAGATACCGTAGCCTTTTCTGCCCTTTTCGAAAGTGATTTTGAAAATTGCACAAAGTTTTGAAAGGTTTTTAAGCAAAAAATGAAAACGTTTTCTCAACGGTGAGGGAAATTCTACCAGTAAGACATGTAAAATTTAAAGAAAATTAAAATCTGAAGTTATAAAAATGAAAGAAAACATAATAAAACTGGTATATAGGGATTAAGTAAATAACAATGGAAAGAATAGCTTGTGGCGTATATGAAGACCACTAGCAACAGAAAAAGAGACTGAGCGGATAACTAAATAAAATGAGAAGACATTGAGAATACTACGAATAACATATGAACAATTATTAAACTCTTCTAACTTTCTTTCTTGAATATATTTTCGAGTTACACGTGTGCTACGGAAACCGGAGTATCCAAGGACATGCTCTTGCTGATACTTCGCTGGGTTTGAGTGTAAGACGAATTTGTGCCAGGGGACCATTGTTGAACTAAAGGTACCTTCTCAGTTTTTCCATTTGTTTCCGGTTTAGGTGGGCCAGTAGATCCATTACCTCCAATACTTCCATTTTCCACTACAATGTGGGGTTGGGGAGATGGAGTTCGCGGTTGTTGGTGGTGATAGTACGGGTAAGGCTGTGGCGACTGCCTATGAGAAATGGCAGCCATAGCATTACGAGTTCCAACAAGATCTGGAGACACTGCGGTTGTTGTGTGTCTTCCCCCTGCCCAGAAACCTCCACGCATCGACTGAACTGAGTGAGTGGAAGCTATCGAACGACGTTCGTCAAACTCCTCCAATGAAGATCGGAACGCTTTGACGACTCGTAGCTGAAACAACATCTCACATGATGTTACGCTCTTTCAGGAATAATCGAACTCGCGTAAAGCCGTCGATTAGTTTTTAAACGATATTTCTTTAAAACGGCAATAAATTGAAAAACAACAGAAAAAGAAAGAATGAAAAACTTGATTAGTGTTTCCTCTTCCTCCTCCTCATAACCATTAAACAAGGATGATCGAAAATTTCAAAATCTATCCAGAAATTTTCAGCTAAAAATGAGCAACACACTCCGAGAGACGAGCAGCGAGAAACCATGTTAGTATAAGCCTTGATAGTATACTTAGTAATATTATCTGGGGGGAAAGGGCAAACAGTAAACATTTTGTCGGTACTACATGTACTACTCTTGACATCATATTTATGAAAATTTTTTAGAAAAATAACGTAGCATTTTTCAAAATGATAATGTTACGAAATATGGCTCCTGAACTAGGTAACAAAAAATTGCAGAAATCAAAACAAAATATAATAAATCAATTTCACTCAGAAAAAATAAATCACGTTTTCACTATACAGCTAAGAATGTTAGATTGTGGGAAATGCTAAAAAACAAACAAAATTAACGATTGCTGGCGGTGTTGATTCCAAAAACTGACGTAAGCATAACTCGTGCTGATTCCAATGCATTGACGAATATAACATGAAGGAAAAGTTAATAAATGCATGCTTATCAAATATAAATGAAATTTCATTTATAAAAGGTGCATTCCTGAAGTCGCTGTAAGCAAGCATTAACCCGATTAAATTACTGGGCGTTGGTTGATTGACTTGTTTTGTTAATGAAAAGGGATATACAACTGAAAGCTAATAGATGCAAGTTTGATACATACATTTAATTTTATGAAAATTGCTTGTTTCTTTCGTTGTTTATGAATTATTATATGCGATTAACAAACATTGGGAAGTGGGCAAAACAATAGGATGAAGTATGTGCTCATTTTAACCGCTCAAAGATTCAACTGATTAAGGGAGGAGGGAGGAACTTGGAGGACACACGAGAATCCTTCGAGTTAATTTTGTTTTAATATAGTTTCCGTTTGGTTCATTTTCTTGCTTGAAAACAGCAATCATCGCAAAAGATAACCTTCCCTCTCGTAATGAAAGGATTAACCACACAAACAAAACAAGAGGTGAACAATTCTGCTCTCAAAATGTATGATTTTTACCTGCACAATACAAAGGGAACCATTTTTGAATCGGACGAGAAGATGCTGTTGATGATGCCGAATTCAGCCAAAGGAAGTTCTTGAGGAGTAAGAAACACACACAATGGAGGGATTGTTTCAAATTTTCTAAGTGTGCGTAGCTCAAACCATTCTCTAATTTAAGAAAGCAATGTTCTAGAGTTGAAAATAATGCAATATCGAAACCTTTGACTTATAAAATATAACAAATAAAAATGGGTACGCGTGAGGAAAAACCAAAGAAAAAGATAGAGCGAATAAATAAAATACATTTGAAGTTTAACAGAATACATATTTTAAAAATTTCTTCATGCTACTCTTTTTTATGAAAAATCATACACCACAAACACACGCATTGTTGTTTCATTTCTCAATCTAAATAATTGTAAATTTCCACGGTTTTCATCTTTCTCCCGCCTCTCGCTGGTGATTTGTTCGCTCTAAGAGGGTGTTGCTCAATTACTATTGAAAAATTTCAAGGGTAAACTTTGCTGATTATTTTATGATAGTTAGGAAAGGGAAGAGAAGATTTCCATTTCTCATCCTTCTTTATATTTTCTGTCGTTTCCGTTTTTTGAGTCCCAATATATATTTTTAACTTTACTCAAAATACATTTTTTGAAAGAATAACTGAAAGCTGAGAATAATGAAGAGAAGCAACTGAATAGAAATAGAAAAAGAATCCTCAAATATAAAAAACCTGAAATGCTTACTGAAAAAAAAACAGTTTCTAACACTGACCTGAGTCTGAAGACGAGTCAATCCGCGGACCCAGAGAATTTGACCAGATCTCTTCTCGTGAGTATCAGAATCTTCATAGTCTGGCATCAATGGATCATTTGTTGGTGCTTCTCCTGACCCGATCGTCATGTTAGCTGGTAGAGATCCTGTTGGGATGCTGGTGACAATCTACGAAAAGGATAAAGCAGTTTGAATACATTTTAAATCGGAATTACCTGTCCCCAAAGAAGAGTTCCAACTCCAAAAGCCAAACACCACAGCCATTCGGTAGTGTTCAAGGCAGCAGTGCTGAACCAGCGACCTCCGAATTGAACTATAACGACTTGAGAGACCATAGTAGCAATCCAGATGACGTAGTAAATTGGATTCGAGAAAAGCCCTTTAAAGATGTTTCTTTCTCCATGAATCTTTCTAGCGTTGATCTCATTGAATAGTGTCATCATAACGAATGTGTTAAAGACAATAGTGAAATGTTTAGACGGAGGGGAGTGAAGTGAAGCCCATCTTCCAGAAGGAATGTTGAAACAAACCTCTCCGTAGAAAATGAGAGTGAATAGAACAACAAGTTGATACACGGCGTGTCCAAGAATGTTCTTACTCATCGTTCTAGAGATAAGAGGAGAGGTACGTCCATATGGCTTTCTCTTGAGTAATTCTTCTGTCGGCATTTCAGTGGCCAATGCCAATGAGGCGAGGGTGTCCATAATAAGGTTCACCCACAGCATTTGTACAGCTTTGAGTGGAGTATCTTGAATAGCACATGCACCGACGAATGCCACAACGACGGCGACAACGTTTACAGTAAGTTGGAATTGCAAGAACTTAGCAATTGAGTCGTAAACGTTACGTCCCCACATTACGGCTTTTACAATAGAAGTGAAATTATCATCTGTGAGAATAATATCAGAAGCCTCCTTAGCCACATCAGTTCCAGCAATTCCCATAGCGAATCCAACATCAGCCTTCTTCAGTGCTGGTCCATCATTCGTTCCATCTCCGGTGACAGCAACAACTTCTCTAGAATCGGTTACACGCGAGTCAATGATTCCTTTGACTAATGTGTATTTGTCAGAAGGTTGGGCACGAGCCAAAACCCGAAGCTTCGGCCAGATCAAATCAAGTTTGTCCTGTGAAACTTCGCCGTTTTCGTCACGAATTCTGGCATTAAATTCTTTTCCTTCTAAAGCGATGAAATCCTCTCCTGGTTTCAAAATACCGCATGCGGTTGCAATTGACCTCGCCGTGTTTATGTTATCACCAGTGACCATTCTGACAGTAATTCCGGCTTCCTGGCAACGAGTGATAGCAGCAGGAACTTCTGGACGTACAGGATCTTGGATTCCAAGAATGGCGATAGCAGTCATATCTCCAACGATGGCTTCTTCGTTTTCCCAATCAGGCTCGGAAGTGTAAGCAATCTGGTTGTCCGATGTCTTTTTAGCTGCTGGTACATAATCCTTATATGCTACACATATAGTACGTAAACCATCAGAAGCCATAGGTTCGATAACGTCTCGTACCAAATTTTCAGCGTCTTTGGCGTTAAATTTTGTCAGAGTTCCATTCTTCCCAAGAAAATATTTGCACCTTTTGGTAACAATTTCAGAAGCACCCTTGCTGAACACGCGATACCCGCCGTCTGGAAGATTGATAACGGTCGACATGCTCTTCCTAACGGAGTTGAAGGTGTAAACTTTCGGAATAGTTTCTTCTGGATGACGATCTCGAATATCTTGGTATGATTTTCCGAGGGCTAGAACAAAACCGAGCATTCCACATTCTGTTTTATTTCCAAGTTGAGTGGCTTGCTCACCAAGTTGTTTTGGAGGTATAACCTGGGAAGAATAGGAGGAATTGATGGAGATGCAATCCATCATGAGCTTAGCGGTATTTTGATCAAGAGCCTCAACTTTTGGAGTATCCTTGAAATGAACTTCGTTAATGTAGGATTGCACAACTGTCATTCTGTTGGTAGTAAGAGTTCCAGTTTTGTCTGAGCAAATCGAAGTGGCGTTTCCCATAGTTTCACAAGCATCCAAGTGACGAACTAGGTTATTATCGAGCATCATTTTTTTAACAGAGTAGGCAAGAGAAAGTGTAACAGCAAGTGGGAGTCCTTCTGGCACAGCAACGACTAAAACTGTGACACCAATGATGAGAAAGTTGATAAAGTGTTGGAAATCGGCCAAGGAAAAAGGTTTTCCATTAATAGCATATCGAGAGATGCAAAACCGGATAATAAGAATGAGAACGGTGCAGCCAGCAACGAACGATCCTGAAATTAGAATCTTAGTGTTTGTATAAAGTACAGATATTCGGTGTTCCATTTTGTGTGCCCAAGCTATCAGACAAATTTTTTTTGAACATTAACTAATTTTGCTTAAATAATGAATGAATCGAGTGTATATATCAAAACGTGTGCCGTAAAAAATGAATTTGAGTATTTCTAACATAGCCATACGGATGTAATGACAAAAATATATAAGTTACGAGGAAAAAGATTCCAAGGATGTTTACGGCAAAATTCCTAGAAATAAAGCAAGTAAGTAGTTGGGGCTACAGATCCTTTCAGATTTCATTTCAAGATGCAATTTTCTTAAACGTTTTCCAACAACAAATACATATTCGATAAATGCTCATCAAAGCGAGTCGAAAATAAAATAAATTATATGAACCAACATGAACCTTTACATTTAAAAAAATGCCTGGATTAAAAAGTAATTTCAATTAGTTTGATTAGTTTGAAAGCTTGTTTCAAGAAAGTGGAAAACATACAACATTTTTGAAATCTTGTATGAGATAAAGTTAAGTACAATTAATGCAATTGAAAATATTTTTTCACGCTCTACACTTACACTTACTTTGAAAATATTTGTTTCAAAGTTAAAATAAGCCATTTTCGTATACTTTTCTTCAAAGGATTCTAGATGGTTCTGTTTATATTGAATGCGAACTCAATTTTAACTAGGATTTATTCAAGTATTTTACCGTTTTTCTGGAATAAAATTATACAGAATTACTTTTTGAAAAACACGTTGTCCGTAAAAGTCACACTGCCAAAAAAATATTATTCGAAATTTTTCATAAACGGAAATGTGCTATTAGGTAGAGTCAAAATTATTGTACCCTTTTTTCCTTTTTTTCTCTAGAAACTTTGAGAAGCTTTTAAAACAATCCATGTTGAGGGGCTGCGTTGTGACTATTTTCACACAAATTATCAGTTCAATAGCTACTTCAAACAACTCTCCAGTTCAACCATCGCGAGAGCAGGCCCGCTTACTACGTTTGTATGAGCATCGTTCTGGCTCTTCGACGACACAAGCTGCGGATCAGATCAATAATTTAACAGACCCTGGAGAAAGAGGACCACCGATAGTCGAGTACTCTTGCAAGCAAGCTAGGACACTCAAAGCATCTTTTGTCACAAAAAAGAACGACGACATGGCTTTCCAATTTGATTACTGATTACATGATGTCAACTTTCATCAGTGGTTGGGGACGCCAAAACGAGAGTTACACTCGAAAAAGGTACTTTTGTGCATCTGGTGGAGCGTGGAAGGAGCGGTTCAACTGACTCGTCGGAAAATTCAGGAGCTGATTTGGTCGTGAATAAATACGATCTCACGACCGAGCTGCATTCTTTTTTCGATTTTTCGATTCAACCAAAGGGGAATCGAACAGCTATATCCGTTGGCAATACATTGTCGATAATGATGGTGAATATTATGTTGACTGATATTAGAAATGAATAAATACATTCTGAATCGAAAGTTTTTTGAAAGTGGTACAATTATTTTGACTCTATCTGATATTTTTCAATTGTTATGATTTTTAAATTAATTTTTACCATTTTGAACTGTTTATCGAGCAAAAAAGTGCATTGAAAACAGTTTCAGACATCGGCACACTTGATATCTGAACTTTCCTAAAATATGATACACATTGTTTTTTACAATTTCTGTTACTATAAGGTTGATGATAGAATTGAAAATGATCAAGATTTCATTTATTAAAATTTGTGGGAAACGAGCAGCTCTTTTATTCCAGTGGTTTAGAATTTACTGACTTAAATTTTAAGCGTTTATTATGGCTCACCTGCATATCCGATTTGAATTGCAAGCCGAGTGAGTTTTGCTTGAAGAACAGATCGTTCTTTCTTTCCATCTGCCTCAGTCGCCGCAACAGCCTTTCCATTAGCCATTCCGTCCTCTCCCTTCGAGTCTGTAATGAGGTAAACTCAATGAATAGCTGATAAGAATTCTGAATAATACTATTTAAAAATCATATTTTATAAATAGTCAGAAGAACGTAAAAAAACTAACAGAGAATTAAAGAGAGGAAAACACATAGAAGGCTAGAGACGACAGAAAGAAGTCAAGAACGATCATGTGGATTTCATAGCCAATATAAGTGGAGCTAGGATGCAGAGCTATAAATTTTCAGCTTTTTCACAACATCCATTCCAGCATCTACTGACTGTGACAATCTACCGTTTCCATCATTCTTTTGGTTTATACATGTCTACATGTCTTTCCTCTCATTCTGAATCATTCACATTTGTATCGTTATCCACATTATTGGTGAGTTTCCTAGCGAAGTAGACAACACTCACCGAGCAGTGCTTGAGCAGTTCCTTCCTCAGCTCCAGACGCTCCATCGCCTCCTGAAAGAAAATCAACCCTCTATAAAAGAAATAGAAGATCTATGAATATTTCAAGTGATATTATATAACAAAAGTGAGCGACAAACGTGATCAAGCTTTTTTTGGAAATTGAGATTTGCTGTACCACTATTATCAATCATTTTTGAGCGGGGAGTAGGGAATAACAACACCGAAATTATAAAAATGGGAAAAATAATGGGTCTTCAGGCTAATATTCACAAAACACCATCATTTCCTTATTATGGTCATCATCCAATATTAAAAGGTGAGCTTTAAGAAGTAGCTAGAACTGACGAAAGTAAGATATTTACGGTTAGCTTAAAACTAGTGTAAACGACGGTACAATGAGGACCAACCACGTGTACAGGTGTACGAAAACGTGAGTATATGAAAATATAATTATTTCTGAATCAGAAGAAAGTGACAAGATAGGATAGAAGACGACGACGACGACGACGTTGATGTTGGCGAGCAGAACAAGATTCAGAAGAAGCACCACGAAGAAGAGGAAGAAGAAGAAGTAGTAACGATGACGACTCAGAAGAGAAGGAGAAGTAGCAGGAGAGAGAGAGAGAGAGAGAGAGAAAACTACCATTTTGGCTTTGGGCCTGGTGTGATTCACGATGGTCACGATGATGGTGATGATGAGATTTGACCGAAGATCGAGATCGTCGTTCTGTAAACCGATTAGAGAGTAGGAAGGGTGAGGATATGTCAGAGAAAGAAGTGGAAAAAGAAGAGAGCGAGAGAATAAAAGCGAAGAACATATTATTGATACATAGACATCTGAAGGACATCTAAGAAAGTAATTATATACACTTTCATATCATACCCTCTCTCTTGGCAGTCTTCCGTTCTTCTTCGGCTACCGTCTTGGCTGCACCGAGAAGTGTCATGATGATTCCAGTTTGTGAGTTTACTCCAACAGCTGTCACCAGCATCTGTAAAGAGAATCTTGAGACGTTAAACCAAACTACTAGCAGTTTGAATTCAATTTTTAAAGCAAACTAAACATATCTCTAAAAGGCTTCCACAAAGATAAAAGTATTGTATTTTACTTTTGGTTAAACCCATTAAGCCACACAACATTTTTTTACGAACTTTTCCAGATCCTTCCATGACGTGTGTACCAGATAGAATGATTGGATCATGCTCTGGACTCTTTCTGATTTGATCTGATTCTCCAGTTAGCGAAGACTCGTCCATTTTTAGATCATTTGATTGTATAAGAACTCCATCAGCTGGGATTAAATCTCCGTATTTGATTTGGGCGATATCTCCTACTACAAGCTCGTTTACGACTACTTGTATTGATTGACCGCCACGAAGGACAAAGAATCGGTGTTCAGTTTCAATTTTGGCTTGAAGACCACGAAATTGACGTTCTTTAGTGTAGTCGTTGAGTGCAGTGACGAGTACGACAACAATGACTGATATAAGAATTGCAACCCCCTCAATCCATCCGGCATCATGTTCGCTGTCATCTGTTCCGGCTGGAAAATTCGACTTTTAAGAAACTATCGGAAATATTATCGTTTTGTTTAGAATTGGAAAGTAAAGAATGGAAAATAATTTGGGTTTTGTTTTACAGTTACAAAATGTAACTGAATTGTAAGCCGATAGACATGTTTTTGACTCACCAGTATCTTCTCCTGGAGGTCTGTAGAACGACAGGGCAAGTGAAACAATGGCAGAAACCAGCAAAATAACAAGAGTGACATCCTTAAATTTTATTCGATATTCAATTGGTCTAATGAATTTTTGTGTCGTTCTAACCCCACCCCTTATTTTTTCAGAATTTGTCTTGAAAATTTTTTTATAGAGCCCTTCCCTCACTGCATACGAATTTACCGCAAACTCACTCACTCATGCATATTCAATAATTTCCTCTCTTGCTTTTTTGGCCACCGCTTTGTGTTGCTCGTGAAAGCAGAAAAGGAAAAGAATAAAAAAATAGAGAAGATGTTGCGAAGCTGCGGGAACAAAAAGAGCTCGCAATTGCTGTGAGAATGACGGAGACTTAGCGAAAAAAAACCTCTTGGGAAAGAATCATTATTCAGAGAAAGCTCTTGGGAATTTTTAGCGAGACTGAGCTAGCAGAAGCATATATATCATATTGAATTTTTTAAATAATAATCATTATTGCATTAATTTACCTGAAGGGCTTCCCAAACAAGTTGTAGAAAACATTTTGGTGGATGTGGTGGAATCTCATTGGCTCCGAAAACATTTCGTCGTTTCTCCAGTTCTGTTTCGTTGTTTGGCAATCCATTGTTGGGATCCGTCTTCAGTTTTTCACACAGACCCGCTGTTCCCCCGTAATCTGTATCGATCTTCTCTTTGGCTTCCGCACTCCTATAATGATAATGTAATCAGATGGCGTTATATTGTCTTGCTCGAAAATCTAGTTCAGGGATAATGCTTACCTATACTCCATAAGGGCGCGAAGCTCCTCCAGTGATGCACCATACTCGGGCATCTTGCTGAAAATTAAAATTTGCTTTTGTTGAGAAAAAATGAGTGCAACGTTTAGACATAAAAAATGTATAAACATATATATATATAGCTTTATTTTTTTATGTGATAAAAATGTTTCCGTTTAATTAAAATTGATGAGTCAGAATGAAAAAATATTAATAGAAACGATAAACACATGTTTCCCACTTTTTAAAAAGTCAAATTATGACTTCTTAAAACAAAATTACTCAACTCAAGAATCTTCAAGTCATTACTTGATAAATTTTTTAAAACAAGCCATTTCACAAAACACAAAATATTACGGTATCGAAATTAAACGAAAATGATAGAAAAAGAGAAAAAACAAAACAATTGGAAAAATCAGCGCACTTATAATATGGCCGATCAATAATTTGATAACAAAATGTATTCAATAGGGCCCTGGAGAGCAATGATAAGGTGGAGTAGACAACATTTAAGGAAAAAAAAGGAAGCATTTGGAGAGTTTGCTTTTATTTTGGTAGAGTGAAAATATTGTACATTTATAAACTTCAAGCTGATACGTTACGTTATGAAACAATGATTTAAGATTCATTCGACTTATTTACTAGGCCTTACTAGGTATTTATTTACTATGAGAATCGGGAGAGAAAAAGATTAGAACGACAAAATCAATTTTCTTCTAAGTAATCTCCAGCTTTTGAAAAAATTACACGTGTAATTGAAATAAAGCAATCGGCTTGGAAATAGAACAAAAAGAAGGCTTTTCATGCTTTTGGCTGGCAAGTGGTGGAGAAGGGAAAGGCATCTGCTGTTGTTTTTGAGGAGCTTCTCCCCCGTTTTTCTTCATCTTTTCAGTGGCCGTGTCTCCTTCCCCCTTTCCCCTTCCTTCTGCTCGTTTTCTGTGTTTTCGGCTAGACAAGGACGCAGGCAGCAAAATGAGTGAGAAAATAATTAAGCCCGTTTAGATTTAGCGTTCATTATCAACATCCTGACTATTAGTACAGTTTATTTTACGAGGAAATATTTACCTGATTATTAGAAAAAGCTTTAAAGCTTTTTTTTAGGTAGTTGTAGTTGCACACAGATCTGAAATTTTAAGAAGTTTTAATTATGCAAATAAGAAAAAGCCATTATGAAACAAAAATTCTATGAATGCTGCTCCACTGTCCCAAACTACGATGTGCATTTGTACGTAATTGTACGCAAACACAGCTGTTCACCGTATCTTTTCAACAGGGTGGTATTTTTATAGAGGCTTCAAAATGCAGCAAAAAAAGAGTAGTTCTCTTATTTTTTGTATTCAAAAAAATAATAAAATTCCCGTGCGGGAGCATATTTTAGGCACATCTTTGAAAATTAAAATAATTATTTTAAGAATAAGTAGAATTTCGATAAAAGTCTGAGCAATAAGAACCAAAAAACTTACATCGGATTTTCTCAGGCTTTCTCTTATTTCTTCTTAAAAATTCAGTCAGATTATGTTCATCATACGATTAGTCGACTATCCACCTCTTAACCAGCTACTTCTGTATGCAGGTTTGTCTGCCCAATCGTTGATGCAACTTAAAAAAAAGTAAAATGTAATGAATATTTAATTCATGTGCGGTTTCGTTCGCTTAAAAAACGAATCGTGAAGCAAGTGCGAACAATGGAAAAAAGGAAAAATAAAAGATCGTGAGCTGTAAGCTTTTGGAGGACGCAAAAAGAGAAGAATCTTCCGAAAATTTTAGTATAGGCAAATGACAAAACAGATGAAGAAGACGAGACGAAGGAAAGAAAGGAAAAGGAAGACGTCGCCGACGTCTTCTCCGTGTGAAAAAAAAAAACGAAAAAAAAGTGACGAAGGGTCACCGGATGAAAAACGAAGAGCCAGCGTCATCAAAAAATCTTATCAGAGAAATCAGGACAAATAGCTATTTTTCAGGTATCGAGAAATATTGTACCAATATATTTTCAATAACGTTTTGAAATCTTATATAACCTGAAAACATAATATTATCGGAATATTATAATATTAGGTTGATGCAAAAGTTATGTCGTTTTTATGTTGTTTACTTTTGTGAAAGATTTTTGAATAAAATGTTTGGTTATCTGTGGTCGTGTTATATATCATTTTGAAGAGCGTAATTCGCTCTATCTACTCGTTTTATTTATTTTTCCTTGAAATAATTATGTCACTTTTTATAGCATTTCAAAAAAGCATGGATAAAAGGCAAATTCGAACGATTTTCTTGTTCCAGTTCAAACTAGGCCGAAACTCTGTCGAGACAACTCGCGATATCAACGATGCATTTGGCCAAGAAACCACTAATAAACGTACGGCACAACGGTGGTTCAAAAAATTCCGTAGCGGTGACGAGAGCCTCGAAGATGAAGATCGTGACGGCCGCCAGTCTGTGATTGACAACGATCAATTGAGAGCCTTAATCGAAGCCGATCCTCTCAAATCAACACGAGAAGTTGCCGAAGAACTCAACGTTGACCAATCAACAGTCGTTGTTCATCTGAAGCAAATAGGCAAATCAAAAAAGCTCGACAAATGGGTGCCACATGAATTAGACGAAAATCAAAAAATATCGTCGTTTTGAGGTGTCGTCCGCTCCTCTTTTACGCAACAAAAATGAGCCGTTTCTTGACCGGATCGTAACTTGTGATGAAAAGTGGATCCTCTACGACAATCGACGACGTTCCGCGCAGTGGTTGGATAGTGATGAGGCTCCTAAACACTTTCCGAAGCCGAAAATCCACCAAAAAAAGGTTATGGTGACTGTTTGGTGGTCTGCAGCCGGTCTCATTCACCACACCTTCCTAAATTAGGGTGAAACAATTACAGCAGAAAAGTGCTGCCACCAAATTGACCAAATGCATCAGAAGTTACGACGTATGTGCCCAGCATGGATCAACAAAGAGGGACCAATTCATCTTCAAAATAATGCTCGGACAAACCGACCTTGCAAAAGCTGAACGAATTAGGCTATGGGACTCTGCCTCATCCACCATACTCACCGAACCTCTCGCCCACCGATTACCACTTTTTCAAGCTCCTCGACAACTTCCTTCGTGAGAAATGCTTCAAAAGCCAAGACGATGCCGAAAATGCCTTCAATGAGTTCGTCTCTTCCAGAAACCCGGACTTTTACGCTACCGGCATAAGGAAACTTGTTTCTCGTTGGCAAAAATGTATTGATTCTAATGGTTTTTATTTCGATTAATAAATTTGATTTTAAACAAAGTTATGGTCATTTAAAGTTGAAGGTTCAAAAACGACATAACTTTTGCATCAACCTAATATATGGCGCAGTGTTTTCTAGCCACTTCCTAAAAACAAGAACAAGGAAAATATATTGGTCGCTTTAGGCACGGCAATATTTCTTGGACGTTGAATGAAATATTCTATTTTCGAAGCATATAGCTTTAAGGAAACTTAATGAAAATAAAGTGGGACATCTATTTTCTAATAAGATCCGTATCAACACCTAATGTATTTAAAAATTTTCAGCATCCACATAGCAATAAGGTAATATAAACTAATTTTCGAAAAAAAAACGCCGTGTTTAGGGGCTCGTCCTAGGTTCTTAAAGTACGCAAATAATCTAGATATCGAGGATGCAGATTAGCTAACAAAAAAGACCACACATAAAATAAAAACTTTACTTGAGACCAGTCACTTTCCTTGAAAAAAAATGACATGGAAATAAGCTCCGCTAATTTTCGAGTATGCTTTATCGGTTTTTTTTCTAATTTTTATATAAAATTGTTTTAAAAATTTTGGTTTAAAAAAGCTATTCGAAAAATACGAAAAGGCGTAATAACTCTTTTTTATGGAATATAATTTCATTTTCATGAAGAAATATATTCCGCAAATCAAATTTGAATTCCGCCGAGAAAAAAAACTTGTTGACAATTTTCAAGAACTTTTAAATAAGTCTTCAACGAAAGACAAAATAAGACCGTCTCATCTCGCCTTCGTCTTTGTCTTGGATTCCTTTGACGCAAAGATAGACATTGTGTTGGTACACATGTACAACGTTTTTATTGCGAAAGACGAATGCAAGACGAACTGAAAGACGAACGAAGACAAGACGAAAGACGACTTTTTGTTTTCGTCTTTCGTGGAATCTTTACTCTTGAATTTTCCGTGACATTTTAATGCGCGTGCATGGCAAATCAGTCGCGATCAGTTGAAGATTTTATTCCGTCCCTGCGGTCCCAAGGACAAACAATATTAATGGACTTTGCTTAATAATAGATTTAACCTGAAATTCTGACAAATCAGCTCGGTAACGCGGTACAAGATGAACGTAAGAATTTATTCTGAAGTTTTCCGCTAATAGCTTCCAAATCGTCAATCCGCCGATATTAGCACACTGAACTTTTAGATTTAGCACACTGAACTTTTAGAAAATGTTGGGCAGAATAAGTTAGCTAATAGAGTGTATATACATTAGCAGTCCCTGAACCAGAGTGTAACAATATCGTCGAAAACACGACTAGGTCGAGAATGGTTTTTTGAGGAATTTGTACTACGACAAATTAAAAAAATCGGTAATTTTCCCTCTTAAAAATAATTTCGGCTAAGTATTTCTATTATGTTTTCAAAAGAAATACTTAAGTATTTTCACCCAGTACCCGCCTATTTAATGCCGCTAATAAACGAAAGTGTTAAGAAGGCAGCGAGAGACATTACAGAATACAAATCTCAAATACCATGCCTCAAGACTGCAGCGAGCGGCGAGAGAATCACTTATAGGACAAAGATGGAGCAGGTGATCCAGAAGTTCTACTCGAAACTATGCAGCAGCAATTTCCCATTTTAATGAAGCAAATAATAGAAGTACAAAAATTAGATATTTTTTGAGGAACATTATTTCGCTTAAAATACCCCGTTTCCAGAAAATGAACTGAAAAATAGATGTTTGTTTGATTAAATAATAGCAGTAGAAAGTACGCGGCTACGCCGCTGTTCTAGAACTGTTTCAGAAACTTTGGAAAACAATGTCTATTAAAGTTGTAGTTTTGCACATAGGAAGCTGATTTTTTACATGTAATATACGGACATCCCAATTGATACAAAATGTTGGCAGTTTTTATCGTTGTTAAGACAGTTTTGTAGATTTTGGGTGAACGGTTCTACAGTATCCTAAGTAGACTGCTATCTCCTATAGATATGGTTGCGAAGCGCTCGGGTGGTCATGACTCCATCCCGAATATTTAAGTAAAAGACCCACGTTATTTTGAGTTATTAAAAGAAACGTCTTGGACAGACAGACGGAACTATTCGCTTCCGTCTGTGATTCCGTCTGTAATAAGAAGTAATAAGAATAATAAGAAGATTTTGAAAGAAGCTCAACAAAATATGATTGGAACATTTTATATTCAAGTGAAGTCATGTCATAAAACTACGTCATAAACTGAAAAAAGTGATCATATCACAAGGATTTATGCACAACCGTCACGATGATATTTTCCTTCTAGCACGGCACCTTGAAAACACGAAGAGCACATTCTTTGCCGGGGCACTTGGTGATTTCTCTATCGTCAAGATTGTGTTTGCGTCTCTGACTAACGTTTTCTCTAAGCCAATGATGTGACGGCTGCTTCATCAATTTTTGAAAAACGGAAATAAAGCTATGCATTTAACATCCTGAAGTATTTTTCTTAAGAAAGAAGAGATTTAAGGCATTGTTTGCACCTTATTTTCATATTATACACACCAAGCACCAAACCAAGCAAACTCTGATAAATTGACTCGCCAGGATTTCCATTTAAAATAAAAAATTTCACGTGAATTATTATAATTTTTAATCATCTAAACAGAATATTTTGCGAAATGTACGCTTCACAATACGATACGACAATAAACGAAGGGAAAAGACGGGAATTTTGTAAATTTCGGAGAGCAACCCCCAATATAAAATCCTATATTTCAAAACTGTTCAATTTAATTCTTTTCAACTATCCAGAATGGATATTTGCTGCATTTAAAGAACACATAGCTGTCGCCTGAAAAACAGGCTAGAACAAAGCGTCAGTCAGAGATGCAGAGAGACATGAGAAGCAGATAATTTTTGAGGCACACTGAGCGTGCATGCAGCGAGTATCTGGGAAAGAGCCATGACAAATGGTAAACACGTAAACTACGCGCCACAGATCTTTTTAAGGCGTAGTCTAAGTTTGAGAACCGCAATTTTCCATGTGTGGCTGCCAAATAATTTAATCGGTGACGGTTACAATGAATCTGTTTATTAAAATGGGCCATGATCTTGAAATGTTTCAGCTAGTTCTTTTACGTACCATTTCGGGCTTTTTTTTTAAACTGCCTTTTGTAAATTAGTGAAAAATGACTTTATAGCTCAACGATTTTTACTTCTGAAAAAGCGGTAAAAGAGTGTTTCTGAGAAAACGGGGGACAAACGAAGTTTTGAAAATAAATTTAGTGAGGAAATAGCGCAAAACTGCATTGCAAATTGGTTCATAAAAGAGCGTTATTATGTTTATTCGGCATAGATGGCGGCAGTCGTATTTCTCCCATTTAATGTTTTTCTAGTTGATACTATGCGATTTTCACATAATGAATTTCAGCGCTGGGAAACACCAATCGAGCACAATTGAAACTCACTGAGAAAACAGACGTTTTCGATCAGGATAAAACGCATTACATTTTATGCATTAATTATGAGGAACGCAAATTTAAAGCGCCGAAAAAGAGGAGACTTAATTTTTAATATTCCACTGGTTGCAGACATTCGATGCATTTGCGCATTTGGTGATCGACGGGCAAGGGCTCAACAAGATAAGAAACAAGTGAAAAACGAAAAGAATAAGTTATTAAACAAGAATTATAATAATCAAGTAAGTGTAATCGAACATTTCATGAAGTTATCTAGAAACAGATACGTTGAAATATCCAAATAAAAAAAAGGAATGGGAATTAAGGGTGTTTTTCCTGTATTTGAGTATAGAGAGTAGGGAAAAAAGTGAGAAACAAAAGTGATTTACATATGCTCATGCTCTAAAGGAGTCTGTTCTAGTGCGTGAAGGATTATAGAAAAATATGGCTAGTCGCGTAGTTCTCTCAGCGTCTCTTCATCTCTCGCTCCAAAAAAACGATGAAAGAGAGATAGCTTTCTCAGCAACTCAAGTCTGACTTGAATCAATTTGTGCATGTATGTATGTGTGTACTGCAGGAGTGGGAGGAAGAGAAAGGAAAGGAACGAATAGAGAAAACAGCGCTGCTCTTCCTACGGGACCCTGCTCCAAAAAAGGCGATGTCGCATTTCCTTGTGCTTTTCGTCGCAAGGCTCCGCTACGTCGATGGACGACGAGAAAGGCGAGTGCGCATACACAATTCAATGGGATTTGGAATAGGTCCAATTGTATGTATGAGGAAAAAGAAGACTGAAAAAGAAAATAGAAAAAGAAGGGTGCACGGCTTTTCTCCTTTTTAAGAGAAAAAAATATAACCGCGCCTTCAAGAGAAAACAAGAAAAAAGAACGAGTAGCTCACAATGAATGCAAGAAGCACGGATAGCAATGAGTAGCCTCATGCTTAAAAACGGATATCTGCAAAATGATGCCTAGATTTTTTAAAATCTAATTTCGCTTAATAAGTGTTTTCACATTACGAAAAAAACTGCTGAAAATCGAGGCTGTGTAGAACATTTAGAACAATTCTACAATCTTTAAAAATAAGCAGTTTTTATTTTTAGTATCGGTGGGGTTTTTCGTATTCTAAGGTTATTTTTCTAACTGTGATTACTTTTATTGAAGGTAAAACAAAATAAAAAGTGGTTTCCTAAAAATTCGAAAGTGAATTGATTAACACGTAACTTTGGAAGTTAACTTTTAGGATCAACTGTTTATATGAGAAGTAATGGGAATATTGAAGGTTTGCTCCGTGCCTACAGCACTGCAGCAAAACGCGCCAAAAACTCTCATTGACAGTTTCGAATTCGGTCCCCCTGGCCGTTTGTCTGTCGTGTTTGCTTTTTCAAAAAAGAAATGCTGCGGTGTGACGAGAGAAGATTGCCGCCATCGCAGCAGTGCAAACTTTGCATTTTAAGAAAATCAGACAAGGCGGCAGACAGAGAGAGGTAAAAAACAATAGGCAAGAATTAATTGATAAGTACAAATACAGGCTAATATTTCTTTGACATCGGTGTTGGCGTATTATAGACATGGCGGGACATGCCCACTTCTATTTTTCAACTACCTCCCCTGAGAAGGTAGAAGTATCTCCAAGAGAACGCAATCACCGATGTCACAATAAAAATATATCGAAAATGGGCAGAATATTGCCCAAAATGATAAAGAGTTGGGTAAATACATGATATTGTAGTTACAAATTAAATATTGAATGCAAATAATTGTAAAGAAGAAGGAAAGGCGTCCAAGAAAAAACCAAGCTTATAGAACAATATAACTATCTAGATTTTGATATAACTGAGCGCTCTATTTAAAAATAAAGCTTGTTTTACCGCAGTTTTTAGAATCCGAGATGTTCTTGAAGACCTGCAATTGATTTCAATCATAGTGAATACTTAAAAAAAAAAAGCAAAACAAAAGACAATTTCCGAAATAAAGACACGTCTGAAAATGAAATGACATCCGAGATGTATTTTCTCTCTGAGATAGATTCCTGCCATCGTAGGTCCTCTCATTCTTTCAGTGCCAGGGCAAAGTGCAAAGAGTATATAAAATGAAAAGGGAACAGACAATCAGAGAAAGGGGCCAACAACTGACATCCGATACTGCTCGACAAGTGCACATTTCCAGGGACCCCTCTGTGTGAGAAGAAAACGGAGCGTCGATGGGTACGGCATTGCCAATGGGAAGGAAGGAAGATTGGATCAGTTTCACATGCCGTCCGAATTTATGACCCAGATCGTTACCAGATGGTACAAAACTAGATGAGCAATCAAAAAAGAAAGAGTTTAAAGAATAAGAAGAAAAGTGTGATTTAACATGCTAAGCCGATGAAAAACGAGATCGAACTCTATGAATTGTCGATGGGATTTATTCATATTTTTTGCTTCATTTTGCGGCTACATAGAAAAAAACTGTTGGAAACTCGAAAAGCAACACTAAGGAAGATATTTGGAAAAGTGAGAAGCACTTTTCAGTGCTTTAGAAAAAAACGAGATGGCCAAGTCCAAAATTAGCGTGATCTGCAAAGTTGGCGTAGCGGTGGCCCGCCATCGCGCCGCAACGACGACATTTCCAATTTTTGTGAAATAGAACAACAGTAGAGCGTGGAAAACCTAACTAATATCAAAATTTATATTCTTTTTTTCTGAAAAATGGCAAAAACTTTCCTCAATTTTAATACGGGGGTGCCATAAATAATAGAAAAACGGTACACAATCTTACACACACATTTATATATATATATATATATATATATATTTTTAAATCTTTATAAATATATACTGCCGGAAACAGTATTATTTTTAATTTAATTTATTCTGAAAATGAAGTTTATGAAAATTCAAAATTGTGCTTATAGATGAAACTCTGACTAATGGGTTTTGAAGTAGCGCCTCTGTGCAAATAAAGATTTTTGAAGAAACCACATTCAGGCAAGAAACAGTAAATCATTGCTCAATCAGTGAACACAGTGAAATGAAAAACGGCACAACTCTCGTTCATTTTTTGGGTCGCAACCGTGTGTTTGCTTAGTTTCACATCGGCCTGCAATCTAAATGTTCACCCCTCATCCACCTACTGTTTCTTGAAATGACACAGAAGCTGAATTCCGTATTTACTACACGTGGGGCTTCATTATTTCGGTGTATTGTCACCCTCAGCTGATGCTGGTGAATGACAGAATCTGCAAGCCTAGATTGCACGCCTTGACGCCACGCCACGCCTGCACGGAAATGAAGCATACTCGTTTAATAAGAGTTTTCATGTTGTACGAAAATACACTTAAAAAAAGAAAGTCTTTCTTCTGAACTTAATTAAATGTTTCATTTTCATACGCAGGACGCGGAATATATATTTCCAGAGTTTTCAAAGCACGCTCGCAAAATGTAGTATTCATTCGCTTTTGAACCTGGCGATTCTATGATTTGTGCATACATTCAATTTGAAAAACAAGAAAAAAGGCCGGCCGGACACTTTTGGTTTTAGGGGAAATTACATAAATATATAACTATTTTTCGTCAGTTTGAAAGTGAAAATGTCAGCCGAAGTTGGTGGGAAAATGGAAGATGAGTGGGTTCCTTAAACAGTAGATAGAGCAAAATTGAAAAAGAGAAGGCTCTGAATTATTTTAGGACATGCTGGAGAGCAAATCTCTTTGAGTAATTGGTTTCACTCACGAAGAAAACGAAATGGCAAGGATGTAAGATTTATTGCCGTCGTATTGACAGTGGTAGTGGAACTCTATGTGTGCATGTACCCACCTCCCTTTAATTTTAAAATGAATGAGAAAACGAATAAGAGGAAAAATGGCATCATTGAATAGAGGGATAGGAACAAACAAGCCTTGAAACAAATAAAATGGCCTCAATTTTGGTATTTTCTAAGAGATACCATCTTAAAGAATGATTCGGCGAGAGAAGTTAAGTATGATACAGATCTTATGGAAAACTGCGGAATTCGTGGCATAGAAAAATCTACTTATTATTAAGCGAATAGTTCCGTCTGTGTTTCTGTCTGTCTGCCCAGGACGTTTCTTTTGAATAACTCATAAGAATGTGGGCCTCCTACATTGATTCGCCACTATATCTTTAGGAAGTCGCTGGGTACTTGGGATACTGTAGGACTATACACACAAAATCTACAAAACTATCTTAAAACCGATATAAATAGTCAAAATTTGGCTGATATAGCAATCTCGATGTCCGTGTATCACATGTCAAAAATCAGTTTTATATACGCAAAACTACAACTTTAATACACATTGTTTTCCAAAGTTTTTAAAATATTCCAGAATGTTCCAGAAAGTTTTAGAACAGCGGCGTAGCCGCGGAATTTCCTTTGGTATTTATTATCCGATTTAAAGAAACCGTCCATTCAGTCAAAACCAACCTTAATACACCAAATACTGCCCTAATTAAAGTGAAATAGGAAATTTTCGAGATAATAATATAAATTCATATTAATTCGCCATATTAATAGCATTAATAACCAGAGAAAGAAAAACAGGCCTTTAAAAATGTTTATGGGATTTCCGGAGATTTTATGTTCTTCAGTCAGACACTTATGTAGCAGAGAGCTTTCTTTAAGTGCTAAAAATCACGATGTCTTTTAATGGTTAAGCAAAATCAAATCATTTACGAACAGATAATTTTTGAATGAGGATTAAAATTTTTATTAACTTCTAAAAATAGCTTTACATCATTGACTTTAATCTTGAATAATTAATGGACGCACGTAACAGATTCTCGAAGCCATAAATTTTCAAATAATTGCTCTTACATAGTAAAATTGATCAGATAACATCAAATTGGCAATTGAGATGAAACGGGAAGACTTTCATATCATTTGAGTTAAGAAGTAGTGTAAAATATTGGGATGGCAAGAGGAAAAGCGGGTAGAGGAAAACAAAATAAGCGGACGGCAAAATGCAGTTGAGAAAGAAGAAGAAGCCGAAAGAGAGACGAGAAAGAAGAGGGACCACAAAACGAGAAAAACGATGGCGCCTGTGAAAGAAAAAGCCGAAACGAGTCGGGGCGTGGCTCCCCCCCCCCCTCCCTCTTCCAGCGCAAGAGTGGAGCACCACAAAGCTTCTAACTCAAATTCCTTTTGCCGCTCTTTTCTCTAGATGCACCAAAAAGTGAGAAAAAATAGTAAATTTGGCCAGCGGCGGTGCAGCGCTGTGGAAAACTTGTCTTCTCTGATATGGAAAAAGAAACTGAGCAAAGGGACGAATAATAATGATGAAGATGAGCAGGAGAATAAAATTAAGCTGAAGGGAGGGAGAAGCTAGAGATAAGTTATTATTAAACGCGAAACTCTGTTATTGAAGGAATGGCAAAGCGGAAAGAAGGGTGAAAGGAGAGGCGAATAAGAAAGTATATCTCTCATTTCAATTTTAACAAGATAATGGTTTAGTATAGAAGAATTGAAAGAGGAGAACTTTGTAAATTTTGAAAAAGTTCAGCCAACATTTGAAGATTTCACAGTGAAAACAATAGAATTCATAGAAATATCGAAAAACCAGCGAAGATGAGTATAATGTTGGTGGCCTAACTTTTAAGAGCTTCATTTTTCTCGTCTTCTGTCAGCTGCAAATGCTTTCAATTCTCATGTAAAATGCAATTTCTCACTTCCTCATTTGCAGACGCTATTCTACCATTCTTCGTATTCCTAATAAGTTAGCAAGTCATATAGTTCGTATTCTTAATAAGTTATGGAATAATTGAAAACAGTCTGAATTCCATTGATAAATGCGCTTCTGCTAGACTGGATATAGTTGAATATTTTTCCAAAATAAAAGAAGGGTGACAAATTTTCGGAGATTTCAGTAAGCAACTGAATTCTTCTTTTGCTATACATTATGACATCAGAGGGTTTATCCATGCAATTTAGGCTGGCCTGTTGTTTGAAAAATCGGAATCAAATGAAGAGAAATTAATTGCTGTTTTTTAAATCTCCTTCCAGTAATTCAGAATGTAATATTGGAATTGTAGCTATTTCAAGATCATTGATATAAAAGCAAAGGAAGGACTAGAGCAAAATGAAAAAAAATATAAAAATTCGATGCGGCGGGATGGTGTTAAACTTCGGGCACAAATCGGATTAATTTCTAGGTGACGGTGGTGGTATAGAACGAAAATAAAATACAAATAGACTATACCCATATTGAAATTATCTCAATAAATAAAAATTGAAAAAAGAAGATTAGGCTAACCCATGTTTGCCAATACCAATGAGGTTCTAAGCCGACCGATTCGGCATCACCTTGTTTGTATGCTGTGGTCATTTCGAAAAAATGAAGAGAGTGGAAGAGAGAAAAGCATAATATTCCCATCGGGAACGATGCGCTTTTAGCAGGCTGTTTTTGTATACCCTGGCTATCAATAGCCTTCTATATATAAGCATTCTCAACCTTTACAATCATACCAATTGCTCCGTAATTCCCCCAGATATCCTTCCTATCTTCAAGTTTCAGAAGGTCTCCCCCATGATCCGTTTCTCCGTATCTACTTCTTCTTTTGGAATTGAGTGGCAAACTGTAAAAGAATCCTTTGCAGAGTCCATGTAGTCCAGCAATATTGTATATGTGGCAGCTATTTTGATTTCTTGTAAACATTTGCACGACAAATAGGACAAGTATAACATATATTAGGTAGTTTCGCATGGTGAGTCATTGTTTGTGTTGGAAAAACTCATTGTGAAGCAAAAACCAGTCGTTCTACAATCTTTGATGAATAGTTACTGTCGATCGGTGACTATTATGAAATCAGTTGCTTGTATAATTCCATTATCACTTCCATTTTTGTTCAATCTAAAAATTTCAAATCGATTTGAAAGGAATGCCTTAAATAAGTTTTTTTTTAATTTAGCAGACAATAAATTAGCGCACCAATGCGATTGGTGTGAAAAATGAGAAATTAGCAGAAAGCGCTTCGAGGAAGAACAGAAATAACGAGAAGGAAGCCATTCTCTCGCCTTCTCAAACTCTATCAGGTGGATGGTGTTATGTGCTAAGGAGTATTGCGTGTGTAACCCTCAGACCCCTCGCAGCTCTACTTTTATGCCCAGTTCTCGTCAGCACGGCTGAAAGAAAGGATGGACGAGAAGAGAAATAAAGAGAAAGGTCAACTGGAGAGGAATAAAGAAGCATGCAGCTTATTGCTTGTGTTGTTTTCTCATCCAAAGAGATTACGTGTTGAAGAGATGGAGAGCAGCAACACGATAAAGCGCTTTAGAATTAGAGATTCAGACAAAGTTTGCCTGTCGTCTCTGTAGTTATCGATTAGCCGCGCCATCCCCCCCCCCCGCCCACCTCGGGTGCCAACCAATTTTGGTTCTTTGACCTTTTTCTCCTTAATTAAACGGCATTGCTTCTCTCCCGAGTGATGAGCTCAAAAACGACTAGGTAGAGTAAAACTTTGATGAAGACGGCATTGACGATGACGATGGGAACAAGGATGACTATTATGAACTAAACGAAAAAGAGATGATGAGTCTATTAGTAGAATTATGAGAAAAGGAAGAATACTTCTGAAGAGGAGCTCTTCCACTTTCCACTACAAAATAAGGGATGGAATAATGCTCGCCTCTAATCTATTTTGATTAAATTATATTCTCTTGCTCAATTTTTTCAGAATCTCGCGATTTCTAACTTCGCAAATACGAATTTCTGAACTTCACCAAAAAAAAAAAAGAAACCAGTGAATCCACTTTTCACAGAGTCGCTAGTGATTAATTCAGGGCACGTACTTCTTTCAATATGTCTCCCACTACTACCGTATCTCACAGACAACAGGAACACATAAATCTAGATGACGCATTCATACTCTACAATTATGAAACGAAACAAAAAAAATGTCGAAACGAAGCGAAGAGATGTGTCAGAATTACATCTGGTTGCTAAGAAAGTATGAGGAATAGGGAAACAGAGCATGGTTCCCACGACGAGCGAGAGGCGAAAAGCGACTGTCGTTATTCATTTCATAAAAATAGAACTCCCTTATCAGCGCGTTCTTCAGTATTACCAGATAACCGTAAATCGTTTGCGTAGGTCTCTCGGGCCTTTCGACGAAATATTGCAACATTCCTCCGCTATCACCTGCTTACCATTATCATTTACGTAAATTATACAATTCTACTGCGTCATTCATGCATTTTGTGTACGAGAATTTTCAGAGCATTTAATAAGGAGAAGACCTTCTTAAAGCGGTTCTTTAATAACCAAACAACTAAGAGATATTACGGAAAAATGCATGTTTGACAACGGAAAACATTTTCGCATATAATTCAATATATTTCACGTAAAATTCAACTTTTCTAAGAACTATTAAACTGTAGGAAATTAGTTTTAAAGTGTGTTATTGATATTTACTCAAAATGTACTTATTATTCACGAAAACGGTTAAGAAACAAAAAAGAGGAAAAAGCTATTTTAAAATGTTTAAAGTGGTTCAGACGGCTTAAATTTTTGAGAAAAGTGGTAAAAAAATTCAACAAGAATTTTAGTCGAAGTTTGGTGTAAAAATGGAAAGTTTTGAAAAACCAGCTTAAGGTGTCTGGAACTACACTTGTTATTTAAGCACCGAATTTGGACTAATCGTGTGAGTTTTTGAAGATGCTCTCCAAATTTCGTATATATCCTTCTCCTTTATGTCGTTTTCATGAATAAACAACTTCATTCGAAGTTTATCAGCGGAGAACTCTCCTTTTTTGGCCTTTTTTAAAAGCCATATTAAACGAGAGCATTAAGAAAGAAAAGTTCGAAAACGAACAATATTGGCCAAGCTCTTTGTGTAGGAATTTGTCGTAATAAAACTTATTTTTTCAGTTTTATTATCTGCTCATGAATTTATTTCAAAGAATTTCTATTTTATGATCTAAAGGCGCATTCTTTAATTCACACAAAACAGGAAATTATGAAATTTTAATAGCAGAATTGAAGGAAAATAAGAAAGGCATTAATGTTTCGATTAATTTTAAAACCCATAAGAAATCAATTTGATTTTTGGTTGTGTTATCGGGGCGTTGAGAGAAAAATAGAAAAGAATTCCATCATCTAGAGAACAAAACTTCAATGCAGACCGACATGCCATTTTGGTTTCTTCGTGCCCACTTCACCTGACGCTGTCAAACTAGTAATTTATCAAATTTTCCAGGCATTCGCAAGGAATCGAAACTGGTGTTCAACCTAAAATTAACTTTACGAAGACGCGAGCACCGACGTCCATCTTTCTTGCATCCGGTTGATGTCAACACGAAAAATAAATAGTTCTTCAAAAATTCATATGAGAAAGCGCTCAAACTTGACGAGTGCCGTGAAAAAAACAACTTGTCACACAACAACAAATGCAGTTTTCCACGACATTCGACTTCGCAAGGGATACGGGCCAAAGGCACCGAATCTTCTATCTGAAGCGGAACCATCGTCGCCAAATGTTTGCTGAAGCTCCGCCTACATTTCGCAGTCATGAAAATTTTCGCTGGGACCCTGCGCCTAATGTTCGTCTAAAGCTGTATGGCATGTCATTTTCGATCATGTATTGATCTAGCCTTGTCAAAAAGTCTTACAACGCCAGACAATTGTCAATAGGTAAACAGCGAATGCCGAGATATCATACGAAGGTCCTGATGCTTTATAGCATAGCTTGGGAGGCTTCACCACACATTTCAAGAAAAACAACGTATCATTATTCAACAAAAACACAAAGAAACAGACGTGCACTGATGTGCTCACCTATGTGTTCAGTGATAAGAACATTTATGAAAACTATATACTTTTTCTCACTGCTATTATTGGAGCAGAGTGGCTACTCTGGGCACTATGTATGACGCACGTTCCACCATTTTTATTGAAATGGTATTTTTCGTATGGTATTCACACGATGCAGTGAATACAGTCAGAGGTATGCTTATTAGAATAAGTGATAATTCGTCATCCGTTTGACTAGTAGGTCATACCAAAAATTGAATATAATTATAATTTTGATAATGCATATTCATTTATCCTGAAAATTTTCCTCTATTGATAACAGCTCTCGTATGACAGCGGTTTTGTGAGAGCAACTCTGGACACGCATCGAACACTGACGGACTCAAATGTCCCATAGGACCATCGATAATGCAGTTTTGTTGGTCATATTCTTCATTCCCATGCTCTGCGGGCCACCACCATCAGTATTCCTTCAAAACGCAGAAAAGGAAAGTGTTTCTATTCACTAGAGACTTGACTTTTTTTTCATACAACTAAAAAATGGATATTTATATTTGGAATATTTTGCAGAGAAAGGGAGCCTTTATGATAAATGATGGATAAATTATGACCTTTATCATGGAGCAAAACAATGTTACATGTTATTCTCGAAACTGCTGACAATATTTTCATAGCAGTTTAACGAAACCCTGAAAAGAAAAAGTAAGCATGCACCAAAACATTACATTATCAAATACCGATCCATGTTTGAACTAGAATTTGATCCGACTAGTTTCAAAGGTTCACTGAGTTCCAAATGCAAATCGTCTGTGTTCAAAAATTTTGCTCTTCCACGGAACTTTATTTGAATCTGAAATTACATACCTTTTTTTCAGCTTTGGTTCAGTTTCGGAATGAATTTACAGGTTTTGAATAGCTATTTTCACCAGAAATTTTATTGATTTTAGTCGCTACGAATCCATGAAAGCGGAAGAAGTACGTAGATCTGAAATAGACGGATATACATTTAATGGCCTCACACAAACTCAGAGAATGTTCGGAACTAGTGAGAAGACAGACTTTTTGTCGACTTTGGTGCGGGCAAAACCGCGCTATTGCAAATAACAACAGCATGAGAGCAACAATTAACAAACCTTTGTGTCAGAATAGGCACGGGTGCCGAAAATTAATAGAGAAGTATTATCTATCCTTACCCATAATTTCTGAACTTCAAGTTTTCAGATTCAATGTTTATTTCTTCCAGACACTTGTGAGTAGAAAACTCTCGCTTCACAATTAACTGCAGTTTTACAACAATTTCGTTTCTGAAATTACATTCAGATTGTATATGTTGTGGTTCAGCTAGCTTACTTCCTTTTGTTTTCCAGTATTACGTTCGTTGAACAAATGCAATATTCAGGCAGTATTCCAGCGGTTTTGCAGGTGTCATCTTTTGAAATTTCCTTATCGAAAAGTGTATTTTTATACATTGTTGAATAATTTTGATTAGAAATCAAAAATTTCAGTGTTTCAGCCACAGATTTGTTTGTGATTAATCTAAATATTATACTTTAATAAACTAATGAGTACCCATTTCAAAAATACCTGTCCACATTTTTCTTCATATTTTCAGCTTTTTTTGGAAATTTTTTTCTGTAGTTCTCTGATAATCTTATTAAGAAAAGTCCATATTTCGCTTCGATTTTTCCGCTTTCCGTGTTGAAAACATGGCTAAAGCATAAGTTTTAACAAGTTCTCAAATTCACCTCACCTGGTGTTTGATCCTCCATCACTTAAAATTACAACAGTAGTATTTTTTATGATACCTTTCATAAACACTTCTTCCAGAGAATTTCTTAAACCTTCATCCAAATTCACTATTTTCCCATCTTCCGGGCCTGAAAGTTCTGATAAATGCAATAAAGATAAATAACAACAACGCTGATTGAACACTTTGGTTGAGTTGGTCCATAATGCGACAGCATCTTCAACGGTTACCTGAAAGAGCAATTAAATCACATTAGATTTGACATAGAAAGAGCTCACACTTCCGTCTGAGATGCAATTATCCACATGTCCCATAAAGCGCTTATTGAAGAAGTTGTATAAATTCGAGTTGTAGTCAAACTGATTACCGTAGAGTTTAGAAAGTTTAGAAGAGTCTGTATTCAGAAAAGTTGCGCATTTATTCGCCTTCCCTGCGACATCCCAAATTTTCTCATTGTCTCCAAATGTCTTCAGAGAGTTTTTCCAGTTGTCATTAGATTCCTGGGCAACTAGTATTCTAATCAAATCTTGTCGGGAAACAAACCTGATTGAACATAGAGAAAGACAGAAAATCATTTTCCGCGGCAAATGTTAGGGTTTGTTTCATATGACGCAGTGCTTGATTATGTGACATGCCAGATATGGACAGAATTATTAATGATTCTAAACTTTCTGTTTCATCGGTCCTGAAGCCGTGAAGTTTTGGCAGAAAATTGAAATAAGTTTTATTATAGAAATGATGGCCCGTTGGATCTCGGCAGAAGACGACAAACTGCTCCAAATCAATCCTTGTTGGTATACCTGGTTCAATCTGAAAGAATAGATGAATGGCAATAACGTAATTTGATACATACAATGATTTCATTATTCGATGACTCCACTAAAAGCGTTCCATTCGAAAGCTCACCGACAGAAATTATTTCAGCATAAACACAGCTGAAACACTGAAATTGGTTCTAGAATAACTAGAGGGGCAAAGAGCTGGTTAGATTCTATTTAGAAAGTGTAAAGGCATAGGTTTTTCTTGGGAAGTATTCATAATTTTTCGATTTCTCTTTAACTCTAGGGTCGCACTTTTAGCTGCGTAAAGCACGTTAATCCATTTAGTAGGGAGTGATACTGAAAATATCTCAGCGATAGAAATTCGAGTAAACAACAGTATTTCATACTGCATTCGCTGAAAGTCTTCTTTAAAGCTGTCTTCATAAAAATGTAAATTATAAAAAATTATTGGGTATTGAAATTAGTTAGCATCTTAATTAAAAAAAAGAACTAAATAAATTAGAGACATTAGACGGTATTTAATTAAGGAAAAAATTAAAACTATACTTAAAGTTTTTATTATTTTCCAAGAATCTCCTCTCAATCAGTTTTTCACTTATCGTAAGGATGCCATTCGAAAAATTGGACCATCTTTTCATTGGGGAGTTACAGGAAAAACTGAAAAACGAGCAATTGGATGAGTGACTTCAGTGCTAAAATAGTACACTATTGGGGAAGATAACTCCAACAAATCAGCTTGTTTTGGGCGGATAAGGAACGGTTGGCAAAAATTATCTTCATTTTCAATTTCTTCCAGATCTGAAAATTACGACAATATTCGGGTAAAGAGTTTGTAATAACCATTAAAATACTTGAAATTATCAAATGGTTCGTGGTTCCTTAAGTCGAAATTGAGAAATCTCAGGTTACGACTTTTGACTTGAATCCACAGTCCTAGAACAAAGATAATAGATAGCACAGTGGAGATTGCAAAAAATCGCCACATTATAAAAAGCCAAGCATTCTTACGAGTGGGCAATTTCCAACTAGGACAAAATTTACATATATAGTATTAGTTGTCAAATAGGTCAACATTGAATAAGATCAGCAAACAATGTCATTCTTCCCATAAAAAGTGAATTATAGTGTTAGTAAATATTTATTGAAAATCAAACTTTTCCATTTTCCAGCGTATCTTTGCGAAATTTTTCTTCTAATTGTTTCGCTTCATTATACAGTTTCCAATTGATAAATACGTCATGAACAGTCCGCCAAGACTCTGTTTTCAATTTCTTAGGAACGTCTTCGGGACAGTCTATTTGACAGTGCCTTCGGAATAATCCATCCCCAACTTTTTCAATCAATGGATTACGATCCATGAAGGACTTCAACTGCTTTGCTGATAGTGTCACAAGTGAAGGTCTTATTCTGTCGTATTCTTTTTTTTCCAGATTTTGAAGCTCTGAAGAATTTTCGCAAGGTTAGAAAAACATTGATTTCTGTAAACCTACTGGAAACGTCTACAAGAACTGTGGATTTTGTGTCCACTGATGGTAATAGTGGCGAAGCCTCTGAATATCCTAGCTTTGAAGAAAGGCTAGCATTTGATGTGGAAGGGTTCGCAAACTTTGCAGATTGTTGAGAAGAGCGAGAATTGGATATTGGACGTTTTCGATCATCTAAAAATATCGATATAAAACTTTAGTAGACTTTAAGCACAAATTTTCTGGTAACCATTGACTCTGAAAAGGTTAGAATTAAACTTTTTTGGCACTTGGTTTTATATCTATAAAGGTTAATCTTTTAATTTATCATTTAAATAACAATCTAGCATATTTTTCATAAGTTTGTTTCTATTTGTTAATTTGTTGATAAAAAGCAAAGTTAATAATAAGCTTTCGGCTTTACTGATAACAGCTACTATAAACCTACAGAAATCAAAATCATGATATTAAGAGATCTGTTAAGCTCTCAAACAACTTATTTCGATATTTTTGTTCTAACAAATCACTTTTTAAAACTTTTAATTAGTGAGAATTCGAAAGTGGAGTAAGAACTAGCATCAATTTTGCGCGGGCCCGTAATAAATAGGCGTTGCGGAGGAATTCACCTTCATATCTGACGGGCACTGTAATAATAATAGCAATTATTTATAATAATGAACGGAAAACAATGAAAAAATTGCTTGAATCATAGACGGCATGTCGGCCGCACTTTTTTAATGGAAGGCCATAATATTGACGGAAGTGTGGGCGTTTCAGTTTATTTTTTATTTATAAGCGAACAATTACAAATAGTGAGCAAAGACAGTGTGCGCCGTAAATGCAAAAGTGGGCGGCGCCTATTTATCTTAAATTTAATTTTTGGAGGAAAAAAAACGTTTGTTCCCTAACCCTACTTCAAGCTTTGTACTAAAACGTCCATAAAATAATATTCAAATAATAATTAATTGTAGAATATTAAAAATAAAACTATATATGAGTAAGATTTTAACATTTCTTTCATAAAAATCGGGCCCGTGGTGTAAGATCGGGCTGGCCATTTTAAAAAATCTCGTTCGCGTTGCGCTAGCTGAAGGTCGACTCGATAAATCGCGTGATACAAGCAGCCCTGTATTGTCCATAATATATCATTCCGTCACTCAGAAAATGCAAAGCGAGCCAATACTTCTAAGAAAAAAAAAACGATTTTTAAAACACCCGATAAACTTCTCTAGACCGTGTGAAGAGCGGGGTATGTTCTCGTGAACTGATATGATGATTTTTACTACTCTAAAAGCGTTCAAGCTAACATCTTGAATAACCAAAAGTTTAATAAAGTAGTGAATTAACCTGAAATCTCGACATTGAAATAGATAATAAAAAGGCTTACTGCTTGGTTTTCGGAAAATAGCCGAATCTTCTTCCATCTTCTGAATCTTCCTGACAAGGTTTTCAGCCACTTCAGCTGTTTCCGCGCCTTTGGTAAATTTCTCGGCAAGGTCTTTCACATTATATCTTTCATAGACATTCAGAGAAATTTTCAGACAAAATAAACGATTCAAAGAAAACAAAATATTTTTTCCTTTCTTTAAACTTTCGGCATACTTGGCAACATCATCTGAGAGACTCGCCGCCATGTTTTGAGCTTTGAATGAGCAAGACAGCAATGAAATTGAACAAATCTCTATTTTTACATCCAAGCGTTACGTGAACTTTATTCAATTATTCAATTTTTATTTTTAAATATTATTTTTCACTATAGTACAAGAATGTGACAGTATCAACTACAATCAAAGGTGATATTTTTTCTATTGATTTTCTTCTTTTATGAATTGTTCTATTTTTTCAAAGGAATCAGATTCGTTGTCACGTAACTCATCAATTCTGAAAATGTGTGATATTATTTTGATTTAATGAGTATTTCATTTTTCTTACTTTTGTTTAACATCTTCCACGCTATTCACATCTACAATTTGCTCAGTAACTTCCATTTTTACATAATTTTCGTCTTCCAATTTTCTAAATGTACAAACTCCATCTGGGATTTGACTGAATATTAAATGACTTGAACTTCCACGACCACTGAAAAAAAGTATATTACTGATGCAAGAATGTCGACAAATTCTAATTTCTGATACATGTTGAACACATTGAATGTAATAGAATCGAATGCTTACATGAAATCTTGCGAGCTCTGTGCTAAAAGCATTGCTTTGAGGTGCATTTCTTCATCAAGTGTTGCAAAAAGGTGAGCGAACTTTCCTCCTTTTGCAAAAAATCGCTTTCCATCGATAGATACTGCTGGCAATCCGGAATACTGCAGGAATTGTTTATACAGTAATGGAAGTTTATCTTGTTGCATAAACCACCACGTAGAAGGGGTCAATACTTCGTCAAACTCTGGTCGAACGGTAAGTAGTTGATGGTAACGAATTATTTCACTACGAATGATTTCAGTTGCTCGACCAGTTGATCCAAATTCAGTGACTAGTTTGTCTTCGACATCCTGCCAGTCTTCTTCTGAGAAAATCATAGTGGAATATCCATAACGAGGATCTAAAAACGCGGATAACGCATAAAAGTCTCCAACTTTTCCTTTCGATATCGCAGTGCAATATTTGTTAAATATTGTTCGCATTTTTTCTCGAACTGTCCGAATTCCGCAGTTTTCAACAGCGTTGCTCACAATTGACATGGAATAAAGAACTTGAGAAATGCAGCTGTCTTCAGTGCATATCTGAGTGGTTATCCTACAGAGCACCAAGAGAAAATCAAATAGATTGGCCATCGCATTTTCTTGAATCGCATCGAGGTACTGAGGCATACACCAGTTTTCGTGGAGATTTGTGAAAGTCTCGTTAAGAATTCCACAAGCTGAGAGTAATTGTAGAGTCGACAACCAGTCAACATCTGAGTCCAATGCAGGAACATCAACAATGGAGTTAGCTTCCATTTGCATTCTGGAAAACGGGAAAGACGTTAATGAAAACTTGATAGGTCTCACTTTTTGAATTTCGTATATACTACTCTATGCCTGCGTAGAGCTTCGACGTACTCCCGGAGTGATTTAAGACTGCTCAAAAATTCTGGAAGTTGGATGACTTCACGTGCTATGTTAGTCAAATATGAGAAGAAGCATACGAAACTGAAAATATTTAATCATTAGAAAATGATCGCACCTATGGATTTAAATTATCTCGCTTTAAAGATCGTATTAACGATATTAACACTCACCAATTTTTGAAGTTACCAACCGGCATGCTCTCATGAACTGATTTCAGCAGCCTTAAATTTGGGGACATAATGTTAGAAATCCCAAAACTCATTGCTTTCTCCGCATCCACAACTCGACGTAACCTTTCTGCTACCACTTTTCCTTCATAACTGTAAATTTTACGATTGATAGAGAATGGTTACTAAAATGATTTGATTTACTCTGCTAAGATAATCTTTTCGAAATGTACTGTATTGTGGCGTTCTCCTTGAGAATCGTAATGATGGACAGAAATCGCCAGATATACTTCGTCGTTTTTTCGTATCGCCTCGATAGTAACATTGAGAGGCCCAATATTTTTTTGATAGCCAAGCTTTGGCTAAAACAATAATATAATCGCTAAATTGGAACAAAATAACTAACTCTTTTCTCTGTCATCGCTTTAGTTGTCATGTTTCTTGCTTCCGGAGGCATTCTTGAAGGGTTCAGGGTATTCAAAAATGTTTGAAAGTCTGGATCGTCTATTGTACTGAGGGGTTTCCCATTTCCGAACAAAAATCGCATTGTTACGTCTTCATTGTATCGTTCAACTGATGAATATGAATACGGAGCAGCAAATCTGAAATATGCTAGTAATATTCTTTGCTAATAGGTTCATAGTTTAATTTCTGAAAAATATGGCCACTCAAAGAACTCACGAATGTGGACGTTGTTTCAATAGTACAGTTTTTTGGGGAATGTAGCAAGGACGTCGTGCTGGAATATTTAGAGGACCAGGTGCTAGATTTGGTGGTTTGTCCTGAAATTTATATAATTTATCATAATCAACAATTTAAAAGAGTACGGGTAACCTCATCCATGTCATACGAGTATTCCTCTTCCTCTTTTAAATATTCGGAATACATCGATGTGCTTGGTCTATCCATGGTTCCTTGAAAATATTTATTATTAATTTTTTTAGTTTGCCCATTTCTAATATATATTTTTCCATATTCCCAGCAAGATAATTTTCGATCGAAACAGATAAAAACAAGAAATTGAAAACCAAAGAAAAAACAAGAGAGACGCAGATAAAACAAGAAAGCAAATGCGCTATAAGGGAAACTAATGGAGTGCGAACCGTCGGGGTGCGACAGTTATGAACTGGTCTAAATGGAACTTATGTTGCTTAATTTTTATATTACAATTTCTAAATAAATATATGCTTATATTACTATTCATATTTTCTATATATTCTTTTTAAATTTAAACTTATTATATATATTTATAATACATTATATATTTTAGAAACAATCTCGCGTTGTCTGAACTTTACATTTTTTTAACGTTCATAAATTAATGAAGCCTTGAAATATTTGAAATGAATGAAGTCGTGCACTTGACGCAAACTAATTCTACCGGACAAGATTTTTGAAATGAGGCAGCTTAACTCCTTGTTACGCTATGGCCTAGAGACGGTCGGAGTCTATCCACAAAGATAATGGCAGTTCCAATTATTACAGAACTCCACTGAGAGACAGTTACTTTGGCAAGATTCTCTCTTCTCTTCCCCAAGCCAACGAGAAGAGAGGAAGACCTGCGTTTGATACTCAATCTCACGCACAATGTGTTATTGCTCTTTTTGCGGACATGCATACAGTAATCTCCTCAAATACCTTTACAATTATTTTAATGAGGAATGAATTCATCGGCCGAAATCAGCTATATTTTTATATACTAAATTGGAAAAAAATATACATATATGAAATATTTTGAATTTCTATGTAATAGCAAGAAACTAACGATAATTACAAGAAAAAGTAAAGCAATGTTAATAAATAGAAATGCTTCAAAAAAATTTAAATTATCAAAATTAATAAAAACAATATTAGAGAAAGAAAAAATGCATTAATATTTTCAATCTTCAAAACTAATTTCCGAACCTTGAACATAGTTGAGACAAGAAGGCTGTCGAGGAAAATTCCAATAAAACGAACCTTTGCTTCTCTAGTTTTTTGTATTCTGCTATTCCTGGAAACAAAATAATATGATATCTCAGAATATTATTACCGAGAGGGAGTCCAGGAGTTTCTTTCCAACAGACCTTTAATGTTTTCGCTTATAGATTTTACAATTAAGATCGCTTTCGCCTTTTTATTCATGTCGTCTGACGTTTATTTGTATTTCAGTGATTTGTGTTTGAAATTTTTATTTTCATTTTTTGGATATTTAACTTCAAAATGTTTGAAGGTTAAATTTTATACCAGACATATTTGGTACCATAACAACGGAAGACCAACTAAACATTTTTTTTTAAGTTTTAGAAGCTTATTAATATATTTTTGTTATATTACTTTAACTCACTTTTCTGGTTTCGCTCCTTGAAAACGGGTGCGGGAACGCTGAAGCGCGGAAACTTGCGAAAGTTCCGCATATTTCTTTTTTTTTTACTTATAGCTATGAAACAATTAATAAAACTGAAGAGGAAAGAAGGAATAAAATAAAAACGGGTTTTAAACATTTGTTTTAAATTAATGCTTTCCTACATAAAATACAGTCCTCATTGTCTTGAACTTCCATCTTTTGTCGACCCTCGTTGCTTCGGCTGCTCCGGGTTCGGTTGCGATAGAGAAAGATGAAATGCTTACTTGAGCGCGTTTCCTCTTTCCCAATTTATGTCAGCTATATATGTTATTCGAAATCAATACCATTAAAATAAGAAAATGTTTCTTTATTCTGTACTTGAATAAAAACCAGTTCCCATTCCGGAATTTTTATATAATTAGGCTGAAAACTTTGAATGTCTGAACTCGATAATTCATTGGTATTTGGTAAAAATGTTTTAAAGTGCTTAAGTGAACAGATGCTCATTTCTACTGTCAGACGGCAAATTGGCTAGGTTAGACAATTTGCGTATTTTGACCTGCTTCCACGTCATACACGTCATGTGTGCATCATCCTCAGCTTATCTCCATAAATCTGCAAAATCTTGAATTCCTTCAAGCTCCAAAAAGGACATGGCACAATATTTGGCAACATGAATGCGATTTTATTTTTTTCAGACGTTTTGACAACCCTTCTGTCACCGCATAAAAACCAAATCTCCGGGAAGAAGGAAGTGAAAAACAAAAAGAGTGATTGGAAAAATCGCCAAGTGAACGACAAGAAAGGAGATACTGAAACCTTTTAGACAGGAAGGTCAAGATGCCAGAAAAAATTCCAACAAAGTAGAAAAGGAATGATTTGAAGATCGGAGGAAATCGCCAGTGGTGCTCGTCGGCTGATGTGTGAAAAACGTTAGTAGTCATTGTAGGATCGCTGAAAACAATGAATGTGAAATTAGTAGGAAATATTTTCTATTATCTCTATTTCTATTCTCTCTCTCTCTCCCTCTTTTCTTTTTTTTTCATTTCTATCTTTATTAAGATTAGTGTTGAACTGCAAATATAGAATTTTTCATAATCTGTTTTAAGAGATTCAAAAACAATACATATTCACGAAAAGTTCATAAGCCGTTCATAAGTCTGGATTTTTTAAAGGTATCGAACTCAGCTTTACTTGCGCGTTATTTATCCTATAAGACCTGTCGCGTTTGATCTGTGACAACATTTTCAAAATTTCGTCTACGATTTCGTTTGCGGTTATTTTGAAACCACGAATATGCAAGTTTCATAATAAAAGAAACGAAAAAAGCACGGTACGTAGCATTTCGTGGATTCACAAGTATGCACCACGTGCATTTTATTTTACAACACATTTTTAACATCTCTCATTTCGCATTTTCGCTCGTTTTTCGTATGCTTTAAATTAGATCTTTAGTAGCTTGACTAAGATTTTTATCAATTTTTCAGAACCTTTTTGCTTGAGGAATTCGCTTTCTCAACTATGCGATATTTTCCTTAATATTGTAATGTTCATCGGTACAGCGTTTCAGGTGTTGTCTAGAAGCAGCCCGGTTTATTATTATAATTACTAATAGGAAAATCAAAGTTTTTTTTATTTAAAAATGTACTCGTTTTATTTTGACCCCGAAATCATCCGTTTTGAGGCATTTCATGCAATAAAATGAAAGCCGAGCAACTGTTGTAATGGAAAACATATATTACGACGAATTTTAAATATGAAAATGTATTTAAAACTCCTTTGAGACAGTTAAAAACACTCCGTGAGTTTTTCGAAAACCGATTATTTGGCATATCCTTTTTGCTCCTTGAGTTGACACCCTTCATATGAGCTATCTAGATTTTTCGTTTTCGCCCTCCTTTGAATGTACTGATAAAACTCCGAAACTACCATACAGAAGTTTTTCTAATTTCCAGAAAGTTTTTATGTAGAACAAATCAAAAATTAATATCTGCAATCATGAGGAAATGAAAATGTAATATTATCTTTAGCACACATGGAGGTAAAAATTCAATTGAAGGCGATTTTCTGTTAATGCATTTTTTACAAGTTCAACAGTCTGTATAGGCAAATCTGAATTCATTTAATTTTAATTTCAACTAACTTCATAAATGGAGTAAAATGAACATATTTTCTCACTAAAACACTCAACCCCTCAGAGAAGAACCTTACACCCAATAAATACTAGTTGTTTCTGACCTACCTTAACAAAATTTGGTTCAGCGATAGCTTGTCTCCAACTTCTTGACACAAAACCGGGACGAAATCCACCTCTTCCACTGACCAAAGCACCGCCAGACGGGTTCATTTTGCTCACCCATTTGGCGCTTCGCATGAAAAAATCTAAAATAACAGGAAGATGTTATCGCTTTCGTTAAGTATTCTTCAGCACCTTCATGATTTTCATCTGACTGTTGGTATTCTAAACGGTCCATTCGTCGTTGAACTTGTAAGAACTGTCGATCTGCTGGAAAACCAAAAGCAAAACAAATGTGTGCATTTTGGAAATCAGGTCGACTAGCAATTCAAAGTTTCAAGCGACGAGGACATTTCTAATCAGGACAAATGGACAGTGTGTAACAGAATAACCCACCATTTGCGGAGACATTGCGAAGGGAAACCATTACGATGAGCACAATAAGCAAGGACACCACGGATGATCTCAGCATTTTCTGACAGAAAGCAGGGAACCTGAAAGAATACAATTATTCAAGAAAGCACCAGAGAAATCATACACCACTATTTTAATATAGGTAAAAATATGGATATGAAGTCTGTAACATATTTAATTGTAAAGTAATAGCCAGAGTTGGCTAAAGACCGGTATGTCGAGAACAGAATCGAAGAATCTGGAAGGATAATGAAAAAACTCAATGGTAAGTTTTTAATGAAATGTTAGTTTTTTCTTAATGAATAATTTTTGAAGGGAAAACTATTGGGCATTGATTCAGATCACCGAAACATTTCCAGTCCTTTCTTTCGGCAATGTATTTGTGCTAATTTCTTGACGAAGAATTTAGGAATTTCGGTGTTAGAAGCAAAAAAGAAACCTTTAACGACTTTTGTTTAAGAGAATGATGTGAAAACCTGACAAAGAAGGGTCATTCTAGAAAGAATAGAAGAAATATGAGAAATAAACGTCTGAAAAAATTGTAGTTTACACTAAAAACAGGATGCAGTGTTTCTGAATTTACGGTCAAATCGAACTTCTAAAGTATTTCAGCAGCAACGTACGCGTAAAATCACAACAAGAAATGGAATCGGCTGTGGAATCCAACTAGTCGCTTCCGACATGGCCACTCTTTTTATGTGTATTCAGATTTGAGAGAAGCGTGAAAGGTGGGCGGAGACAACCTATTTGAAGTGGTGGAAGAAGGATTGGGTGGTGACGAAAATAAAAAAGGGTTCAACAGCATGGGATGAGGTGGGGGTGGAGGGAGATGAATTGACGCACATTTTTGGAGGACGTCGATCAAAAATTCATCCAAAAAAAAGCTGTGTCTACTGTAGACACATCGGCCTTTCACCCCTGGCACGAAATTGTTAGGGTTGCTAACTCAGTTTAGTTAAATTAATGAGTAAGAGGGAACGAAAAACCAGAAAAAGGACGAAATTGTTCTGAATTTCATTGCATTCGGTGAACTAACGTCACTCTCGACGTCATCGGTTCACACCTCGAGTTGAGATAACCTCAACTTGTTTCGAATTCACCGAACGTCTGCTTAATTGGCATCAATTGTTTCGCATTTTCAACGCCCCAACAAAAAAGGAAATTGACGAAGCGCGAGAATAATGCGTAGGTGATTTCAACGAGCAAAAATAATGATTATAGGTTTACGCTGCAGGCGGACTACGCAGATTGTGAAAAGCATGGGGATTGCGACGAAACGTTCCCAATTTCTATTTGGTCTCACAATCTTGATTCAGATGCCTAAGAGAGAATTACGTTAAAGACGACCAAGTCCACTACTAAATGAAGTCTCTGAACATTACTGCATATAAGAAACGCTGGAAATGAAATAAATTCCTAACAGAAATTCGACGGAGATTATAAAATGTGGAAGTCAAGCGAAATTTGGGAATTAAAATGAATATTCACATCGGAAAAAGAAACAAAACGTTGACACGGTTGAAGATAGAAAAGTCTACGATTCTTGCGGTTCCTAACTAACCCTGTGAGCTTGATAAGCGTTCAGAAAGTTTCAGAAACTCATATTATGAATGTACGCCAGTTTAGGTATTTAAAAACCTTCTAAATAAACGTCTTATCAAAGAGAAATGTGTTTTCAATAGTACTAAACAATTATATGTACATCTAAATCGCTGAAATTATAAGAAGCTTATAAAGTCCCCGAATTTATTCTGAAACTCAGAATATTCCAAGTGTTTTTAGTGTTTAATACAAAATTGCGTAATCGACAAATAAAAACAATGCGATGTTTAAAGTTAAGCAAAGTGGTGACACCAGGATTAGTTTATAATCCAGACGCGCCTTTGTCGTGAGCACTCTGGAAAGCCCAGGAGCCCCGCATATAATGAGGTTGAGTGTTTGCGCGGAACCAAATCGCGTTAATAGGAAATGACAAATTGAAGTAAGTTGTTCTAGGAGAAGAAGCAAACCGAGACCTTTCACCTTTTTCTGCAATTTCTCGTTTAATTGGTTTTGCTCCTTAAGAATGTAGTTTCTTTTGATTTTGAACAAATGATAAACGAACCAGATCTGTTTAATCAATGGTTAAAAATAGACGGTGCAATGTCCTTTCGTAGAAATAATGGTTATTTGAAAACGCGAATTTTTCTACTCATTGAACGCATCGCCTATTAAAAATTAAAGAACCATTAAATAATAATTGAACATTAGATTAGAAAAAAAACTTTTGAAAAGCGGTCTCGCAGTGAGCAGTGAGCAAACGAATTTGCGGATGTTACTTTGAAGTAGGTTCTAACGAAGTGCGGTTTGAATTTGGTGAATTACAGGTGTGGTTTTATTAGACGACTCGCTAATTTCTCTCAAACCGGAAAAGCTTCATTTCAATGGAAACTTGCAAAAAACTTCAGGGATTGGAGTCGATGGAATCCAGGGAAATTTCACCAAATTTGGAGGAATGGCCTTTGCGGGAAAAAAGTACACGCGATTTCAAGATTTTGAAAAAATAGACGCGCATCATTAAGAAGACGTTTGCAATCTATTATCAAAATTTTCTGCCCAATCCCAGACGTGGGCCTCTAGCGCACGAGCTGCGCATTCTGCCAACCAGATGTTGAAAACCGACGGAATATGCTGAAGACTCAGAAATTGTGATTTGCAGAATTGTAGAATAGAGGTACACTTAGAAATTAGTCGTTTTCAGATTATAGTCATGGAACTGAAAGCGCCAACTTCTCTCTGGTATTTACTGTGTTTAGTACGAGCCATCTGATGGTTTTAATCTGATGAACACCGAAATCGGACACCTTGTAGAGCAGTCGCATCCAAAATTATTCCCACAACATCGTGAAAAGTTGGTCTTTTAAGGTGTTAGTTAGCCGTTTAAAAGACCTCATTCTGATCCATTCAGTGAGCAAACACAGAGCATAGTAGCTGAAAAGCTAATAAGGCTATGATGGCGAACAGAAAACAACCAAAAACATTTTATTATTCTAGTTACCGTACTATCTATGCAATAGCCAATGGATGATGACTCATCGGAATTTAGCTGAAAACCTGAAAACACTAAATGTAGGAAAATAAAACACGTAGAGAATATTCACCTCCACCCCCACCCACCTGAATATCGCATTTCAATTATGTCCATTTTTTTTTGGTTGTTCTTCATGTACACGCAGGCGCACACTCTGATTATTACGTTTCCGTCAGATTTCCAGAGACAAATGTGTTATGTGCTCACTCCCATCGAATCGGCGTTCAAAGTCCAAAAGAAACATATCAGACAGCACTTGGAGACATCTGGCTGCTAGAACTATTGCAGTAGCGTGTAGGAGCCTACGGAAATGACGTTTCCCGGGAAGTATAGCCAATTGTTCGACGCCGAGGCACTAGTCATCGGATTGCTTCCAGAAATATTAATGACAAATCTACGCCTGTTTCTGAAATTACAACTTTAGAGAATTGCGCAATTAGAAACACTTTTCGGCATGGTTTCCTATTATGAAATTTTACAGAAATTGGAACGAAATTAATCGACTTTTGCCTCAGAAATTGCAGACTGAAACTTGGCGATAAGCGTGTTCGAAACCAACAATTTACAGTGCTAAAAAGATTGAATCGTTCATTGTATTAAATGCTGCGATGCTCGGAAGCACGAACGATGAATCATCGTATGAAGGATTCGAAAAATACACACATCTGAAGACGAGCCATGTTTTCCAGCAAACGGCTTTCGTAAACCATCGTAACGGAACGAATGTTTTTGTTTATCCACTCTATCATTGAATTGCCATTCATTCAGAAGCTGTCATCTACACGGTGAACTTCTGAAACGACGTCTCCATCGTGTTAGCCAAAGCGTCGTTTCGAAATATTCCAGAAAACTGGATATTATGAAAAACTGCTGCTCCAATCGCTCACAACTTGACAGCAACACTTTTTAAACTCAATTTCATTACGTCTCAAAGTGAAATGTTTTATTTTTCGGGAAATTTCATTTCAGCTTTATGCAACATTAATGCCGGCTTCAGCTAAATTGAATTGGATTCAAATTTGAATAACGGAATACTGTATTCCCGGAAAAAACCCTCAAATTTTGAACTTTTATCCGTTTCGAAACAGCTCACACTTTGTACATTTCACTCCACTCTTCCACTTAAAAATGACGTGGCACCGGCGGACGTTTTTTACTTCAAAGTCGTCTTGTTGTCTCCTCCCTGTCCTACTCTTCAATTAAGAGCATCCACATGTGGCTCCACGTTGTGAGAAGAACAACAACTCACTCATAGCCATTGGATTTGGCGAGTTTTGTGACGTTTTCAATTAAACAACGAAGCGACAAGGGGCTGGCAACGATTGCGTCTGAAAATGCTGAAAAACAGATTCCGAAAAGGCATGGAGGTTAATTGAAATTACAGAGTTTTTTTTTCATTCGAACAAACAATAAAGTAACGAAAATAGCTTCACAAGGAAATGTGAAGAGTGTGATTAAACACATGGCGTGTCAACGACGTCGGACTTTTCTGGATTCAGTGTGAATTTGTTGTTGGAGAGTTCCACGCATTCCGCCGTAGTTGTTCTCCACCATTTCAGCAAGGCTGTCGTCGTCAAGCTTTCCAATTTTCTGAATTGCAAAAGTGCTCAAATGGGATTTGGTAGCTGGATGAAGAGTTTGAATTGCAAGCTGCGGTGTTAATTCGATGTGCATTTCACGTTTCAAACATTCTGATTACGGGTTCAGAATAACTGAATTTCTCTATCTCGGCGTTTGCTGACAGCAATGATTGTAAAGTTTTGAGCAGCTTGCGGGCGGAAATATCTCTTCTCTCTTTAAGAATATTTGACCCAGAAGGTTTCCACAAAAGCTACGTTAGTTTGAGCGCTCTGATGATCGCACCTGTGAGAGCCTGGGACGAAATGGATGCCAACTAGTTGCGTGCCGTGGTGGACGCTTACGCGAAGAGGTTGAGAGCGGTGGTGAAGACCACCGCTCTCAACCTCTTCTCAACCTCTTCAACCACCTCAGGAGGGCGATTTGAAAACTACATATTGTTAACACTTGTTCTTGTATCATTTCAATAAAATTTTGTCCGATTCTGGTGAAAATTGAACTTGTTTGAAGACATGTATAACGTTTCTAACTTGTAACACTATTTATCACCCACCCTGCACTTTACAGGATGGCTGAAAATTACGTGCGCGTGAATTTTATTAGTAATTAAATAGATTGTATAAATTTTTTTTCGCGTGTATTTATTTGTTTCTGATTGCTTTTTATTGTTTTTATCCGAAATTGTGTTTTTTAGGTGATGACAAAAACTTGCGAGCATCGGGAAGAGATAATATGAAAAAAAAATTAATGAAAGCGTTTTTTTTCGCGCACGTATTTTTCAGCCACCCTGTAGACACGTCTTGGCCTAGAGTAGCTATCTACTTAGGCAATTGCGCAAGCCTGGGCAGGTTGAGCTACTTTTATATGACTTTGGCTCTAAATTGAGCAAAAATTTGACGGAAGCTGAAAGAGTGTTGTTGAGAGTTGAGTTGAGCAAGCAAAGATCATAGTTACATTTTTCGGAAACTTGACGGAAATATCGCGAAAATTTCGGGAACAGCTGGCTTAGATTGCACTAAGATTGCACAAGAGTTGGCAGCACTTTTCATTTGACCGGATATTGACCACCCGCCAACGACCCGTTTTTTTGTTGAACATGACGCGTGGCTAACTCCAATGAAAGCCTTTTATGTATATTGTATTTTTTAACCGAATTTTACACATTTTCGAATTAAAAATGTTGATAAAATAATAATTTCTCACTCAGTGGCCCACCACTCAAAGCGGTCGACGACCGGTCATTTATCGGTCGGGCGCGGTGGTCAACATTTCGCCCAAATGACAACGTAGGGGAGAAAGCTGAACGAAACGCGTATTCGTCACGTGTTTGTTTGCTTTCCATTATTCTATTTTTCAAGCTCTTTTTACACTATTTTCTTTGTTCTCCTTCCTCATTTTTCTTAAATTCTAATAAAAAAAAATTCATAAACAGCTACGCAGAAATATTGCCAAATGCCCTATACATACTTGTGGGCGGCGAGGGGGAGGTTAACAAAGCGAAACAATGGAACAGGGATGGGCAGAGGATGACGAGAGCTGGAATTCGTAATGGGCGCCAGTGACCAAAAATGACAAGAATGGGAGGGATTGGGGCGATCTATGGAAAACTGTACGCAGCTCGCCCACATTGATGCGTTGAACAGCCTCCCCCAGCACTGTGTGAGGATCAGAAAAGAGCGGAATTCCGGATTCCGCATTCCGTGAAAAACATTTTTTCCGTTTTCCGGATTCCGGATTCCATGACAAAATTTTTTTTCCGTTTTCCGTTTTCCGGATTCCGAGTTCCCAAAATCCAATTCCGCCCAACTATGAGTTTTAATACTTTATTCTCAATTGTTATGAAAAGTATACTTTTTTGATCTCCCGCAAAAATTAATGGTTAAAATTCCGGATTCCGCCGTTTTTTTCATTCCGTTTTCCGGATTCCGGATTCCGTGAAAAAAAATTGTTTCCGCTTTCCGTTTTCCGGATTCCGTGAAAATTTTTTTTTCCGTTTTCCGGATTCCGGATTCCGTGAAAAAAAATTGTTTCCGTTTTCCGTTTTCCGTTTTCCGGATTCCGAGTTCCCAAAATCCAATTCCGCCCTACTCTGGTGAGGATGCCTTGAGTTTCAGCATTGCTAGTCATGGCTCCGCGCATTTATTGCACCAGGAGAGAATTAGGGGTTTCACGCAGTAGCTCAACGTGCCCAAATTTGCCAGATTGGCTAAATTGAAAGCGCTGAAAACAGTATAAAGAGAATGCCAGTTTCCCTATAGACAATTGGTCGCGTGGCGCTCCGAAACCGCTCAGCGTTCAACCAGCTTCTGACAGCTAATGTCGAGATATGGGAATTTTTTGAAATGCCGCGTTCAAAGTTGATTTCCAGGAGAAATTTCCTGGAAAAACGCTGTCCAAAGCTGCCATTTTTTCCAGATTTCCCGGAAACTGTCGCAATGAGTGTTACCGTAGTTTGCCTCTTCCCTTTGAGACCACCGACCGTCGCACGATTTACGGCTCTTTTTTAACGCAATTTTTTCAAGTTTTTAAAACGTTTTTTTCGTTATATTCGGCTGTTTTTTTTGAATATTTCTCCTCAAATGATGTCAATTTTTCCAGGAAATGTCTCCTGGAAATCAACTTTGAACGCGGCATAATAGATACCTCTACTTCAATTGGCAGTCCCAGTAAGATCCTCATTCTCCGCACTGAAAGCCTATCAATCTTCTTTTGATTCCAACATTGCGAGTCGCCGATTTCTTCAATTCGGAACCGTACGTACTCGGAGAGTGTAATGCGGTATTTGTTGCACATCGACCTGGCGAACTCGAGCCCTTCGTCAGTTAAGCCCATCAGACTGGCTGCCGATAATGAAATGTGCATCTTGGATTTGGAAACTCGAACTTACTGCAGTCGAAGAGAAGAATCAGCTTGACAAGGACAAACTCTTCCTTGGTCATTTCAACATTTCTGACTAGATGGACCACTTGATTTATAATAATCTTCATTTCTTGACAATACTCGTCCATTCTGAAACTATGCGATTAAAGCCGCCCAGAGTGCACCACAAAACTCACAGCGGATCATTGCATCTTGCTGGATCCCAATAGAACCCCGATCCAAAAAACAGAAACTCGCTGTCCTCCTCCTTATTCAAGTTGTAGTTCGCATAAACCACCGAGAAGCAGACAACTTTGCACAATTGGCAAACAGCCAGTCGCAGTTTATCTTGCTCCGCCAGATACTGTAGCTCGGAGATTCCAGCGAGCCATTCAAAATAGTGGGCGACGAGACGGAACCACATTGCCGACAGCGTTTGCTCGGTCATTCGTGTCGAAGCGACTGGCTTCATCTGAATGATTTGATCTATTAATATTAAAAGTCTAGTACTGGCACGAGGCTACAAATCCGTTTTTTTTTTGAGGATCCTCGAAATTTCTGAAATCCATCTACTGGATCTTTATTTAAAAAATAAGTCGAGATCCTATGTATAAAAGATGAGAAAAAGTATAATATTTTTCAGTTTCCGCAATATAATGCGTTTCTTTGCTGACCAACCGGAGTTCTCGGTGCAATGCTCCGCGGAAAGAAGAGCGCTTGAAAAAGATCAGGCTCACTGCTGGAGGTAAGTGCAGGCTTCAGTGCGGGCTCCGAGAAATCATCAACTGCGTCACAATACTGTTCCAGTTGCATGCATCGACTGAGCACCTGAGAGAAGTCCTGCGAAGAGAAAGGAGAGCATTTCGAAAGACCGTATCCAAATTGGCTGGACGGCTGGAAGAATTGCAATGTCTCCGTCAGTGGGGGAAATAGAAACTTACAAATATCAGGAGGTCTCTTCGGGACAATTGTAGTGCGTTTTCTTCAAAAAATGAGTTGCTTCTGTCTGTCGTCATTTCTATTTTGGCTGTAATTCAAATTGATCCATGCTTTTTTTTTACTAAGAACATAACTGAAGAAATAGAAAATACGGGCGGTATCCCATCCGCGTGATGCCTAATTCGTCTGTCACAGATATAAAGAGCCCAAACCAAATACGGACGAAATGCGTGTCTTATATGATCCGCATTTTGCCGGCGCGACGCGATCAAAAGGCCGCTATCTTTCGGTCGGCACCGATGCTTTCGCGTACGGTCAAAAAAGTCGGACGGATTGGCTGCGCATCTGGCAGAGTTTTTCGAGGGCGCATTAGACATATGTAAGAATATGAGGAGACACGGGAAAGACTTTCCGCTGAGCCCAAAGAGCAATGGTGCTCATGTATATGTCTAATCTAATGCCTGTATAGGCCAATATTCAATGGCTACCTAATCTTTGGCTACTTGTTCAATGGCTACCTGGTAATCAATGGCTACCTGATATTCTTTGGCTACTTTTCCTTCGATTATCAATGGCTACCTATTATCAATGGCTACCTATTATCAATGGCTACCTATTATCAATGGCTACCTATTATCAATGGCTACCTGATATTCTTTGGCTACTTTTGCCTTCGAGTTTCAATGGCTACCCAGCCCCGCAGAGACAAGTTTGAACAATAGTATTGCACCCCTTAATAGACTTGCACCCCTAATTGATTTGCGCCCCTAATTGTCTTGCCCCTTCGTGATGACACAATCGGCGCCACGACAGATTTTTTAAATCCAAGTTTGAGGTTTGAGAACTGTAAACCACCCATACGCCTTTCAATAGTGAAAAGAGACCAAAGCAATTTAGATTTGTTATTTTTTCATTATTTCATTTTTTTTTGTTTTTTATTCTTTTTATTTGTTTTTACGGTACCCCTTTTTAAATCAATAACAAAATTGAATTTTTTGAAAACACAAAAATAACAGGATAACAAGAAAATTAAATGAAAACTCAAAAGAAAACAAAAACATCACATTAAAATTTTTTTGAAAATTCTATAATAAGATTAATGAAAAATTATTTTTTCTTTGTAACAAAAGTGAAACCAAATTTTTCAAGTGTGGGTTCTGCATATGAGTAAAAACGAATATAGTCTATATTTACAAAACTCTCTGCAACCTTTTTGGTTTTTTTTTCCTGTGGAGTTGAAGAAGCCATTGGTGTTTTGTACGAAATCATTGAAAAATTTAAATCGGTCGGCTGCATTTGAATTTCTTCGAGTGATTTTAGTTGAGAAGAACTTCCATTCATAGTTTCACTAGTTGAAAAATCTAGTAAAGTGGCAGATGAATCGCTCATAGAGCGGCTGTTGTCATCATAGGCTACTTCAGAAATTTGCTTTGTAGAATCAGTAGAAATTTCCCAACTGTTCTGCGACGAATCAATAAAAGAATCAGCTTCTCGGGTACCCGGCTGAATTCCCGACGAATCAAACAACGAATCTTTATCGGGTTTGTCTTTGAAAATGGTCAAGCTAAAAACATAAGTTTCTAGAGTATCACTAAGTTACTTACTTAGAAACATTGACAACGTCTCGAATATGATTATTCTTAGAAAATCTTGTTCCTAGGCGATCAGAACATTTGCGCCCGGACCGAATCGGAACCGATGGTTGTGTGTTTTTCTTTCTCATTTCATCCCAGATCGAAAACAGTTCAATTCGACGAGTATTTTCATCCATGTGAAAAGCAGAAGCCACTCTGCAAACGAATACGACCGTATAATTCGACTTCTTGAAAAACTCACATATGAGAACAGAAAAATCCTTTCGAGCTTGAAGAGCATTCATTACAGCACAAACAGTTTCCGACACGTTTTAACAAAACTGTCCTGAAACGAATTAATTATTTTAGAAACTTTGTCATCGCTACTTTTCTGCGCAACCATCAGTTTTTGATTCGTCATCCATCAAAATCGAGTTTTTTGTCAGACTCACGATTCGCATGTTCGATGCAGCTTCTTCTTCTTTTTCAATAATAGTAAAAACAAATAAAAAGAATAAAAAACAAAAAAAAATGAAATAATGAAAAAATAACAAATCTAAATTGCTTTGGTCTCTTTTCACTATTGAAAGGCGTATGGGTGGTTTACAGTTCTCAAACCTCAAACTGGGATTTAAAAAATCTGTCGTGGCGCCGATTGTGTCATCACGAAGGGGCAAAACAATTAGGGAGGCAATACTATTAGGAGCGCAAATCAATTAGGGGTGCAAGTCTATTAAGGGGTGCAATACTATTGTTCAAGCTTGTCTCTGCGGGGCAATACTATTAGGGGCGCAAATCAATTAGGGGTGCAAGTCTATTAAGGGGTGCAATACTATTGTTCAAGCTTGTCTCTGCGGGGCAATACTATTAGGGGCGCAAATCAATTAGGGGTGCAAGTCTATTAAGGGGTGCAATACTATTGTTCAAACTTGTCTCTGCGGGGCTGGGTAGCCATTGAAACTCGAAGGCAAAAGTAGCCAAAGAATATCAGGTAGCCATTGATAATAGGTAGCCATTGATAATAGGTAGCCATTGATAATCGAAGGAAAAGTAGCCAAAGAATATCAGGTAGCCATTGATTACCAGGTAGCCATTGAACAAGTAGCCAAAGATTAGGTAGCCATTGAATATTGGCCTCATATACAGTACCAACCATAAAGGTATTATATTGTCGAAAAACCATAATAAGATTCCTTTATGGCCGGTACCTGTATGTAGAATGGGCACCGGCAAGAAGAAGAGCATTGCGGGATGGCGATTTTAAGGCAATGTAATCAGAAAAAGCTGAAAATGCACCTGGAGCAAGAAAGACTGTGGGCAGCGAGAATTGCCAAAATTTCAAAGAATTTCGTGTGGCGTTAAGCATGCAAAGAGCTAATTACTGTACCGGCCATAAAGGTATTACATATATTGTCGAAAAACCATAATATAATATAATATCTTTATGGTCCGTACTGTATATGTTTTGTTTTCTTATATAATAAACGTCAAAGGTATAGCGCCCACCACCTCCCCATTGATTTTAGCATTTCTTGAATTCCGGTACCAGATGGTGAGAAGTGATTGATCTTATTCGGTCAAGCGATCCAGAAGACGAACGGTCAACTCTGACTTGATCTGGAACATAAATCGCAACAATGGGCAGCGTCAAGGGATGGCGCGCTATCAGGTTTTGTTAATTTGGTCTCCAGAAACCTGTTTAAAAGCATATAAAGCACAATGCCGAGAGAATACGGTTCGCGAAAAATGACATGGAATAAGGTACGGCAAAAAATTCAATTTCTGTGCGTCAGATGGATGGAATTACTACTACTTGCGCGATTTGCATAAGGACAGATTTTCGAGATTCTGGCCTGCATTCACCGCCACTCAGAAGCTCCAACTGCTGCTCAAATCTGCACGGATGGATGCTGGTACCATGCATCGATCGTCGTCGTCGATCTGGACTCGTATTCCAGCACGACAATGCCCTCTGTCACTGTCACTCCGGCAACTCGACAAAGGACTTGTTTCAGGCCAAAAACATCAAAACTATGAGCTGGCCAGCAAGCATGCTCTCCTGATGTTAACCCGATAGAAAAATCATTGGTCAATCCTTACCGAGCCCAGTATAACACAGTTCAAAGTTGATGCGGCTCATAGAAGATGATCGTAGGAGATCATTCACTTCTCACCATCTGGAATCAGAATTCTGGAAACAAGAAAATCGAAGAAGCGTGGAGCTATACTTTTGACGCGGTGGCATTGCATTTCGCAGGTTCCCTAGGTAAGCAGATAACCTCTTTTTCAGAGAATGACTGGCTTAAAACACTTTCGGAGCATGACGGAAGTGCCATATCTGGATGGTTGCATTTAATGAATTATTATGAAATAACAAATTGATTAATTTTGAAAACAGAATATCAGGAGCACACAACAGAAAAACAAACTTGTTTCTCTCGGGGGGACCTTCTCATCGTCAATTTCTTCCAGATACATGAGCTCTTCGAGCATTAAAGAAGAAGTGAGGCCAAGCGGTTTGGAATCCATCTGAAATTGAAGAAGAATGAGAACTCAATAGTGATAAAGAATAACAAAAGAGGAAAAATGAAAAGAACGCGGAACGTTTCCACTCCTGAGCTCATTGTGAATCACAATCATCGCACGAAATGAGCAAAATAGAGATTATGAAGCACATTAGAGATAGCATACGCGCGTATCTTAAATCTCATCTCCCGCTGATAGAAATTATTTATTCCAGCGTCTCAATTGGCCAAAGATCAGAAGAAGCTAAGAAGATAATGCTCTCGAACGGTGAGTTCAAGAGTTTAAGCAAAATTTCCAGCGAAATGAACTACACATTATGCACAGGAATGCTGACGAATAGGAATGAGCAGAAGCGAGGTGCGAAGACGTGAAGAGAATGGAGCACAGAATGCATTTTGTACTCGTACTCGCCACCGTTCTGCGTCTCCTCCATTTCACTTATCTCTTTTTTTGTCAAATGTAAGGATAAGAGGATAAGGAAGAAGAGAGCGTAGCTACGGAAGTGGAATTAGAAGCTGCAACAAACATGGAATTCCGAGTAGACGAACAGCTAATATAGCAGTGCAATACAAATTCAGTGTTTTCAGAATGAATTGAAATAAGGTATGATATTTCTCTGAAATTTCAGATCTATCGCGGCTAACACTGAACATTCTGGAAAGTTGATTCATCTAGTATTCACAACGTATCAGCGAGCTCTCTCAATCACACGTGTCAGGCTTCCACGAAAGACGAAGACAAAAAGTCGCCTTGGTTCGTCTTTCAGTTCTCCATGCATTCACTTTACGCAATAAGAAAGTTGTCAACGCACTGCATCAGACGAATTCAAGACGAAGAGGAAGGCGAGACGAAGACGAAGATGAGACGAGATGGCCGAAGTTTCGTCCAAACGGAAGCCTTACGCATATTCTTCCCCTTAAACATCCACATGGCGTATGAGCTGCTGCGCTCAGCATATAGTGTACCGCCTGTGTTAAACACGCTCGTGATCTGTGATGGCTGTGATGGTAAGGTCCGTATTTCCTTCCGATGAGCTCAGAAAAGGATCGTCTAGTTTACGGAAAGCTTCAGTAGTTCTTGAATAATGCTGCCAACTTCATGAAATTAACTGAAAACACCTGTGCACTGGCTCAAAATAAATCGCAGAAGCTATACCAATTTTTTCAGAATTCGGAGCAACTCTCATTTTAGCAGCAAAATGACGCATTTTCAATTCGAAGGAAACATTCATTTAGAGGAAGAAGTATAAAGAAAATGGAGCTCATAATCCCATTATCTGAATCGTGAGAGATGTTAAAATGAAACAGTTTGAACGTGATAAACGTTTGGTTTTGTGAATAATGCAAACACTATTTTCAGCTTTAAATTGATCTGCATGCTTACTCAGGAAGGTAGACGGAAGCAGCGAATGATCTTAACTAACAATGATAAGCAATGGCGAATTGAACTTTCAGAATTCAAATATCCAAAACATCAATGCATTGCAGATCAGATGACTAAGATCGTTTAGAGTACACAAATCAGACCACCTTGTAGTTTGTAGGATATCATGAAGCCCAGAACAAGCAGCTTGCGGAAAGGCCTCACTGAAATTCAACTGAAACTGAACTCACTGATATATTATTTTTATCCGTTCGTAATCTGAAAACGAGAAAAGAGCGAGCGAGTTTTATTTATTTCACTCATCACCTGGTTATAGAATAAGAAAAGAAACGCATAAGTCACGTTTTCACTTGGTCTCAATGATTTTTAGCTTTTAGACACGGAGTAAAATGAAAGCAATGGAAGAGTTCAGAGTTTTTATTTCGCTGAGCTATTATCCATCTGCGAGTACGTGATATTGCGTGTAGAGACGGTGTTTGGGTCTCGTTAGGGGATAGCGCGTTTTAACGCGTCAATTTAAAAGTTGTAAGAAAGCGCACACGCTGCGTTTGTGATTTCTTTTCGAAAATTGAAGCGGATATTGAAGAGAATTTAAAAGACATGATTTTCGAAGCAAAATATAGAAAACATTCCAATGAGAATCAGAAGAAGGAATTTTTGAAAATCTGTGAGTGACCGTTGCTAGTCACCTCGTTTCAAGAGACCAATGTCCCATTACTCCAACAGGAGCGGTGTTAAAAATAAGGGCTAATTCATTATACAGGGTGCGCCAAAAGTATGGTAACACATGTTTCCCGCAAGCTGGCGGGCGCGGGGGCACTTTTCGTGCACTGAATTTATTTTCATTATTTTCAGCATGTCTTTATTACTATATTTACATATTTTCAAGTCTCTATGCTTTTTTTCACAAGTATGGTGGCTGTTTCTGTCCATCGAGGTACCATCGTCGAGATGGCCAATAGGGAAATGGGCTCAAGTAGCATCGGAAAAGCTCTTGGAATCCACGCACAACGGCTTGGAGAACCATTAAACGTTTTGAGGAGTTGAACACACTCAAGGACCGTCCAAAAAGCGGAAGACCCCGCACTTCGATCACTTCGAAAAAAATCAAGGTCGTCAGAGAACGAATTCGTCGAAATCCCCACCGAAGCATGCGAAAGTTGAGCACAGAGCTCAGAATCGGTCATTCTTCGATCAGAAGAATTGTAAAAAGAGAGCTCGGGATGACCCCATATCGTGTTCAAAAATCTGCGATTCTATCGGAAAGGAACAAGAAGGCCCGGATGAAGAAGTGCAAAGCTCTCCTTGCTGGCACGCGCCAAATGAACATTTGAGTATTCTGTTCACTGCCGAAAAATTGTTCACTATCGAAGCCGAATTCAACCCCCAGAATCATAGAGTAGAGCACGCTCTACACGGTAGAGCCATCAACAGAGCTTCTCATCCACAGCAAGTAATGGTTTTGGAACCATTACTTCTGCCGCTCATTTTTGTGGGTCCTGGAGTGAAAATCAACAAAAAATATTATTTGGAGGAAATTTTGAAGAAGCATGTGCTTCCATGGACAAAATCCCATTTTGGAAACCAAGTTTGGACATTTCAACAGGATTCTGCTCCGGCTCACAAAGCAAAGATCATCCAGGCCTGGTGTTCAACCAATTTTCCGCATTTCATAGCTAGTTCTAAATGGACAGCCTCATCCCCAGATCTCAATCTGTTCGACTATTCGGTATGGGGAATTTTTAAATCAAGAGTCCAAGCACGTCCTCATCGCAATTTGGAGTCGTTGAAGATAAGTTTGGAAGTGGAATGGGCCAAACTATCACCAGAATACCTTCGTGTCACGGTAGAGGCATTCCCGAAGAGACTCATGGATGTTGTGAGGAACAAAGGCAACCGCATCGAGCAACTTTGATAATATCATTTTTAGAAAGTATTCAATAAACTATTGTTAAATTTTCATGGTGATACGGGTCGTTTTGCGAAAGTTACATCACTTTGAATGTGTTACCATACTTTTGGCGCACCCTGTATATTTAATATGCATAATTAGAGTTTCAGCGAAAAATACGATTAGTAAAACTATGGGAAAAGTGAACACTTGTTGCGTTGATTGATCTCTTTTCCGCCGGGAGAAAACCTAATCGACAAACACAAAAAGATGATCCGATTCGCTGCAAAAATAAGTCTCAATATATTGAGGAAATAGGCTGATTACTTCTTGGACCACCACCACTCAAGATCACAAAGCATAGTTAGCTCTGATCCGCGTCCACTAAGGCCTGAAAATGAGTGTAGCTTCCGCGATTTGTTTGCGCCAGTGCCCAGGCATTTCCAGTTAATTTCATGAGGTTCGCAGCATTACAGAGTGCGCCATGAATATAGCGCCGCGTTCCAGACGGTGTAAAAACTTTAACTTCAAATCGAAAGATTTTTTTCTGAAAATCAACCAAAATGTTTATTAAAACATAACAAAAAAGATAGCATTAACAATTTTCGAATCTTCCTTCCTTCGCTTTGATGACTGCTCGAAGTCACTTCGAGTAGGAGTCGATGACGGCACGGAGGTATGAGGCGTCTGAATGGTCCCATGCAGCTATCAAAGCGGTCTTCAGGGTTTTAACAATCTCCGGAGAAGTCAATCCTTTCTTCGCACACTCTATAATTGCAGATCGGAATGGAGAAGCAGCCACCATTACCTTCAAAGTTAATATAAGTGGCTGAAATTTTCAGAAATAGTTAAAAACGAAATAATTAATTTTTAAAAAATCATGTGCGCTACAAAAAGTGTTCCGCATGCGCCAGAGCTTACGCAAAGTAGCGGCGCTATATACACGGATTCTGCTGCTCTCTCTAGGCGTTTGTAACAAAATCAACGCATAAGTTTTGACTTAGACATTGATAACGTGTCTACTGCAGATTTGATCAAATGCAAACTTCCGAAGAGACTCATAGCTAAACTGTGTGGAGGTTCAAATGCTGCATTACCATATTCTGCTAATGATCCGCTGAAGTTCGGGAGATCTCAAGAGCTGAGAGTTTGGAATTTGCTATCTCCGACAAGGAATGTGACTACGATGGTAGCGATGTGCAATTTTCTCGATCAGCATCGTCAGAAAAGTCGAGTAAAAATTTTTATAAATTAAAATTTAAAAAACCTCTAAAAAGTGACACTTAAAAATAAATATATTATTAATTAGTTCTTTTTTCATTTCTTTTGGATTAACGAAAATAATCAATTAGGCATACTTTGTGAGAGGACCGGTTCGTTTAACAGATCCATGATGTTGCAGCGTAAAATGGGTTGTAAGGGACCCTGCCGGTAAGAATCAGAAGTTTCGCGAGTTGTGATGAACTGTAGATTCAGTTTCTTCCCATCACAAAACGCTCCCCATATCATAAGAGACCCTCCTCCAAAGTTGCGACGCGAGAATATTCTTGGATATTTTCGAAGGTCTCTCCAGTAGCTTCTGTAGCTATCTGGGCCGTCCAAATTCCATTTTTTCTCATTCGAGAATACGACATAGAAATGAATACTGAACTAATGAAAAAAGAAAATAAAACCTACATTCTTCCATGGGTTGACAGATTGTTTTTGACGAAATCCAGACGTCTCAGTTTGTGTGCATCGGCGAGCTTGGGAACTTTTACCATTCTTTGACTGACAATCACTCCACTTCTTTTGATGACGTTTCGCACGGTATTCTTGCACACATTCAACTTGAGCTCCTCCCGAATATCATTGTGTTGTATCCATAGCTTTATTTTAAAGAATAATAGATAGTGCGCGCGGTGCGCGCACACCAGTAGATCAAAACTAACAAGAAGAGGCGCAGAGAAAAAGGGTAATGGTAAGACTATGTATTATCGGTTCGCGAGTACGTAGTGAGCCGCTTAGAGGTGGGGTTTGGGTCTCGTTAGGAAATTGGCGCGTTAAAACGCGCCAATTTAAAAATTGAAAGAAAGCGCACACACTGCGTTTGTTTTTCTTTTCGAAAATTGAAATCGAATATTGGAATTTTTTCTATTTATATTTTGCTTCGAAAATCATGTTTTTTTTTAAATTAATTTTTATTGTCAATTTTCTTAAACTGCTTATTAAACTGAATAAAGTATTATTTCGTGTCTTCTCACGAAACACCTGAAAATTAATATTTATAAATTTTATTTGACAGGTATTCCTTACCATAAGTTTCATCACTTCTGTTGAAACAATTAGCTGCAAGTGAAAAGATACTAATTTGAAGAATATAAACTTCTAATATTGAAAAAAAAACATTTAAATTCCGGTAAATAATACTTTATTCAGTTTAATAAGCAGTTTAAGAAAATTGACAATAAAAATTAATTTTAAAAAAAAAACATGATTTTCGAAGCAAAATATAAATATAAAAAATTCCAATATTCGATTTCAATTTTCGAAAAGAAAAACAAACGCAGTGTGTGCGCTCTCTTTCAATTTTTAAATTGGCGCGTTTTAACGCGCCAATTTCCTAACGAGACCCTAACCCCACCTCTAAGCGGCTCACTACGTACTCGCGGACCGACAATAACTAGAGAAGTTACAACACATTGAGACTCTTTGTAGAGTTGGAAATGGATCTAACGATGGAACGCTCCTCACGAATGGTGAGCTTTTTTGGCCTTCCTGATGAACTCTTCCGTTTCGAGCCATATTGAACTGGATCACTCAAGTATCGACGAACAGAATCCCGGTTTTTGCCAATCCTGCGAGCCATTTCACGACGAGACACTCCGAGCTGTTGCATGACATCCAATTGAGCTTGCGGAACAAGCGTGAGACAGCGACTTCTTGCCATTATCCAAGACAGATTGAATGCGTGGAGATTTCCCCAACTTTCCAGTAGTCGTTGGCTCCAAGCCGAATCGATGCCTCAAACTTGGGTAATTAAACCATTTATAAGATTATAAAGATAAAAAAGGTATAATACAAAAGTCAACAAAGGAGAATTAAGAAACAAGAAAACTAACTTAGAATAATAAGTTTAGGGATAGAAAACATTCGATTTTCCACACAAGGAGGTTCCAGGAATGCGCTCTACCGATCAATGCCTTCGGCGGCGGTTTCAAATCGTATTTTCAAACTGTTTTTTAGTAAATTGCATTTTTCAAAGGAAAATACGATTTCAAACCGCCGCCGAAGGCATTGGTCGGTAGAGCGCATTTGCACTATTTTTGTTGATTCGATTCAATTCAATTCAAGTCGATTTATTCGCGAAATCGAATCGATTCAAATCGATTTGCCCGTTCAACAAATCGAATCGAAATTCATCGATTTTTGAATCAACACGACACACTAAACGAAAGCCAGTGGAAGTCACGGCGTAGCCGCGAACTTTCCACCGGTTTTTAATAAATAAAACAAACTAGTCCACGGACTTTTGGGTCAAAGTTTAAAATGCGTTACGCTTTTTCTTTAAAAAAATATTTCTTTAAAATTGTCAAAATGTCCTTAGTTTCTTGATTCTTTTATAAAAATGTACGGAAATTCAAAACATTCTTTACGATTTCTATGTAGTCATTAAGTATTAAGCAGCTTGTTGATAATAACAAAAAGGTTAAACTGATAATAGAAAAAAAAACGAATAACAATGATAATTGACTCTCAAAACAACTTTATTCATTGGTATAAAAAGAAAGAAACATTCAGAATAATCAGTCATCATGTTCGTTAATAAAAGACCTCTCGTTGCTTTATTATTATTCCTGGCGATAAGTCCAGCTGACGTTGCCTCCAGAATACTGCAATCGAGCGACGTATTAAGCTCAAAACCCGGTGAACTTCTCGATGGAACACTTACCGAACAATTGGGCAAGGATCTGAATCCGTTGCATCTTCTATGCCCTGCTTGCAATCTTGTACAGTCTGTAGTGAACCGTGTTCTAACAATCGTTCCAAACCCCGTGCTGAAAGCAGTTAGTGTATTTATTTGTACCATTGGATTGCAAACTGTTCTGATCGTACCTCTGCTACCATCTGTGATTTGCAATGCGGCTTTTGAGGTGAGTTAGGTGGTGGAAGCCAGTGGAAACAAGAGACGACGAGAAATTGTGTATACTTCAGCGCATGCCTATCAAAAGCTGAAAGTTTCAAAATCTTCCGTAGTGTCGCTTTTCCTTCAGAAAATCCGATACTCCCACCGATTGAAGTCAAAATCCACAAGTCTCCCACAAATCTTGAATAGAAGTTGCTCTAAACTTGTGGTGAACTTTAGTGTGTCGCGTCGATTTTGGAATTGATCGATTGAATCGAATTGGATCGACAATTTTTGAATCGATTCAATCGATTCAACTCGATTCGAATCGCGAATGAATCAAATCGAATCGATTCGATTTGATTCGAATCTGAATTGATTCGATTCGAATCAAATCATATCGAATTAGCAAACATAATGGAAATGCGCTCTATAGAATAATACTTTTGGCGGCTGCTTAAAATCGTACAATCTGAACGAAAGCGATAAAAAATACTATTTCAAACCGCCGCCGAAGACATTGATCGGTAGAGCGCATTTGTACTATTTTTGTTGATTCCATTTTATCGAATCGAATCGAACTAAATGGAATCAAAATCGAATCGATTCAAATCGATTCGCCCGTTCAACAAATCGAATTAAAATTGATCGATTGTTGAATTATTTGAAACGCCACGGGTTAAGCAAAATGGTTATGGAACCTGATGAATCTCATCGCTAGTTTGCCAAATTAGCGGATCATCGGATACTATGCATTATTAATTTTACTTCGTCCCTTGAAATGCATAAATTCGCACAGATATCCATGAGGATTTTCAGTCTAAATTTGCAGTTTTTTCAAGCGCAGAATGCGAGCACAAAATGTGAACTTTGCGCCCAGATTAGATTTTTTTTTTCATTTTCCCCTTCGTAAATAGAAAAAAAAAATGAAAAACAAATAATTTTTCCGTAGCTGAATAGGGATTTTTGTAAAATAATGACTAGCCACTGTGAGCTAGCCTGGTCTCACACCTACACGGCGATCCATTCGGGTAGTTATTTTTTATTTCTTAAGTTACTTGATGTCGTGGTGAATTTGAATTTAAGGGGCACATTAAGCGGCTATACGGAAAGAAACGTCAGAGTAAACAACAAATTTCATACTGTACGCGCTGCGATTTTTAGCTTCATGTTTTGTTAGAAATGCGACTCAAGTCTATCGCAAACGTAGGATATGAGAGTAGGGCGGAATAGGATTTTGGGAACTCGGAATCCGGAAAACGGAATACGGAAAAAAACATTTTCACGGAATCTGGAATCCGGAAGACGGAATGAAAAATGGCGGAATCCGGAATTCCGCCCTTCTCTATAGGATATCCCAAATTGCCACGCATCCTTTCCTCAAGCATAGGCCGTACTTTAATGGAGTGACCTAAGCTGGTGATTTGGTCTCTTTAGTAAATAAATTGAAATCTATTTCGTAAAAGGAAAAATGTGATTATCGGGAATTCTATCTAACTTGATGCTAACAGTTTATTAATACTATTATGGGTACCCGCCATATCAAATATTAATCGGACTCGAACAGTTTGACCGATATATGATAAATGGTCTGCTAGCCGATTTGGGATGCCGTCTCCAAATTCTCAGATATCCACGAGGCGGGAGGGAATGCCAAGCAAATTTTTAAAATTAAAATCTTTAAAAAAATGTTTATGAAACCGAAGGAACTTCCAATTTTCAGGTACTTGTCATAATCTCAAAGAAAGCGTATTTCGGATTCTGCCCTCTTCTACTTCTTTGCCCATTGCCAAAGCATAAGCCAACAAATAAAACGTATTTGTCGGAGGAAGATGATTATGAAAATCGAATTGCAAGCATCATTGAGAACAGTGACACTGCCAACTTGTCTCCTGAAATGGAGTATTTGTACAAAGAAGTCATTAATCAATTACCGATCGAAATGACTGGAGGTGAGAACATTTTCGGAATGTTGTCCGACGACTATTCTCTATTTTCGTTTGAAACTTTTTTTTCTCTAAGGTATACAATTTATTCTAATTCATATTTTGAAAAACGAGTAAAAACCTAACAAATTATTCAGTTTCAAGCAGTCGTATTCCAAATTTCAGAGACTAATCTTCACCTCGTTCGTAATTTCATTGCTGCAATTCAGTATCATATGGCCCATCGCGACGAATATTCGGCAGCACTTTAAAAATTTGTATATCATTATTAATATTTTTTTAAAAGTTTTGTTCGAGTTTCAATTAAATAAATCTAAAATATTACTTGTTTTACATAGATAAACCGTTAAAATCCACGGAGTTGTAGGTTATTCCGTGAATTGGATGTATCGCTCCGCTACTTGTTTCTGTGGCTATTTGCACTTCTTTAACTTTTATGCGATTTTATTGGGTATTATATTATCGGTTCGCGAGTACGCAAGAAACCGCTTAGAGATGGGGTTTGGGTCTCGTTAGGAAATTGGCGCGTTAAAACGCGCCAATTTAAAAATTGAAAGAAAGCGCACACACTGCGTTTGTTTTTCTTTTCGAAAATTGAAATCGAATATTGGAATTTTTTCTATTTATATTTTGCTTCGAAAATCATGTTTTTTTTTAAATTAATTTTTATTGTCAATTTTCTTAAACTGCTTATTAAACTGAATAAAGTATTATTTACCGGAATTTAAATGTTAAAAAAAACATGATTTTCGAAGCAAAATATAAATAGAAAAAAATTCCAATATTCGATTTCAATTTTCGAAAAGAAAAACAAACGCAGTGTGTGCGCTTTCTTTCAATTTTTAAATTGGCGCGTTTTAACGCGCCAATTTCCTAACGAGACCCAAACCCCATCTCTAAGCGGTTTCTTGCGTACTCGCGAACCGATAATAACTGTATTTCCTCCCACAAACTTCAGTATTAGCCCACACTGGAATGAACCGGAATCGCCCCCCCCCCTTTTAATTTTATTCATCCAAAAATCACGTCGTAACGACTTCATATGCAACCAGTCTCGGTGGAGGGTCATCCACGTTGCAGAGACGTGGTTTCCTATTCCCCTATTCCTACTTGTCCGAGTTCTTAGTCAGAGAAAAAGAAGGAGACGGCTTCTTCAGCAGAATTCTTAAGGCCAAGAAAAAGTGATTTCGAACTAGATAAAGGATGAATGACACTGCTGTTTTTTATCACGAGGGGTCCTAGAAGGATGGGGGGGGGGTGATTCTGGAAGGGGTCATTGTGAAAGATTACTTTTTTTGGCAATTTGGATATTTACACCTCACAGAATAGCCCCCCCCCTTTGAAAAATGAACTTTTTCCTAAACGTTGTTGTCGGAAAATGCTTTCCAAATAAAACTTTTTCGTGTATTTATACTTCGAAAACTTTATAATTCTTTCAGTCCGTTGCCATAATAAAAAAATTTACTTTTAATGTCAGAACACGACAAACCGTACATATAAAGGAAGACATTTTGGTGGAATGCATATATAATGAGAACTCCGGAAACAGAAAGTAGATTATTAAACCGATATAGAGCCCTCTCTGAAATCGGTTTTTCCGATGAGCACATTAACAAGAGCAGATTGTTGACCAGATCGACAAATGGATAAAGCTTCATCAAGAACTTCACGAGCCGAATCGACATTGGAATCATCGATAGTTTCTCCCCACGATCCCAGGGATTTTGCAACGTTATCATATCGTGTTCTCTGAAATATAAAACACTTACATTCGTGGATTTCAAAAAGATTATAACAAACTGTTACTGTGAAACTTACCGCTAAATCAACAGCTACTGAACTATTAAACATTGGTATTTGCTCACGAGCAATCTGAGTCCAGCAAGCGTCGTTTCCGACAATTCCAATAACAGGCAACCTGAAAGAATGAATGAGCAACTATTAACGAAATAGTATGAAAAGATCATACTTGTGTCTAGCAAAAGTGTCATATTCCATCAATGAATAGCCACATGATCCATCACCCCAAATAATATATACTGGACGTTTCGGATAGACTGTTTTGGCACCAAGAGCAAAACCTCCACCAACACCAAGTGTTCCAAATGCTCCTGGATCTAGCCACTGCAGTGGTCCACGAGGACGGACGATGTAAGCAGCCGACCCAACAAAATCTCCTCCATCAGCAATCAGAATAGCATCGTCAGGTAGCGATTGATCAAAAGTTTTGAGAAAATTCAATGGATTCAAGAAACCATTGGTTAGCTTTTGCTCCATTTTTTTAGCGTTTGAACTTTCCTTCTCTTCATCCTTCTCTCGAAGGAATTTGATCCAATCGGCAGATTTACTATGATACGTTCCGAGAGCTTTAGCAGTATTAAAAAGAGTTGTGGCGACATCAGCCTGAACGGATACATCAGAGTTCCAGAAGGTCTTCTCATTTTTAGTCAATTGATTGTAGTTCCGGTTAATTACGACAATTTTACTTTTTTTGGAAAGAGTTCTTCCATAACTCAAACGGAAATCACAAACAGTTCCAGCAAGAATGGTCAAATCAGCATCCTTGAGTGCATCTTTTCTAACGTGGCGCATCTGGAGTGGATGATCTTTTCCAAGAAGTCCGCGAGCCATTCCACCAAGGAAAACAGGGCATCCGAGAGCTTCAACAGCTTCTACAAGTTCAGTAGGCTTGACTGGAGGAAGAGTTCCTTGGCTTCCAATGAGAAGAACTGGGCGTTTAGCAGCTTTGATAAGTTGAACAATCTCCTGGATCTGCCCGTCTTTTGGCATTGGGATATTTATTGGAAGTGGAGTGATAGTCTGTCCGGCCCAAGCATTTCCGAACTGCCGAGAAACATGACAACGGAGATAGAAATTAAGCGCATTCTGAATGAATCCTTTCGCGTTCGGGTTGAAACCAATTTCCTTCACAACAATCTCATACGGATAGAGGACATCTACTGGAAATTCAACAAAGACAGGACCTGGGCACCCAGATTTTGCAGTCTTGATAGCTTCGCGAAGAGTAGGGGCTATATCACGGAGACGTTCGACGCGAGCCACGTATTTACAAAGTGGACGGAAAAGAGCCATTTGATCAATATCCTGAAAGCCGTCTTTATTCGCTTCTTCAGAACACATATTTATAGAGAAATCTTACTTGAAGAGCTCCTCTTCCTTTCAAAAGAGTCGGGGCTGCACCTCCAATAAGAAGCAGTGGGCTTTCAGCCATTTGAGCATTTTTGACGGCGGTAATGGTGTTTGTGAGACCTGGACCTGCGGTGACAGCTGCAACTCCAATAGACTGACGAAGACGTGCTACAGCATCTGCAGCGAACACTGCAGTTACCTTAATTTTAAAGACAACGGTTTAAAGTTTTGTTCAATTGACAACCTCATGTCTAGTATCAACAATCTTAATACCAAGTTGTTCAGCCACAACAAGAATCGGAGAGATATGACCACCACAAAGAACGAAAATTTCTTGGACCCCATGAGCTTTGAGAACCGAGGCCACTAGTTCGCCTCCGTGACGTTTTGATTTCTCGTCAACCTGAAAAAGGTTAATAAGTCACTAACTAGAGAATAAATACTTGAAAAAATTCATGCACTTTCCCCTTCTGCATTCTGTTATTCCGTTGTTTTTCAAAATATTGAAAATGGCAATTACATGTCAATAATTCGAAATTTTTAGATAAAATTATTGCGGTTTGAATATTTATTTAGTCACAAAATCGTTGATTCTTCTTGAAATGAGCTTGCAAATTACAAATTACTTATTTTAAAAGCACGTATTTCTTTAAGTACGGTACAGTTCATGAAGATATACAAAAATGAAAATTTCTATTCCTTTTTTTTTGCCGCTTTGGTGAATAACTCTATTAGTTACAAAATAAAGGATTCGTGTATATTTTTTGGTTTTGGAAAAAGTTAGCTTTTTCAAAATTTTTATAGCCAGACAATTTTTTTTCGAAAAATTGGAGTCTGCGAACCTGTGATGTCACAAAACAGCGCCGACGTATAAGCGAAGCGACCGCATAGGAACCCGACAAAGAAACATTTAAATTTAGTTTCCACTGGAAATGCAGAGTTTTGCAAATCAAATAACGGTCTAGCATATATAATAGGGAATTTGTCATAACTTTTTAACATTTCCGAAACAAATGGAAAGAGACGTGTGTCCGGCGCTGAGAACATCCCCAGCCGACTACCGGGCGTCCGAGTATCCAAGTAAATTTTTAAATTTTTAAATAATAAATCAAAGAAGTAGGAATAAGAGCTATTTTCACCTGGAATGCATTTGATAAAACATGTTGTCCGTTTCCACTGGTCAAAAGTTTCAGCATGCTTGTAAGTTCCTCTAAGCTTCGAATATCCAACCATTTCCACAGGAGCAGCACAATAATGATCAGTGAAATTAATATAAACAAAATCATAGTGGATTGGCCTGAAATAATTTTTTTCGAAATTAGAAGAAAAACTAAGCATAAAAATCAGTGATCAAGAAGTTATTTGTTTGATGATAAGAGACAGAAATAATATATGAGCGCGATGGAAAAATGATACTTTATTCTGTGATTGGGCAGCGACAAAAAATTGGTTGATAAAGAGTCAAAGAGTAAGCCAGATGAACTCTAGAAGTTTCTCAGCAGTGCTGGGTAACCCTAAGGGCTAAACAGATGTTAGACCTGCGAAGAACTTTCAGACTTCAGGCATAAAGTAGAGGTGAACGATTGGTATTATTCAAAATTGAATGCTTGGATAAATCAACGTGGAATATATATTTTTTTTTACTAAATTGCGATGAAACTGGTATTGTTTTTCACAATTGATGAATATAGTTCAGGTCACGTCTGCTTTTATAACTAGGTCAAACTATAAAAGGTCTTGAAACAAGAAAAATGGAACAAATTTGGTTTGAAAGAAGGAGAAAATATTATAATTTCAAATTCACTAAATTTTTGCAATTAATTATAAAGGAAGAGAAAGGGACGACAATGAGCGGAGTTCCGCATAAAATTATTGTTTCTGAAGAATTCGTGAATATAAACCAATATCTAGATGTCAATTTTTTGAGGAATTCATTGAGGAAGCCAATCATATAACAATGAAAAACACAAACTTTTTAAAGCAAGTTTTACAGAAAAATATAAATGTATTTTTGTAGTGAACAATGTTGTTTTGCGATCACTAAATACAAATTTATAGATTTTACCAAGAAGTTATATAGAAAATGTGATAATTTCAGTAATTTTCAAGGGAGAACTATTGTGAGAGCTGGTGTGAAAGGCCGTCGTCCCCTTCTCACCAAGTTCTTATTTTTCAGCAGATCAAGCGGTGTGACCAGATGTGCAACAGACTGGAACCACTGTATAGGGATTTTTAAAACTGTAAGCATAAAACCGGCCCTACAGATCTACCTGATAAGCCTGAAGTTCTAAAAGAGGCACTTCCGCTATTAGGGGAATAAAACTCGGGTTCCTTCAATAAAACTCGAATTACAATGCTAAATTTTGAGAATCGGGAGGGCCGCCGTCGGTACGCGTCGGAAAATCAGCCACGGCCACAACAAACGTAACGATCATTGGAAAATTAACACATTTCAGAAAGATTCGAAATCTCATCAAAATTGAATTCACAGTACATTTTGAAGAGTTGTTGCAAATCAGCGATAATTTCTAATTAATCAGCATCAGACTGTTCCTGTTCCAAAATTAAGTTACTTTGATTTTGAAACGTTTTTATCGGATTTAATAAAAAATATATGATATGGTTGTAGGTAAATTCCAGTTAGACATAATATCATGTCCTGGTTTTAGTCCGGTTTTAGTTTAATTTCTCAAAAAAATCAACGTTTTTTATACCTTATTCATGCAGATAGTAAATAGTAGAATTTTGGTAAGTAGAAATTTTCAGTAGAATTTTTCTGATGAATTGTCCTTATTGGAAGAAATTAGGATTTATTTTAATAATTAGGTTCACTTACACAAGGCTTCCACGAATAGCGAAATAAGACTCGTCTTCGTCATCGTCTATAATTCGTCTGGCGCAGAGATAGACATTGCTTTGGTACACATGTATTTTAATTGACGCGTAAGACGAACGAAGACGAACGAAGACGAGACGAAGGGATTCCACAAAAAACAATAGATTGCTTGTTCTTTTTCGTCCAATTAACTCCGATGTTTGAGTCAAAAACCATTTGACCCGAACAATATAGCCAAGACGCACAAAACAGTCCGCTAAACTCGACCCTAGGTCAGAACCTGGCCCGAGTAGGGCACTCGATCGAGCCCAAGGCCCTGAAATTTTGCAAAACACGGTATAACCATGTCGTATCAATAGGTCCGTTAGCGCGTGTCTGGAGGGGTGTGTCAATGGAACAATAGTTGATTCCGTAAAAAATTGAAAACGAAATATGGGGTGAACTGTAAGATGAAAAGCGAACGTTTCTTCTGCATTTCGTATGAAAATTGTGACTCATCACCATGGTCCCCGCTTTTTCGTTTCAGCAACTTTCTCTTTTTTCATTTTCAGTCATTTTCATAACAGTTTGCCCACTCCTTTTCCGTAAATTTTACCTACTTCATTGTAGCCCACAAAACGTATAGAGAAGTTATTAGTGATTAGAATTTCTGTATTATCTTTGTGTTCAAGATGATGCTGAAATTCTTAGCGAAAAATGTAGTGTTAATTCTGTTAAAATACAACATTTTGACGCGAGTAAGAAAGAATACGGCTACAAATCAAGATAGTGTGATATCGGTGGTCATGACATAGACGCGAAGAAAGCGTAGAAGTAGGAACCGGGGAGACCGAGAGAGAAACACTGTCGAGATGGCCTCATTCCTAGGTAGACTGCGGCAAATCGAACATTTGAAAGATAAACACCGAAAATATTGGAACTATCATGTTCTATGCAATTATAGGGTATCTTTCAATAATGATTATTTTATAATTGATCGAGCATTTATGTGAAGCAGTATGTAAAAAGCCATTGAAATCATGTATTATTTCGAAGATGGAGATAGTTACAAGGGCCTCAAGAAATATCCAGGGAATTAGAACAACTGGAAAAGACAATAACAGGTAGTCTACTTGCAAAAATTGAATTGTTTCTCTGATAGAATAGATATCTTACTCTGGCATTTATTTTTGACACCCTTCTCCTTGGATTTCTTTTTTTTTTTGAATTTTTCGAAAAATGAGGTATGTCACAACTCATATAATAAAAGCTTCCACTGCTTGGCTTACATCGTTAATATTTCTTTATTTCCATAAAGTCTGACACAAAATTCTGTGGACAAGTTTGTTTTACTTATTTAAAATATTTAAACTTTATTAAAAGTTTTAAAATTTTTATATTATTCAGAGAATACTTTAAAATTTTAAATTCAATATTTATTTTTAAAAAATTACCTCTACAATGTGACACAAAAGTCCGTGGACAACCATTTAAAAACAGCTTAATAATGCATTTTTTGCCATGTTTCTTTGAATTAACAAAAATAATCTATTAGGTATACTTTGGGAAAGATTCGATTTGTACGAATTCTACTTTGATGGCATTCCCAGGTTCATTTGTGCTGTTAACGTGCCGACTGTTTCGGTAGTTCACAAGTTTTTATCGTCACTAACACCACATGGAACTGCTAAAGGAACCGGCCCTTTCCCAAAGTATGCCTAATAGATTATTTCCATTAATTCAAGGAAATGGCAAAAAATTAATTATTAAGCTTTTTAAAATGTTTGTCTACGAAATTTTGTGTCACTATTTAAGACGTTTTGTCTTAAATTTTGATTTACATAAAATTTTTAAAACTTAATTTTAAGAAAATGAATATTGATTTTAAAGTTTTAAAGTATTCTTTACATAATATAAAAATTTTAAAACTTTTAAAGTTTATATATTTTTAATAAGAAAAATAAACTTGTCCACGGACTTTTGTGTCAAAGTATATTTTAATAGTTTCTCGAAAATTTACGTTATAATATATTTCTTTAGTTTGCACATTATTATTTTTTCTTTTTATGTAAAGACGGTTTTTTTTAAATTTTATATTAGATAAATAGAAAATATATTACCAAGTATTCAAATAAAGTAACATACGAAGATCGAAAAGCCAAACAGGGGAATAGGCACTTCCGCCATCCAAAAAGGAAAGAAAGTTAAAGAGAAGGGAGTAAACGAAGCCAGTTTGCCATTTCAATGAAAATATTGCGTCGGTCCGAATAGTCTGGATCCATGATGACGTAATCATGACGGTTTTCTGTTTTCCATTGAAGAACTAGTTTCCGAAAGGTGATTTTTGCTCTATTTCATTTTACACAACATGGTTCACTAATAAATGAAGATCAATGACTCCGGCACCCAAAAAGCATGTAAATTTGAGTCAGTGTGGGAAGAACTTTGGCGCTTGAAAGAATTCGCTTTCGGAAAAATAGAAAATATTATTTTGAAAAAAACAGAAAATACTCTCTCTAATACTGTTATTTTAAAATAAGATATCAAAAAATAACCAAAAAAACACATTTCAAGACATTTAGAAGAAGTTAAAGCCAATTTCCTAGAAATTTAGCTAATATTTGTTTACAGAACATTTCAGTGAATTTTTCTGACTTTGAGCTTATTCTAAATATTCTATTTTCTTCGAAAACTTCTCCGATTCTCGTCGTCCATGAAGAAATAGGGAAAAGTGAAAAAATTTTCGAAACCATATTTATTAAGGGGCCGACTAGCTTAGAACACAGGAAAGGAATCAAGAGGAAAAGGCACTTTTGAGGTCAGAGAAAACAGTCAGATTATTTAAAGTTCTATGTGATGCTCTAGAGAGCAATTTAGAGCCCAAAGACGAGACATTTTGTACGTAATTAAAGGGCGTATACGTTTAAAATATGCGAACAGAAAGGCTTCCACGAAAGACGAAACAAATCGGTTGTCTTTCGTGGAAACCCTTCGTCTCGTCTTCGTTCATCTCTCAGTTCGTCTTGCATTCGTCTTACGTCGTCAATTAAAACTTTTGTGTACCAACACAATGTTTATCTCTGTGTCAGACGAAATCAAGATGAAGACAAAGACGACACGAGACGGTTATAATTCGTCTTTCGTGGAAGCCTTAGCGAACAGACAGCACGCCGTTTCGCTGATAAAGCCGAGGATATATTACTTCGGTATCGGTGTTTACGTAGGGCGGACGGGTCGACTCTCCCATGACAATTACTTTTACGGAAACTTGTAAGAAACGAAATAGATTAAAGAGGATCGCTTATTTGAATACCCTAGTTAATGCGTCCCACTTTCAACTTGAGTGCATCGACTAGTTTTTAGGTTAACTACTGAAATGATTGGAACCGTAACGACTGAACTCGGTGATTGATACTTTAATCATTTTGCTATTCTCCCACTCGAATCTTGGCGCATTCAGCAGACCGAATACCGCAAACGGCCACTTTCTCCTCATACAAACAAATATGATGTTGCTTAAATAACTTGTTGGTTAGGTTCTCCTGTTATCATTGCTCAGAGGACACAATACGAACTCAAAAGCGTAGAAATCTATGTAAAATTTACAAATTCGCAAACGAATAAAGCGCAATTGTATTAGCGAAAATAGCTATACTGTGATATTCAATCTCGTGAAGAACACTGACAAGGGAACTGTTTTTAGATAACGTTTGAGAATTTTATGAAACTACTATGGTAAATTTTTTTTGTTTTTTGTAATTTCATTTACTAGAGGTCTCCAGAGCACATTGGTATCGAATGGAACTTGCAGAATGCTGAAAAAGCGGATATAAGTTGTTTTTAATTGTTGTTTGATCTCAAAGGCTTCTACTCTGAACTTTAGAAAACAACAGAAATTTTCGGTTTGGAGGATGGCTTGGAGGCTTGGAGGCTTGACGGCGTCAATTGCTGCCGTGTCTTTCCAAGTGCTCCAGGAGTCGACGATCAAAAGAATATCTTTGGGCATAGACGAATCGAAAACCACTTGTTCGAAGAATGTCACCATGTTGTTTTTAGTCATGATGTGACTGGAATGGCACGTGACTTCAAGATTTGATGCTTTAAAAAGACCTTTCTTGGGAAATCGGCCTTTGAGTTCAATGAATAATTTGGGGTGCATTTTTCCCGATGCAGAGATCAAGGGAAGTACTGTGTATGAATGTGTCGTTGAAGAGACACTTCCAACAACATAGTGAACATCTTTGGATCCGGTAAAAGTAAGAGTCCGAGCTGTGTTCATTTCGAGCTCGAATCCACTCTGATCAGCATTGTAGATGTTGGATGGGTGGTACAAAGGGAAGTGTTGGTTGGCAGAATCCACGAAATTCTTGGAATCCTTCTCAATCTGATCACGAGTCTTGTGTCGAACGGTAGACACAAATTTCGTGATTTTCCTGGAGGAAATTCCGTACATTTTCTTCCACCCAGCCAGCCAACTATCCGATCCGACAAAGTTTTCAATGAAAATGTTGTTCTTCCTTTCGGAAATGGATGATATGGAAGGATAGAGAAGAGTAAGGTCCCGAGATGGGGGGAGAACTTCAGATGCGATGAAACTTCAGATGCGAATATTCAGCTTCTCGAGAGTTTTAGGCAAAAAAAAAGTTTGCCATGGTTTTCAGCATGCTCGAAAGTGTCTGTGTACCAATTTTCATAAAATTCTCAAACGTTATCTAAAAACAGTTCCCTTGTGAGAAATAAATAATTTTTCAGCAGAACAAATATTGCAAATCAAAATACTTATTTTGCCTTTATAAAATATATAAATGTAGTATTAGTATCTGGACAGATCTTATTATACAAGATTGAGTACACGGTTTCCTACTCGTCACCAAGCACGTTTTAGAAAGATTTATATGAAATGCGATAGTATTATCCGTTAAACTAACATTTTTCTACCGAAGCTGTTTTTCTACTTTTTTTTTAAACGAAATTCACTATATATGTGTTTTCTTGAGCATCTCTGTCGATTTAAAGCTTTCGGATATTCGCGTGATTAGTTTGCCAATGGTGATAATAAGATATAGTTATTAATAAGACATTTGATAATATTCGTATTCATGTTCAATATAAAGCAGCAATTTCGTAATATTTTTTGCGTACAAATTTCCTATTTAAAAATGCATAAAGGGGTTGGGTGTGCACGCAGACAATTTTGAAAAAAAGCAAACAATCACATATTAACTTTTAAATGTAATTTCTTCAAAATTTTTTCGCTACGAAATCAATTAATAGACTATCCCTCTCAAAATTAAGTACGTCATCTTCGTCATTTTCGTGACCTTAAGCCTTAATTGTCAGATGTTTTATTCAATAAACGAATCTGATTCTATCTAGCATCCTCGCCCCGCCATCGAATTTTCTTGACTCATTAGTCGATTAGCCTTTACATTACACCTTCTCTTCATCAACTTCTCTACTATTCGCCACCTCATAATCATATCATTTAACATTTAATCCTGTTATCGTCCTGAAATGTATTTCTGCTAAGAAATGGGAGAGGATATGGATGACCGAAAATCTATTTTTCTCCACTTTTCTATCGCAGCTAGCTCCTCCTCTCCAGCATTTTCATTTTCAGATAATAAGCTCCGCCCCTTCAGCTTTTTAGAAAGATTGACTGGCTCGGAGCTCATTCGCCATTTTTTTTGTTTTCTCGATAACTTCCTTAATAACTTTTTATCATTAAAATTTAAAAATATGCAAGCCTTTCTTCCAGTCCAATCTTCCACCGAGATCGTTTTGGTCGGCGTACCAACCAGTAAAAAGCACCAGTAAGTTATTAGTTTTATCACATAGACCTATGAACACTCACGTAATTTACAGTGAAACGCCTAACATGTCGAAAGTGCGAAGGTCACGGATTGAATGCAATCTTGAAGGGACATGCTGGTGTGTGCCCATACAAGGACTGTTCATGTGGAACATGTGCTTCTGTTATGAGCATGAGAGCTAATGCTCTCATTCGGAGATTTCGTCATCGTCAGCCTGATCAGTCAATGGCTGTGGTCAAAGCTCTCCGCTCAAAGAATGGCAACATGCGACTACGCATTGTTGCCAGAAACCAAGAGGTTGAATCAGACGGAACACTTGTAACCTACTCAAGTGACAAGAATGGTAAGATACTTATATTCCAGCTTATGCAATTATACAAGCCTTTCAGGTCACCAAACCTACACAACAACTACACGGCGAAACTCAGTAATGACTAACGCCACCGATGACAGGGACAGTGTAGTATCGACACCACCAGGTACTACAAGCAACAGCACTCCATCAGGATCACCACCACTTTTGTCACCATATGGAGAGATAGATGCTGTTATGGACAAACATGGAGCTTTTAACTTGGACAACGTCACTACTCTTATCAAAAATGCGTAAGCTTTTATCTATGCTTCGCAGTAGGACAGAAATTCAAGTAAAAATGAATCTTTTCAGGCTCCTCAATCAAGCTCTCATAAACCCAGCAACCCTCTCACCGGCTGTTATTTCATTCTTGCTCCAATCACCACAACAATTTGAGCCAATAAATGTTTCTATCGCTCCGCCCGTCTTGTTTCCTGCATTCGTGAATGGCCTCTCCTACCCATCTCTCTCCGTTTGAGAAATTTTTTCTCGCTCTTTCTCCACTGTCAAACGACTAGTATGGTCATCGACACTCTCACCGTATTCCCCAATGGGGACATTCGTGAATTTAATTTACTTTTCCCTATTATTTCCCGATGCCTAATTATTGTACATCTATTTTGATGAGTTAATTATGTCGCATGCCTAAACAATGTTCAAGTGAATCCAGGTACCATGGAGCACAGTATTTTTTAAATAAATCTGTTCATGTTTATCATCTCAATATTAATTGTAGCATAGTAAAAGTAGTGAAGAAGGTTGATTAACCAAATTGAAACTATAAATGTGCTGATATGGCAAAGTAATGCAAACAAAAATAAATTTATCCATTAACAATATGCAATATGAAAAAAAATGATCTAGTCTTACAATTAGGGCAAGCAATAGATTGTCTATTAAAGGTCTTTTGAACTTTTGTAATATGTATTATCTACAAGTTAATGTTATGTTGAATGAAAGCACTGTGCTCGTGCGTTATAAAGCCGGCTAATTATTTGAAAAAAAAGGTTTCTGTTGACATTTGTCTGAAACTGGGATTTGCTTCGAATTTATCGACTACGCTGCATATCAAAGAGATGAGAGGTGGCGAATTTGGGGACGTCATAATCCGTACGCTGATCTTTCCGGATAATCCCTGGATGTCCAATTATCCTCTCACTTGTTATGCAGTGTCGTCGATAAAACTCAGCAAATCGAACCTTTCTTTCAAATAACCTTTGATTATTGCAGACGGCAGCTATCGTTGTGTCCTAAAGCAGACAAAGAAGTTATGGTGTCAGGCGCAACAGCACTAGGAGTAACTGTCCCTGACAAAGTTCCAATCATTGCCGGAGGTGACAAATGTGATTGATGATGATGGGATCTTCCAATATGGCGTTTCTTGTGTTCATTGCTCGCACGACCGGTGTACATAACTTTGGGAATTTTCCCTCGGTGGTGTTGGTTTGGAAGAGTTTTATCCTCTGGAGTTCCTTCACCAAATATATTTATTACTTGCGAAAAATGTCGACCGGCAAGAATGAATTCCACAACGGCCTGAAAGAAATCATGTTCGTATATGGAAAAAAGCAATGATCTAGCCCAATTTTCAATTATTTATAGTATACTTCGGTTTTTATTCGATAAAAGGGGAGTGATGAAGAGTCTTCTAATCCGTTTCATTAATAGTTCATTCACTCATTTTGCTTTTTGTTAAAGTGTGACCTTATCAGCTAAAAATGAAATCGATCCCTTGGAAAAGGGATTCGATTAAATTTTATATCATAACAAGTACTTTTCGGTGACAGTGAAACGCGAAGTAATAACGAATCCCACCTTTACAGGTTTTCTACTATAATTTCGATGATGAGTGAGAGCTATTACGAAATAGGAATACAACAAAAACAAATATACGCCATCAATTTCTCAGGAAAATGAAAGGAGCTTCCTGAAAGGATCATAAAATGATTTTCATTTACATGAAAAAAAGCGCTAAAATATTTATAAAATCGAGAAAAACTTGCATTGTGCTCAAAATTGGCAAGTTTGCCAGGTATCGCTCTCTAACTTGGAATAACCAAAATTCACGTCTCAGATAAAGAATTTACGATTACACAACATACATATCCGCTTTTCGGTTTTTGGGGGAGAGTGCAGAGCTGACGAACTCCGGACATGGTTCTTGATAGTAGGTTTCCCATTTACTTTAACTTTCACTTATGAATTATCTTCGTAAGCTATCGAATCATATACTTTTGGTAGCTGGTGACGAATTTTAATTATGCCATGTGTTTGACGGAATAATTATTTACAGCGGTCTCTAGAACACTTCGTGCATATGTAAATTGGAAAACCGTTCCCTTGTTAATTGCATGAATAATAGTATTGAAAAAACAAATTAATCAAATTAACCTCACGCGAAAGAAATGAAAGCTTACATTAGAGAGGCATTTTTCATTTTAAATAATCATATGGTTTTCTATCGTTTTTATTAATTTCTTGTCATAGGTGTCATCAGGAAGCCTTGCATTTTCTCAGTTTTTTTCTGATAATCCTTGTTAAAACATGACATCACCTTTTAAACTAACAATATTGAACAGATTGGAGGATTTAACACTAATCTGTTTTTTTTAACTGAAGGATCAATTAAGTTTGGATTTACCTTTGTTAGAAAAGTAGCTGTAGAGGTGGATAGAGCTTGTCCTTCTAACTGATAGAATGGTGTGAGGTCATTTAGATCCTTAATGTCTTCCTCTGCAGCAAACAAGGCAAATCCTTTTTTGATAAGCTGAAAAAAAGGTGGGGATGAAGTTTTTCATGAACGAACTTACACTATCGCAATCGATCCGGGATTGTGTGAAGGCGATTTCAGGGTTACGTTCCAAAATTGTTGCAATGATTGAAAGAAGCTGAAATTGAAGCAGATTATAATAAGTATCGCAACCATGTTTTATAAGACTAATGCGAATACTCATTCAACATTTTTAAATGTACTATTGCTTATTAACATTGTAATTTTAGTTTCAATGTTTCAAACCCTGTTAACTTCTCTGGGAGACAAACAGAGACAAATTATTAGAAGACACATTTCCCCGAGGGTAGCAAACAATTTGAGTAGAAATCGTTTAAATTAAAGGAATTATCGAAAATTGCCGGTCTTCTATTTATTTTTCAAAAATCTACAGATTTGCCAAAAAATGTTTGTCCTGCCAACTTTAAGGTTCTTTAGTAACCACCAACTGAAGCCGACTGAAACACGGAGTTCCCCTGCTAAGAGAAATGAGTTTTATTTTAAAAACACATTTTTTTCCACGGCTACTTGCTGTTTCGTGCAGTTATTTTGACTTTTATTTGTTGGATAACCATTTTCTAAATAATTATTACATAAAATAGAAAAATATGAACCAGTTAATAACAATGAAAATGTTGTCAAATTCCATGTACGTTGACTTTTTAAAATATAAATTGACATAAAATTTCCAAAATTTTTACAAATATATTATTTGTCGTCATTACTGAATTCTCTCGTCTGATGGGATCTGAGCACATAATATACATATTCGTGTCCCGATATATTCCAATCGTTAGATTACAAATTGAAAACTACCACGCGGATTAGAAACTATTTTTCACTGGGGTCTTCAGACATTTTTTTAAAGCTTATTATCTCTTTCGAAGAGCTTACCATATCAATACATATTCTACGCACCCAAAATATCCCTGTTATTATAATATTCGAAAAAAAATAATAAAACGGCTCACGTTGTTTGGAATGGGGTTAGGGGGGGGGTGGTGCTTACTTTTCAGTTAAAAGGCATAGGAATAGAAATTACTTTTGCAGCAAGAAAGAAAATTTCTCACTTAAGATTACAAAATAATTCAGCAGCCTGTCACTTCTACTTTTTAAATCGAGTTTGCATCAAAAACACGATTTAAGCGCAATATCTTTTATTTTTATATTTACTTACCTCTACTAGTAATTGTCTATATTCTGGATGCGATATTCGACTGAGCATCTCTTCTATTTTATAGGAAAATGTAAGTTCAAATCTTGTCATATCGCTTAGTGTCGGTTGTTGTGGCAAAAACTGCTCGGCGATTATTATTCCATGTTGTGAACGTTCCAGAATGGTCCATACACGATCATAAAAATTAACGGGCATTCGATTCAATGCTCCGTTCAGACGACGAGTTTGAAGAGGAGTACTGAATAGTTATGAATTTTGTTTTGAACTAATTTGTATTCACAAATAACTTTTTACACTAACTAGGGAAGGTTTTTAACCTACCATGGAGTTTCCATACCAGACCTATGTGAATCGATAGATTAGAACACACTGATAAAGAATCCGTTTTCAGATTTTGCTGAACGCTTCAGCGAACCGAGTTATTTCGATCTGAAATTCCAGCACTGATCACTGTGATTAACCATCTTTAGTTCCTCCGCGATATCATAACCAATTTTTAGTGAGCTGAACCGTGGCAAGTTGGCAGAGTGGTAAGAGGCGGAACAGTAGGAGGAAGGTCTGGGGTTCGATCTCTGCTGGGGTCGACTATTTTTTAATTTTATTTTTTCGCTTTTTTCAAATCTTAAAATTCCTTTTTTATAGGTTTTTTTGAATTTTTTTTTCCAATTTTTTTCAATATGGTGGCATTTCACACATAAATACACAAGTTCTGATAACTTTTAGAAGTTTGAAAAATTACAGATTTTCCAAAGTTTCCATGCGCTACCCTCCATCAAAAAAAAATTTGACAACTGATATCACAAGATAACATATGCTCTTGCTGTTATTTTTGTAGGAAATTCATTTTTACTATAAAAATATATTTATTAAACTTTGACACAAAAACTCAACTACATATAAGGGCACATGTGCTTGTTGGTAACAATAAAGTGGTCAAAGCAAATGAATTCTTCACATCTGGAGCATTTTATGAATGCATCTTTCGTGCAGCCGGTGGCGTAGCAAGAGTCATTCGCAACCTGTCCAAAACAATACTGTGAGGGAGTTAGGAATGGTCCATTTAACCAGTTTTTTCCCAGGAGTACTGTAGGAAAGGGTGGAAGTAACGAGCAGAGACTTGATGATAGAGTAGGGAGATCACTTCTTGCCGATACTTTTCATGAACGATACTCTGGGACCAAACGCTTTCGTGATTCTTTCGGAAACCACCGGTCAGTTCCCGCCAACTCGCCCGATTACGAACGTGCCGAACATGGAAGTTCACCACACTTCCCTCATTCAACCTTTGGATCCCCATTGGAACGGTCCTTGGAAGGTATATAGGGCAAGAAAATTTGATAATTTGAAATCATTCAAATTTCAGAACTTCCTCAAAAAGTTCACCTCCTATGTTTTCAAATTTCATGCAAGCTTCTTGATATCCCAAAGAAACAATGAAATCTTATAGTTGAGTTTTTTGTGTGTCAAAGTTTAATAAATCCATTTTTATAGTAAAAATGGATTTCCTACAAAAATAACAGCAAGAGCATATGTTATCTTGTGATATCAGCTGTCAAATTTTTTTTGATGGAGACATGGAAAACACATGGAAAACTTTGGAAAATCTGTAATTTTTCAAACTTCTAAAAGTTATCAGAACTTGTGTATTTATGTGTGAAATGCCATCATATTGAAAAAAATTGGAAAAAAAAATTCAAAAAAACCTATAAAAAAGGAATTTTAAGATTTGAAAACAGCGAAAAAATAGTCGAGCCCAGCAGAGATCGAACCCCAGACCTTCCTCCTACTGTTCCCGCCTCTTACCACTCCGCCAACCTGCCACGGTTCAACATACTAAAAATTGGCTGTTATATCGCGGAAGAACTGGTTAGTGCTGGAATTTCAGATCGAAATAACTCGGTTCGCTGAAGCGTTCAGCAAAATCTGAAAACGGAATCTTTATCAGTGTGTTCTAATCTATCGATTCACATAGGTCTGGTATTGAAACTCCATGGTAGGTTAACAACCTTCCCTAGTAAGAAATATTTTTACAAATTTTCTTCCGATTGGTAAAGTACGCGAAACAAGATGAAGTCTAATGGGGTTATTCATGATGCATTTTTATGCAAAAAATGCCACTTTAATCTTATTCACGATAGCATTTTAATTGAAAAAAAATGCATCGTAGTTCAGTGCTATGTTCAGTTAAAATGCAAGGTGGTGTCGGATACCGTCACCGAGAAAGTCTATGCGCCTTTAATCTTTCAAATAAATAATTTTACTATTTTTTCACCATTGCCATAGTAATTTTACGCTTTTTCGCCTCCTCATCGTTCATTTTTGGCTGTAAAATATTATTTTTATCAAATTAATTTAAATTTTTTCCGAAAATGTGAATTTTTCGCACAATAGGAGTTCTTCTGGAAAAAAAATTGAGGGCCTCGTAAATAGACACATTAAAGGCGCATAGACTTTCTCGGTGACGATATCCGACACCACCTTGCATTTTAACTGAACATAGCACTGAACTACGATGCATTTTTTTCAATTAAAATGCTATCGTGAATAAGATTAAAGTGGCATTTTTTGCATAAAAATGCATCATGAATAGCCCCATAATAAAAATTATTTTACAGTGCTTAAAGAATCGCGATATTTTTATTAGGAACCGTCTATTTTTGTTGCATTCATTATCGTTCTTCCTTGAATAAAAAGGCTTTGGTGAATCGAATTCAAGTTCTTGATTAGATAATGATTTACCAACTTTTCACAATAATTTTGTGCGAGTAATGCAGAATCAGATATAGAGAAAGGTGTCTTAAAACTTACAGTAAATGCCAATTAGTCCTCGTCATTAGAGCAGTAACTACATCCTTGACAACAGTTGGGGACAAATCGTAAATGCAACTTTTCTTGAACTCTGAAAACAAAATAAATGAACCAATATTAATCTACAGTAATCTAACAACATAACATGATCAGACAGGCAATAAAATGTTATCTACAAGTTATGATGGCATCACAGAATGTCATCGATTTTTAAGTCCAAGCCACATCACAAAATTGTATGATATTTTAGTCATTCAAGAAAGCTATATGTTCAGTTACCCTCAATAAATTTTTCGCGACGATATTTGGTACGAATCAGTTTCCGAATAAATTCGAGTTCTGAAAAGGTTAATGAAGAAGTAGCGGAAGAATTTTATATGCAATTAACGGTGTATTTCTTATTCATTGCACGGAGTGCGGTAGAAAAAACAATGAGGTGAAGATTATTTTAATTTGTCAGTGTATAAAAGCTTTTCACATCAACGAACCTGTAGGTATTCCAGTAGTACCTGGAGTAGGAGGAGTTCCAGTTATTATTCCTGGAATCTTCAGAGCTCCAGTGGTTTTCACGTAGTTCAAGAGCATGCTTATTGCATCGGATATCCAAGAAAGGCGGATAGTAAGAACACCTTCAAAAACTTGTGGATTGTGTGAAATCTGAAAATGAAAAAAAATGAATCACTGGAATTTTGTGCATATTATACCAAATCAGAACAAGCAATAATTAGCTCTTGATGGAAAACTGCAGTTTGAGGTTCATCGGCAGGGCAGCATTCAAACAAAAGACGATTTAAATCACTAGGCGCTATGGGTCGAACGATACTTTCTTCACGAGCACCAGGACGGTTCCTAACACCAAGAGTGATCTGTTTTCCACGAACAAGCATGTTAGTGATTGCAGGAGCAAGAGAATTCATAGCCTTGCTCAGTCGTCCGGCACAGTAACGAACTAACCACCAAAGACGGAGTTGACAAGCACGGCGGTAGACTTTTTCAAGACGTTCTCGGAGAGTGACTACAACGTTATCCAGTTCAACATTAATACATTTACCGTAAAACCTCTAATATATTTGCACCCCTATTTGATTTGCGCCCCTAATAGTATTGCCCCGCAGAGACAAGCTTGAACAATAGTATTGCACCCCCTAATTGATTTGCGCCCCTAATAGTATTGCCTCCCTAATTGTCTTGCCCCTTCGTGATGACACAATCGGCGCCACGACAGATTTTTTTAAATCCAAGTTTGAGGTTTGAGAACTGTAAACCACCCATACGCCTTTCAATAGTGAAAAGAGAGCGAACCATTTTAGATTTGTTATTTTTTTCTTTATTTCATCTTTTTTTAATTGTTTTTTCTTCTTTTTGTTTGATTATCTTCTACTTTTAAATGTTTTTCTCGATCACGTATTGGACCTCCAGATGAATTGTCTTTATGAGGAAAAACTGATGCTCTAAAATAACTATAACTACGTTTATTTGAATTTCTCAAATAGTTTTTGAACGGATTATTTGAATTTCTCAAATAGTTTGACTATCGATAAATTGGGAGCAAAACAGGTACATCATTCAACAAAAAATGAATTAGGAAGGAGTTCAGGTCTCCGTAACTACAACTGGACAAGACAAGCTTCATATCTCTGTCATACTTACTGCTCGTTCGGACGGATTCAAGTGTCGTCCGTTTGTTTTGCTTCCGAAAAAATTTCCTATTGCATCAATTATTAAAAAGTTTGGTTCCTCGACGGAGCTGTCATGATCAGAGAGAACCTTTTTTTAATGATAAGACCGTAGAGTATCTCCTTAAATCTATCATCGGAACCACTTTGCTTGGAAAGAGACTGTTAGTGTGGGATTCATATCGTTCATATCGTTGCCACATTAACACGGATACCAAGAAAGTGATGAAAATCCTACGTGTTGATATGGCTGTGATCCCTGAAGGTACCACTAAATTCAAGTCGTACACAGACTCAGGAAACATGCATCCTCCTCCACAATGGAAATTTATTTACAATGGATTTTGGACGCTTGGAAAAGAATTTTTGATCAAAAAATCTTTCACCGGATGTGAGTTGAAGAATGCTACGAACGGATCCGAAGATTTCAAGATTCATTGTTTCAAAGACGACGGCGAAATACCAGAGGGATTGGAACTGATGAAACGAAAAAGAGAAGAAGCTGCCCAGTCATTGTCTTTAGGTTCAGTTGCCGACCTTATTGGTAACATTGACTAACAAGGAGAAGAATACGAAAAAAGTTAAGATTACGATGAATTGGACACTTGCATTCGTATTATTTCATAATTCTTGTTTGCTTTTTGCTTCAACTTTTGGTTCAAAATGCTGTTGCTTTTTGTTCTACTTTCTGTTGTTTTTTGACTGGAACTCTTGCCGTTTTCTTACTGAAAGTCTTGCCATTTCTGACTAAAACTTTTTTGAAAATCGTAATAAATTCTTATTGTTTTGAGAAGTCGACAGGAAAAAACAACGAGAAAAATAGCTTTTGAACAATAGTATTGCACCCCTTATTGATTTGCACCCCTAATAGTATTGCCCCGCAGAGACAAGCTTGAACAATAGTATTGCATGCAACTCTATTTGAGTTTTTACGGTATGTTAACTTACAATTATAAACTAAATGATCCGGATGAGTTCGCGACCAGAGTATCCAGATAGCAAATGCTAAAAGTCGCGGTCTTTCCATGTCGTCTCTTTCAATAATTTGATATAGCTCAGGATCAGTTTTTTGAATGACATCTTTCTGTAAATAGAAATTTATATTGAACGGTTTTCAAATCCTCTCAGCAAATTTCAGTGATGTTTCAGTTATTTTCAATTACACCGCATCGCGATTTGACATTAGCAAAGACCTCTCAAATTAACCGTTTATGAATTACAATTTGGAAATGCGCCAAAGGCTCTTGCGTGTTTCTTGATACGCATGATTCTACGGAAGCTGAATAACTTTAGAAGACGAAAAATGACTATAATGTTCAATTGCGACAAAGAAGTTGCAAGCTTTCAAATACCTCCGTGGGGGTATGTGAAATCGGAACAAAATGAGAATAGAACTCGTAGCGAATCGGAACATGATGAAAATAAAATTGTTAAAAAAGAAAACTGTATTGAATTGGAACTGATAGGAAATTAGAACTGTTTTAAAGTAAAACCGCATGGAAGCGGAACTGTATGGAATTGGAACTCTGTTCAATGGAGCGCGTTTGCTTTACACGAGTACTTTTCTCAGCGTTAAATCAACTAAAAATACTCTTATAAAGCAAACGCGCTCCATTGAACAGAGTTTCAATTCCATACAGTTCCGCTTCCATGCGGTTTTACTTTAAAACAGTTCTAATTTCCTATCAGTTCCAATTCAATACAGTTTTCTTTTTTAACAATTTTATTTTCATCATGTTCCGATTTCCTACGAGTTCTATTCTCATTTTTTTCCGATTTCACATACCCCCACCTCCGTACCGCGCTTTTAAAGGAACCACGGAACTTTTTGCGACTTACTTCATGAGTCATTTCGTCATCAATACCTTCCTTGAGACTGAGCCTTGAGAATATGGCAGAGTTGTCATGAGTCTCTTCCATTATGTCAACGTCAAACTCTAAATCATCCGAATTGGCAAAATCAATGTGTTCAATGCAGCAAGAATTCAGAAGTTGCTGAAAATTGATTTCTGTGAGCGCGCAATAGCACGTATCTTATTTTATCAACACGCGAAGCAAGGAAATCATACTAACATGAACTCTCCCGAGTCGAACACGTATGCCATTTATATGACCGTTTTTCAATTGAACCAAAAGATCCAGAATGTGATCGAAGTACTCGCCAGCCACATTTTCTTCTCTCAAAACTACGCACATTGTAGGCCGTCCCGCCAGTTTCCATCTTCTTGCCACGAATTCGATGTCCCTCTGAACAATTTTCGTAAAGAAAGTAAACTCAGAACATAATGAATTTTGTTGCGCATATCATATTATATATGTACAGCTTGTTAAGGTGTCATATTATCCGAATACTACCAGTATGTGAATACTAGATTGTCAGCGCGATGTCCTTCAGATGAACTGGTCACTAATCCCCATTCTTCAGTATTCGCATTAAAAGGAGATCTCTCCAACTAGTTGATAGGCACACAGGAGCGGCAACAAAGCGATCAAACTGTTCCATTTTTAGTATTATGTGGATCCAGTGTTTCCGAAGAAAGTACATTTGGCCTGGCTCTGCCCGAATCGAAAAAAATCATCAGATGACTGAGAACCTGTTTCCAGTCTTTTCAGATACTTCAACTCACTTCAAAAATGAATTTCTCGTACAATATGAGAATATCTTCCTGCTAATCGCTAATTTTAAAATGTTAAAAATACGACCAAAAGTTTTCCGTCTTTTTTTGAAACATGCTTATTTTTTTTCGATTTTTTCAATTTTGTATAAGTGGAGATTAAGGATAAACTACTATCTAAATAGGTGTTAATTTAATGGAAGCAGAGGTTATTGAAAGTATCTCCCATCCAAATATAAAAAAGAAAAAAAAGAGAAAATGCGGTGATTAAGAAAAAATGTTATGCATAGCCAAACAAACTCGTCCTACATACAGTATAGACAGATGTTCTAATTCATCTGAATTTACCCTTTTCGTAATATGTTATTTAAGTAGGGTATTCTTATAAATGAACACTTTGAGAGAATTTTTCAAATTCTCTACTTTAAGTGTTGTTTGTCTTTTATGTTGTGATGATAGTAAGTTTAGAACCTTCTGTATCCTTTCTTTATGGTTGATTGTGAAAAATTCGGTAAAAATTAAGAAAATTATTGAACCGACTTGTAAATTTAGGAAAAACAATATGGCAATGTTAAAAATTAACAGTTTCAAGATCAATGCCAAAATATTAAGTTTGAAATGTTGCCTTAAAAATGTGAATACGTTCTACATAAATGTTTTCCCGTCCCAGAATATATCACTTTTCAGCGTTTCCATTATTCAGAATAACATGACCTTCTTTAAACAATCGAGTTTTGTGTAACCTACTTTCACGATTTCTTATTTTGCATTCAATGATCAAAACTGGCTGCGACATGAATTCACAAACCTTTATGTCATCTATGAGAACTGCAGGATCAGAGCTGACATAGAAATCCTTAACTTCAAAAAGCAATGGATAGCAGAGTACTGTATCACCAAATACACGGAATACCTTCGACGTGCTTAAGGGACCGAACGGTCGCTGTGGACGACCAGAAAGATTCAGCTTCTTGTCTCGACCCAAGCATTCAAACACCTGAAATATTGATTGTATCAAATTGGAGTCTATTGTCAACAGTCAGACGTTGTTCGTCTTAATCAAGTCAATTACATGGATAATGTTCCGTATAGAAGCAATATGAAGGATTTTTCTTTCAGATTGCCAAAACAAATTATCGTATTGAGCAAGAGATAAACATTTGGAAAAACACTGCGGATACAGTTTAAAAGAGGCAGGAGTGAACTAGGTCACTTTCAACTTCACATTGTCCCTCACTTTTTTGTCCATAAAATAATGAACATGACAAATTACAATCGAATATCGCCGCTTACAAACTAATTTCAACCGTACTAATAGGTTCTAATTGTCAGCACCATAACAAAATTTGCAAAAATTTATATTCCAAATGTTGACATTTTCTGTGGAGTACAATGATGGTAATCATCAACAGCTCAATCCCACTGAAAAAGGAGTTCTGGAAAAGGCGTACATTTTTATGACTGCTACCCAAAACTAGGATATTTACTATTTTGGGAAGAAATTGAGTTGAACAGATTCAGGATAACCTTCGGAAACCGTATTTCTTTACATTTCAACTGAGTATGTTTTATTTAGCGCGGCTGTAACACTGGCCAGTGGAAAACGTAAGTCAGCATAAAAGAGGCAAATTTTATGAACGCTGTTTCATATAAGTGTGAATTATAGATATCTAACCCATAAGCATTGTTTTTTTTAATATCTATTCAGTCGTATTGGATTTTTGCCATCTAATAAACCGTTTTTATAAGATTTTCATTTTTTTTTGGATTTGACATTTATTTGTATTTTTAAAGTAGCTTCTCGGTATCTGAAAAATATGTAAGTTTTATTCATTGTCATTTCTAATTATTGTCACTGAAGCGCCCTCTTGTATTCCCATCAATCTTTTGTCCTCGATTGTTCTATACGATAGCAATCAACCACCGAGAAGGGGCGAATTTGTAGAAAACTAAAAAGATGAGCGAGAGAAAATGAATCAGACAGTTGTCCTTCAATCGATTCTTATCTCTCGTTTTGCCACGTTTGATATACGGGACGACGAACCGACAGTTGCGTCATCGTTTCCTCGCCTGCTACCCAGGACTTCTCATTAATCGTTTAGTGAACATTGCAAGCCTGTATGTGCAATCGTGTGCTCACACGTGTTTGTTCTGTGAAGGGTGAGTGAGCGGCGTAAGAGACGAACGCTCAAAGATAGAGCCTGATGGTTTGCTTAGCAAATCTCTTACCTCCTAAATTAGTTCTCGCATCGAATAGCTCTCTCCATTGCCGTACTGAACGATCTCATCATCGTGCTATTGGAGGAAGCGATGAGATGCGAATAGTAAGGCAATGGATATAACGAGCACCAAAAAATGTCGCTTTTAGAGGTACCAGTAAGCTGAATCGATCAGTGACAGCATAGTTTAAATAGGTCATCACATTTCGTTCGTTTGTTTCGGCCAGGCAGGGGAGTCTCCCGGGAGAAATACGACAGAACGGATGAATAGAAGTATTGGAGGAAAGGTTCGGGAGGGGAAGGCGATTGGACGACCGAGTGGGAGATGAAAAGATTGGGAATGAAGGAAAGCGGAGCGAGAGAGGAGAAGTGGTGGTGGAATGCGGGCACTGTTCTCTGACCCGGTCTATTTATACGGGCCCGCGGTCGCTCTCGGTTCGTCTCTTTACATCACTTTCGTCTCTTCTCTCTAACGATAGTTGGAGAGCGAAAGGCGGTGCTTGTTAGTTGGGCTCCACCCATCTTCATCGATATTGATTTCCACGTGTCGACCTAATGATTTCATGCACAGAGGGATGCAGGATAATAATAGTAAAGTTCATATACGACGATCAAGGTTAAGGCGATGTACAAATGCACTGGTTGATGTGAATTAAGAAAACTTAAAATCTATCTTACTCAATCTTACCTTATCGCTGTTTTAATTCATAGATATGTCAAGTTCAGGTCCAGTTTGAGAAATGTTACTAATTAAAAACAACGTACGCCGGAGGAAACAATGCTTTCTTCTTATAAAAGCGCTAAGAATGTTTTAAATATTTCCAAAGAATATTTCAATCTTGGTTTCTGTGCTCAAATTCCCTAGCTATGGCTTCTCGTTTGCAAATACCAATGACTCAGATCAAACAGTTTCGTATAGAAAATCGGTTTGTTGGTGCCTCAATATATAAACACATATACATATATGCAATTGTTCCCAGTTAACGAGCTTTAACAATCCGTACTACCACTTTCACTATTACCGTCAACACGACATAAATACGCGTACCCTGTGCGCCTCGGCTTCAGCCAAAGGGGTCTCACCCAATGCATCGTTTGTGTGTCTATCTGTATCTAGCCGTCTAAGCGCCAACAATTGGTTGGTTAGTTGTTGGGAAAATATATACATGAAACGTACAAAACTATGATCGTGCGTCTTGTTTCTCGTTTCTTCTGTGTCCTCTCCTCTAGAAGTCTACCTTATCATATCTTTTGGTGCGCTAGCAGTAGTGGTGATAGACAGGGAATTTTGTGTTTGTCGGGTTGAGAAACGAGTATAGCGAGTATCCGATTGAAAAGAAGTAAGGCGAAACAGGTGACAACTGACACGTCAAAGAGAGTGAAGAAAAAGTATATCTTCACAAATTTCATTTACATCAGGGTACAACCGAGCTAAAAAACTACAGAAGAGAAATCTTGGACCATGAATATTTTGCACTCTTTGAATTGTTCCTGACACTGACACTATTTTTAAAGATTCCATTTTTTATTTCACGCAACTACCTAGCAATATGACATATATTCCGAAATAGAAATTAGAATTGTTCAAAAATGTCAAATGTTATTTTTTTAAGGATCATTTTTTTCTTTATCTCTTCATTTAACTATTGTATAAACTGAATAGTTAAGGCTATATCATTTTAGCGATGGTAAATATTAAACAACGAAATGTTAGAACCAGGGTGGGAGTATTTTTAGAACATTTTTCAAAACTTTACATTTGCGATCAAATTTTTCAAAAAAACGTTTCTTAAAACATTTTCCAGAAAAAAAACTATTGTGCTTACTTTAACCATTCTCCAACTAGGCCAAATCTGGACAGGTTCCACTTCATGCGGAGTTTGTGTTGTAATTCCATAAGTGGACAGCATCATCTGAAGACGTGACGACTCCGATATCAATGCTACTTGCACAACTGGGTCACCCTCCATGCTTCCCTGTAATTATGAAAGTCAGCGCATTTTCAGATTAAATATAAGCACCTGAAATGCGGAATGTCTATTGAACATTTTTGGACGCTGACTAGCAGGTAAATGCCGATTAATTGGATCAATGTCTCCAGAATGAATAAGGCCCTCCCTTTTGAGCATCAGAATGATGTAAATCGCATTGCTCCATAGATGGTGACCGAACTCCTGATGGCTTAACGCGTACAGTTCCGTAGAGTTTGGTTGAGAACGTTCTTTATCCATAAGAAACTCATCAACACAGTAGCATTCTGGTACGATATAGCCACCAGGAACGGACTCGTCAGAAACAAGACATTTTTGAAGCTTCTTGAAGTATATATCACCATATTCTTGGTTGGCGCGGATGTAAGCTGAAAAGGTTAGCTTTGCATATGTCGGTAAATTGTTCGAAATTCAATTTCTATGATGCACACCAGTTAAAGAAATGCAAGCCAGGAATATGGGGAATTGCGACTCCACACTTTGAAACTGTGCCGTTTCGTGTTCGTCGTAAAAGCTTTTGCTATTATCTTCCAATTCTGTTCGATATCCGTCCCGAAGAAACCTGAAAAAAAAAACACCTTCTAGTGACGGCGTATCACTGTTTTATTTCAGAATATTCTTTTATTTCCCTGTTAATATACAGAGTTTGTTATCATTTCTCTCTCTCTCTCTTTTGTCTGTTGTCGTCCTCAATTTGCATTATAACGGTCAATTCTCTAGTGCATCTCTCTGATACGTTAGATCTCTCGTCATCATCTTCTAAATTTGTTTCCTCCCTCCAACACATCAATCGATTGATAACAATGACAAAAGATACACTGTCTCGCTATTCACATGCAAATCTATCTCATTGTGAGAGTGTATGTGTGTGCAAATTGTGCAGCAAAAAGCGTAAAAGAAGAAATAGAGGAGCGAGACGACAAGAGAAAGGATGGTACCGGGAGTCACCATCGTATTCGTCCGATTTTATCGCATTGCAAGTAAGAGTGGGGCGTTTGATTTATAGGAATTTGTGCAGACTACCTGGAGAATAACGAGGCAAGAAAAAAACGATTTGAGAGGATACATAATAATTTACGAAACTATTGTCTATTATTGAGTTGATAGAGATGGAACTAAAGTATGAGAGCTGCTCAAAAAAGGGGGCTAGACTTAACTTTATATATTTATATATTCTATTACAAATTAATTATTGGTTTAAAAAAATTTCAGGGCCGAAAGATTATCAAGTCGGAAACCTAAATTTGAACTTTATTTTAACCCTAATTTAGTTTGCTCTCATTTTTTATAATAAATCCTGGTTCTATATAATACATTAAATTTTATCGTACGCTTTTATTATAAATCAAAAATCATCAAATTGTTCAGAAATCAGTTTTCGTCCTCAATTTGCATTATAACGGTCAATTCTCTACTGTATCTCTCTGATACGAGTGTCAGATAACTATATTTTTGTTGAAATTATTTTTAAAAAATTAAAACTAAAATTCTCTTAAATTTTCTATGAATACATTAATTTTAGTTATACATAAGGGTGTAGCGATCTGTCGCACTAAACCTTTTTAAATTGCAAAAATGAATTTCTGCAATCTATGAGTTTATTTGAAAATTTTAAGAACAGTTAGCAATTTTTGGCACGCAAATTTAGTAATTTTCAATTAAAAGTTGAAAGAGACTCGCTGCTGTTAAAAGTTGCATTCAAGATGAATCTAGAGATGTCTCACCTTCTTAATCCGAAGCGCCCCTCTAGCCTCCTGACACATTTTTTCATAGCCTTCTCAAAAAGCATTTCGTCATGGGTAGCAAACGCAGGCCATCCGATAGTCAAGAGCAGTGCCGCATCAGTATTCTTTGAATTACTTTCTCGTGGAAGTATTGTTTCAAAAGTCGTACGGTTTCTATTATGGCCATCAATATCAACGTATATAACTGATGCCGAAGTTCCGGTGCTCCCATACAAATTGAATCCATTAATAGCTTCCAGTGCAGCTTTGACCATTCCTTAAAAAGAACAAAACTTTAGAGCAATACCTACTACGAACCTAAACTACTAGCGTGGAGCTCTGGTTTTCCATTGTTATAGCGAGTTCCTCTTTCCCACATTCCAAAATCCGGAGTGCGATATGTTCGCTCAATATAAAAAACAAGATTTTGAATGAAGTTCACTTCATGGTTTGTGTATATGACTTTAACTCCTGCTGTAATCATTTGAACGAGTGTTAGTAAATAAAGGGCAACAAGATCCATTTGCAAATGACCATAGTGCAGATCGTTTGGTGTAACAAGGCACATTCCAGAAGAAAGATCAAAGCGAGCATGAAGAGCGAACTCAGTTGAATTTTGAGATTTGAATGAATCAAGCTAAAAAATTGTATTATCGTATGTGAATTTTATTTAAATTCTCACGTTTTTACTCTGCTGCATCCATGAAAACAAAATGCCCCTCATAGTTTTAACAGCTGTTTGTCTCAACTCGGTTTGCCGACCACGATCGTCATCGAGCCGTCTTGAATATTTTGTTGTTTCAGTAAACTTAGTTAAAATGTTACTCACTTATAGGCAACCGAGCATGCCCAACATGCCATTGCGCAGTAGATGCTGTCTTTGACGTAGCCTACATCCGGATCCTTTGAATATCTCGGAAACAAACCACTTGTTACACTTTGACACTGTACAATCAGATTTTGTGCTATAATTGTAAACTATTTAATGCATTTTTTTATTGTTGTTATTAACATACTTAAATCATAAATCTGATCAATCTTTACCACCGTCGGTGATAGTTCTTTATTATGATCCATCGGTTCCAGATATGCTTTGGTTAGTCGGCGAAGAAGTAAATTTCCAGTTAACGGTTTTGCTGTTCGCCGCCGTATGGGAGGCGCTCCATCAGAGAATAAAGGCATCTGAGAACAAGTTGGTCATTCGGGAGTATTGCATAACCATTACATCAAAAGAATGAAGTCCTTCAAATTTACCCCTAGTCACGCAGTTATTTTATACCGGCCTTCAATAATCGGCTGACAGCTCAAAGAAAGACGCTGTACGCTTCCGTTTAGATCATATCGGCTGTTCACATTTTATCAGATGTATGAGTGACAATGAAAGATTGGCAGATGAATTAGAGATAAAATAGTATTGTAAATCGTATATGAATTTCAAATAGTAGGGATAGATTCATTATTGTTTAGTTTCTAAGACGTTGGAATTCCTCACCACTCTATTAAAGGTTCTTTAGTTACTAAAGAACCAGGTCGCAGCATTTTTTTGAAAAAACTACCGGTATTTAAGCCTTCAATTTGCATTAACGAACACCAAATGCTTCATTTTTAATAGTCACTCACATTGTATTCCGAGCTCCTCGTATCACCCGATTGCTTTAATCTGAAAAGTTGTTCACTTTCATTACCTAGTTTTAGCGGTTCTTTAAAGTATTCAATCTGATAAGCAACCGTTCAATTTTATGAAAAAAAATGCTATTGATATATAACAATTTATAACCGCTTTTAAGCGTTACGATCATTAGAAATTTAAAAAAAGGAAGGAATTGAGACTTCGCAAAAAAGGAAAGTAATTGAATATAGGAAACGGAAAAAAAATGCAAGGAGTTGCAAGATTCAGCACGTAATATTCTGCAGCTACCTTTCACCCGTTTCCGATTCCCGTATTTAACCGCTTTTGACTTTTCTTGTGGTCTCAATAAAACAACTCACACGAAAATAAATGGACTGCAAACAGAGACGCGATTTAAAAAAAATGAGCTAAAATAAGTAATAAGGGAAGACAGTAGAAAAACAGAATTCGGGAATGGGAAATGGAAACTTAATTTTGAACACTGTTTTTAAATTACAAGTGCAAATTCGTTTGAAAATGATTGGGAATGGGAAAAATGTAGATTTGTATAACACAAGCACTATATGAACGGAATGAAAATAATACATATTCAACACACAGTAAGAAAGGGTAAAATTGTGGTAATGCTAGTTGACAAGTGATTAATTATTTTTGTTTTTAAATAAGTTATATATACTAAAAACATTAAATAATGAATAGAAGAATGAACGGGAAAGTGATAGCTGAGATCGTTTCGTAATTTTTTTCAGTAAATAAGCCAGAGAATACATTATTCTTCTTTTTTCACCGTATTAGTCGAGAATCTTCTTTGGATTGGTGCAATGACAGACATTATGAAAGCGAGAAGCGGTACCAGTGATACTAGCAACATCTGCAAGAAGTGATCGTTTGTACCGAAAGTTAATTGTGTTATGGAAGATAATTTCTATTTTTTCAAATCTGATTATTTTCAGCAAACATTTAGAAGTTCATTTCGGGTATTATGAAACTTACCACGCTTTCAACACCATCCGTCTCTTTTACAATAGAGCTTGGTTTTTTCACACCTTGTGGTGAAGCAGAGGATGAGGAATCTTGAACATTTTCGACTAACGGAAAGAATGACGTGTTGCCTGTTGGAGACATCTCTAACGGTTCCTTTGAACAAGCATCTTCGAGAAAATGAGTATTTGAATTTTCCAAGTTTTCCATGTTTTCCTGATTTTCCCACTTTGAAGAAATTGCTAACTCCAATTCACGATTCTTCGCTTGTAATTCGAGAATAGTTTTCAGATATACTTCAATAGTTGTTTTATCTTCTTGTTGTCTTTTCTCATCAGCAGTTACAGGTTCAGAATTAGATGTCGTAGCGTATCCGTTATTCAATTGAGTGCGAAGTTCTGACTCAGATGCCGATGAGCTCTCCGCTATTGATGCTTCTCTCGAATGTGGCGGCAAATAGGAAGCCGATTTTAATGTGTTAATAAGAAGATGCAGTTCAGGTTCGTCAATAAAACTTCCATTATTTATTGCAGTAGCAAGAAGACGCGATAAACCAGATGCAGTCTCGTTGACAACTAAAATAATCGAAGATTGTAAAGCTCTAAACTTTTAAGATCGCATAACTATAAATAAAACCTTGCTGTAATTAAACGCAAACTCACCAGAAACTTTGCTTAACTTCAAGTTTTTCTGTTGCAAATCAGCCAGTTTTTCTTCATATGTGGTCAAAACCTTTTGCTTTTCGACCAGATCCGCAGTAGCCTGTTCTAACTCAGTCGCTTTCAAATCGTTCAATTCCGTAGTCTCAGCCAACGCAAGTTCAAGATCTTCATTTTTAGATCGGAGTTGTTGATAAGTCAATTCAGTTGTTTCAAGGGATTGCTCCATATCTTTCAAACGCGACGTTGTTTCTCCATTTTCCTCAATCAATCTCCGTATCATTTCCTTTGTCATAGCCTCGAACTTTGTTTTCTCATCAATCATCTTGAGAAGCTCTTCTTTTTGCTGGTCAGGATTGTTATTATTAGAAAGCACTGATAGTTGAGCCTCCAATGATTCAATTCTAAAAAGGATCGTATATTGAAATCTTTGATTTTAGAACAAAGTATTATAACCCAAAGAATTTCGAATTGATAGATTGTAAAAACTTACCTGGCTAAAAGCCGATCTTCGTTGACGAGTGCTTTCCATGCCGTCTCTGCAGCTTTCTCATTTGCAACGATAATGCTCATGAGTTCAGTTATTTTATCTTCCCGTTGTTTTTCTCTTTAAAAAACTTATTATACACTTATAAATCATACACGGTACCTGTGTTGCGCTTCAGATACGTACTGCTGCATTTGAAAAAGCTTTCGATTACTGACAAGTGTGTTTATTGTCCTCTGCCCTTCATCGATTATTGGCCCAGTATTCTCGATTAACTTTCCATCTGAGTTGAAGCAGTTAATAACTGCGTATATGCAGCCGTATGCCACTGAAACTTGAAAGAATGGTAATACCTAAGTTTTATATAAAAATATACACTTACCCTTGTTTGAATTCTCCACGATCTCGACACCCAATTGAATAATATCTCCACTGAAAACTCGGCGCACATCGGTATCCCGCCCGGTTCCGGTTTGTTGTAGTTTTTCATTGTTCACAAATGTTCCATTACTACTTTTGGTGTCTTTCAACCAAAACTCGCCATCTCGGTACCACAGAATAGCGTGATTTCTCGAAAGTACCTGCAAATCTCGTATAAGCAATAACACAAATACAAGTAAGCTAGTAATTGTTGCGAACATAACCAGAGGGAAATCTTACTTTACAGTCAAAAACTGCGTTTTCAGGGGATGCTTGAATCCGAGCAACCGCTCGACCTATTTTCACTGGATCATCTGATGAATTGACCTGAAAGAATTGAATAATTTTTTAATATGTGAGTTATATACTTACTTTTATCCGCCTTTCTTCGAATTCGTGGGATTTCGGTGTTGCTACAAGTGTCACCCATCCGAATGACATGGCGGCCTGAAGAATTAAGAAGAATTTTTAATAATAATAAATTATTTTTGAAAAAAAAATAGAAATTTGGAAATGGAAATTAGAGAACAATTTTAAAGTGAAATTTTGAGATATAAGAACCCGATTAGTTTTTAAACTCGTGATAGATTTACGGCAGTCCCCTCGACAGCAGCGACTGGCTTCGTTGATTGTCAATGGAGCGCACATTCTTTGCAATTAAAGTGCCACGGTTCTGTTTAAGTGAGCATAGGTGAACGATGCTCGGGCAGATGAGAAGCAATATTTCAAAAAAAAAACTGTAGTAGCGTTACCATTTTGTAGAGGGCTATTCAGGATTAGTATTTTAGCTCGTGAGAATTTTAAATTTTTTAACAGCATTTATGTATTCCTTCTTATAACGCTACGAGAATAGTTTAGTTGGGGAATGTTCGAGTCTTATTTTTGCGGTAAATTGACACGTAGACAATATTTCTATATTATCAATTACATTTATTATTCGTAAAAATTTTAAACTTAAATTTAAAAAATATTTAATTAATTTTCATTATTTTTCTGGATTCTTTTTCATTAGTACATCTCCGATTGAGCTACCTACGAAGACCGGCGACACGTATTACAGTTACAATATAAGGTTGATTTTGGTTATGATTTGCACTTGTGACTGGATAACTTTCACTTGCGCTCGATTCTTTGCATAATATCATAGATTCGTGAAGGAATATCCTTTTATGCGTTAATGAAGGATATTTACATGAGGAATAAGCAGTGTCATTCTTGATTTCTATGATTTTCTAATGATTTTCTTATTCGTTCGACAACAAGTATCATTTTCAGTGTGTGTTTTTATAACCAGTTCAATTAAGAAACTGTGAGATAGGCAATATTAACTTTTTCCCGGAGTACCAGATAGGGAAACTTCCGAAAACAGTTTAATGAAACTTCAAAGATCATGCTAATGAAAGAAATGACTTTCTGCATTTAATGGCTTTATTAAATTACATTACTCTCATTGCATTTCAGAATGAAAAATTCCCGTTTAAAAAATTATTTGAAAGTTATTCATATAATACAAAAAATGTTCTTCTCACTTTTCACAAAATAGTATTATCGCCGTAAAAAAGTTCCGACATTTTTTCGAGCCCGCGAACATCGGGATTTGAATTTAGAGGCTCCGCCCATATATCGCGCATAGCAAATGCGCTGCAACGATGATGAATGGGCGGAGCCTCTAAATTCAAATCCCGACTCGAAAAAATGTCGGAACTTTTTTACGACGATAATAATTCCACTCGAAATGTTACCCATACAGTGCGTTTCAATATTATACGTCCACTCTTGTTTTTGGCCGTAACTTGAGAACCGGTTGAGATATCAATCTAATTTTATTAAAATTGAATTCAGAGCAACAAATTACATCTAGAAAACTATTGTTGAGAAAAAATATTGAAAACTACTCGAGATACAGAGAAAATTCTGAAAATGTGACATTTGCAACCGTTTCAAAATTATACGTCCACTCTCAGAATCAATGCTAAAATAGAGAATAAAAAATATTTCAATACTTTGTGGATGAACCTTTAGCAGCAATGACATCGAAGAGACGATTTGGCATCGATTTGATAAGGTTTTGGATGTATTGGGTGCTCTTAGTCTTGAACTCCTGCTCCAGCAGACTCCACTCAGCAATCAGCGCATCCCGAAGCTCTCCAATACTAGCATACTTTTTTCCATGGCGGTAAAGACGACGAACCAGCTCGCCCCAAACATTTTCCATCGGATTCAGATCTGGAGAGCAAGCTGGCCATGACAAGACATCGATGTTTTTCGATTGGAACCAGTCCAAAGTGGAGCGGCTGACATGGATTGCAGCATTATCTTGCTGAAAAATGAACTGGCGGCGACTGAATCGACGACGAAACGGGATAAGGTGGTTCTGGAGAACGTCTTGGTAGTCTGTGGAGTTCATTCGACAAGTGGTGAAAGCGAGCTCCAAGTATCCAGCCGAAGCAAATGCTCCCCATACCATCAAACTGCCTCCCCCGAAATTCCTTTTGGCAAAAACGGCTGGATCCTTCCGCAAGTCGTGCCAGTACGATTTGAATCCGTCGGGTCCATCAAGATTGAATTTTTTCTCGTCCGAAAAAATTACCTGTAAAAGATAAGATAATTTGGATAGATAATTTTAAATTTAATACCTTATCCCAGTTGGTTCCCATGTTTTTTCGAGCGAAGTCGAGACGGCGAGTTTTGTGATTGTCAGTGAGCTTCGGAGCAGGGCGCATGACTGCTCTTTTGATGTTTGGATCATCCTTAAGAGCCCTCCAGATTGTACACTTGCTCACTCCAAGATTCAGCTCTTTTTTGATATCATTACAAGACTTCATGGTGTTTGAAGCCACACGAACGATTGATCGTTTGGCTCTTGAATTGAGTTTTGGAGGACGTCCAGCCTTGTTGGGTTGATTGTTGCGGGTCCGGTTCGATACAAAACGATTAATGCAATCGTGGGAACGATTTAGATGTTTCGCGATAGCCCTGTTGGTCCAACCAGAGGTTTTGAACGCGTCGATGAAGGCTTTTTCAGCATCAGTGAGCAAATGGCCACGAGACATGTTGAAAAGTGGAGAAAAACAAGGAAAATCATAATGAAAAAAGTTTCTCACATTGGCAGCAAAAAACAAAACTAAATTCAAGCTTTTCCGGCTCCGCCAAAGGTCAAGATCGACATACCTTTGAAGTGGACGTATAATTTTGAAACGGTTGCAAATGTCACATTTTCAGAATTTTCTCTGTATCTCGAGTAGTTTTCAATATTTTTTCTCAACAATAGTTTTCTAGATGTAATTTGTTGCTCTGAATTCAATTTTAATAAAATTAGATTGATATCTCAACCGGTTCTCAAGTTACGGCCAAAAACAAGAGTGGACGTATAATATTGAAACGCACTGTATATATGAAAAGTATGTTGTCCGTCTTATGATTGTTTTTTACATGATCACTTGCCACTATGCCATTTGTGCCAAATTGGTTCCTAAGAAATTGTCACCTCACTCTTTACAATACACATACCGTAAAACCTCTAATAGATTTGCACCCCTATTTGATTTGCGCCCCTAATAGTATTTCCCCGCAGAGACAAACTTGAACCATAGTATTGCACCCCCTAATTGATTTGCGCCCCTAATAGTATTGCCTCCCTAATTGTCTTGCCCCTCCGTGATGACACAATCGGAGAGACGCAAGAGAGCAAAGCAATTTAGATTTGTCATTTTTTCATTATTTCATAATTTTTTTTTATTGTTTTTTCTTCTTTTTATTTGATTATCTGAATTTTGAATTTTCAAATGTTTTTTTCTATCACGTATTTGACATCCGTGATAGAGTCTAAACATTCTTTTCATCGATTATTAAAAAATTTGGTTCCTCGATGGAGCTGTAGAGCATCTCCTTAAATCTATCATCGGAACCAATTTGTTTGGAAAAATACTGTTAGTCTGGGATTCATATCGTTCCTATCGTTGCCACATTAACACGGATACCAAGAAAGTGATGAAAATCCTACGTGTTGATATGGCTGTGATCCCTGGAGGGACCACTAAATTCATTCAAGTAGAAGACGTTGAATTTCTAGCATTCCAACAGGATTTCAATCTTAGGCATCAGATGTGTATTGGAACAGTCCGTTTAAAAGTATGAGAGTTGGATAATTCACGGAGTCAAGTCGTACACAGACTCAGGAAACATGCGTCCTTCTCTAATGGAAATTTAGTTACAATGGATTTTGGACGCTTCGAAACAGCTATCAGAATATTTGATCCAGAAATTTTTCACCGGATGTGGGTTGAAGAATGCTACGGACGAATCCGAAGATTTCAAGATTCATTGTTTCAAAGACGAAGGCATAATACCAGAGGGATTGGAACTGATGAAACGAAAAAGATAAGAAGCTGCCCAGTCATTGTCTTAAGGTTCAGTTGCCGACGTCATTGGTGATATTGACTTACAAGGCGAAGAAAACGAAGAAAGCGAAGATTATGATGAATTGGACACTTCCATTCGTATTATTTCATAATTTTTGTTTGCTTTTTTTTTCGATTTTTTGTTCAAAATGGTGTTGTTTTTTGACTGGAATTTTTGCCGTTTTCTTACTGAAAGTCTTGCCATTTCTGACTGAAACTTTTATGAAAATCGTAATAAATTCTTATTGTTTTCAGAAGTCGACAGGAAAAAACAACGATAAAAGTAGCTTTTGAACAATGATATTGCGCCCCTTATTGATTTGCGCCCCTAACAGTATTGCCCCGAAGAGACAAGCTTGAACAATAGTATAGCATGCAACACTATTTGAGTTTTTACGGTAGATGCTATCTCACTTCATCAACCGGGCTCTAGCTGGACCAAATGATAATTTTACTTAATTTTTTGCTGAGAATATTACTTACAATGCTTACACTTTTTCTGTAAATTGCAAATTATTAGTATTTAAAAAAGTAAGTCTTGTAAAAGCAGAGGCGAAAAGAAATTAATCAAAAAAAAATGAACGGATGATCGAGAAGATAAATTTAGAGCGCAAGAACTCTAAGACTGACGCATCTTCTCCATATAACGAAAAAACAACGGGTACAGTAATATTATGGCTCCGGGACATTTTAAAACCGGACGTTTCAAAACCGAGACATTTCAAAACCGGACATTTCAAAACCGGACATTTCAAAACCGAGACATTTCAAAACCGGACATTTCAAAACCGAGACATTTCAAAACCGTGATTTGACTATTAAAGTGTTTTCGAGTTTACCTTTCTCAAAATTTGAATTGCGAGAAGAACTAATCAAGTTTCTCTACTGTTTTCTCTGCGACTCTGCGTGCAATTTTATCATGAGCAATGCATTTCGCCTGATGTTTATCCAATTTGTTCCGTTTACGTTTATTTTTAAACAATTTTTTCATGTTTTTTATCTGTTTTGAATTAAATACGAGCAAAAATTTGTAAGAATGTCTAAACGCAAGATGAGACCTCTTTATCCGCACGATGATTGTAAAATGTTTGAGAGAAGAAGCCTTACATTTGAAACAAAACAAAGAAACATTGGATTTTGATCCACTTTTTACAATAAGCGCGTGGAACTATCAAAATTCTAAGCTGTTGAATGTTATTCAGAATAATCCACAACCGCCCAAAGCTCCACTCCAAGGACTAGCCTATTTTAAAGCTATTCGCGCTGCCAAAAAAGGATTCTGATAAATAACAATTGTATTTTGCCGGACTTCTCTCCAAATATGTTTTCAAAGTCTCTCAACCCGTTTTTAAAATTTGATCTTTGAGTACTCTTTGAGTATTTGAGTAATTTGAGTATTCCTTGTTGATTTATGTAATGAATTCTTCTGTTGATATCTTCAACTTTTTTCTTTTTTAAAAACAAACGGAATTCCCGAAAATCTCATTTAGGCGCAGGGACGCAGAGAAACTTGATTAGCTCTTCTCGCAATTCAAAATTTGAGAAAAGTAAACTCGAAAACACTTTAATAGTCAAAAACACGGTTTTGAAATGTCTCGGTTTTGAAATGTCCGGTTTTGAAATGTCCGGTTTTGAAATGTCCGGTTTTGAAATGTCCGGTTTTGAAATGTTTCGGTTTTGAAATGTCTCGGTTTTGAAATGTCCGGTTTTAAAATGTCCCGGAGCCAATATTATAAGGTTAAAAAAATTATTTATTTATTAAATGTAAATTACCGTAAAAACTCAAATAGAGTTGCATGCAATACTATTGTTCAAGCTTGTCTCTGCGGGGCAATACTATTAGGGGCGCAAATCAATAAGGGGTGCAATACTATTGTTCAAAAGCTATTTTTCTCGTTGTTTTTTCCTGTCGACTTCTCAAAATAATAAGAAATTAAAACGATTTTCAAAAAAAGTTTCAGTCAGGGCAAGACTTTCAGTAAGAAAGCGGCAAGAGTTCCAGTCAAAAAACAACAGAAAGTAGAACAAAAAGCAACAACATTTTGAACAAAAAATTGAAGCAAAAAGCAATCAAAAATTATGAAATAATATGAATGGAAGTGTCCAATTCATCGTAATCTTAACTTTTTTCGTTTTCTTCTCCTTGTAAGTCAATGTCACCAATGATCGGCAACTGAACCTAACGATAATAACTGGGCAGCTTCTTCTCTTTTTCGTTTCATCAGTTCCAATCCCTCTGGAATTTCGCCGTCGTCTTTGAAACAATGAATCTTGAAATTTTCGGATCTGTCCAAAGCATTCTTCAACCCACATCCGGTGAAAGATTTTTTGATCAAAGATTCTGGTTTCCAAGCGTCCAAAATACATTGTAAATATATTTCCACTGTGGAGGAGAACGCATATTTCCAGAGTCGGTGTACGACTTGACTCCGTGAATCATCCAACTATCATATGATTCACGAATTTTACTTCTAAACGGACTATTCCAATGCACAACTGATGTCTATAATTGAAATCCTGTTGGAATGCTAGAAATTCAACGTCTTCTACTTGAATGAATTTAGTGGTCCCTCCAGGAATCACAGCCATCAACACGTAGGATTTTCATCACTTTCTTGGTATCCGTGCTAATGTGGCAATGATATGATGCTCTGTGGTTTCATAATTGAAAATGTTCTCTCTCACCTTGACAGCTCCATCGAGGAGTCAAACTTTTTAATAATCGATGTAAAAGGACATTTTTTCGGAAGCAAAAGAAACGGACGACACTTGAATCGGTCCGAGCGAGCAGTAAGCATGACAGAGATATGAAACTTGTCATGTCCAGTTGTATGTAGTTACGGAGGCCTGAACTCCTTCTTAATTCATTTTTTTGTTGAACGACCGACCACCTGATTTCCTCCCAATTCATCGATAGTCAAACTATTTGAGAAATCCAAATAATCCGTCGTTTCATCATAGGAATAAGCGTAGTTATAGTTATTTTGGAGCATCAGTTTTTCAACAGAAAGACAAAAATCAACAATTTTTTCGAGGTATTCATCTGGAGGTCCAATACGTGATCCAGAAAAACATTTAAAAATAGAAAATAATCAAACAAAAAGAAGAAAAAACAATAAAAAAAGATGAAATAAGGAAAAAATAACAAATCTAAAATGATTCGCTCTCTTTTCACTATTGAAAGGCATATGGGTGGTTTACAGTACTCAAACCTCAAACTCGGATAAACAAAATCTGTCGTGGCACCTAGTGTGTCATTACGAAGAGGCAAGACAATTAGGGAGGCAATACTAATAGGGGCGCAAATCAAATAGGGGGTGCAATACTATTGTTCAAGCTTGTCACGGCGGGGCAATACTATTAGGGGCGCAAATCAATTAGGGGTGCAAATCTATTAGAGGTTTTACGGTAAATATGATTGTAAATTAAATACTGAAAGATTAATACATTTTATCAAAATATTCCTTTTCAGTTGCCTTATGGCGCGTCCGAAGCGATATCAGCGCACCATATTGCGCATTAAAAAGTGCTCGGGTGGTAGAAATTTTCTTCACTTTTTGCGATTTTATTTCTTTTTTTTCGTTATTTCGAGAATTTCCAAACAATTTTAGTACGCATATCTGTCGTGACAGCATCCTTGGCGTTTTCGCATTACAAGGCACCTTGAAAAGAGAGAAGAGCAGCGATAAAAATGAACTGAAACGTACAGCGCTTCTCTCTAAAATATCGTTGTTTATAAATTGACTTCTACAGTGCTATGAACACTGTGAAAAAATGAAAAAATTATTCCAACGCAAATGTCAAAAGAAGCTTATTACGACGATAAGTAGCCATTCCGAAAGGCAGCATAAAGACAAAAAAGACCATGAAACGTGTTTTGATTTTTAGAAACGAAAGAAATGCATCTGGAGCGCTAATAACTAAACTTTGGAGGAAAAATGGCACATCCAATTAAAAACAATCAATTAACAGTGAAAACATTATACGAATAATAATTAAACTGAGCTTTTCCTCTATATCACCTTAATGTGTTTCTCGTCGCGGAAATTCGATCGACCGAAAAAGCAAACAAAGTGAGAAATAAACGCGTCGCCGAAACTCAATTGAAAAGATCTATGTGAACGAACCATTGGCTAACACCACTTGGTTATCTCTTCATTTCACGGCTGCCAAACCGCTGGTCGCGGTACGAAACAAGCGATGTCGCCTGCGAAATTGCTTAGAGAACAATTGAAAATAACGGTAACCCGTTCAAAAATTGTTTTATTTTGAAATAAAAAACAAATTCTATTATAAAATTTAAAATAAGTTCCTTAAAAAAATACCGTGCTCGCCCGCTGTGTACAGTATTTTTTACCTCGGATTGTGAAAGGAATAGAGTTGTTAAGCTTGTAATGCGTTAAAATAAATATTTACAGAAAATAGCAGGCGATGTCTGAACAGTTGGCAAACTTATTATAAATTTATTTTGTAGCTGTGCATCAAATGTACATAAACCGGTAACAAAATATCAATATTTCTATTTAACTTTTGATATTCATCACAATGGTCCCCGTAATGTTTTCCCAACCGCTCCTCGAACAAGGCTTCCAGCATATTCTTCATCCAGTTTGAAATATGTTGAAACTTTCAAATAACGATCATGGAAAGTCAATCTGCAAAAGAATTCTGTAAATTTAGAACGACAGAAAGGGATATTCACTTTGGACTTTTAAGAATCACCCCTTGCATCGTTGGCAGAGCGATTCCCATTTGTAGAATTTCAGTGAGAAGCTTCTCGAGAAATTCAGCTCCGAATAATCCCAAATCAGAAAAGGAATCTTGATCCACATCATTGATTTTGGTTTCAAGAAGCTACAAACGAAACTTTTGGCAATCAATAGTCATTATGGAGCTAATTCAACCTTAAAGTCCAAGTTTTCAATAGTAGAATTTCCAACAATAACAGATCCCTTGATCCATAAGTTCACATTAGCTGTCATTGTAGTATCGGCTTTCAAAATCTAGAATAACATCAGTTAGACGTTTTCCTTAAATAAAACATACCTGCTGTTTCACTTGAGACGGTAACGAGGGCCTCACATACATATTCAGGCCGCCATGCAGTCTGAATCTAGACCTGTTATCGATAAAAACAATCAGCGGAGCCTAAAAGAATAATTGAAATCTAACGGTGCAACTAGTGGTAACGAAACCTTTTTTGCAAAAAATTCAATTTCAACTTGTCTGTCCGGAAATTGTTCTCCTAGTGTTCCGAGAAACTCTCCCAAGCAGAATCCAGCTGGCCCACAAGTTGTTACGAGAAGACCTTGAAGTTGTGGGGAGCTCTCGGGACCGACTGTCACATCCAGGAACTTCTGGCGGTACGAATGATAAAGCATAGAATTAGCCAGATAATCACTAGCATAGAACTCGATCATGTGCACACCTGATATTTTTCGAACATTTTCATTTTTTAAATATTATTACAGACTAACCATGTGGAGCAGGGATTCCGATGTTCGGCGGGAAGAAAGGAGTTCCTCCATGTCCTCTCCATGAGATTTCTCCCTTTGCCAACATATTTACAGCCCCGCTCTGAACAAATGGAGCAGCTAGCATTTGATAATCCAAGACTAATTCCTTGTCGCGAAGATTTTGAACAAAATGTGTTAGAGTTATATTCTTAGCATTGAAACTTGACAATTTTCCAGTGTGATGATACTGAAAATCGAGTAGTCGTGATTTTTTCAAATAAAAATTCTAGATTTTGGGCAAAACCCCAAAAGAGCCGTTGTAAACTCTTAAAATATTACTAATATTTACATATCGCAATTATATGAGAATATTACGCAAAACAGTAAGGCTGGGAAAGTATTATACATCTTATTATTACTAAGCAGAAGCTTTGTCTGCCTGTTTGCCTGTTTGCCTGTGCAGCATTACTACTAAAACTTCTTATTCGCGTTCAAAAACTGAAGAAATCGCCGCTTTGCTTCGAAGCTATTAAGATGCTGTAGCCAAATACGAATACTACTTTAGAGTAATTTTCCATTTTTTACTTTATATCTTTTCGGATTATTCAAGACTTTAGTGAAAGTACTTTGAAAATAACGCGAAAATTGACGATAGAAAGTCACATAAGACGTAATATGGACTGTTATTGGCACATGGTTTGCAACATTCCAGACAAAACCCATTTATTCACTCCAATTGCAAAAATAGATATAATATTTAAGTACACTATTTGTGTATCCACTAGAATAAACGCTATTTTAGCTGAAGGAGCCTTTTTGGAACATTTTGTGGCGTTTTTAATTCTTATTTATTTGTTGGGGCTGTTTGCGTATAGTAAGCTTTTATTTCCTTCGTGGCGTTTGCTCGTGGCGGTCATGGAATTTTTTTTATTCTTTGACTACTAAATATTGAAAAAGAAAGACAATTTCTTTGCTCAGTCATAGTAGGTTACCTAGTCATTTACCCACTTGTTTTTATCATTTATTTTTATTTTTATCTCATATTTTTTGTTAATTGGTTAATAAAAAGGTCTTAAAAATCGCGTATTACTCGAAAAATTTACCGAAACAGCTAACTCGCGCAAAAACTGTTACCACCAGAGTAGGGCGGAATTGGATTTTGGGAACTCGGAATCCGGAAAACGGAAAAAATTTTTTTTCACGGAATCTGGAATCCGGAAGACGGAATAAAAAAAACGGCAGAATCCGGAATGCGGAATTCCGCCCTTCTCTGGTTACCACCCCCCCCCCCCTCAAATATGATAGCACCCACTTTTCTCGTCAATCAACTCCGCTTTGTGGCTTCGTCGTTCCAGAGTCATTCTTGACATTTCAGGTGTTCATGAGTTTTATGGGCCTTATTCATATACGTATTTTTTTCTTTTTTTCCTCCTTTATAAAAAGAAAAACTAAGGAAGGAGTCTTTTAAGAGAATGGAAAAAATCACTGAATAGAATTTAAAGGGAATGACATTTAAAGGATTTAGAGATTTCTGCTTGCTTAGTCTTTCAGTCACGTCTTGCTGTTACGGCCAGACGGTCTAGAGACACCAAAAAAAGGAGTGCGCAACTGTTTTTTAAATCAATTTTTCACTTGGTGAATAGGGAAAACACGGAAAATACCACTTTCCGTTGATGGATAGGCCAATTAAGTTTTCTTCAATTTAAAAAGAGTAATGTAAGTGTGGAATACAAAACAAATGAAACATAAAAATGATTAGAAAGCATTTTGAGAGGTCTTAGATTGTGAATCTATGTCCATTAAAACTCCGTGGTCACGGTTTTATTAAAGAACGGTGACCTAGCCACACAGTCAAAGATAATGAAAATGATTTGAAATTTCCGTTTGATCCGAATATAATTGTGAAACCTACCTCACCTTTTTGGGGGCAACTCCAAATGTTTCTCCAATTATATCCAGATTGTTTTCGTTTATTCGAATCTGAAAGTGTTTGTTCGATCATTATAGTTTTCTTCTATTATAGAGAAATAAGATGAAAAAGCTTACTTTCAAAGGCATATTGGATAGCAAAATATTCATATCCCTGTCGATGATTGATTCTATCATTTTACACATTTTCTGTTCCACTTGTGGTTTAAAATTTCCAATAAGGAATGCTAAAATTCAAATCGTTCTGAATTTCTTCGCAACATTTCACAACGCTCACCTTTGAAAGCATTAATAAAGAAATCCGTGATAACCCCAGTGTTCCTTACGTTCAGATCAACATATCCAATAGAACTTCGACATCCTGTGGATCTAACTTGTGGAGCTCCTTGCGCGTTTCTAAATAGTTTTATTAATCAACGAATAATGAAACATATGCGAACCTCTCCATTTTCACAGTGATATATAGGCTAATATGACCTAAAAGGGCTTCAAAGTGTCCAGTTATTGGGACGGTAGGCAGCAATAGAGGGCTGTTAATAGTGGCTTGGAAATCACCAGCTGCTCTAAAAAAGAAGTACGAACACCAATTACGTTTTTTTTCCTGAAGAACCTCAAATGCATTTTGCTCATACTCCATGCGAAAGTGCTCGGTTCTGACATATCCAATGAATATTCCTGAGGAGCCCAGTATTTGCTCATAAGAAGATTATAGATGGACACCTGCACATATCGTACTATTATTCATGCTATCATTCTATGATTCGTCTTTTATTCTAACCTCTCCATTTTCAATAGGTTCTCTGATATTTGGTAATTGTAACTTGAGAATCTGCTCATTGATCACCTTCATCCCCACTTCTCTCAAATAAGCTAACCCGTTTGGCATGATTCGGAGGTAGATGCCCGGGTTGATTGCCGAAGTGTTCTTCTGAAATGATGTATGGAGAATGGCGTCAACATTACTTGTTTTTATAGAGATTACGTTAGCCTCCTTTCGCTTTCAAAAAATGACGAGATTTCCATATTTCAATGAAATTCCAACTCACATCAAGAAGTGGTGAATAATCTCGGTTGATTTCTTGTCCACATGCAAGCCATGGTATGTATAAGGAGAGGAAAAAAAGGACTATCATATTAATCTGGAAATAGCTCGTAAATATAAATTTGAAGAGTAAAACGAGCAAGAAAGAATTGGAATGTAAGATTACTTCCAACCGAGCATTTCGGGAATTTTCTTGCTTTCAGTTCACGACAATGGAATTGTTTGAGGTAAGATGCAGTTGGATTCACTATTCAAAAGCTTCTTCTAATTATTGAAATGTTGTAGACTCAGACGGTTTTATTCTGATAACTGTATTATTCATTGTTAATAAATTTCTGAACTAACTTTTCTAACACTTCTCCCTATGATTTTGTGTTCTGATATCTAAAATATTGATCTCAATGCAAAAAGAGAAACTACAAAACTGAAAATAAAAGCGAAAAAAAATGAGGTGCGGAAATAGGAAAAAGACCAAGAAGACGCGGTGTGTTCATTTTCTGAATCGCTTATTCTCAGAAGCGACAAGATGTGGATGGGAAGTGTATCAATTCGGACGAACAGGTTTGTTTCTCCGTCGTCGTCTCGTCTCAAAGCAATCCGTCAATGCCCGCGAATTGGCCTTCTCACAGCTTAGACGCGTTCAAGAAACACAGAGTCTCCAAAGTACCTTATATGTAAAAGAGTTCTTTTATTTGACAACCTGATCACAACCATTTCATTAAACAAAACAAAGCTATATAAAATACCAATGTAAATCCAATATAAAATATGAAGAGTATTAGAAGTTCTTGACAGCTGCAACAATATGACGAGCCGAGATTCCGTACAAGTCAACGAGAGCATCTGGAGGTCCGGATCGTGGAACTTCTTTAACATAGAGCGAGCGAACCCGAATAGTTGGATAATCGGCGAGGGCAGCGGAAACGGCTTCTCCGATTCCTCCAGCACCATAGTGATCTTCAGTGGTCACGACTCGTCCTCCAACTCTGAGAGCATGCTCAGCAATGGTCTTTCCGTCTAGTGGCTTGATAGTGAATGGATCAATGACAGTGGCATGAATTCCTAGAAATATTAAATTAAGCACTATTTTGATATGAACACTGCATTAGCCTACCTTCTTTTTCCAGGTCTTCAGCAGCCTTTAACGACTCGTACAAAGTAACACCGGATCCAATGAGAACAATCTTGTCTTGTTCCGATTGCTTGACAACTTTGGCTTGTCCTATGAGGAAAGGTTCATTGTTATCATAAAGAACAGGGAGGGCTGGACGTCCAGTACGAATAAAAACAATTCCTTTCGTGTTGGCGGCTAATTCGGTGGCTCTTTCAGCTGACACAGCGTCAGTTGGGTAGAATACAGTGGATCCTGGGATGGTACGGAAAATGGCAAGATCCTCAAGGGCCATCTGACTTGGTCCGTCTTCTCCGATTGACACTCCAACGTGAGATCCAACGCATTTCAAATTGGCAAAAGAAACAGCAGCCATACGGATTTGGTCGGTGGCACGAGTGAAGAAAGCCGCAAAAGTGCTAGTGAATGGGATAGTGCGGTCACGGCATTGAGCACCAACGGCAACACCTACAAGGTTTTGCTCAGCAATGAAACACTCAATGAACTGATCCGGATGTTTTTTAAGAAGTTTATCTGAGAATGTAGAATTCTTGGTGTCTCCATCGAGGCCGATCACTCGGGGATTCGCATCACCAAGCTTAGCGAGGGCAGTCCCGTATGCGGCTCTGGTGGCGACTTTTTCGCCCTTTTTGTACTCTGGAGCAGCCATTTTAATAGAACCAACATGAAGATCGATGGTTGGAGCATCATTGATTGGCTTTTGAGCAACGAGTTTTCCCTTCTGACTTCCATGAAACCGTGCCTTGATGGCGTCGATCTAAAAAGTTAATCGTTGTTGAACTGCAGTTTTATATAATACATACCGTTGATGCTGGAACAGGCTTTCCGTGCCAGTTATCCTCGTTTTCGATTCCTTCAATACCCTTTCCTTTCAAAGTCTTAGCAATGATGGCGGTTGGTTTTTCCTTGGTATTACGAGCATTTTCGTAGGCGGCCAAGAGCTCGTCAACATTATGACCATCAACGATGATGGCATTGAATCCGAATGCGGCGAAACGAGCTTTATAAGCTTCAACATCGTGTCCCAAAGATGTGGCTTGACTTTGTCCCAATCTGTTAACATCGACAATAGCTACTAGGTTATCGAGCTTATAGATGGAAGCAAACGCAGCAGCTTCCCAGACAGATCCTTCTGCAGACTCCCCATCTCCGAGTAGGCAGAACACGCGGTATGAGGCTTTGTCAATATATTTACCAACGTAAGCCATTCCGGTACCGACTCCTAGTCCTTGACCGAGAGAGCCGGTGGCAACATCAATAAAGTTTAGGCGAGGTGTTGGGTGTCCTTCGATATCTGAATCGATTTTACGGAGAGAGAGCACTTGTTCATGTGACAGAAGTCCGGCTTCTTCCCAAGCAGCGTAGAGAATTGGACAAGCGTGCCCCTTGGAAAGAATGAAACGATCGGCCGAAGCTGATTTTGGCTCATTGATGTCGTACTTCAGTTCGGAGAAGAAAAGAGTCGACATAATTTCGGCTGAAATTTCGAAAATTAGCACACTGCTTTTGAAAAACGTATACGAATAGGAAAACTAATAAAAACGAACTATTAACTAATAGAAATGATGTATAGAAACTCGACTAGCTTACCGGCAGAGGTGGAAGACGTTGGATGCCCACTTTTGCTAGCACAGGTCATTTCGATAGCCGAAATACGCATGCGATTGGCGGCGTCTTCCAAATCGTTTCGAAGTTGCTCAGAGACAGTCATTCTTCTACAAAAAATATTATTCTGTGAACTAGTTTTGAAAATATAAACGGAATATTGTCGATGAAAAAGTAAGTCGACAGCAAAGTGGGGCAAGTATGGCAGCAGAGAAGTAGTGAAAAAGAGGCAAGCAGCCGTTATCAACTGTTATCATAGTTTTCTCAACGCGCCACCTTTTTCTCATCAGAAATTTACTAATGGTACCACCACCATTTATAGAAAATTGAGCAAAATCAACAACAAAGACATAGGCAGTCAAAAATTGCAGCATGTTGTCGGTGTGTGCCAATTAAAAGAACACTGGCGCATCGCCCCACTTTCTCTGAGTCTCTGTTCTGTTTTCCTTCTTTTTTCACGGCCACTATTTGAACTGCAGAGAAGTTTCAAGCAACAAACATTATAAGAATTGAAGCACAATATTTCAAAAAGCTAAAGAACCGTAATGTTTTAAGCCAAACTTAGCAGGCCCTACATGTGAAACAAATCAGGGATTTTGAAATCTTAAATATGTTAATATATTGCGCTGCCAAAGAGAAGACTAAAACGCACTGTAAACTAGCAGATCAATCTCGTCGTTTACCGCTCAATGTCAAATTCAATAAATATATTTTTTTTTCGAAACCTTGGTATATTACTGTACTCGCAATAGTTTCTTGGGCATCAATGCGTCGATCAAGGCGCGCTTGCGCATTGAATTCAATTTCCTGTATTTCGTAGCACGTTACACCTAAACAGCGGATGCAATATTTTGCCACTGTCTAGAAAGAAAGATGTTCTCAGCGATTTCTACTGGCGAAACAATAGCGAAAAAGCGGTTTTGAGAAAACAACAGCAGAACGCTGTTTTGAAATATATGTTTCGGCGAAACAGCCACGGATAGCTCAATCTTGAGGAAATGAGAGCAATTTCTCAATATTTTTGAATATTAATGTATCGCTAAATTAAATTGAAGTTGGTTAGAGCTCCCGTTTTAAATTTTTTAAATAAGAATTCCTGACATTTTAAAATATACTTAAGCTTGAGAAAAACACATTTAGATAAATGAAAAGAAAATAAATGAAGAAAACAACTCTTGAAAATCAGAAGGCTTTGGTTTTGGTTTCAAACATCACATCTGGGATCTGAATATGCGGGGAAATTATTGTAGACATATTGTACTTCCTTTATATTACACAAGAAAGTTTAGACACGGTTCGAAACTATGTCTCCAGAAACAGTACGCATTAGTAACAGCGGATTATGGTATATTCAACGATTTTATCAATGCGGTCAGCCCATTTATGAAAATTCCGTACATCAATGAACCATTATTGGATTTGATTTTTTCTTATTAGAAATTGATTTTTTACTAAAAGAGAGTCTTAGTGTTTCAAGGAAACTAAGGCAATTTTAGCAATTTCTTAAGCATTCGACGAGCGGCAAGGAGAAACCTACCAATAAAAACGATAGAAAATTGCACAAAAAACGCGCTGCCTTAAAATTGCAGAATTTCACGTACCGTAGTAGACCAAAAAACAATTTATTTGAAATTTTAAAGATTTTTTTAATCAAAAAGCTAAAACTTTTTCAATAAACAATTGGGTTATTAATAGTTATTTAACTTTATAATATAGTAAAATTAAGTATTAACAAGATATATTATACCAAAATTTATTAAGACATTCAAAATAATAGAAAGCATATAAGAACAATTAAACAATTACAACATATCAAGCGATCAAACATCCATATCAAACGTTGGTAAACTAAAATAGTGAAAAGGAAAGAAAATAACAATGTTCTCAGACATCTGAACGGGTTAGATTTTGGCGACACCCCAACTAATTTTATTTATTGACGGTCAATCTGGAGTTGCGGGCGTTGCGGGCTTTACTGGTACTTCTTCTTACTTCGTCTTTTTCGACTGCTTTTAGCTAGAAGAGCAGCGTAACTTTTTCTCCCCAAAACCAGCAAGCATCAGTCAGGAAAAAAGAGGCCGCTTGATCAAAGATTTAAAAAGAAACTACTTGAACAGCGCTGCGGGAGCTTCGGCCAATCCATATTGCAACATAGCTCTATCCGACTTCAGAAAAACTTCAATATTTATTACAACTTCAGTTTTTTTTTTCATATCGTTAAATATTATCATAACATAATTTTTTTAATTGTAAAAACGTTTATAATTTAATATTCTTTTTTGCGACAGCCATAATATCATGTTTTATAAATCGAAAATGTACTAACCTGTCTCTGCCTATTCTTTAATGGAAAATCTGCAAAAAAACAATTCCATTCGTTCCGAGAAAAGTTCAACAGCGTACTAATTTGTTCGTAAGCGCTGATAGAATAGGTGATTTTCAATCGTTTCGAAATTAGCCAATCAGGTTTTGAAAAAATTTCGGCGCTAGAGTGCCGTTTAAATCGCCGTAAATTCTCTGAGTGACGTGATATACATTCCAAACTCAGAGAGTTTTGGTAAGCGTATGGCAACTTGCTGTTTTATAGCCAAATTGTCTCTGGAAACAGCGAGATGTTTTTTAAAACAGCCAAAAATATATAAGTTTCTACAGAAAACGGCCATTTCCAGTGCTGAAGAGTGTGCAAACTATTTTTCTTGCACGACAACATTCCAAAATTGTTTTGAGAAACACGATAATGAGCATGAATCAAAGATTGTCTCGCACTGCGGACGTGGTTAATGTGCTAAATGTTACAACAGATGTGACCCGAATGTCATCTCATGGCAGGCATATTGACCTACCCGTTCAATGTTTTTCTCCGATCTGCTCATGAAAAGAATCAATATTTCGCTACTTTGGTTTGGATTTGCTTTTAATTTTGTTCATTCCATAGATGACGAGTGTTATTTGACTGTGGTATGCTATTTAGGGTTTAGAACTTAGCAAAAATCATGAATTAAGCCGGAAATTGGAAAGCGATTTGGGTATGAAACAGAAGTACATTTAGTCAGAACGAAAGATGATTACATTTTGGAACTTCACAGATTTCCATGCGTTCAAACTCGTAAGTAATGCAATCACAGCAACTATTATTTTGTTTATATTAATTTTATTTTAGCGAAAAAATCCGTTTCTTTTTGAATTCAGAACAATGCGACACAACTTCAAAACGTCCTATCGTATTGATGCAGCATGGTCTTCTAGCCGATGGCTTTTCTTGGATTCCAAATTTGGCGAATCAGTCTGCCGGCTTCGTGTTTGCCGATGCAGGATTCGATGTTTGGATCGCTAACAGTCGAGGAACGCCGGCGTCTCAGAAACACATTGGCTATGGCCCCGAAAATCAAAAGTTCTGGAACTTCACATGGCAACAGATGTCGGAGTTTGATTTAACCTCCAGCGTGGAGTATATCTTGAGCACAACAAAACAGCCGTTTGTGTACTATTTGGGTCATTCACAGGGCACAATGATAATGTTTGCAAGGCTTGCAGAAGACCATGAATTCTCCAAAAAGGTCAGTTAGTTGTATCCGTCGTATAGAACCGAAAATTTCAAATTGAAATTTTACATCTTCAGATTCGTCAATTCCACGCCTTGGCTCCGGTGGCTTCCGTTTCTCACATTGGAGGTCTCTTCGGACTATTTGGGAAAAATTTCTTAACATATGCAGAGCTTCTTCTTGGGCGACTACCGTACTCTCCTCTTTCAATTCCCAGAACAATTCAAAAAATTATAAGCTACATGTGCAGTAAGTTCTTGATTCAGAACATTTGTACGCTAGATATCGGATTCATCGACGGAAATGAGAAACAGTTCAATCAATCCAGAGTGGGAGTCTATCTGTGTCATACGCCAGCAGCCACTTCTATAAAAGATCTGCAACATTGGATACAACTCGTTAAATCACAAAATGTGGCCAAATTCGACTACGGAACCGAGGGAAATTTGGCAGAATACGGCCAGCCAGCACCTCCAGTTTACGATCTGTCTCAAATCAACACTCCGACGTTCCTTTATTGGAGTCGAGACGACATTCTAGCTGACACTCAAGACATTCGGTTTGTTGCAAACGAATCTGCTGATCAGTTGTTGAATTAGCAGCGAAACGACTAACTTTTCAGCGAAACAATCCTCTCGAAAATGAATAAAACCATCGCGGGTTCAATGGAGCTTCCACACTACAGTCATATGGATTTCGTGTTTGGAGTCAATGCGGCAACTGATTTATATCCGGTAGGTTGAAGCTGGAAAAAATAAACAATTATGCAATTTTATGAAAAATAATTCCAGTTTTTAGTTCTTATTTTAACAAATTTCTTTTTCAGAAAATCATCAAAACCATTCAGGACGACTTTAAGAAATATCGATCGTCTCGCTTCTACAGATTGACTGAATTTCCTTAACAAAACATGATTTTTGTTCTTAATAAACATTATCTTCATTGTTTTCAAATGGGCAAAACGACTCCACACTACATTGTATCCATCTTATCGACTTTTTATCAGATCAATTTTCCCATCGTAATTGCTTTATATTTCTTCTTTTTGAAATTTGGTTTTTAAATTTCAAAAATGATTAAAGTGCCAGAAGAAGTGAGAGACTATTTGATGGAAGCTTATCAATTGGCAGAACAGGTGAATTTTGTTGAATATCTTTTCCCTAGATGAACATTTTCTTGAAATGTGAGCCGATAGTTTGTAAATGTACTCATATATTTTCATTTTCGGAACTGAAACATTTATAATTTGGAAAAAAAACTGGCAAATTGAAATTTCAGTGGTCTCTTCCGAATAATCGTGGAGACTACACCAATTCCAAGTCGATCCCCTTGAAGACAATTTCCGTGATTGGAGGCGGAACGATGGGAAGAGGAATTGCCATTTCTTTCTGTCTTGCAGGCTTCGAGACTATTCTTGTGGAGCTTAATGATCAGGTAGCCAACGTTTTGAATGCTCTTTCAAAGATAAAAGGAAATTCAGGCCATCGAAAATTCCAAAAAAGAGCTGGAAATCACTTATTCCCGGGAGAAAACATTCAGAAGATTGAATGATTCAAACATCGAGAAATTGAGGAAAAATCTTCTGTTTACAACCGATTTTCAAAGACTACAATGCTGCGATTTGGTTATCTAAAACTAGAATTTTCCCTTATTCAGATGGTTTCATATTTTCAGATTGTGGAAGCTGTTTTTGAAGACATGAAACTAAAGAAAAGTTTGTTCGCAAAACTGGATCAAATATGTAAGGATTCTTGCATTTTCGGAACAAATACTTCTAGCCTAGACTTGAACGAGGTATCTTTCTGGAAGCTTACGTACCCTCTCAACAAATTGTAGATATCCTCCGTGCTGCGAAATCCAAGTAAACTTGTTGGAATTCACTTTTTCAATCCAGCTAATATGATCCGTATGGTTGAAGTTATTTACGGATCCAGCACGTCGCCTCAAGCTGTTGCCACTGCATTCGAAGCATGTAGAGCCATTAAAAAGCTTCCCGTTCTGGTTGGAAATTGTCCAGCATTTGTTTTCAACAGACTTCTCGGAGTTTACCTCAATCAAAGCCAAAAATTACTGTACGAATATGGCTATTTTCCCCATATAGTCGACAAAATTATCACAAACTTTGGATTTCTAATGGGGCCATTGACAGTCGCTGACATGAATGGTTTGGATGTAATGGAAAAATTGAAGAGAGAAAATGGATGGCCAGCTCATGAATTCGAAAAGGAAATATGGAAGCAAAAGAGATACGGTAGAAAAACAAGTGAGTCGGATTCATAATCACATTGGAGTGAATTGTGAGAGCTTCAGCATATAGGTGATTCCTTCTCAGGTGCGTTTCAACTAGCAAATTTCAGATAAGGGATACTACAAGTATGATCCGCAAACTCATAAGAAAGAAGTGGACATGGAAATAGAACATCTTATAAAGCGCTTCTCTACTAAGTCCCGTCCTAATATTCAAATAACCAATGATCAGGTGTTAAAATACTAAATATGAATTTAACTTCGAATTTGCAGGATGCCGTAAACTTCTTATTATATCCAATGGTTAATGAAGGGCTATTATGCATTGAGGAAGGGATAATTGATCATGAGAGCTTGATTGATGTAATGTTGTAAGTCTTGTATTTTTCAAGTACACTTTTTTTGAGGTAAACGGAAAAAAATTACTAAGTTTTACAGTATTCTCGGCTTTGGATGGCCCATTGCCAGTGGTGGTCCGATGAGATTTGGCAGGATACAGGGGATTGAGAAAGTGGCAAGCACATTGATCCATTGGAATTCATTGGAACCACAAGATCGTTCTTACAAAGTGGCTGAAACGTTGAAAAAAGTCAATCAAAATAATTTTTTGTCAAAGTTGTAGTAATTAATTCGTTGAGAAAACGTAAATAATTAAAATTTGGACGAACGAAATTCTCCTGCAAACCAGAGATGGTCTTCTCCGTAAAGTTTTCAGTAATGACCTTATGTTCTTTTCTTTTCTATCCGTTAATAACGCATATTTGTGAATTTTCGAGCCAAGCCGGTAGAACATTAATAAATATGTTGTGTCTTGCACCATCTTGTATGTCGGAGAATAAATAGAGAAGAAAGTGGCGCTATGGTAGTTGGGGGGGGGTCAATGGTTTTTAGTCATTTTTGGAGCTTTTTTCTTGATTTTTTTTCTAAAACTGTTTGTTGTTATTGTTAAAACCAGCGGAATGTTCGCGGCAACGCCGCGAGTTCCACTGGCTTCCACTGGCTTTCGTTTAGAAATAATTGTAGTCGTTCTGTTTTTCCACTTGTTAGTAAAACAATTTATTAGCAGATCGTCAAAAACCAAATAAAATTTAAATCCCGTTCCGTATTCCAACTACCCTGCAACCTCTTAAATATATTAATGTGAAGCGCTCGGGCGGTCATGACTCCATCCAGAATATCAAAGTAAAAGACCCACGATCTTTTCTGCTCATTTTAATATAAAAAAAACCATAATTCCATGTTTGGAACTTGGAACTTAACTAGCCGAGACGACGGGACAGATCTTTTCAAGAATGGGGATTTCAGATTCGTCAATATAATTTATTAGTTCAGTTCATGGTGTCTGCATACATAGGTGCAATAATAGGAAATGCAGACGGTTTTGAAATAGCTCATCATCGTTTTTCACAGAATATTATAGATCACCCCCCCCCCCCAAATTAAACGTTTCCAGAATGTGTTTCGCTCACTCCTGTGGACCCCAATTCAGATGTGCCTTTGCCCACGTTGCACGTACTTTTCGATTCTTCAAACTGACCAGCGATTTCTTCACAGGACGGCGTCAATGGATTCCATTTTCGTGGAGACTTCTTCTAATAGTTCTCCTTGAAGGAACAGGCTCCGTTGGAGAAGTGACAATCATCTGAATCCGCATCTGATGGTATAGGGACCGCAAATAATGATTACCATCGACATGGAACGCTTTGACCAACATAGGCGAGAGTTGGCTTCGACTCAGAATACACTTTTTAAGATTTGAATTGATCTGAAAATATTATTCTCTCTCTCTCTCTCTCTCTCTCTCTCACTATCTCACTTTCTCTACCTGCAATCAGAAAAATCCAAATAAGATCGAAAATGCTGAAAAAAGAGCGTCACCTCAAAAAGACTCTCTGATAAATAAAGGGAAAAAGCTAAATGGACAGCAAGGGAACCATAGAGCAAAAAACACAACACCGGCTACCGCGAGAGGAAAAATTCGGCAACCAGCGCCTTTTCCCTTTTAAGCCCAACCGTTGAGCTCATTTTAAATTTGGGAAATTGTTGATAATAAATGTGACGAATAGGTGTTGGACCGACAAAAATCGTGCAAATTGGATCTCAAATAAGGACATGGAGCACGGAAAATCGGCTTATAGAAATGAGTCTTTGGATGGCATATAAGGTCCGATAGTTTATTTTTTATCGATTTAGTTTAATATACCGTAAAAACTCAAATAGATTTGCATGCAATACTATTGTTCAAGCTTGTCTCTGCGGGGCAATACTATTAGGGGTGCAAATCAATAAGGGGTGCAATACTATTGTTCAAAAGCTATTTTTCTCGTTGTTTTTTCCTGTCGACTTCTCAAAACAATAAGAATTTATTACGATTTTCAAAAAAGTTTTAGTCAGAAATGGCAAGACTTTCAGTAAGAAAACGGCAAGAGTTCCAGTCAAAAAACAACAGAAAGTAGAACAAAAAGCAACAGCATTTTGAACGAAAAGTTGAAGCAAAAAGCAAACAAGAATTATGAAATAATACGAATGCAAGTGTCCAATTCATCGTAATCTTAACTTTTTTCGTTTTCTTCTCCTTGTAAGTCAATGTTACCAATAAGGTCGGCAACTGAATCTAAAGACAATGACTGGACAGCTTCTTCTCTTTTTCGTTTCATCAGTTCCATTCCCTCTGGCATTTCGCCGTCGTCTTTGAAACAATTAATCTTGAAATCTTCGGATCCGTTCGTAGCATTCTTCAACCCACATCCGGTGAAAGATTTTTTGATCAAAGATTCTGACAACTGTTTCCAAGCGTCCAAAATTCATTGTAAATAAATTTCCATTGTGGAGGAGGATGCATGTTTCCTGAGTCTGTGTACGACTTGAATTTAGTGGTACCTCCAGGGATCACAGCCATATCAACACGTAGAATTTTCATCACTTTCTTGGTATCCGTGTTAATGTGGCAACGATAGGAACGATATGAATCCCAGACTAACAGTGTCGTGGAAGTCTCCACAACCAAGAAGACCTTCCAAGGGAAATCAAGTAAAGAAACTCCACGTCAATTATCCTCACGGGAATCAACTAGAATATCCCCCATTCTAATCAATGCCCACGCCTCTGACCCCGGTGACCAGACCAACTGATGACCATCTGCCAATCCACGTGGGCCAGCGCTATAAAAGGACCACCGATCAGAAGGAAAGGCACTCTCGCTCACTTCTCCTGCTTCCGATCAGAAGTCGAGAAGTCCAGTCCAACGCACCGCCCAATCTACCGACATGTCCACGACAACCCACGTCAAGGCGACGCCAGCCGCAACCACACCAACCATGCCAGCAACGTCTCCTGGGAACAACGGGACCACAGTCAACGACAGTCAGGCCGGTCAGTACGAGCGCAAGGAAATTGAACTCCCGCTAACACTCCCTTAATAAACACGTCGGAGTAAAAGTCTTCCACCGAACAACTCGGCGGGTTCGCCACCCGACCCCGCCGAGACATGGTGCATCGACCGGGAATCGACCGGGAACAGTCAGACACTCAGACTCTCCGACTCTCCGACTCTCGTCTACTTCCTCCCACGACCAATGGCTACAACACCAACACCGTCCACCGCATCGCTCATCAAGGCGGCCCCAGCCGGCGTCAAGTCTACAGGACCAACAATGCCGCCCGGAATTCAAGGGACCGCGACCAGCGACGGCCATTCTGGTCAGTAAGGAAATCGAACCCATTCAGTCGTTCCCCTAATAAATGTTTTGAGTAAAAAGCTTCCACCGAACAACTCGGCGGGTTCGCCACCCGACCCCGCCGAGACAAACAGTCTCTTTCCAAACAAAGTGGTTCCGATGATAGATTTAAGGAGATACTCTACGGTCTTATCATTGAAAAAAGGTTCTCTCTGATCATGACAGCTCCGTCGAGGAACCAAACTTTTTAATAATCGATGCAATAGGACATTTTTTCCGAAGCAAAACAAACGGACGACACTTGAAGCCGTCCGAGCGAGCAGTAAGCATGACAGAGATATGAAACTTGTCATGTCCAGTTGTAGATACGGAGACCTGAACTCCTTCCTAATTCATTTTTTGTTGAATGACGTACCTGCTTTGCTCCCAATTTATCGATAGTCAAACTATTTGAGAAATTCAAATAATCCGCCGTTTCATTACAGGAATAAACGTAGTTATAGTTATTTTAGAGCATCAGTTTTTCCGCATAAATACAAAAATCAACAATTTTTTAAACGTATTCATCTGGAGGTCCAATACGTGATCCAGAAAAACATTTAAAAATAGAAAATAATCAAACAAAAAGAAGAAAAAACAATAAAAAAAGATGAAATAAGGAAAAAATAACAAATCTAAAATGGTTCGCTCTCTTTTCACTATTGAAAGGCGTATGGGTGGTTTACAGTTCTCAAACATCAAACTTGGATTTAAAAAAATCTGCCGTGGCGCCGATTGTGTCATCACTAAGGGGCAAGACAATTAGGGAGGCAATACTATTAGGGGCGCAAATCAATTAGGGGGTGCAATACTATTGTTCAAGCTTGTCTCTGCGGGGCAATACTATTAGGGGCGCAAATCAAATAGGGGTGCAAATCTATTAGAGGTTTTACGGTACCCATGTTCCCTGCAATATTTTTCCCAAAAAACGGTAGTTTCAAATTTGTTGCCAAATTATTTTTGGATTACACTTTCGAAACTTCGCCAATACTCAGAAACTTCGGCTGTTGAACCGCTCATTCGGAGTAGATCACTCGCATCGATTTTCCCAGTTGATGAAATACTAGTGCCGGCTCTGCACCGATTCTGAATATCGCTATGCTTCAAGTGCGAAGAGCTGGGAGTAGTGTGTCCTTACCGATAAAAATTACCGGTAAAGGCTCGTTTCGCTATTTTTACCGGTACTTTACCGGTAAATTTTACTGAAATAATACCGGTACTGTACCGGTAATTTTTGAAATTACCGGAAAAGTACCGGTAAATCTACCGGTAAAATTACCGGTACTTTACCGGTAAAGTACCGGTAAAAATTTTAAGTCCACGAGGACTACACGACCTAGTTTTTTTCGGTCATCTCAAAATTCTTGCTAGGTTTTAGAATTTTCTTGTTTTTTTTTCTTGTTTTTTCGTCATTTTCTTATTTTCATTCGAACTTTTTTTGATTTACAGACAAAAATGCCTCCAAGCTCGAGCCTGCAAATAAAACGAAAAGCTCACTCAATAGTTTGGGAGTTTTTTGGGCCCAAGCCAATGACTAATACCGCTGAAGTCGTATGCCCTTCTTGTTCAAAAAAACTTTCCTATTCTGGTTCAACAACAGTAATATTAAAACACTTGAAAAGTTTTCATATAGAAGAATTAACTTTCGGATTTTAGAAGAGAGGAAAGTCTAGATAAAGATGAACACTCCGATGAAGATCAAAGTGACAATGTCAGTCATATCACAGATGAACGGACCGATGAAATGTTGGATTATTCACTACCATGTAGCGACGAAGAAGAGCAATCAGAATAATTTCTTAATTACTGTTCATATTGACTCATGCAACTCTTGTTATTGTTTTGGTTATAATGAATTTGGTTAATTCGCAAACAAAGCTGTTTTGGAATAGTAGTATTAAAATTAACAGAAAAGATTTCGGTAAATTCAGCAGATTAATAATATTTTCTAATAAAAATTAAAAAATTCTACCGGTTAAGTACCGGTAAAAAATTACCGCGAAAGTACCGCTACTTTACCGGTAAAGTACCGGTACCTTACCGGTAAATTTTTACCGGTAAAGTACCGGTACTTTCGCGGTTAATTTACCGGTAAAATTACCGGTAAATTAACCGAATCGTACCGGTAAGGACACACTGGCTGGGAGCTACCAAATGTTTGATACACTTAATTAGAAATTATCTTACTATTAGGAATTGATTAACAACGTCATGGCGTATATTTTTCCTTGTTTCGTCTAGAATATCATTTTTTCTGATGAAGACTGTTTACCAGCACACTAAAAGAACGTCGCAGCCTTGTACGGAAGTCAAACTTCTGCGGAATCATAATTATTAAAGCTTTTGAAACATTAATATTTAAAATCAATTTTCAAAAAAATTTATTAAATAGAACGCGGAATTATTGTTATTATTATTAATAATCATGAAAGGAGATCAAATGATGATGGTTAAACCAAGAAATTAAAATGAATAATTATTTGTTTATCCCCACACTGCCTAGAGAGGAGTCATATTTTAGAGTATGGGTGGAATTTCTTTGATCTGAACCCTTGTCTCGGAGCAGGCCCATTGACGTAGACATATTTGACGCATACCACCGGTTTATGCCCTGATCTGTGGTCAGGTTTCTGTAGTGGAGTGGCTCCCATTCCAGGCACGTTTGTCCTTTTGGCGGATACGTAGATTGGCCTGTTTCGAAATAATGATCCTGTGAGCAGGAGAGCATTTGCCACACAATCCACTGCCGCAAATTCGACATATGCGAAGCTGAAAATTAGACTTATTAATGTAAAAATGAGTATGAATCAAGCCTACTTTTTCTGGCGTCTCGTATATTTGTCTTTCGGGATTGTAACGCGTATCATTTGTCCGCATTTTCCGAAAAACTCCTCGATTTCCTTTTCAGTCGACTTCCAGTCGACATTGCCCACATAAATCGATCGCGAGTCAATTTCCCGTTGTTCAGCTTCTGTTGGGGCCATGTACTTCATTGATGCTTTCTGCACATCCTTGATCGCTGAAAGCTCCATCATCTCCTCTTCCAAGATGGACATTTTTTTTGGCGCAGTTTGGTTGTGGAGCCATTATTTTTTTTTTGATCAGAGCGGTGTCGTCTGGAAATTAGAAATTGAGGAAGGAGAGCAACATGTAGACATAAAGGATTTGAGGAAGTACTGAAATTTACAAAAAGGAGAATTCCATGTTAATTATAGAACAACTAGAGAGAGCGCAACGCTACAAAATTCAACATCATCGTCATATCGAGGCCTAGTAAGAAGAATTTACATTTCTGGAAACTATGTTTTCAGCACTTCCTTGAAACGGTTCAACTGGACTTCGAAGAACTAGACGGAACAGTGCATCTCAATGAAAATTCCACAATGTGGAATTCCGAAATAGGAGCTATGCTTGGACCAAGAAGATAAAATACAAATGGAAATGACAACTGTAACAGAATTTAATAGAAACAAACGAGGAGCGAAATAAACGTAGGACCATCATAGACGAAACAAAATGCTAAGAATGACAATGCTCAGGGGCTAAAACTGCGTTCTGCGTTCACCTGAATCATCGATTGTAAGTACGGAACATTTTGGGAAGATGGGGAGAGGTTACATCTTCACATTATGTGCCCAGCACACTACACTTTCCCTATTACCTGTATGATACACCCCCCCCCCCCCAAATCTTCCCAAAATGGTCTCTGTCTATCTATCCCATACATTCTATTTTCCTAGGTATAAACTATCAACGGCTCTTAAATTTATTTACAAGACTGAACCACTTCAAAGAATTATTGAAGATTCTTCTAAAGCTACCGAATTCCATCGTTCCCCACAATTGTCATGCTCATTTCCTGTCGCTTTTTTGAGAACTCGTAGTGATCAAGGTTCTCATGAAGACTTACCGATATTTTTGTTTGGCTCACGAAATCACCCAACTTAATGAGGAAATTAGATTCGAAAGGGTCAGGATCGAGAAGATAATGCCTACGGGTAGTAGGGAAAGTATAGTATAGAAAAGTTTAGAAGAATCTTCAATCAATGTGTGAAGTAACTATATTTAATAAATGACTAAAAAAGGTTGGACTAACACTAAATGGAGAAAACAGAAATGCTCCTCGCAACGAATGCACTTGATAAAAGACGCTTTGAGACATCCGTTGTGATGGCATTCTCTTGCAGCGTTCCTTGGGAAGAGGTACTGGAATGGAGTTTGGAAGAAGGGTGGCTTGGGAACGTTATAACCGCAAGTATGCCAAGCATACTGAGCCCATGGTTTCAACTTGGGAGAACAGAGCTGCCACCAGATGAGAGACAGAAGCTGAAAATCGAGAGTTCCTTTTTCGAATATAAAAAATTTCAACGAACTTACCTTCAAAGTTTCATCACGAGCGTATATTTTGTATGCCGGATAGGTGAGTTGTCCATGTCCAGTAACTGTTTTCATCACTTTATTGAATCCTCGGGGAATTCCAACATCACAAGGTTGAACCAATCCCCTGCATCCTGGATGTACTCGCTCACAGCAAATACCAAGTTTATTTATACCCCGCAATATTGTTTCTTGCTTTTTGAAATGTTAATACGCTCTAGCGCATTTTCTTGCTCATCCAGTGATGACGTCAGTTGTTTTTGTTATTTCATTTCTAACCACTATTGTAAAGGCGCACTCGCCCTTTTGGGTTTTATATCTCACCCCGCAATGAAGGTACTGTGTTTTGTTCCCGCACATTCCTTCCTAAACCTTTATTTTGTTTCCTAAATATGTTTCTTAACTTTTTTCTTATACCTTTTTCCTTACTTACTTTTTTGCTATATATTATAAAGGTTTAATTACCCAAGTTTGAGGTTGCAAGTCGTTATACTGGAGGGATGATGCGGACTTCCAAGTTATTGGCTGCTCGTTTGACACTGTCAATGGAACTTTGATCCTTCCAGCTACTCCACGAGTCCATCGAAAGTAAAGCATCTTTTGGCATCGATCAGTCAAAAACGATTTTTTCAAAGAATACCTTCATCAAATGTTTCGTCATGATGTGCGAACATCAAATCAGGTTACCATCAAATTTGATGCTTTGTAGTGGCCTTTTTTGGGGAACTTTCCATCTTTCTGTTTCAACGTCACGAACAACTTGGATTGAAGTGTCCCATCGGCAGCAATCAACGGAAGCACTGTAAAAGCATTGGTCGTGGAAGACACATTCTGGACGACACAATAAACATGCTTCGATCCTGTGGTAAAGGTCAAAGTTCTTGCAGTGTTCATCTCCAGCTGAAATCCGCTTTGATCAGCGTTGAAGATGTTGGATTTGGGATACATGGAAAGGATTTGATTGGTCTCTTTGACGAAATACTTGGAGGTTTTCTCGATTTTTGTGCCAGACACTCGCTACGAACTTCATGATTTTCCGGGATGATAGTCCAAATCCAATCATCCGAAGCAACAAATTTGATATCCATTTTGTTTCGCTTCCACAGTCAGAAATCAAAGTGTGGCATCATGAAGAACCTTTCCTTCTTCCAAGAGCTTCTAGACATCTTTATCGAACTATCCAGAAATAAATTCCAAAGTTCTGGCTCTATTGAACTTGATAGTTTCTGAAAAAGTTGGCTTTAATTTGAATTATTTGGTTTTTTACTCTAAGCTTCATAGTGTCGAAGATGGTTGGTGTCTTTCATTGTTTGCAAGCTTGGGCTGTTACGTAGTCCTCTGGTATATCCCGTCTTTGATCCATAGATAGCTACAGCCTCCTACACTCGGTCTAGTTCAATAAAGTCTCCATTACCAAACTGGACCATGTTCGGTTTTCCAGGGAGATCTACAACATCGTCGTAGACGGTGATATTGTGAAACTCCTCATCTTCGGGACTCCAATCTGCAAATAGATGAACCCAAAAAGCGCCGGACTACAAAAGAAAACTCACTCGAATCTTTCGTATCTTCCTCAAATTTAGTAAAAAAAAACTCCTCCTTGAAATTTTCGAACGATCCATCAGCAGCAGAGTTCAGAGCTTCGAGAAGGAAATCGACGAAAGTATAATCTAGTAAAAGTAGTAAATTTATAACATTTATGTATTATTTTATTCTGCGAAAGCCATAATATCATGTTTTATAATTCGGAAATGTACTAATCTGTCCCCGCCTATTCTTTAATGGAAAATCTGAAAAAAATTATCGGACATGTTAAATTGACGCCGTATACAATTCACATAAAAAAAACGATTCCATTCGTTCCGAGAAAAGTTCAAAAGCGTACTAATTTGTTCGTAAGCGCTTATAGAATAGGCGATTTTCAATAGTTTCGAAATTAATCAAGCAGGTTTCGGAGAAATTCGGTGCTAGAGTGTCGTTTAAATAGCCGTAAATTCCCTGAGTGGCTTGGCATACTCATACTCAGAGAGTTTTTGATAAGCGTATGGCAACTTGCTGTGTAATTGGCAAATTGTCTCTGGAAACAGCGAGATGTTGTCACGTTGACACGACCCTTCACAACGACGTGGCTATTGAACTCTATTAATCAGCTTGATATTAATTATTAACTATTTCCAACTCGAGTCTTCCAGGAAATAAACCTTCCTCTTTGCGACTCTTTTATAGAAGGGGCTGCTGGCGAGCAACACAACATTTTTATACGTTCTGTTCATGCCAAGAATCAATATTTTGCTACTTTGGTTTGGATTAGCTTTTAGTTTTGCTCATACCGTAGATGACGAGTGTTATTTGACTGTGGTATGCTTTTTTGCGTTTAGAACTTAGCAAAAATCATGAATTAAGCCGGAAATTGGAAAGCGATTCGGGTATGAAACTGAAGTACATTTAGTTAGAACCAAAGATGATTACATTTTGGAACTTGACAGATTTCCATGCGTTCAAACTCGTAAGTAATTCAGTTACAGCAACTATTCTTTTATTTATATAGATTTTATCTTAGCGAAAAAATCCGTTTCTTTTTGAATTCAGAACAATGCGACACAACTTCAAAACGTCCTATCGTATTAATGCAGCACGGTCTTCTAGCCGATGGCTTTCATTGGATTCCAAATTTGGCGAATCAGTCTGCCGGCTTCGTGTTTGCCGATGCAGGATTTGATGTTTGGATCGCCAACAGTCGAGGAACGCCGGCGTCTCAGAAACACATTAACTATGACCCCGAAAATCAAAAGTTCTGGAACTTCACTTGGCAACAGATGTCGGAGTTTGATTTAACCTCCAGCGTGGAGTATATCTTGAGCACAACAAAACAGCCGTTTGTGTACTATTTGGGTCATTCACAGGGCACAATTATAATGTTTGCAAGGCTTGCAGAAGACCATGAATTCTCCAAAAAGGTCAGTTAGATGTATCTGTCGTATAGAAGCAAAAATTTCGAATCCAAATTGAAATTTTACATCTTCAGATTCGTCAATTCCACGCCTTGGCTCCGGTGGCTTCCGTTTCTCACATTGGAGGTCTCTACGGACTATTTGGGGAAAAATTCTTAACACTTGCGGAGCATTTTCTAGGACGACTACCGAAATCTCCTCTTACAATTCCCACAGCAATTCAAAATATGATAAGCTACATGTGCAGTAAGTCCTTGGTTCAGAACATTTGTTCGATAGATATCGGATACATCGGCAGAGACGAGAAAAATTTCAATCAATCTAGAGTTGGAGTCTATATGTGTCACATGCCAGCAGCCACTTCTATAAAAAATCTGCAACATTGGATACAACTCGTTAAATCACATAATGTGGCCAAATTCGACTATGGAACCGAGGGAAATTTGGCAGAATATGGCCAGCCAGAACCTCCAGTTTACGATCTGTCTCAAATCACCACTCCGACGTTCCTTTATTGGAGTCGTGACGACATTCTAGCTGACATTCAAGACATTCGGTTTGTTGCGAACGAATCAGCTGATCAGCTGTTGAATTAGCAGCGAAACGACTAACTTTGCAGCGAGACAATCCTCTCGAAAATGAATAAAGCCATCGCGGGATCAATGGAGCTTCCTAAATATAGCCATATGGATTTCGTGTTTGGAGTCAATGCGGCAACTGATTTATATCCGGTAGGTTGAAGCTGGAAAAAATTAATAATTATGCAATTTTATGAAAAATAATTCCAGTTTTTAGTTCTTATTTTAACAGATTTCTTTTTCAGGAAATCATCAAAACCATTCAGGACGACTTTAATAAATATCGATTGTCTAGCTTGAAACTCGATCCCAGTATCTCTTCCCAAGGAACGTTGCGAGAGAATGGCATCACAACGGTTTTTGTTTTCTCTATTTTGTGCTGGTCAATCATAGATGTTGTTAATTTTTTTCTTTAATCATTTTCCAACCTTTTCCAATCTTTTCTCTAAACTTAGTCCAACCTTTTCTGGTCATTTAATAAATACCAGCGGAAACTTGAACTCACAAGTGCCATCAAATGGTTTGGCATTTAATTCGGGGGGTACAATATTCGGGGGTACAACGGGGTACAAACGATTCGGGGGTACCAAATTCATGATTCGGGGGGTACTATTATTCGGGGGCACTATATTTTTAGGGTACAATGACAGAGGGGTACCATGACGCTATGATTCAGGGGGTACCAACGATATTATTTGGGGGTACCACAAGTAGGCCTTACAAGGGAACTGTTTTTAGATAACGTTTGAGAATTTTATGAAAATTGGTACACAGACACTTTCGAGCATGCTGAAAACCATGGCAAACTTTGTTTTTGCCTAAAACTCTCCAGAAGCTGAATATTCGCATCTGAAGTTTCATCTGAATTTTCATCGCATCTGAAGTTTTCCCCCCATCCCGGGACCTCACTCTTCTCTATGCTTCCATATCATCCATTTCTGGAATTATGATTTATGATGTCAGCAATAAGATAGCGTAGAACGTTATCATGTAGGATTTTCATGGTGACTTTCTTCGAAAAAGTGGTTTTCGATTCGTCTATGCCCAAAGATATTCTTTTGATCGTCGACTCCTGGAGCACTTGGAAAGACACGGCAGCAATTTTTCGGCATTCTGCAAGTTCCATTCGAGATCAATGTGCTCTGGAGACCTCTAGAAAATGAAATTACAAGAAACAAAAAAACATTTACCATAGTAGGGTTGGAACTTGGGACCCCCAGGGTTCCAAACCATCCCACTGCCAATACACCACCGCTGCTTCCAGAAATGGATGATATGGAAGCATAGAGAAGAGTGAGGTCCCGGGATGGGGGTAAAACTTCAGACGCGATGAAAATTCAGATGAAACTTCAGATGCGAATATTCAGCTTCTGGAGAGTTTTAGGCAAAAACAAAGTTTGCCATGGATTTCAGCATGCTCGAAAGTGTCTGTGTACCAATTTTCCTAAAATTCTCAAACGTTATCTAAAAACAGTTCCCTTGTTAGGGTTTCAATTAATATGAACAAACAAGAGTTTTTTATTCTTACGTTTATCAATCGTTACTGCGAAGAATAGCAGAAAATATAAATTTTAAGAAGTATTCATCTTTGAAACAGAAATAGTATTCGTGATTGAATATGATTCGTTTAATATGTTTTTATCATATTAATTCTGTGTTTTTTCCGTTTAGCCTGAATACAAAAGAATTGCCTTTGTTTTTGTTAAAGATTCATCAAAACCAAACAAAGTTTTCATATCTACGAAAACTGTTAAAAAAAACAGAGAGACCGAAGCAGGAGTGTCAAGAGGACGAGAAACTCGATGACTCGAAGGAACCGCAATGTCCATAAGACAGAAGAGAAAACTAAGTGAACAATTGAATGATGATTTAATAAACTGGTTTATTAAAAAGTTAAGTTTTTAATTATTTTAATTTCAAAAAAACATAGAAAGTAAAATTATTTCAGGCAGAAATTATTGTGTTATTACTAACGAAAACCAAACAAAACAAATAATGCGAAACGTAAAATCTAGCCTTGGTATTTTTTAAACAATAAGTGTTCAACAGATCGAGCAATTATAAACTATTTTTCAAGAGAATTTGAGTCTTTTTGGAGGCGCAACGTTTCTCATACTCACAGAGTACACAGGGATTTCTTTTGATTCTTTCATTTAAAATCTATTCAATGATTGATTCTGAATCAGTGGGTGTTGTATCTAAATTCTCATCCTGGTCAGTTTAGTATTTAGGCTAAACGGAAAAAACACAGAATTAATATGATAAAAACATTAAACGAATCATATTCAAAAACGAATACTATTTCTGTTTCAAAGATGAATACTTCTTAAAATTTATATTTTCTGCTATTCTTCGCAGTAACGATTGATAAACGTAAGAATAAAAAACTCTTGTTTGTTCAAATTAATTGAAACCCTAAGGCCTACTTGTGGTACCCCCAAATAATATCGTTGGTACCCCCTGAATCATAGCGTCATGGTACCCCTCTGTCATTGTACCCTAAAAATATAGTGCCCCCGAATAATAGTACCCCCCGAATCGTTTGTACCCCGTTGTACCCCCGAATATTGTACCCCCCGAATTAAATGCCAAATGGTTTTGGTTCTGGCAGCGCGTTTGCTTTCATCAATCATGCAATTTCGTAATCCTACTACCCTTCGAACACAGCAAAACGTTTCTTACTGCAACGCTTCGATCTTCTTTCCCATGGATCTACATCTATAATACATCTATACCGGTTCCATCCATGCCCCAGTTTTCAACTTTAGCGAGGCATTTCTCACTTTCCACCAAGTTTTTTTGCTCACCTCGAATCTGCCGCAGTCCTTCTTTGCTCTTGATTCTTTGGCTAGAACTGCTCGACGATTGATCGGCATTCCGAAAGTGCTCCTGAATTTTGCTTGAAATTTTTCTTTCACTTCTTTCTCTTAGTTTTCCTGGTAAATGGTTCAGGTTAATCTTTATAGATTCCGCTACTTTCTTGTCCTCTTTTAGCATCTTCTCCAGTCTTCTCACTTTTTGCTCGCTTTCGTCCTCCTATTTTTGGAGCCTCTCGATCGCGCACTGCAGGATTTCCTTTTCTGCATTCCATTGCATCTGTAACAAATTATATTCATTTCTCAGCTTATTCAACTGAATTTTCCCCAATCCGTCCATTCCCTCCTCATGTTCTTCATTTAGTGCGACACTGCACACTTTCTTCAACTTTTCCACAGTCTCTATCCCGCATTCCTTTATTGTTCTGATCACCCTTCTCGGCCATCTATCTCCGCCCATTACCTGACATCTTTCTACCAACTCTACGTGAAATTTTTTCATTGGCGCCATAACGACTTCTTTTTACTGCATTTTCTGACCCGTTCGAACTGATTTCTCATTCCTTCTTCCACCCCGGCAAAAGTGAAGAGGAAGTGTTCTCTTTATTGTTTTGTTCTTTTTTTTTTGCTCTTTAATACCTACCTCTTCCACTTCCATTTCCTCGATTTTCGTCGATCCCTTCGACGAAAAGTTTCTGCGCGATACTCTTTCTCCGCGGTTTTCCATTCCACTTTCATCACTGTGCTCCTTTTTGCTCACACCATTGTGTTCTTCCATTGTGTTTCGTGTGTCGGATTTTTCCTGTAAACAACATTTTTATTCAATAGTATCGTTTTTGACGATTATTCAATCGACAAAATCTTCTTTTACTATTGTAAATTATTCAATCGACCAGGAGAGATACAAGAAGTTAAAAAAACGGAAAATTTATACGAAACGAAACGGTTCCGCCCCCAAGTTGCCCCCGTAATTTACGGGGTATTGGATTCAAAAAACAAAGAAGAAGCAAAAATGCACGAATCAAGCTTTATTCCAAAATACATTTTCCAAAATAAATTTTTTTTTTTCAAATTAAAAAAAAAATTAAATGGATGAGAGCAAAAATTAAAGAAAGCAAAAAACAAAACCAACAATTTTCTCCAAGCAAAAAATGTTTGAGCACCAAGACCTAGCGGGAGATCTCCTAAAAAATTTCTCAAAAATTTCCCGCCTCGCTTTAGCTAAAGCGCGCGCGCCCCGTTCAGTGGAGTGTCGTTGCGAAGTTATTTTGATTATTGTTGCATTGTGTAGGACGGTAGAAAGTCATGCCACCGGCAACTATATAATTGTACGTAAGCGAAAATCGGTTCGTCCAAAAGCAAAGCAATCCGATCAAAAGCTTGACCATGCGCTTTGATCAATGTCATCGCAAATGCAGAAAACTGTCGTCTTTGGAGTACAAATGGAATTCCCTAATCAAATGATAGTTTGAGGCTCATCTGAGAACGCGTTCTCCCATTTTTCTAACTACCAACCTCGTTCCTCGTTCCCTTTTGCACAATCCGTTTCGAACGCCGAGGTTTCTAAGAAGCATAATCAATGCTCCAACTTTCAGCTCGAATTTGTGGTGTGGAAGTCTCGATGGAGTCATTTTGTGCAAAAATCAAGATGAGAAGTTCGAAGCATTATTGCCTTGATTGTCTCTGGCCTCATTAACACTGTGGTACGCCTTCGATTCTCCTGGAATCATCTCCATTACTTTTTGGTTCATTTGGAGTGCTTGTTGATTTGTGGGAGAGAGAATTGCAACTTTGGAGACTTCCGAAACGTCGGATCCATTTCGAAGCAATGATCCGAAAATCTCTTCCGCCAAATCTCCACTGCAACACAGTTCCTTTGGCACTTCCATTGTTAATGTTTCTTCATCTCCCTTCTAACCATCACCAACATTAAGAAGGAATCTGAAACCATCAGATCAAAGATTTTTAAAATCGAATTGTTTTATTTCTTACATTTTCCAGTTTTCGTTCTCATTCTTGTTAGTTTTCAGATGGTAGACTTGGAAAAGAGGCCAGAGATGAGCTTCGAATGAGCAATACATCAGTAGAAAGAACAGTAAAAAGTGAGCTCGGACTGAACCCATATCTTGTAAAAGAGGTACAATTCTGTCGGAAAATACCAAGTTGGCACATTGGCCAAATTGGCAAAGTGCTAATCTTCACTTTATTGCCCGCGCCAGAATGAATACCTGAAGATGCTGTGAAACTCTTTACGGTGGAAGCCGAATTCAACTCACAAAACCATCGAGTTCTTGCTCCGACAGCTGAGCAAGCTACATAATAAGCACGGTTGCATGATTAACAGATTTAAAGAAGCATGTGCGTGCTTCCGTGGACCAAATCCCATTGTGGAAACCAAGTGTGCACGTTTCAACAGGATTCGGCTCCCGCTCACAAGGGTTCAACATGGTGAAGGGCAAACTTCTCTCAATTCATCGCCTATTCCGAAGGAGGTAGTCAACGTCTAAATTGTCCCATGCAGCTGCCAGAACGATCTTCAAGGCTCCCAAATTTGGATAATTCTACGTGGATGCTTGTTGGGTCAAATATCCCACACAGCAAAATCCATTACATTAAGGTCTGAGCTCGAAGCTGGCCATTGATCCTTAGTGATAAAATCGGGGAAACTGGCTTCTCACCACTGCTGGGTGAGTTTTGAGGTGTTAACCGGCGCTCCGTCCTGCTGGTATGCCCAATCTCCATCCACGAAGTGGGATTTGGACAAAGGCAACATCTCCGTCTCAAGAATCTTCTCGATATAGTATTCCAAAGTCAACGTTGACTACTTCCGAGCCGTCGTCGACTCTTACCAAAAGAGACTTCAGGTAGTCATCAAAGCGAAAGGATGAAGATTCGAAAACTGTTAATGCTATATTTTCTGTTGTTGTCTAATAAACATTTTGATTAATTTTCAGAAAAAAATCTTTCGATTTGAAGTTATTACACCGTCTTCAATGCGGCGCCATATTTACTCCCCACCCTGTAGAACACGCAGTTATCGCCGCGGCGTGAGCATGCTTTCTAAAATACTTTTATATTTTTTAAAATAACGTTCCATATTTAACTCTACAGAAACTATGCAAACCCCCAACCGTGCCAAGTATTAAATTAGTATTCGTCTTCGATATTTTCTTAAAGCTAACCACATAGCCAGCTCTTCCGTGATAAACCTATACCGATAAACTGCTCGGGTATCGATTTCTTCAAGCTTTTCTGCCTGTTACAGGCAGAAAATATAAATTGCGTATTCATTCTCCTGAATCCACCTAAACCTTCTTTCATCCATACTGAGTTTTTTGATAATTTTCTAAAGCTTTGTAACTTTTTATTACGGACGGACATCGGAAAGTAGAGATTTGAATGTTCAATGTTCGTTCCACTGAGTGAAAAAAACGGAAACAAATATTTTCTAGTTTACTTTCTGTGCATTTTTGTGTCCCTTCAAAGTGCGGGCACGTCACACTGTTCATTTCGCGATTCTCTCGAACTGTTTTCAAAATTCGTATTCTATTGTAATGACGACTCATCATATAATAAATATACAAGGTACCAGCCGATACTATGTTTCCTCAGTCTATTCGTGCCAGTCTCGCACCGTGATTCACTCAGATAAGCAAACATTCTGCATAATCCCATCCCATTTATAGTCATCTCTCTCTCCTTATTGTACTTCATTTTGTCCATTCCGTTCTCTCTGAAAGGAATGCAACATTTTCTTCTCTTTTTGACGGTTCTGCTTCCACTTGCAGTCTGCCAGACTTCACGGAACTGTTACGCGTGTGCGAGTTCTGATTTGAAAAATAAATGGTATTTGACTGGATTGGAACCTGTTTCCGACAGCTATTTCATTGGAAATTGCGCAAATCGAGCAGCTAATACGAACAAAGAATTTTGCACAGGCCCATGCTTAACAATGGTATTTGATAATCCTGATGAAATTGGATGTGAGCTTGTTGTATAAAAATGCAAATTTAAATAAAACTAAACAATTCTTTGAATTTCAGCATCTTCAACCCCAACATTTTATGTAGTCCGCGGCTGTCATCGCTCTCTGACGAATGTTGTTTCGGATCGAACAACCACTAATGGAGACTTTTGTGAGTATGACAATACCTACCGAATGGCCGATAGGCTGGGGAATATTGTGAAAACACGAATGATGAGCGTGCTCTGCGGAGATCAGGACTTGTGCAATGACAACGAGTTTATTGCGTCTGATTTTATGAGCGGAATCACTTGCGCCAATCAGACAAACAACAATTGTAAGTTGCACTACAACTTCCGTAATCCGTATTCGTTTGAAATTTTCAGTGTTGGGTAACACTCCATTGAACTGTTACGAATGTACGCCGTCCGAAGGATACAACTGCCACGATTCAAAGTGCTCTAAAAAGTACTGCATGAAGCAGCAAGTGAAACTTGATGGTGGTTACCAGCTGACCAAAACCTGCTCTGATGTCAATATTTATGGAGTGGATAATGCCTGCCAAACGTATGACGTTTTCTCAAATCCTGGAGGAGTTTCGGTTACAAGTCAATACACTCGGTGCTTGTGTAAGGATAAGCAATTCTGCAATTCTGTAAACTATATTTCAGTAGTATTCTCAACTTTTATGGCCTTTCTTTGCTCTTATCTTTTGTGAATCGTAAGAAAAATAAACGTTTTTTGTCTCTTAATACATCATTTTTGAAAAACTGATAACAATACCGCATTGATTTGAAAATGTACGAGTGATCACGAGAACCTTTGCGAAACCGAATAAGGAAATCGAAAGACGAAGACAAAAAATCGTTTTCGTTCGTCTTTCATTCGTCTTACGCAATAAAAAAGTTGTTAACACACTGCGTCAGACGAATTCAAGACGAAGACGAAGATGAGACGAGACGGCCGAAATTTCGCCCACATGGAAGCCTTATGGGGTTATTCATGAAAAGCACAATTGCATTTTAATGCAAAAAATGCCACTTCAATGTTATTCACGAATGCATTTTTTTGCATTAAAATGATTTTTGTGCTTTTCATGAATAACCCCATTAAAGTCGAAGCTTTAAGCATTGTTGAAGTGCCGGTGGCGCGGTAATGAAGGTGTGAAGATAGTATTATAACCTTTTTGTCAGCTCTTTACTGAATCTCACTTTTTCGTCAACTTTATTGAAATTAATTCTATAAAAGCTAGGAATGAGGTGAAAGACGAAGCCTCGTGCCCGTAGAAAAAAAAAATTGCCGTTCCAAAAACTGTTTGAATAGCGCAAGCGGCGAAGGCACATCAGCCTAGATTTAAGCGCCGGAATCTGGCTGATAATTGAAAAAAAAAACAATAATAAATAGTCCTAGCATAGATTACACGTTTTGGCACATAGCTTGTGTCGAACATTATTGTAAAATGGATGAGTGCAGAATCCATTTTGAACGTATTTATCGCAACGCGGATGTTTGTCCTCACAGATTATTGGTCGTTCTGTTTTGTTCAGAATGACGTCTTCCTGAAAATTCGGGATAATATAGTAAACAGTGTAGCATAACTTGCATCCTCATTGATCATTCTGGGGTATGCGCAGAGCCTACATGTTTTCTGGCATGTCTTGATCATCAATTCTTTGTAAAACGGATTTTTACACATTCCACGCTGTAATCGAACTTTTTTGTTCGGAAAGCTTTAAATAATCGTTCGCATTCTCACCCTTCTGTTTCCTTCGCAATTGACTGCCGTTGCCACATCTTTACATGTAGTTGCAACTACTCTCGGACTACTGAATTGGCTTCCACATTGGCCTAATCTATTTAGCTTCTCAATATCCGTTGAAGTGAATTTCAAGTTGTCCTCTAATATTACACCCGCCCTTAGCGGAATCATTGTAGCTAACCGGAGTCTACGTGCGTTATCAACTTTTCCAAAAGCGTATCCATCATAATGCATTATTGATTTATAATCATATGAATCAGGGTAATCAACAAGGGATTGCTGAAGTTTGTCGAAGTTAACTGAAATTGTATTTTTTTATTAGTCACAAGAAGTTTGGTTCTTCAGTTTCAGACTCTTTTCAATCAGACTTTTTTTGAACGTTCCAAATAAATCTCACAGAAATCTGGGTTAAGAATAAGAATAGTATTCGCTCTCTTTCAACTTTGACGAGCTTAATTACTCACTCATCTGCCCTGGAATGACATTTGAGTAATCAACGCGAATGAATGCATCTCTGTCCGGCCTCTGATGCTCGTGCTCGAATCCAATAGCATGCATCACTTCATGCCAAATGATGTAATCAGCAATACAATCAGCTGCCAATGACAACGTTTGCCTTCCGCCGATTTTACCAACGTACGAATAGCATCCATCAAGCGGAACAATGAACAAATAATCAACTTCAGTGGTCCGATCAACAAATTTGAAACACGAAACTCTTTCAAAGTATCGAAAAGCCGAGGCGAGAATATTCTTTCTGTAATTTTGCTTTTGGAATATTATAAAATACTAAAATACCAATAAACTTTAACTATAAATAGCTCTGAGAATATTTATATTAAGAGTTGTAATTGATTTTTAGGCATTGGGATCTCACATAGGAAGCAGCAACAACCAGAGAACGGTGGAATTCCGGATTCCGCCGTTTTTTCATTCCGTTTTCCGGATTCCAGATTCCGTGAAGAAATTTTTTTCCGTTTTCCGTTTTCCGGACGTGAAAAAATGTTTTTTTCCGTTATCCGTTTTCCGGATTCCGAGTTCCCAAAATCAAATTCCGCCCTACTCTGCCAACAACGATGTTCACCGATTAACTTTTTTTCGATTTCTTGGAATTAACCCCTTTTATCGACAATTTCTAAATTAAAATGCGACCAATCAATTTAGAGGAATTATAACTTTCTTCATTTTTTAATTGATACTATTGAACGTTGACTCGTATTACGGAGCAAATTTTCGAAAAACTGACGGAATTCGTGTATTGTTAATGCTCAAACGGAGCTATTTTCTCAAGAATTTTCACTTTGTATTCCTTATGTTACGGTTTCACTATATAAATTAAATAATTATGTGTTACGTGGCCCCATTTCTCTCAATAAAAAGGATGATTTCCCTCTATCGGGTCTTTCTGGTCTTTCTGGCCAATTCGGTCTTTCTGGTCTTTTTGTCTTTTCAGATAATAAAGAATAACGGATAACCGCATGTCCTCAAAATCAACACTTAAAAAATGGATAACTCTAACTAGGGAAGGTTGTTAACTTACCATGGAGTTTCCATAGTTTCCATGGAGCACATGGAAAACTTTGGAAAATCTGTAATTTTTCAAACTTCTAAAAGTTATCAGAACTTGTGTATTTATGTGTGAAATGCCACCATATTGAAAAAAATTGACAAAAAAATTTCAAAAAAACTTATAAAAAAGGAATTTTAAGATTTGAAAAAATCGAAAAAATAAAATTGAAAAATAGTTGACCACAGCAGAGATCGAACCCCAGACCTTCCTCCTACTGTTCCCCCTCTTACCCACTTCGCCAACTTGCCACGGTTCAACTCATTAAAAATTGGTTATGATATCGCGGAGGAACTAAAGATGGTTAACCACAGTAGTTTAGTGCTGGAATTTCAGATCGAAATAACTCGGTTCGCTGAAGCGTTCAGCAAATTCGGAAAACGGATTCTTTATCAGCGTTTTCTAATCTATCGATTCACATAGGTCTCGTATGGAAACTCCATGGTAAGTTAACAACCTTCCCTAGTAAGAAGCCCGAAAAATGTTTTTGAGTTACATCTCCCCCACCCTCCATTATTATGAAAAATTAATAAAAACGCAGAAGTTAACTTTTTTTCTGAACACAGTCTCTCACAATAAACTTATGCGCAAAATCTACGCCTATGGCATTAAAAACGAAACTTACGACTGGATAAACGCTTTCCTTACTAACCGTACTTATAAAGTTAATATTAATGGGTCACTATCAAAAGAAACAAAAGTTCGATCGGGTGTACCACAAGGTTCCATTCTTGGCCCTCTCCTTTTCCTCATTTTCATTAATGACATTGGAGACAACTTTAAATCAGACTTTTTACTCTACGCTGATGACCTTAAAATCTTCTCAACAAACACCATCAACATTCAACATGATTTATTATCGCCGTAAAAAAGTTCCGACATTTTTTCGAGCCCGCGAAGCCTCTAATTTGAATTTAGAGGCTCCGCCCATTTCATCATCAGAGCGCATTTGCTATGCGCGATATATTTTTATCAGAAGAAACGAAAAAAAAATAAATTACGCAAATTGATATATTTAAACATTCGAAGAAATGTGTAAAAAATTCACGATTAATACAATTTCGTTCTTTTAATCCAGTTTAATTCTGAAAATTCAGAAGAAAAAATAAAAATTCAACAAATATATCGCGCATAGCAAATGCGCTCAAATGATGATGAATGGGAGGAGCCTCTAAATTCAAATCCCGACTCGAAAAATGTCGGAACTTTTTTACGGCGATAATAGAACTACTAGAAAAATGATGCGATACCTGGCAGACGCATATTGCTCCTGGCAAGTGTCAAACTATATCGTTTCATCACAAAAAAAAGAATGGCTAACACTAACCCTGTTTTCACAATAAATGATCAAGAGTTCCCAAGCACAAGAAAAATTCGTGACCTGGGTGTAATTTATAACTCCTCCCTTACCTTTACTGATCACTTCAGTACCATACTTCGAAAAGCCCAACAACGCATTAACATTTTTTTCAATGTCCTCCGCCGAGCAAGTTTCCAAATTTTCGCTAAATGCTTTAAAATTTATATTCGTCCTATCCTTGAATACGCAACCATAATCTTTTCTCCTGTACTAAAAGAACATATTAAACTAATTGAAAGTGTCCAAAAATCTTTCCTCGTTCGCTGTTATAAAAAATTTAATTATATTTATGTGTCATATTTTGATTGCCTTTATGATTGTAACCTTACCTCACTAGAACACAGAAGACTTATTGCTGACTTAGTTTTCATGTACAAAATATTAATTTCCAATGAAATCTCTACTAACCTAAATTTGCCAATTTCCCCAGCAAATGTAAAACATCTCAGACGTCACTCACATTATTTTCAACTCTCACTTGTAAATTTTTCCAAAGCTTACTCACAATTTTTCACTTCTCGTATCATCAAAGCTTGGAACTCTCTACCACACTCAATTTTTCCCACTAAAATATCGTCGTCCGCATTCAGAACTAACATCACTCAATTAAACCTTTCACCATAAATATCTCACATTAAATTCCGGAAAATTCTAACATTATCTCATGTATATCTCTAACTTAATATTTATTATTATCTAATCTTTTCATGTATTATTTCATTGTATTATAACCTTGAAAATATAAGAGGCAAATCTAGCCCTTTTTCAATGAATAAATATACCAAATATACCAAATCCTTATTAATCTATTCACGTTCACATGTTCAGTAATTTTTGTTGTCGATTGTGTGGTTGTTCCACTGAAATCGAAAACTTTGCGGCTTTATAACTCCGGATCAGTGTGCTTCACCGGCTCACTGAAAATTTCGCGATTAAGGGGTGAAAGCTAAACGCTAATTGACCGGTTAATTAACCGACGGCTAACCGGTGAATTTTATTTTTTAATCGAACAATTACTCGGTTATATTAACCAACGGTTAACCGGGGAATTAACCGGTGAATTAACCGGTGAAAAATGCTTTGACCGGTTAATCGATCGGTTAATTACCCGGTTAATTAACCGGGGAATTAACCGGGAAATTCACCTTCGGTTAACCGAGAGAGCACTTCATCCAAAATCAAATTTTAGGCCATAGAAGTGAATTCCGGGAAAACCAACAAAAATATTGAAAAAAGAAAAAAAACAACAACAACGACACTCCAATTATACGCGCGCGCGTTGTTTAGCAAAACTTCTCATCGGTTAACCGTTTCACCTGCGGTTAGCCGGTTAATTTCGAGCTAATTAACCGGTTAAAATTTGTTTACTCGGTTAATTACCCGTGAAAAGCGGTGAATTTTTAACGGTTAATTCACCGATTAATTAACCGAAAACTCATTTAACCGTGGAAATTTTAACGGTGAAGCACACTACTCCGGATCTACCGATTTTCCCGGTAAAATCCCCCGGACTTAACGCCCACATTTCCTTTTATTTTTTCTTCCATCCTTTTCTCCGTTTCATCGTAAATTAATCCTTTTATCAAGAATTCTGTGCTCTCTCCAATTCAACTCAATCTTGCAAAAGGCGTTTGAATGTGTGAGTAAGATGTGCAGGACCGCGATGCGACACGCGCCACGCCCTTTCAAAAATTTTAAAGCAACTTATACTTTTTTTCTATCTACGAGGACTACGACGTGATGCGGCCGAAGGGCCACCCAATTTTTCTTTTAAATTTTTAATTAATTTTTCCTTCTTTTTCTTTTCCTATCGTCATACTAATTTTATAAAAAAGGACTTGACGAAGTCGCGGAAAGGTTTCCTCGATTTCGTTTACTGAGGTTTTAGCCCATCCGATGACTCCTTATTTTCCTTTTCTTTCCTTTGATCCTTCTCTTTTCTAATAAACGGGTTATTGGAAGAACCGTTTTCTTCCTCTTCACTTAGTTAATCATAGATATGAATAGGACCGCAGCTGATGTACTTCTCGACTTGAAGTAAGCCTAAGCCTAAGCCTAACCTTAACCAAAGTGTGTCCTCAAAGAAAATTCATGGGATGAGCATTACTTTGAGGCGCTGTAGCATTTCAAATATCACGATGAAGCGAAAATTTACGGGTTATGGGCCGGAATCGTCAAGAAATATCCAGCCACCTAGCAATTTTCTTTTTTGTGCGTATTTTTGTTGTCTGCCAATAAAATTGCTCTAAAAATTACTAGTGTTATTCGAGTATGTCTATTAACATTTTCAGAAAAAAAACCCCCCAAGAAATCCTCCAAAAATAACTAAAAACCACTGCCCACTAGGATAGCGCCCCGTTTTCTTTATTATCACACCGCTTATCTACTCGAAGGAACAGAGTGTCCGATGCACTTTGGGGACCGACCAGCCTGCTCTCGGCGGATCTACGAGTCAGTGCCGACACATTTACATGTCAATTCCCAATATATAAAACTAATGCATTAATGATATTAACTTTGTTGGTTAACAATTTTAAGATGACTTTGTAAGCCGAAATACAACAGCAAAAGCTTACCAAAAACTTTGAAAATACCTTTTCTATAGACAATTTTATATTCGATTATCTTGAAACACTTACTGATTAGAGGAATACTGCGGTGATATCAGTATCGGCACAATGTTGTTTTCCCATCGATTCATTGAAGTCGCCTTTATGGAAACACCACGAATCGTTAAATCCGAATTTTTCGAATTTTCATATCGTTGTAATTGTGCAGGAGTCAATACTAAAATAGAAATTTATTTATTTTTTTCAGGTTTAGGCAGAATCTGCAAACCCACACATATCCCCAAATACGGTGTGCTCCTTGTTTTCATCTTTTATTAATTCTTGATTAATTTCCCAAGACTGTTTAGCCGCATTTGAGAAGAAGAAAGCACTGAATAGAACTAGGAAGAATAAACAATCACAGAGATTCGTTTTGTCCAGCATTTATTGTCCAGGTGAAGAACAAAAGGAGACTTTTAGACATGCCATTGGCTATTTTATACTAACGGACAACACATTGAAGAATATAAAGAGACGAACCCGCTGAGCACACAGAATCAGATGGGTGCGGCTTTTTTTTATTTGCTCTGGAACGGAAGAATAGACGTGATTGATTCCAGGCCTGAAAAACCAACGAGCACCTAATTGTTTTAATTCAATTTTCTCGTTCTCCATAAAAACCATTATTAGGAAAATATGAAAGTGTGCGACCGGGGAGGAGCTCTTGCGAAACTTTGGGGCACGATTAAAAATGGGTTTGTTGGGTTTCATTTCCATGAATTTCATGATCCAAGATACTTTGTTAAAAAATTATTTTTTATATGGAATTTTTAATGAAATGGTTCACGCAATGTTTTAAAATTGCATAAATACGTTCATGAATAATTGACACAAAAATGCATTTTTCTCGCGCCTCATAATTGCACGTATTATTTCTCTATTATCCTAATTTTTCAACTTTTCTTTTTCGAGGATTCCGTTTTTGACCATTCCTCATCTTTTCCACAAATGGGAACTACTGCCTGGTCATCTCAAAAAAAAGTACCACGTGACCTCTCCAATCCTGCAAACGGGAGCCGCTAGTGCCTTCTAGATAGATTCAGGGTTGACCATTATTTGTATTGTAAGGAGAGGGAGCATGCGAAGCATGAGCATGATGTGAAAGCTAATGATGAAAAAATGTTCAGCGCTATCTTAGTTGGGGGTGGGCCAATGATTTTTAGTAATTTTTAGAGCTTTTTTTTGAATTTTTTTTCTGGAAATGTTCATAGACATAGTCGAATAACACTAGCCATTTTTAGAACAATTTTATTGGCGGACAACAAAAATACGTACAAAAAAGAAAGTGACTAGGTGACTGGATATTTCTTGGCGATTCCGGCCCATTTCTCTTAAAATTTCGCTTTGTCATGATATTTGAAAGAATGATTCACTGTCTGATGATCGAAACCTAATGCTTGCAAAAAAAAATTTGCAAAAACCTCCAAAAATGACTAAAAATCATTGCCCCCCCCAACTAAGATAGCGCCAAATTTTCGGCTTTCCAGGCGAAAATTTTTAAATTTCAAGAAATCTCTGATGTTAACGATTGCAGACGTCCATATTGCTAAATCAACAAAATGTTTACTGTTTGTAACGTTGTTAAGACGGATTAGGTTTTGTCTATATAGTTCTACAGTATCCCAAGTACCCAGATACCTCTTAAAGATATGGTTGCGAAGCGCCCTGGTGGCAATGACTCCATCCCGCATATCAAAGAAAGAGGTCCACGTTCTTCCGAGTTGAGAAAAAGCCGCAAATATCTGATCGCAAGCGAGCATTTGTGGCATGGCGCAAGTTCGTCTAAACTGGACTCAAAGTCATTGGAAACGAGTTTTGTAGAGAGATGAAAGCAAGTTCATGTTGCTCGGGTCTGACGGAACGTGCGACTACTGCGAGGCTCGAGATTCTACCCAAAATATAAAACTACAATTTGGTGGCGAAATCACTGGTTATGAAATTTGAAGCCATTTGTGACTCGATTTAAAGCCACATTTTCACTTTGTGCAATAATATTACATTGCCTCTAAGCCAGGCCTTCAAAAAATTTCATTAAAATGTAATTCAGGATTCACAAGCTGCAGACCATGACTAGATTCAAACGTTCAATGTGAAACAATTCCTTTATGCTTTCTATTCAAGTGTTTCGCTGGAAATAAATCAAAGAATAAAATAAAATTTTATCTCTATTCAAAATTATTGATTAAAAAAATAAGATGATGGAATGGAACAAAAAGCAAAAATGAATACGAAATGAAAGAAAGAATATTCACGACGATGACTAACTAGGGAAGGTTGTAAACTCGCAGTGGAGTTTCCATACCAGACCTATGTGAATCGATAGATTAGAACACGCTGATAAAGAATCCGTTTTCCGAATTTGCTGAACGCTTCAGCGAACCGAGTTATTTCGATCTGCTAATTCAGCAAATTCTGAAAACGGATTCTTTATCAGCGTGTTCTAATCTGTTCTAATATATTCACATAGGTCTGGTATGGAAACTCCATGGTAAGTTAACAACCTTCCCTAGTAAGGCTAAGTATTTCCTCATTGCTGACGTAAAATCGTTTTGCATTTTACAATTTTGACGGTTTGCTCCTTTTATCAAAAGTTTTCAACTCGTTCGCAACCATATATGCACGATTTTTGGGTTCCAATGTACTCCAGTGTAGCAATTTGCTAGCAACTTTCCATATTCCTTCCGTTCTTCCGAATCTCATGGGGCCTCCTGTATGAATCGGCCAACCAAATCCAAGAATGCTAAAATTCATTTTAATGTGAAAAAAATTTAATTTAATCGAGTCGACTCTCAGTTAACAAAATTATTACTTTTTCATTTCTTAAATTTATATTTTTCGCCAACTACAGTAAAACAAATTTCACAATTATATGACGGAGTGTTTGCAGACTTTCGGCAATCTCAGCAAGTTGCACACCAGAGAAGGGCGGAATTCCGGATTCCGCCGTTTTTTAAATTCTGTTTTCCGGATTCCAGATTCCGTGAAAAACATTTTTTCCGTTTTCCGTTTTCCGGATTCAAAGTTCCCAAAACCCAATTCCGCCCAACTATGAGTTCTAATACTTTATTCTCAATTGTTGTGAAAAGTGTACTTTTTTGAACTTCCGCAAAAATTTTTGCGAACAGAGCGCATTTACATCATTTGATTCCCTCATTAATGGTTAAAATTCCGTTTTCCGCATTCCGGATTCCGGATTCCGAGTTCCCAAAATCCAATTCCGCCCTTCTCTGTTGCACACCGTTTTCTCACCATATCTGTTTTCTTAGTGCAATACGGTGAAGGGAATACTTACAACATGATATCAATCAAACTTTCGTGACTGATAATTCCTTCTTCCATGCACAAAAATCCCTCATTCACAGTTGGGTACAGGATAAATTCTATAACATCCTGAATCATAAAATCCGATTTATTTCCATTAATAACGAAATTAATAAATACCTGGTCATTCAGAATTTGAATGTTTGGATTAGCGTTTTGGGAATATTGGCGAATGATCTGCTCCATATCCATATCAATTTCTTTTTTTTGAGTTTTCTCATCGTATTTGTAGAATCCTCTATCTAAACATATATATATATATATATATATATATATATATGTATTATCGAATCGCGAGTACGTGGTTTGTCGTTTAGAGGCGGGGTTTGGGTCTCGTTAGGGGATAGCGCGTTTTAACGCGCCAATTTAAAAATTGTAAGGAAGCGCACACGCTGCGTTTGTGATTTCTTTTCGAAAATTGAAGCGAAATTTGACAATAAAAATTAATAAAAGAACATGATTTTCGAAGCAAAATATAAATAGAAAAAATTCCTATATTCGCTTCAATTTTCGAAAAGAAATCACAAACGCAGCGTGTGCGCTTTCTTACAATTTTTAAATTGGCGCGTTAAAACGCGCTATCCCCTAACGAGACCCAAACCCCGCCTCTAAATGACAAACCACGTACTCGCGATTCGATAATATATACAGTGCGGTCAATATCTATAGGACCCCCTCTAATCTATGTATACATCTATCCGGAGAACGGAAAGAGATATCAAAAATCTGTAAGCGCCATTCGATTTTAAACATAAAAAAACATGAAGATATGTACCACTTTCCAGGCCCTTGTAACAACAAAAAACGTGCATCTGCAAACGGTAAATATCTATAGGACCCCTCCTTTTCTGCTGTTTGCAGATAGGAGGTCCTGCGGAACTTTGATCTTCATGAAATTTTGGTCCCGGCGTTTTTTTGTGTTCAAAATCGAATGAAGCTTACAGATTTTTGATATCTCTTTCCGTTCTCCGGATAGGTGGATAGATTAGAGGGGGGGGGGTCCTATAGATATTGACCGCACTGTATATAAAAGTGAACGATTTGAAAAAAGAACTGACTTGTTTTTCTGCCGTATCGTTTTTGTCTCCACATTTCCTTTTCAACCGGGTTCGGCTCTAATCCATTCTCTTTCTTCAACCTCTCCATTACATCAAAACCATTCATATCGGCTACGGTCATTGGCCCCATCATGAATCCAAAATTTTTAATGATTCTATCAATTTGGTGTGGGAGGTACCCATATTGATACATTAACTTCTGACTTTGTTCAAAGTAAACAGCCAAAAGTCGATTAAATACGAAAGACGGACTGTTGCCTACAAGCACTGGAAGCTTCTTTATAGACTTGCATGCCAGGAATACAGTGGCAATTGCTATGGAAGATGTTTTAGATCCGTAAACAACTTCGACCAATCTGATAACGTTGGCTGGGTTGAAGAAGTGACATCCCACCAGTCTAGATGGATCGGACAATGTAGAAGCAATCTTAACCTTGAAATGATGAGTGGACAATTCAAAATGAAACTATACCGTATCCAGATCTAGGCTTGAAGTGTTTGTTCCAAAGATACAGGAGGCGTTACAAATTCCATCGAGTTTTTTAAAGAGTTCCTTTTTTAATGCCATTTCCTCGAAAACTGATTCAATAATCTGGAAGGCAAAATTACACATTTTTTATGCAGAGAATCTCATTTTTATACCAAATCACAGTTCTTAAGCTTCTGGAAATCTGTAATAATAAGCAAATGATTTTTCAGTTTTTCGATTCTCCGCTCGTTTAATCGATTCAATGTTTTCTCTTGATTGTACATGATTTCCAGCTCTGTTTTACATTTCTGAAAAGAAAGATTTAAACGATTTACTATTCGGCATTCGAGCAAGTTGCCTGTTCATTTCTCACGACCAAGTAAGTCTGAAACCCAGCTAAACAAAAACAGACAGCTATCGCTTTTCCCATAGTTCCGCCACCAATAATTGCCACCGATTTCACCGGCATCGCTTTAGAGGTTGTATGGTCTCCACGATGATCAGGAAGAGCCCACTGAAAGAATTGTTATAACGAAAAAATTCTAAAATCCAATCCAGAACTTGGCCTGCCAATTGATGTGCGTCCATCAAGTAGTTTCTCACTTCTTCTGGAACGTTCTCCATTTATTTCCCGGAAAATTGATTTCAGATTCTGTAAAAAAAAGCATGTTTAGTTGAAAGTCGAACTGCTGAATGACGCGCTGAAAATCTGCAGAGAGCTACTGTTGCATGCATTTTATACGGCTCGTTTGTTTATAGTATATCACGTTCTCACTGCCGACCTTTTGACTTATTCCGTTAATGATAACGAATAGGATGCACATCTGAAATGTGTCCGGATTGCCCGGCAATACTTCCAGGTTGTTGTTTCATTTGCATTTGATAAGGAGCAATCATAGTTTGGTATTACAGCAAAACGCTTAAAAAATATTACACAGGATTGTCATCGTATTTGCCTTGTAGGCACTGAGAGCAAAACTCAATTTGCCGATTATTGCAAAAACCGTCTTTCGAATTTTTTTTAGATTTTTAGATCTGTAAAAATGAAAATATTTTTTCAGGCGTTATGCAGCGTTCCAAATAAATCTTGCGCAGAAAATTGTGCCACAAAAGGTATCCGTCAATTCCACGCTTTGGCTCCGGTGGCTTCTGCTTCTCACATTGAGGGTCTCTTCGGACTATTTGGGAAACATTATATGAATAGCTTCTTCTCGGACGACTACCGTACTTGTATTCAATTATGAATACTTCATTTTTTTATTTCCGCACTGTATCAAACCATTATCATGTGCCCATACAATATTAAAATTTGTCAATCTCGATGATGAATCATAAATTCCTCACCGAGATTAAAGCCATTTTACGCCTCCGCGGTTTTTATTGTATAAAAGAAGAGCTAACCGGCTACAGCCGGCATTCTAATCTTCTTTTCATTCTTTTTTAGTTCAATTTTTACATGTATCTTTTCGTATAGATTTTGCTTACTATTAGTTGAATAAAGGCTTAATTATCCAAGTTTGAGGCCTATTCTTTCCCCACAATCAACCCCACGGAGTGCACATAACAACCAGTCTTTTTTTAAGACTCTCCTCTTTCAATTCCCAGAAAAATTCAAATAATGATAAGCTACATGTGCAGCGAGCTCTTGATTCAGACTACACCAGAAGCGCCTAGCCATCAGACGTTTCTGTGCTATATCATTCACAAAACTGATACAAGAATGGATTCCTAGAGACTAAAAACGACATGTCGGACGAGATCGCAAAACGAAGATCGCAAGACATGGTTAGCTGTGATCCGCACTCACACAATCGACTAAGTAACTAAGTATTTAAGTAAAATAAAAAATAAAATAATAAAATAATGAAATAGAAATAACAAAACGAAAAACAAGACAAAACGACAATTCAGATTTTCAGATGAAGGACCCATATTTCGTCATCGATATTCGTCTGTTGCTCATGAGAGCTCACTTCTGGTGGAATACGGTTCATGTTTGTACGATGTACAAAATACGGATAGGTAAAACCGATAAAAACTTTATTTATTAATTTTAATTTTAAATTTTTTTTTTGCAATTATTTTATTCTCAGGTTGCTCCCACGTGGAGATTGCAGAGGAAGTCATATTGCAGTACCAATAAAAGGAATCTGAAGAACCATGAAATTATTGAATTATTGAACAAAATTTTAATTTTTCGTAAACATGGCTAATACTTTTACGCATATTTTAAATATTTCCAATTTCAAGGTATTTTAGAGATAACGACTCTAGTGAGAGACTCAAATAAATATCTTATTGTTTGGGTGCCATTTTCCAGATTATTACTTGGTATCGTACGCGCTCACATACGGATCTGAAACTTGAACCCATACACATGGCATCGCTGAAAGAATCCGTGTGACGCATGCATCACTAGAAAGAATATTAATTGGATAACGGTCTTCATTGACTTCCACAAGGCAGAGAGCCACATGTGAAAGCATTCGAGCACAAAGAGTAGAAACAGTCTATATTAACCTGCTCAAAGAGTGCTACACTAACTGCACAACCACCTGCACATCATTAAACAGACAAGTTGAGGTACCCGTTGAATTCGTTTGACTTGCGTAAGTCTCGCGTTTATACTTGCGTTTATGGCGTAAGACGAATGCAAGACGAACTAAAAGACGAACGAGGACGAATAGAAAGAAGAGGAGACGAACGACGAGAGGAAAGACGACTTTTTGTCTTCGTCTTTCATGGAAACCTTAATTCTCTAAGCAGGCGATCTCCGACCGCAAAACTGGGCAAATTTCTAAAGCTAAAGTTGCATATTATAGTAATTTTAGTTATAGAAACTTTACTGATGTTGTTAAAGAAATGATAAAAATTAATGTCAGCTCGAAAATTGTAGATCTCTTTATGACACTGAATAGAAAAAAATCAAATTAATTAATCAGATTTAATTCTGAATTTTTTCTTGATTACTTAATTAAGGCTAATCTTATGAATTAGTTGTAACTGGATGATTTTCTAGATTTCCTAGCTGCAAATCAAAACTTTCGAATAGCGAAAATAATTTATGTCTTTTTAAAAAATGTGCCGGATTAAGGCCTCTACGAAAGACGAAATAGCTTCGTCTTGGATTCGTTTGACGCAGAGATAGACATTGTGCTGGTTGACGTTGGTTTAATTGACGACGTAAGACGAATGCAAGACGAACTGAAAGATGAACGACGACGAGACGAGAGGATTCCACGAAAGACGAAACAAGTCGGTGGTCTTTCGTGGAATCATTATACGCCGGATAACAGTTTTCTCCGTAGTGTATTTTTCTAGAAATATATAAAAACGAAATCGGCAAACCGATCCATCCAGCTCTACGAAAAAATGATTTTACAAAAAACAAGAAAAGCAAGTCACATTGATCTTCACTCTCACTAAAAACTCACTTTGTGGAAATAACAATGATGCATTCCTCTCGCTCTTCCCTCGTGGTCATCCTATCCACACCCCACTGCCTTCGGCCATACGAGACGCTATAATAATTTGATTTGGTGACCGAAGGAGCAAGATGAGCGAGCCTCCCTCTGATTATGGCTCTCTTCTCATCTAATCATGCTAGTGTACCCTCCCCAGAATCTCTATTACCAAAAGCCATGATTCATGTTACGAGCAGCAGTGTTAGAGAGAAGTGTGGCATTCGGCATTTTCACTTTGTCCTTCATTATCATCAGATCGCAATATCACAGATTTAGAGCAGCCTTACAGAGTTTCCCAGTGACTTCTCTTTCTCAACGAAAACATTTATTTTTATTGTTTCTTGTTTCTCTCCACTACTACAAATGGCAACCACTCGCTCACGTAGACTGAATTCGCTAAATTAATTAATTCAATGTCATTTGTGCAATGCTTCTTTTGAGAAACGCAACATTGCTTTGTTATAATTCCTAATTATTCGTCGATTTTCACGTCGAGTTTCAGTTGCTTTAAAACTGATTGTGACGGCGATGATAACTTGTTTCCGTTTGAAGTGAGAATTACTGTTTGAACCCGATGATGTGCTCGACTATTCCGTATCTTTGACACAGTCAGTGTGGTGAAAGAAAACATTTGAATTACTCAATAAAAGTATAATTTTTTAATTTAATAAAGTAAAAAAAAATTTATATTAAAAAATACGTTTTCTTTTCTGGTATTTAACAATATTTTTTGTTGGTTTTTATAGTATTTCTTCTGATTCAAATGGGAAGCAAAAAATATTACATTGCTGAAAAAAAAAATTCTAGCAAAAAATGAAAAACAAAAACTAACTAACCGTGGCAGAGTTTCCGACCCGTAGGCTCTCCCGATCGTCAGGTTGTACAGTAGAGCGCGGGAAACCTTTTTTGTTTTCTATTTTCTTAATATCTTGTGCAATTATTCTTCTTATTTTTGACTTTTTTTTAACAAAAAATTCATTCAAATATTTTTGATTTTTGAGAGAAATCCTATTGCTACTGCTAGCTAATTTTAAACAGTTTTTTCCTGCCGCAAATGTTCACTTTCAAGATATTATTTGAAACATTTGCAGTTATTTTAAGCCTTGAATTCTGCATAAATGAAATGTATAAATTATAAATTTCCGCTTTTTTTTTAAATTTTTTTTCTGAAAATCAAATAAACTGCTTATTAAACAACAACAAACTTTATAGCATTAACAGTTTCTGAATCATCCATCTTAAGCTTTGATGACTGCCTGAAGTCTCCTCGGACAACACCTCCGCCTTAACAATCTTCTCGATATACAGTGCGGTCAATATCTATACGACCCCCCCCCCCTATATTTTGGGCGCACAGAAAAAACTGAAAGATATATCAAAAAACGGTCAATGCCATTCGATTCACAATTAAAAATAACCCCGACAGACAAAGTTTCATATTTTTATCATTTTTCTTGACCGCGTACCATCCGAAAAACCAATATGCAAGCGGTCAATATCTATACGACCACCTCCATTTTTTGAGTGAAATCGAGGCTTTTGGAGAAGGAAAGCCCCTTCTGAACTTTTCGAATTACATTTTTCTGTTCTTTTTTGCTGTTTTTACTCAAGTTTATTATGTTCTAATTGTTTTAGTGATGTAACTGTCTTCGGAATTTGAGCCTGTTTATGCTCACACCATTTGAAAAACAAGATTCATATTTATTCTGGAATTCAAGAATAAAACAACGAACTATTTTATAAATGAGGAAATCAGTAGCTGGTCTCTCCTCCATCCTTTTTAATGACTTCGCTGACCCGATTCGGCATACTCGCGACGAGATTTTGGAGCTCCACGCTTGTTACACGATTCTATTCCTCTTGCACGGTGTCCTTGAGCTCTTGGACGCTATTGAACTGACGCCCATTCTTGTAGACTCGACGTGCTAAGATACCCATGGAATGTGGACAGCCCAGATGGCTACAGAAGATACTGGAGAGACCTTCGAAAAGATCCAAGAATGTTCTCGCGTTGCAACTTTAGAGGAGGGTCTCTTGCGATATGGGGAGCGTTTTATGATGGGAAGAAACTGAATCCACAGTTCATCACAACTCGCGAAACTTCTGATTCTTACCAGAAGATCCTTCAGAAAGCGATTGTCCCCTTCTTCAGAAACCGCCGTCGCTCACCCAACAAGACAATGCGCCAATTCACAAGAGCAACTCCACACTTGCGTGGCTCGCAGCCAAAGGGATCAAGGATATGAAGTAGCCAGCATGCAGTCCAGATCTCAACCCTATTGAGAACCTTTGGGGTATCTTGGCACGTCGACTCTACAAGAATGGACGTCAGTTCAATAGCGTCCAAAAGCTCAAGGACACCGTGCAAGAGGAATGGGATCGTGTAACAAGCGTGGAGCTCCAAAATCTCGTCGCGAGTATGCCGAATCGGGTCAGCGAAGTCATTAAAAAGGATGGAGGAGAGACCAGCTACTGATTTCCTCATTTATAAAATAGTTCGTTGTTGTATTCTTGAATTTCAGAATAAATATGAATCTTGTTTTCCAAATGGTGTGAGCATAAGTAGGCTCAAATTCCGAAGACAGTTACATCACTAAAACAATTAGAACATAATAAACTTGAGTAAAAACAGCAAAAAAAAATACTGTTTGAATATTTTTAGTTTCTTTTTGAATGAACCCTTTACCTGTGCTTCACTTTTAATTTTGTTTTTAACAAGCGTTTGCTCTCTTGGCTCCTGCCATCTGCTTCTCGAACCATGAGCATAGGCCATGCTCCAAATGAGATATTGCGGCTAGCGATTTTTATAAACAGTCAAATCTGGTTTAAAAAATCATTTGGACTTTGCGAAAATTATCAAACGAGTATAGATTCTCAGTTCAATTCTCAATTTCCAAATTGAACTGTTCTAAAAAAATTGAAGTACTCTTAGGGGGGTCTCTCTCCTCTTTTTCTTCTTGAAAATGTCGCGTTAAATGGCAAAAAGCACTTCTATATCTTCAGTAAAAAATTTTGCATATTCTCCTGGCACTTCTACATTTTTCCACTCTATTCGCCTCCTCCGTTTTCGCCTCTCTCCCCCCCCCCACCCTCCTTTTTTTTGGTCGCAAACATATCGTGAATTGCGCCACATATCCGTTTTGCCTTGTCCTTGTCTCTCGTACACTTTTTGTCTCCTCGTGCTGATAAAAATGTGAAAAATGAGGAAGAACGCTTGGTCAACGTGAAACTCCCGACTCCCCTTTGTTGAATCCCTTGGGAGAGTTTGATGAAGGACGTCAGACTACTTCACGACGACTGAAGAAAATGCCTATCTCCTCTTCATTTTCTCATTTCTGGAATGACTATTGACTGTGGGATAAGATTCTATTATTGAAAAAAAAAACAATTTTAAACAAATTTCATATTCCGTTATCCTGAAACAGTAGAATTTCGATAATTCGTAAAAAAAAACTTCTGTGAATGGCTTATTTACTTAGTTACTTAGTTGATCCGTCAATCGCTTGTGTGGGCTCGGATCACAGCTTGCGATCTTGGACGATGGTGGTCCATAAAGTGGTCAGTCGATTTTCTCGATATATTGAGACTTCGGTAATTTCCAAGAATTGCCCCCCACAATCGATAATAGCCCCCCAACCAGCGTTATTCATTATCAAAATTGATGTGGGTGATAATTACTGTAGGGGGGGGGGGGGGCTTCTATACGAAGTCGTTATCCAATATTAATCCCCGACCAGTTGAAATGGGGGGGGGGTGAACATTTGGATCGTAGGTAATCTCAATCTACAATAATCAACCCCCAACAAACAGTACTAATCCCCCCCCCCCCACCAGAAGATCCAGGAATGATCCCCCCTTCCAATATTTCCATGAGATTCAGACGAAATGAAATAAAAAAAATGAAAATGAAACTAGTTCATGATGCCACGTAAAAATCGAAAATAATTATGAAAATTGTAAAAATTGGTGAAAAAAACTGACGTTAGGGGAAGGGGTGGGGGCTCATTCCAGTCTTCCACCGGGGGGTCACTCTTATATTAAACGGGGGAGAGTTATTGTATTATACCAAGACTTCCTTTCGTAGTTAGTCGGCCCACCTCACCTCATGTCGTTTTTTGGTCTCGAGGAATCTATTCTTGTATCAGTTTCGTCCGTCTTCCGCCTGTTCTTCGCATAATGACGTCCAACAATCGAATTCGGGGCAGGTGAGATCGTCATTAGTGTTTCTGATGTTGTTGAATGCCGCCCAAGCTGCCCATCTTCTGGATCATCGGGCTGGCAGTTTGTGGGTCGAATGATGTAGGCTGCAAATCTGAAGTGGGTAAGATTAAGATTTTTCAGCTCTTGAGAAAGTCTGCCGTGATTTTGTCATCACCTGCTGCCTTCCCGTTTGGGAAAGAACTGAGGGCAGTTCGCACTTCTTCTGGAAGGAACGGTGGTGCTGATGGTGAGAGAAGAGAAGCTGCTGCTGAATAGTTTCGAGTAGAACTTCTGAATCTCCTGTTCTATCTTTGTCCTAGAAGTGATTCTTTCGCCACTTGCTGGAGACTTGAGGCATGGTATTTGAGATTTGTATTCTGTAATATCTCAACGCCGTTTGGTTAGAAGTTGGCGATTTGCTACCGAGATTCTTTTGTATGCGTGGATGGATGATCTTGTTATTGTTCTATCTTATAGATTCTTGATTCATAGATTTTTTTTAGATTCTTAGATTTTGATAGTCTTGATCAATGTCTGTAAGGTAGCCGATAATATGAACCATATCTTAGGGAGGTATCTGGGTTCTCAGGGATACTGTAGAACTATACACACAAAATCTTCTAAACTGCCTTGACAACGACATAAGTTGTCAAAATTTCGCTCTCTGTAAGTCTGCTTTTGGATGCGACAGACCTGCAGTTGAAGGTGCACACTGGAAAATCGATTCGTTTGGTTTTGGGCTGTTTTTTCTTTTTTTCCTTTTTCAAGTGGTAGACGACCGGTACTCCGAGATTTGATCGCCTCTCCCGACTTGCTTCTGACTCTACGGTATAAGAAGCAGAGGCCGAGTGCGGAGGACTGAGGCAGGTTTGGTTGCTATTTGTAGCAATTGTTGTGTGCCCGTTTACTCCGTTTTGGCCTGCTAAGGTAATGACCAGCTATCAGGCCACAGAGAGTATTGGGCGCTAACTCCGACCCGATATGACACATACCCATTAGCCAACTGAGACTCTTCCGGGGTGCCAATCTCCTCCGGATATGTGGAAGAAAAGCAGTTGTTGATCTTCTAGAAGCTGAATAACTGTGAAGTTTTCGCTTTGAAGATGATCAACGATAGTTCTTTGAGGATTCTTGAGAGTCGCCGCAAGTTCGCGTGCCTGGTTCTTCTTTAAGCGCTATGGAGATATCCGCGTCAGGATTCACCAACACGTGGACGACCGGATCTCGGTTCATCTTCAAAATCCTGGTTCTCGTCATCAAACTTTTCGAACCAAAACTTGATGGTAGTGTAGAAGGCAGAGTTCTCGCTTAACACGGCACACAAGTTACGACAAGCTTCCCTGCATTTGCGACGTTGGAGAAACTCGTACTGAAAAGCACCTCAGAGAGCCTGGCGATCAGATCACGTCTTATCTTCGTCTTGAATTCGTCTGACTTAGTGTGTTGACAACTTTTTTATTGCGTAAGACGAATGCAAGACGGACTGAAAAACGAACGAAGACGAATTTTTGTCTTCGTCTTTCGTGGAAGCCTTGGGAGACGGAGTAGTTCTCGTCTAACACGACACTCAAGTTACATACGACAAGCTTTGCTTCATTTTCGGTCTTGAAGATTCTCTATTCTTAGCAAATTCTCGCTAATTTTTAGCGCTACCTGTAAGCTTGTCAGGTGTGTTAATAATGCATAATATGCACAAAAAAACAGAGTCTAAAAAACACTGAGCAATGACGAAGCAAAATTATGAAGACTTTCGTTCAACCTAATAAATTCATTGGAACTATTACCGTAAAACCTCTAATTGATTTGCACCCATAATTGATTTGCGCCCCTAATAGTATTGCCTCCCTAATTGTCTTGCCCCTTCGTGATGACAAAATCGGCGCCACGACAGATTTTTTATATCCAAATTTGAGGTTTGAGAACTGTAAACCACCCATACGCCTTTCAATAGTAAAAAGAGATAAGCCAATTCAGACGTGTTATTTTTTCATTATTTCATCTTTTTTAATTGTTTTTTCTTCTTTCTGTTTGGTGATTTTCTATTTTTAAATGTTTTTCTCGATCACGTATTGGACCTCCAGATGAATACGTCGAAAAAATTGTTGATTTTTGTCTTTCTGTTGAAAAACTGATGCTCCAAAATAACTATAACTACACTGATTCCTGTAATGAAACGGCGAATTATTTGGATTTCTCAAATAGTTTGAGTATCGATGGGAGCAAATCAGGTAGGTCGTTCAACAAAAAAATAAATTAAAGAGTTCAGGTCTCTGTAACTACATACAACTGGACATGACAAGCTTCATATCTCTGTCGTGCTTACTGCTCGCTCGGACGGATTCAAGTGTCGTCCGTTTGTTTTGCTTCCGAAAAAATGTCCTATTGCATCGATTATTAAAAAGTTTGGTTCCTCGATGGAGCTGTCATGGTCAGAGAGAACATTTTCAATGATGAGACCACAGAGCATCATATCGTTGCAACATTAACACGGATACCAAGAAAGTGATGAAAATCCTACGTGTTGATATGGCTGTGATCCCTGGAGGGACCACTAAATTCATTCAGGTAGAAGACGTCGAATTTCTGGCATTCCAACAGGATTTCAATTGATAAATTGGACACTTCCATTCATATTATTTCGTAATTTTCGTTTGCTTTTTGCTTCGAATTTTTGTTCAAAATTTTGTTTGTTTTTTGACTTACTGAAATTCTTGTCATTTTTGACTGAAACTTTTTTGAAAATTGTAATAAATTCTTGTTGTTTTGAAAAGTCGACAAAAAAAACAACGAGAAAAATAGTTTTTGAACAATAGTATTGCACCCCTTATTGATTTGCGCCCCTAATAGTATTGCTCCGCGGAGACAGGCTTGAACAATAGTATTGCATGCAACACTATTTGAGTTTTTACGGTATATAATACTTCAATATCTAATATTTAATATTTATTTATTTAATATTTAATATTTATTAATATGTACTATTATTATTTAATATTTGATAGCAGTAATTTCTCTTTTTTTAAATTCAATTAGTTTGTCAATAAATTCAATTATTTAAAACTGATAATTCAATACCGTTTCTGGTTTTTTCCACTTTTTGCTGTATTCTCCTTAAAAAGAGCAGTGTTTCGATTAATTCGTGTGGCTTCAAGATAGAAGAGTTTTCCGTTTTAGTTCCGAGCCCATTGTCCAATTTGTCCAATTTTTGCAACTCGAAATGCTATTTTTTTGTCAATCTAATAGTGTAATCGGACGTCCGCACTAAACTAATGGGCGAAGACATTGAACCGCGTTGTTATTCATCCATTTTGAATCTTTGTGCTCCATACTTTTCTCTTTAAATACTCTGAAATTTTCAATTTTTTTGCATATTCACACGTTTTCGTTCAGTTGGGTATTAAGTAATCTTTATTGTTTGCGGGGGTTTCTATAGATTTTTCGAAATTCAAGACGTTTCCTTGTTTCAATTTTCACGTTTCCAGGTGTCCTTCCGATGAAACGGGATCTCTTTTTGGCAATATGATATTCGAATTGTTGTGATTCTTCAGACGTCAAACAAGTAACGACGGAGAGAGGAAGACAGCCAACAAGGTGAACTAAGGTAATTCTATGAAATGTTGACTGGAATAGCTCTGGTTGCTCACACGAAAACATCAGCGATCTCTCTTTAAAATTCTTAAAAAATTGTTTTTCTTTTAATTAAAAGCTTTAAATGCTTCAAAGTTCTATGCATGTTTTCCATGTGATTCTCACTGTAACAGGTCTTCCAAATCATTCACAATTTAGTCTATCAATAAAAAAAAGATTATGGACGGCAGTTTATGATGAAAAGCGTAGCGCATTCAGTCGAATCGTTACAACTGTACCAATCTAGCACAAGAATCCCCACAAGCTGTGGCTATATCTTGCCCCAAGCTTTTCGTAAACTTGTTATTAAGACTTCCATTTGTACGAAATTTTTTCCGTCTCGTCTCATCTTCGTCTGGAATTCGTCTGACGCAATGTGTTAACAACTTTTTCATTGCGTAGGACGAATGCAAGGCGTACTGAAAGACGAGCGAAGACGACTTTTTCTCTTCAGTCGCCAGAGTTAGTCAAGGGATTTACAACTCTATCACAAGTAAGGCTCCCACGAAAGACGAAACAAATCGGTCGTCTTTCGTGGAATCCTTTCGTCTCGTCTTCGTTTGTCTTTCAATTCGTCTTCTAGACGATGACGAAGACGAGACGAGGCGGTTTTATTTCGTCTTTCGTGGAAGCCTTACTGGTGGCAACACCAAACTTGCGGAGTTTTGCTGAGCTATGCACAGTTGAGTCGGGCTTTATATGTTGTTCACTACCTGTTACCCAGCGCCCCCGCCTCGTTATTAAAGCGTTTTTTAAAATAATTGTAATTGTGCTCAAGGTCGTCTCAATTTTTCGATTGTCGGCTTAAAATTAACAATGAATCTGACAAAATCTTGATGCTGAATTTGGTAATTTCATATCGTTTTGAACAAATCATTTGTTAAACCACTGAATGGCTCTGGAACTAATATTTGAACGATAGTTCCAGAGCCATTTTCGCGTTAATTTTTCATTTTTTGCGAAATTTAGTTCGAAAAAACAACCAAAAAATTCAAGATTTACAATGCTTTTATTGCTTGCTGAGCTCATTTCCGTTGCAGTTCTGATAGATGTCACGTACCGCAAAAATGAATTTTTATCAACGTTTTTCTAATTCTTCCTGAATGGCGTAACTAGGGCTTTCATGAAAGACGAAGACAAAAAGTCGTATTTCCTCTCGTCGCTCGTCTCCTCTTCTTTCTACTCGTCTTTGTTCGTCGTTTAGTTCGTCTTGCATTCGTCTTACGCAATAAACGCATTTATAAACGCAAAACTTACGCAAGTCAGACGAATTCAAGACGAAGACGAAGACGAGACGAGACGGCGGAATATTCGCCCAAATGGAAGCGTTATTTGTGACGCATTATAGTTCTGAAGCCAAATCAATCAAGAGACTCCGGATCGGAAAGCTTCAAGCCCTCTGCCTGCTTTGTCTATTGTTACGATTTATAGATTCATAGAAATAAAATATGAATTTTATTAACTTAAATATAAAGAACTACTATTTTTTATCGACTTTTTCAAGACTTAACATTGATTTTGAAAAAAAACTATGACGCGAGGGTTGTCTTTTAGAGAATGACAGGTAAACCACAATAGCGTTCCACACATAGCCATGATATTAACTTGATCGATTTCGCCGATCAACTAGCTAAGACTTCCATGAAATACGAAACAAATCGGTCGTCGTTCGTGGAATCCTTTCGTCTCGTCTTTCAATTCGTCTTGCTTGCATGTTACGTCGTCAATTAAAATACATGTGTACCAACACAATGTCTATCTCTGCGTCAGACGAGTTCCAGACGAGGACAAAGACGAGACGAGACGGTCTTTTTTCGTCTAAGCGTTACAACTAGCATTCCCGGATGTTCATTCCCTGACTACCCTAATGTTGTGTGTTTGCCCTATAATATGGCCGTAGGCATAATACAGACCAAAAAATTATTTGCTTTTTCTTTGCATTGGTGTGTATTCTGAAAATCTGAAAATGCCTAAGACTACTAATATTTTGAATAATTGTTTTTCAAATTCTTTTCGTAACAGAGCATTCCGACCATTATTCGTAAAGAAATTATCTTATATCTTTTCCTCTTACCAATGAACTGCTTATTAAAAAAATAAAAATAAAAATAGAAGAAAAACAATTTCATTTTCTATTGTGAAATCAATCAACGGATTCAGAAAATTTCGAAGTGAAAACATTTTGAAATGAAAAAGTAATGAAATTTTGTAAGAAATTTGAAAATATTCCAGAATCCACCAATTCAGAAATCGCGTCTCCAAGCCACTTATTCACAATAACCATTGAATTTGTTTTGCCTAAAATAAGGCCTCCACAAAAGACGAAGACAAAAAGTTCGTCTTCTTTCGTCTTGCATTCGTCTTACGCAGTAAAAAAGTTGTCCGAAAACTGCGTCAGACGAATTCAAGACGAAGATGAGACGAGACGGCCGAAATTTCGCCTTCGTCTAAATTGAAGCTATTTTTACTGCTTCAAAAAAGAAACTAACCAAAAATCAAATTACAAGAGGTCATGTGTAAAACAGGAAAAAATGAAGAAGAAGAAGAAGAATAAAAGAGCAACGAGACAAGAAAAAATTCTGAATTTCCTCTGTCATTTTGTTGACATTGTTTCGATTTCACACAGGGAAGTCAATGCCGTAGATCTCTCTGGCTCTTTCCCGTGCCACGCCTGATTTCATTTCATTTTTCAAGAACAGTTACTGTAGCTTGTTTGAGTTTTTGCGAGATGTCGTTCAGACATCAAGGCTTCTCATCTGTATCGAATATATTTGTGGTTTTCAAGTATTTTCCGTCTCGTAGTTTGATTTAGAAATTTTGTTAATATTATTTATATTATTTATCGCAAATAATTTAAATTTAAAATCGAGAACAATCTAAATTTACTTTTTTCTCGTTTTTTTTTTGGTGGGGAATAAATATAGCGCCGCATTGAAGACGGTGTAATAACTTTAAATCGAAAGATTTTTTTCTGAAAATCAACCAAAATGTTTATTAAACAACAACACAAATTATAGAATTAACAGTTTTCAAATCTTCCTTCTTTCGCTTTGATGACTGCCTGAAGTCTCTTCGGGTAAGATTTGACGACAGCACAGAAGTAGTCAACGTTTACTTTGGCTCCAACTGGGAATACTATGAAGAAGATTCCTGAGGCGGAGGTGTTGCCGTGGTCCAAAACTCATTTCGTGGGTTGCGAAGCCAATTTTCCCGATTTTATTACTAAGGATCATTGGACAGCTTCGGCTCAGACCTCGATCCAATGGATTTTGCTGTGGGGAGAAATTGGACCCAACAAGTATCCAAATTACCCGAATTTGGGAGCCCTGAACATCGCTCTGACAGCTGCATGAGACAATTTAGACGTTGACTACCTTCTTCGGAATAGGCGATGAGTGAGTTTTGCGGTGTGAGCCGGCGCATGCTAGTATGTCCAATCACAATCCAGTTGGATTTGGACCAACACCTCCGCCTCAAGAATCTTCTTGATATAGTATTCTCCGTTGGAGCCAAAGTCAACGTTGACTACATACTTCCGTGCCGTCGTCAATTCTTACCCGAAGAGACTTCGGGCAGTCATCAAAGCGAAAGGATGAAGATTCAAAAACTGTTAATGCTATTAGTTTTGTTTTTGTTTAATAAACATTTTGGTGGATTTTCAAAAAAAAAATCTTTCGATTTGAAGACCGTTTTGAATGCGCCGCTATATATATTCCCCACCATGTAACATTGCATCAAAACTCTTTTTTTTTATTAGCAAATTTCAGATGGCTACCTTAAAGTATTAATCTGGAGATAAATTTTCGCAATATTTACAACTTTTTAGAATAGTGAAAAAGGAAATATAAATCCGTTACAGACCCAACCACGGGCTTGCTCATTATTATCTTTAAAACCTTAAAGCTTTAAAATTTTAATCTTTAAGACGATGTTTAATAGAAATTTGTCTTACATTGTTGATGTCTGAAAATTTTGTGCATTTATGTGAATAACAAAACATCGAAAACCACATCGGAACGGAATAAATCAGCTCGTTGTCTCCTCTCAAAAAGCACACCAAAATCTTCAATTAGCGACTATTTTCTAGACTTTTCTAACTTTTTCGAGCAACAATTTTTGTTTGGAGGAAAGTTACGATGCCCATTTCATCTCGAATCACTAGATTACTACTTTGGCACTCTTCCAGTGATATTTGATAGCTCTTTGACTAGGAGAGTGAGAGTCGTCGTAAGTTCGGATGACGTTGCTCTTTGTTCTTCTTCCAACGCTCTCGAGATATCCGCATCAATATCCACACGTGGACGATCGGATCTCGAGTTATTTTTAAGATCGTAGTTCTCTTAAGCAAACTTTTGGAACCAATACTTGATGGTAGTTTAGGAGACAGTAAGGCCTCCATTTGGGCGAAATTTCGGCCGTCTCGTCTCATCTTCGTCTTTGTCTGGTCTTCGTCTTCGTCTTGAATTCGTCTGGCGCAGTGTGTTGACACCTTTTTTCATTGCGTGAGACGAATGCAAGACGTCTCGACTTTTGAAGACGACTTTTTGCCTTCGTCTTTCGTGAAGCCTTACTTGTGATAGACTTGTGAATCCCGTGCAAGACGAATGCAAGACGGACAGAAAACCGAGTGAGGACGAATTTTTGTCTTCGTCTTTCGTGGAAGCCTTGGGAGACAGAGTAGTTTTCGCCCTACAAGATACTCAAGTTAGGACAAGCTTAGCTTTATTTTCGACCTTGAATCTTTTCTCGATTCTTAGCATATTCCCACTCATTTTGAACGCTACCTATAAGTTTGTCAGGTGTGTTAATCATGCATAATATGCACAAACAAATAACAGAAACAGACAAACACTGAGCAATGACGAAACAAAAAAAAATTGCGAAAACTCCTCGCTCAACATAATATGACCAAAATGTTTGATGTAGTTTTGTATTTGCTCTCGAATTGTCTTTTTCTATAACTCTCCTTCATCTTTGAATCTCCAACAAAACTTTAAAACATTTTGCTCTTCCTCTCCTCCTCCACCACTCCATGCCCCCCCCCTTTTTCTACAAATCAAGAATAGAAGTCAATGAAGTCGTCACCCGTCATCCCGTCCCCCGTCCGTAACTCAATTCAGCTGCCCGTCATTTTCCTCCCGCCACTTCCATGACCTTCCTCTTTCTTCTCCTCTATATTCCACCCTTCATTTTGTAACACTGTTTATTCGTTCTTCTTTCTCTTGTGCTCCTTTCTCAACGTATTCTGAGAAGTGAGTTTTGATTTATCATAAGTGAATCTGATTCTGAAAACGAAAACGAAAGCGAGACTAGGAGATCATTGTGGTGCCGAAAAAACAGACGAAGAAGACGTCGGCGGTGACAAATCATGGCACGCTGGGTAAGAAAGATGCACAAAAACGTGGATTTATGCTAAAATATTCGCTGTTTTCCAACTTGGCATTTTAAGATTTGTTTTATTTGTTTTATAGTCTGTGCAATTTGAAGGTGTCTTTCCTATTTCTAACGTAGGTTTTTCACATTATAAGCTTTAGTAAAAAAGCTCTAAAATCGCGGTTTTGTTTCATTCCAAACATTTGAAGCCAACGTAACTTGAAATTATTAATTTTTTTTTAGTTTTTCAGTCAGTTTTCACTGGATTCCGACAGCTTCTTTTTAACTTATATTTTTAAGCAATACACCTTCTTATTTTTTAATATAACGGATAAAAGGTCACACTCTTGAATTTTTTAAATTTAAAAGAACGGCGAATAGTGACTTCTATCATTTTGCAGAAGGCCATTATCTAATTCGCTTCGCAATCATATCTTTAGGAGTAAAACTAAAATTTGACACAAAAGTCCGTGGACAAGCAAGTTTAAATTTATTAAAAATATTTAAACTTAATGAAAATTTCTAAAATCTTTGTATTATTTAGAGAATTCTTTAAAATTTTGAATTCAATATTTATTTTTTTTAATAATTTTAAAAATTTATATAAATTAAAATTTACAAAAAACCTTTAAAAAGTGACTCAAAAGTCCGTGGAAAAGCTTGTTTTATTTATTAAAAATATTTAAAATTAATTAAAATTTCTAAAATCTTTGTATTATTTAGGGAATTCTTTAAAATTTTAAATGCAATATTTATTTTTTTTTAATAATTTTAAAAATTTATATAAATTAAAATTTACAAAAAACCTTTGAAAAGTGACTCAAAAGTCCGTGGATAAGCTTGTTTTATTTATCAAAAATATTTAAAATTAATTAAAATTTCTAAAATCTTTGTATTATTTAGGGAATTCTTTAAAATTTTAAATGCAATATTTATTTTTTAAAGATAATTTTAAAAATTTATATAAATTAAAATTTACAAAAAACCTTTAAAAAGTGACACAAAAGTCCTTGGATAAGTTTGTTTTATTTATTAAAAACATTTAAATTTAATTAAAATTTTTGAAGTTTTATACTATTTAGGGAATTCTTTAAAATTTTAAATGCAATATTTATTTTTTCAAAGATACTTTTAAAAATATATATAAAATATATAAATTAAAATTTAAAAAAAAACTTTTTGAAATTGACTCAAAAGTCTGTGGACAAACATTAAAAAATAGCTTAATAATTAATTTTTTTTGGCCACTCTATGCTTTGGGATCTTGACCGTAGATGGAGTTGGTTCGTTGATCGTTGCATTGAAGTATCCGACGACTTTATAGAATAACTTTTCCTGCTTGATAACATATTCGAGGTCCGCATAGAATTCGTCTTTTTCGTCGTCTGTTATTGCAGATGTTGGTGCGTAGACATTGTCGCTTTTGTGTCGATGCGTAGACGTAAGACAGCTAGACGAGGGCTGATCATTTTGGCTTAGTCTCTGTCTGTCCAGGATCTTTTTTGAATAGCACGAAAGAACGTGGACTTTTTACTTTGATGTGCGGGATGGAGTCATGGCCACTCGAGCGCTTCGCAATCATAATTTTAGGAGTTCGCTGGGTATTTGCGATACTGTAGACACCCAAAATCTGAAACCAGAACATTGGAGTTTTTTCTACAATGTTCTGGAACAAAACAAAGAAATCAGACTAGAAGAGAACAGAGTCTTGGCGGGGAAGTACCTTCAATCTACAGTAATGGCCGAAAAGGTATTCGCAAACAGTTTTTCGAGCATAACTTTTCTGAAACTTCCCGGATCGATCTGATATTTTAAGACAAAATTTTCGAAAATTTGACTATTCTTGTTGTTGAATCAATTTCTTTTACCGTGTTAAATTTAATCTTAAAAGAAATTGATTCAACAACAAGAATAGTCAAATTTTCGAAAATTTTGTCTTAAAATATCAGATCGATCCGGGAAGTTTCAGAAAAGTTATGCTCGAAAAACTGTTTGCGAATACCTTTTTGGCCATTACTGTAGATACGGTCATTCTCTAGTTAAACTCATTGCTTTTAATTAGAATAATTTTCAGTTGGCTCAAAGTGCAAGGTGTTAAATTCCTTTATGTAAAAAAACTAACTCGTTGCCGAATGGCTGCGTAAAATTTTTAAATTTAAATGCTGAACTGCTTTTTACATAAATGGGTACGGAGCGGCGTTATGCTTGCTTTTAATTTTTACTCAAATTGCCCGTAGCTCTAACGTGTGTCCTTTAGTGAAGGCGTGGGTCCTAATCTATGTTCTATGATCATGATCTCGGTGGCTCTAAAGAGGAGGGTGCGGCTCACGATGAAACCGACTCCTCCTGACATGGACACGCGGAGCCTTTTACCTAGGACAATTCCGGTTCCGTCCTAATTTGATGAGCTTACTTCAAATCCTCGTTTCCTTTTTTCAGGAAATCTGATGGTTTTTCAAGCAGTTCAGCAGACCTCCAGTTTAATGTGCAAACTTCAAGTTCAATTCATTTTGTTTTTGGCTTGTTGATCATGTTTCCCGTACCATTTGTTAGACAAGGAAACTCTGTGATTTCTTCGCATCTTCCGATGAACTTCTGCGGGGGATACGTAATCGTCCCGTGTTGGGAACGGACCGGCGTTCTGCATTCTTCTTTATTTCAATGTTCACTTTAAGAATGGTCACGGATTCTGCACAATTATCAGTGCGCTCTTTGAATTTGCTCCATGAAATTTTTGAAATAAACCAAGTAAAGTCCGAAGGCATCGGCTCGGTGTACATCGACCCGCTTGCTTAAAGGAGCATTCGTTTCGTTTATGTCCGATCCGATGTTCACTTTTTCCACAGCCCTACTCCAATGATTTCCTTTGGAAATACAACCCAAATACATGGTAATAAATATGTAATAATCAATAAAAAATGAAATTGATACGTTAGCGACTTGTGTTCATGCGCCAGAATCTACGAAAAATTGCGTAACACTATTTATCACCCACCCTGTATACATACTGACATCAACAATTTCATATTATCCATCCGCGAGGACGTGAGCCAATGTTTAAAAGCGCAACGAATTAACTGCTTGGGTCTCGTTAAGGGATAGCGCGTTAAATAGAGTTAAATAGCGGATAGTGTGTTCGCTTTCTTACAATTTAACGCGCTATCCCCTAACGAGACCCAAACAGTTAATTCGTTGCTCTTTTAAGCATTGGCTCACGTCCTCGCGGATGGATAATATGTACACTTCGTGCTATTAATTCCAATTTGGAGGAAGTTGGATCGCACGTTTGTAAATCAGAGCTAATGTATTTCTGATAAAACGCAGTTACATATAGTCGCCGACGATCTCAAGGTAGCGATGAGAATGTCTCTCATTAAATCCTCGATTTTCTAAATGAATTCTTTCAAATCAGATTACGATTTCGTCATAAGGAAGAATATGGAAGAATCAGATAATCCCAATTGTAGTTCATCCTTTTTTTGAGCATTCTGACGTAGAACTATGTCACAATTGTTACTTTTGGCATGTTTTTTGCGATTATCTACGATATAACGTTATATTGCAAAAAAAAATATGAAAACGGTTTCAGCAATTTGACATTGAATTCATGTAGACTTTCTGAATAGTGTCACCTTTGTTTAATACTCGTATCTCAGATTAGCAGATCATCAGATCACAATACACTTGTTGATAGGTTTGAGATGAATAAACGTTGATCCTTCAATAATCTACTTCTTACGAAGCGAATAGTTTTGTTTGTCCCAAACCTTTTTTTGAATAAATCAAAAGATCGTGGGCCTCCTACTTTGATATGCGAGAAGGAGTCATGACCATTCGAGCGCTTCACAACTATATCTTTAGGAGCAGTGTGTCGTTTCGAAAAATGCGTTTTTCGAAAAATTTGCGAAAAATTCTCGAGAAATTTTTCTCGTTGATTTCTCGAAAATTTCTCGAAAATTTCTCGAAAAATCGCGAAAAATCGCGAAAAATGATTTGAATGGAAATACGATAAACAACGTGCTTTGCGTTATTTCGGAGTGTCGTTCGAACTAGTTTATTATTATTTTTTATCGAAATTTTTTTTTTCGAGAAATTTTTCTCGTTGATTTTTCGGAAATTTTTCGGAAACATTTCTCGAAATGCTTTCGAAACGACACACTGTTTAGGAGTGTCTCCAGGTATTCCTAATCTAGATTCGGTCATGGCTTCTCGTGGCTTCTGATTAGAATTATTTTCAGTTGGCTCAGAGTGCAAGGTTCTAAACTTCTTTAGGTAATAAACTAACTCGCTGCCGAATGGCAGCTTAAACTGTCTCGGTAATAAATATATATCCAGATCATCGGATTAGAAAATATCAAATCGATTCACCTTTTTATGGCTGTTTGGCTGATTGAGAGATCACAATAGATCAAACTAAGGCTTTCACGAGAGACGAAATATGATAGTCTCGTTTTCGTCTTCGTCTCTTCCTCTTGAATTCGTCTGAATTGCGTAAGTTTTGCGTTTATTGCGTGAGACGAATGCAAGACAAGGAGACGATCGACGAGAGGAAAGACGAATTTTTGTCTTTGTCTTTCATGGAAGCATTAGAGCAAACCATACATGAACAATAGCTGCCTACAAATTAAACATTTTCAGATGAGTCATCCCGGATGGGTAATGGTGTCATTCCTCACTGAGCTATTATCTCAATCATCAAAAGGAATAGCACAATCACTGGACAATTGTGCAAATGACACCGAAATTATCAATTCTTTACTGAAGGATACCTATAATAAAGTAAGTAGGCGATAGTGAATATAAGCCCCCCACACATATTTAACCCCCCACAAGTGTAATTGATCCCCCCCAAGGTGGAGTTGAGCTCCTCAAAGATAATGTTTGGTCCACCACCGTAGTAGATTTTTCTGTGGGGGATTTAAATTCACGGTTTGTGCATGGGGACCAATTTCCCTATGTGGGGGGCTGAAGTCAGTGAACATAAACTCCCCTCCGTTGATTTTGGGGGGTGTAAGTTCACATGAGGGGCTTGTCAACAAAAGAACCCCACCAGAAGCAGATGAACCCCCCGCTCAGGAGCTTCAGCCAACCCTCCACCAAAGTACTGCCTAGGATACCAGGTTCAAAATTATTCCGACCGATACACTGCCATACAATTTCAATAATACTAAACACATTTATTTAATATAGCAGTTCGTGAAGGTCTTATTGTAAGCAGTGGTTCATATTCCCTGAAAAGGCGGGGGATTATCTTTTTCGATTTTTCCAATTTAGGGGGGATAATGTTCACTCTGCCCAAGTAAGTATTTGTAGCATTTCTTAGCAGGATCTATGCACGATGAAACAAGTGTTTTGTCAATGTTTTTTTTTTAGATTTTCATGTTTTCAGACATTAGATTTATTTTTTTTCTGAATTTTTCAGCACTATATACCATCTCATCCGACCCATGTTCGTGTAGACATGTGGGTTCAAGAAGTGACGTCAGTTTCAGAATTAACGCAAGACTTTGAAATAGGTAAGCTCTCCTCGTTCCGCCGAAAACCGTATTTTAGCTGTTTTGATTCTGAAATTCTGCAATTCTCAGATCTATATATCAATGAATTCTGGGAGGACCCTGCATTAATATTTGAAGATATGAATCCGTGTAAACGAAATATTTCGTTCGATGATAAAGTGCTGCAGAGGCTGTGGATACCAAACACTTGCTTCATCAATTCCAAAAATGCAGCAATTCATGAATCGCCGTTTAGGTAAGAAAGAAAAGTATAGAAAATGTATTTAGTTGAAAAAAAATAGAGAATTAAATCTGACTACAGGCACATTTATGACCCTCTGCAATTTCTGCTCGTCTCGTCTTCGTCTTCATTTTGTCTGACTTTCTTAAGTCTTGCGTTTATTCCGTAAGATGAATGCAAGACGAACTTAAAGACGAACGAAGACGAGTCGAAAGAAGAGGAGACCAACGACGAGAGGAAAGACGACTTTTTGTCTTCTTCTTTCGTGGAAGCCTTATTATTAAGGTCTGAGTGATTTCCCATTCCGGAGCTCTGTCGCCAAAACGACTATTACTGTTACACGAGTAAAAACTGCTGAAAAGTCAACTTTCTCAAGTCGCAATTTTCAAAAATTTACAAAATCTTGCCGGTAATCAATTGTTACTGTTAACGCTTCCATTTGGGCAAAATTTCGGCCGTCTCGTCTCGTCTTTGTCTTCGTCTTGAATTCGTCTGACTTTCGTAAGACTTGCGTTTATTCCGTAAGGCGTATACAAAACGAACTAGAAGACCAACGAAGACGAGGAGACAAACGACGAGAGGAAAGACGACTTTTTGTCTTTGTCTTTCAGTTTGCAGAACCAACCAAAAATTAACTTTTGAGATAGCAAACCTTTGTGTGCGGATCCTTATGAATCATTTTCCATTATTCTTTATATTCGTTCAATATAAAGTAACCTTCAGGCTCAGAAAATGCGTCTTAAAATGGAAAGGGATTTTTCCAGAAACGTATTCTTAATGGTATTCGCAAATGGAACACTTTGGACGAATTATCGAATGAAACTGACTGGACCTTGTGATATGAAACTTAAGAGATTTCCATTTGACAAACAGAAATGTTATCTAACTTTCGAATCGTAAGTATGACCGATTGAAAACCGATTGACTACTGAACACTTTCAGATACAACTATAACACAGGAGAAGTTCGGATGCAATGGAACCAACCATATCCAGTTATTCTTCTCAAACGAATAGATCTACCGGATTTCAAATTAGTGAATTTCAGTGTTATCGCAGTGGAACAGGTAGAAAACGAACGAAAATTGGCAGACAAGCGGATATGAACTGCCAAAGGATCAATAATTTCAGATGTATCCAGCTGGATGGTGGGATGAATTGACCGTCGCCTTTGTTTTTCAGAGGCGATACGGGTGGTACGTACTTCAAGGGTAAGTACACGGTGCGGAATAAGTAATAGGATGGGTTTCAAACTTTGCAAAAAAGGTGGAATCGATATGAAACTTGGAAATAAGTTTACTCAAACAATATAAAAATAAGCAAGATTAACAACTTCCTCCTTTCATCATCACCATAGCTCTAAATTTCTTCGGGTAGCAGTCGACCACGGTATGCAGGTAGTTGACGTCAAGATCGTCCCAGGCCTTCAGAAGCGCAATGTTCACGGCACATAAACTGCAGCGGTTTTTCGTGGAAACCATCTGGGTCAAGTATTCCCAAGCGACATTGTTCATTGGATTCAAATCCGATGAAGAAGCAGGCCATTCTGCAGAAGTGATGAACTCTTGGACCACTGTTGTGTAGCTTTGCCGTGATGAGATGAAGCTTAGTCCTGTTGGAAGATCCAAGAATTTAAACCAAAGTGATTTCTGGCTGAAGGAAGTGCACCAGCATCCACAATGCGTTCTCTATAATAAATTTAGTTCACTTTGACTGCTGGATTCACAAAAATGAGCGAAATCGGCACAGATTCCGCCAAAAACCATAACAGGAGCCGGATGAGAAGTGGCATTTAGGAATTTCCCATTCTGATAGGCCGACTGAAATTCTGTGGCGATGATCCGATGGTTCTCGCCATTTTTGTTAGGCTCCACCGTGAACAACTTCTCTTCTGTAAAACAGTGCGGAGGTGCGTGCCGGTGTGAATGCCAGTCTCGAGGTGACGTGCTTTTTGCATTCCGAGAGCCTTGTTCTTCTCAATCAAGAAAGCAGCAGAGGTCATCTTCAGCTCGTTTTTGATGATTTTTCTCATAGACTTTTCACTCATACCCAGCTCATCAGCCATCATTCTCATGCTCCTTGCTGCATTTCTGCGAATCCTCGAACGAACCTTTTTGACAGCTCTTCGGGAGTCGTGACAGTAATCGGATGGCCACATCTAGGAATGTCTTCCAGTGTCCTAAGACATTGGTAACGAGTCACAGTCCGATAGATCAAAAGATGACGCACTTTCAGCTTTTTTGCAATTTCAGAATTGGACAATCCCATTCTCTTGCAATATGAATCGAGAGTATATACGGAGATGCAACCACCATTGACTGAAATTCGGAAAAAATTGAGGAAAAACTTGAAAAACATAAACAAAAAAGCAAAATAAAAATAAATAAAAATCACTGTGTGCGCCGGGCACGGTGTACCGGCGGTAGACCTGCCGCAAAATCTCATCCTATTATTTATTCCGCACACTGTAGTGCAAAATGTTGCACTAGCACTTGAAATGTTCATTTTTTCATGCTCTGGCAATTTCAGATATATTCCAACTATGGTTACCATCGTCATTTCGTGGATTTCGTTTTATTTGGGACCAAGGTAAAAATATTAATTTTAAACACTTTTGACTTCGGTAATTCGGTAATAGCAAATACAGGGTGGGTGTTAATTACGGAGACAATTTTGAAATTTAATAGCTCGTGACGTAAGAGAGCAAAATACAGTACTGGCCATAAAGAATGCGCGCGGGGGGTTTTTTTTAAAGATAGCTTCGCTGAAACTGCTCCGATCGGTCTAATTTTTTTGGCAGTGTTAAGACTGGCTTGGGTAACGTATTTAATAAGTTGCCGCTCGTAAATATTAATAGTTTTGGAAAAAATCCAACATTTTAGAAAATTGTGAAAAGTTCATTTTTTTTGAAACTATTTAATACAATGTTAGAAAACAAAAACTTCAAAATATCTAATTAAAATACTGTTTAAAAATGTTTAATACTTCGTTGGGTACCCTTTTGCATTGATAACAGCTTGGCAACGGCGTGGCATAGAATCCAAAAGTGACTTAATGACTGTGACTTCACTTTTCGCCGTGAGAGTTCACGCTGAAAAGTTTATATACAGCGTGGCTTTTAATTATTGCAACGCAAGTTTGGCGCCATGGCGCAGACTGCTGACGCATTTTGCGCACACAAATAATTTAAAATTTTGTTCATTATTTCATCATTATTCGTTTTGCCAAGTTTCAGAATGATTGGTTGTTTTTCAGTGCGATGGTGAAGCCTAGTGTTCGCGCTACCATTATTGAGCTTTACAAGGGTGGTGAAAAGCCGCATAAGATCGCAAATCGGCTCGGAATCGCAAGATCAACGATTCACAGAACAATCAAACGTTTCGAGGACACTGGTACACTCAAGGACAGTGCCAGAAGAGGAAGACCAGTCACTGTTACAACTCCTCAGGCTGTAAAAGTCGTCAGAGAACGAATCCGAAGAAATTCTCACCGTTCCATCAGAAAAATGGTAGAGGATCCGGGAATGTCTCGCTTCTCTATGACAAACATTGTCAAAAAGAAGCTGAGAGAAAAGTCATATTGTGTCACTCGAGCCGTCATTCTTTCTAAAGCCAAAAAGCAAAAACTCCTCCAGACGGCCAAAAGCTTCTAGCTGGCACGCGCACTGTCGAGCATTTGGTGACGGTGTTCTCTGTCGACTGTGGAGGCGGTGTTCAATCTTCAAAACCATCGTGTTGTTGCCCAAAACATCCAGGTTTCGTCAATAAAGGTGTTAAAATCAATAAAGAATATTACGTGGAAGACATTTTGAAGAAGCATTTGCTTCCGTGGGCCAAAATCACTTTTCCGGACAGCATTGGATCTTCCAACAAGATGGAGCAGCGGCCCATACTGCGATGTTCACTCAAAACTGGTGCGAGCGCCACTTGCCGGAGTTCATCAAGAAGGACGGATGGCCTGCTTCCTCGCCGGATCTGAATCCTCTCGACTTCTCCAACTGGGGAGTTCTTCAAAGTGAGGTCTGTGCTAGATCCCATTCGAGTGTTGGGGCATTGGATAATAAATTGGTAGAGAAATGGAACAAATTGTGATGGAATACCTGCGTGCCACAGTCGACGCGTACCCAAGACGTCTTCGAGCTGTCATTGCATCAAAAGGTGGCAGAATCGAATAATGTTTTTTGTTATCTGTTCTCATACCTATGAATAAATATTTTGTTGAGTTACATCGAATTTTGTTTTTTTTTTATTTTTTGAGATACGATCATTTAAATGCGTTGCAATAATTAAAAGCCACCCTGTAATTGAGATAATGTATCGCGTATCTCGGAGGGGAATTTATGTTCACTGACTTCAGCCCCCCACACAGGGAAACTGCTTCACCACGCACAAACCGTGAATTTAAATCCCCACAGAAAAAACTACTGCGGTGGGGGACCAAACATTATCTTTGGGGAGCTCAACTCCACCTTGGGGGGATCAATTACACTTGTGGGGGGTTAAATGTGTGTGGGGGGCTTATGTTCACTATTGCCATGAAAATCAACGGATCTAATAGAAATTTGCCAAAAACAGAAAAATGAATCAATTAAACAATGATTGACGACCCGAAAGTGCGTAACTCGCCAACTCCATTGCGTCCAAGGTTTTCCTCAGTAATTAAAAGGCAACCTGTAATGTATGAGACGCTATTTGCATCTGTCAACTCGCCTTAATATTCAAATTACTTTCAGAGCAATTCCAGCCCGCACTATGCTTGGCGTCAATTCTCTTCTTGCAATGACATTTCAATTTGGAAATATCATTCGAAATTTGCCGCGTGTCTCTTACGTGAAAGCAATTGATGTTTGGATGCTCTCAGGAATGCTCTTCATCTTTTTATCGCTTCTTGAGCTTGCTGTAGTTGGATTCATGTCAAGAAATGAGGGATTACCTCTAAAAGTGAGTATATTATGTTCTATTTTTCATTTTTGCTCAACTGAACTCACCACAGGCCGTTCCTTAACTTACGTGGTGTTTTGGATAAGGCTTCCACAAAAGAAGAAAACAAAAAGTCGTCTTTCGTCTCGTATTCGTTCGTCTGTCAGTTCGTCTTGCATTCGTCTTACGCAATAAAAAAAAATTGTGTTATGTGTGCACAACGTATTTTATTTGACCAACACAATGTCTATCTCAGTGTCAGACGAATTCAAAACGAAGACGAAAAGGAGACGAGACGGCCGAAGTTTCGCCCAAATGAAGCCTTAGGTATGGGTACAGGAGTGGATACAGAGTCTAGAGATGGCTTGTGGCGGGCCCGGATTGGGCTCCCCCAAAAACTTTGATATTTCCAGACTAAAAAGCGAAAACGGCAAGATGAAGATGACGAGGGATTCTCGTGGAAAAGTATGCAAACAAGTCCTCATTTAGAGTTGCGACAGGTAACATTGAAAAAAAGTTTATTGGAATTTTAATATATTTTCCAGTTTTGGGTGGATAAACGTGTGAATTCACTTCGGAATGACAGTGCAGTGCCGCCTGTTGAAGACTATGTAAGCTTGTGTTGTTTTTTTTGATGAATAATTATCAGATGCTTCTATAAATTGGAAAACGAGGGAAAAGAAAAAAAAAGAAATGAGCGAAAACGTACGTGGTTCCTTTTTATGAGTGCTCCTGGCACCGTGCCAAATCCGATTTTCGAAAACTTTCGAAACTTTTCGAAAGTCGGAGTCTCTATATAAGGAGAACCCAGAGGCATTTATTATAACTTTTCGCATTTCTCTAATTATGCGAGATTCTCCTCACCGTGCCACCATCGCCAAGCTGTACACCGAGGGTCGTGACATCGTTCGAAGACTCGGTATCCGTCAATCATAGGTCCAGAAAGTTGCGAAGCAACTCAAGAGTAAAGGGCACGTCCAGAAATTTCAAAAAACAGGAAGACCATCTACCGTGAACACTCGCAGGACAAATGGAATCTTCAAGAAGAGGATCACACGAAATGACGTTGTAAGCATGAACAAGATGGCGGAGTCCCTTGGAATCAGTCGCAGAAGTGTTCAAATGATTGTCAAACAGGGTCTGGATTTCAAGAATTGTCGCCTATGCCGTGGGCAATACCTTACAGATCAGTTCGAACCGAAAAAAATGCTCAACGACCTCAAGGTGCGCCGCCTACGCCGTCTCTACGACGTCATTTGAACTGATGAGAAGACCTTCACGATTGAGTCACTACTGAATCGCCAAAAGTTGTCAAAAAATGAATCGAAGTCCCCAAAACGTCATTTAGTCTTCAGAAAGCTGTTTCCCAAGTCTATCATGGTCTGGGCAGGTTTGACAGCTGAAGGTAAAACTCCGTTGCTCTTCATTGAAAGAAATGTGAAGATAAACTATAAGGCCTACCACAATTCGGTTTTGAAAAGTGATTTTCTTCCCTGGGTGACTAGCCACTTTGGCCAGCGACCATTCACCATTCAAGATTAGACACCGCCCCATGGTTCCAAACCCACAAAATTGGCTAGCCCTTCTCAAAGCATGGGATGACATTGATGACGACTACCTGCGGCGCACAGTGTATTCAGTTCCGAACCGTCTGAAGGCGTGCATCAAAGCAAAAGAGTAAAACTTCGAGCACCTTGTTCAATAATTTTTGTATTCGTTCTATTTCATCAAAAAATAAACTTTGAAATTTTTCTATTTTTGAAAATAAAATCCCAGTTGCAAAATTTCCGGCAACACAATTAGTTACCAAATCACTGTTATCGAAACAGCCTTTGGGAAAAACGGAATGTTCTGAAAAGTCCGTTTTCGAAACTCTCGGTTATCAAGAGCTTAAAATATTGTGCGCATTCAAGTTTGAACGGTCACATAATGGTCTTACAGTGTTCTAGATTACTATTACAGTAATTTCAAATGCAATGTTTTCTGATTTTTAAGCTGTTTTCTTTTAAATTTTAAATTAATTAAATTTTGTTAAAATTATTAGAGTTGTTGAGTAGTTGTGTGTAACTTGAACGCACATACATATCCGCAACTATTTGAAGAATTCATTTTGCTTTCAGGCTCCTATGGAATTAGAACAACCGTACCAAAATATCTCCAAAAGAAGAGAAAAACGAAGATGGATGAGTGGATTAAGGAAGAAATGGAGAGCTCTAAAGGAGCTGAGACCCGAAACTGTCGATTTTTATAGGTAAGAGAGTACGCAAATCGGTACGGTTTTCATGGCAATTTTTTATTGAAACATGTGTTTTCTATGATTTTGGATTTTACAGGGTGGGGAATATATATAGCGCCGCATTCAAGACGGTGTAATAACTTCAAATCAAACGTTTTTTTAATGAAAATCAACGAAAATTTTTATTAGACAACAACACAAATGATAGCACTAACAGTTTTTGAATCTTCATCATTTCGCTTTGATGACTGCCTGAAGACTCTTGTCGACGACGGCACGGAAATAGTCAACGGCTAATTTGTCCCCATGCAGCTGTCAGAGCGATCTTCAGTATCTTCAAAATCTTTCAATTTGAAGTTATTACGCCGTCTTGGATGCGGCGCTATATTTATTCCCCATTGGCAATGAAATGAAACAACATAATTTTCTGATTTCTCGATTTTTTTTTCTGATTTATGATTTTTCTGATTGATTTCTGATCACCCAACTTTTCTCGATTTTAGTACAAATTCCGATGATTTCAAAGATACTCATTGTGTTAAAGTTATAAATATGTGATTGTGATCGTGTAAAACAGTTCTAAACAACTAAAATGAAGACTTTCTAAAATCTATCAACGAATCATTAGTTTTAAGTAAGACTTCCACGGAAGACGAAATAAGACCGTCTCGTCTTCATTTTTGTTTTGAATTTGTCTAACGCAGAGATAGACATTGTGCTGGTAGACATGCACAACTTTTTCATTGCGTAAGACGAATGCAAGACGAACTGAAAGACGAACGAAGACTTTTTGTTTTCGTCTTTCGTGGAAGCCTTACCTGTGACATGACAGAAACTTTGAATTTTCAGTGCTATATTCTTCCCAACGGCGTACATGATTTTTAACATTTCGTAAGTGCACCTTTCATTTTCCTCGGGTTTGAAACTTACGCGTTTCATTTGTTGCAGATATTGGAGTTTCTACTTGACCAGTCTTTCCGAGTACTTTGACGAAGATGTGAGCATGGAGCAACCATAGCTCTCAATGTTTATAAATTCAGAATTATATCATTTAGTAAAGATCTATCGATCTCTATCTTTTCATTTTTCCTCTTGTTGTGTTGGATTCGTTTTTTCGGCATTTTCCAAATAAATACATATTTTTCATTTAAAAAAAACTTGGATTGTTCTTTAAATATTTGGTCAAATGTCAAGATTGATCGAAAACCGAAATTGTCAAGATTGGCAGCTTTAGCTGCATGAGGCCGAACACGTAGACATCTAAAGCATAACATATCAAGTTATAGATGGAAATTTCAGTGCAAAATATAAAAAATTAGGAATTCCACAAAGGCCGAAATATGACCGTCTCGTGTCGTCTTCGCCTCCATCTCGTCTGGCAGGCGTAATTCTCGCGTTTATTGCGTAAGACGAATGCAAGACGAGCTGAAGAACAAACAAAGACGAAAAGACGAACGACGAGAGGAAAGACGACATTTTGTGTTCGTCTTTCGTGGAAGCCTTATTAAAAATGTTAATTTTGATTGTTATTTTGAGAGTATTTGGATTTAACTCATAAAAACTGGTTTTCAATTCAATTCAATCACAAATTAATCATTTTTATTATATATTTTTTTTCTGTTTTTTGCTTATTATTTGTAAATATTCCTTATATGAATGGAAATTTTAATATTAATCAGCTTAAACTATACAATTAACGTAGACTGACAAGCAATTATGAGAAAATATCGAAAAAATTCAACAAATAAAACTGCCGAATGAAACAAATGAACTGAACATTGAACATTGGCAAAAAGTGCTAATCGTGAGAAGAAAGGTTCCTGAATAAGGTAGAGCGTATCACATGCTGGAGAAATCCGAGGCGCAAGAAAAAAATATTATTCGAAACGGAAAAAAAATAATGAGATTTCATATTATGCATTGGTCATCACTCGAGAAGAAAAATGGAATTAATGCATTTTTGACTGGAATTCTGAAAATTGAGATGCCGAGATTGATATAGGAGTGTGGCTACTTTCACTGCTTCGAGGGCCGTCGTTATTTGATGTCACTTCATTCACCTGGAACACTGACTATTTTTAAAATAGAAGACTGTCTGCGTGTCTGGGGATTACTCTGTTCGGAAATTCCGCTATCCCTTTGTATGTTTGTCTAGCTGTATGTCTGTTTGTCCACTTACACACCTGAGTATCGTCATCTTCACAATTTGGGATGTGTTGCTTGATAGAAGAATGTAATTCGTATGGCAGTCCATTGAGATTCGCCAAATTGAAAAGTGCCAGGAATTGAACGTTATCGTCTTCTTGTTGGGATAGGTGCTGAAAATAAAATGTGTTTTGAAGATTGCGCCTAGAGATATATAGTGACAGTAACCAACCTCAATACTTGGTAGAAGCAACAAAATTTTGCTAATTCTCATTGAAGTCTGCACAGAAGAAAAGTGACGATGTTGGTGTTGTACATGTTGGTACAGTGCTTCGATGTACTTATCGCGGACTCTTTTTACGTGAGCACGACCTTCTTCAGAAAGGCGCCGATCTGGAAATATTGTTGAGGTTTTCAGACACTCATTATGCATATGAAGCAAAGTATTCGGTGTTCCACAATCATCATTTCGATGAATATGAAATCTTTATAAATATTTAAGCCTTTCCTCAATCCAGAATGTACTATAGGGCATTCCTACGTCTCTTTATCTGTGTTATATGGGTAAGTTCTATGCGTAACTTCATCAAATAACTAATTTCAACTGGGCAACATCAAAGGCGCGACCCATGAACTATTTTGTTAGTGCAGTAGAGCAAGAGCGAATCTATTATGATATACGTTCTCCACTATTCGAGCAATAAAACTCACGAGTTCTGAACAAAATCAGTGCCTTTAGAATGACGAATTCTCCCTCATCCATGTCCATGTCTCTCATTGGAATCACCAAATCTTCCATTAAATGTTCGCTGAGTATCCGGAAATAGTGATTGCATCCGGGATCCAGTTGTTTTTGGAGCTCTTTATCCCTCGGGTACCAGCTACCATTTACGAGTGCCACTCCGTTGCATCCCGCTTTGAATGTCTGAAACCCACAATTTCAGTCACATGGTATCATATAAAAAATTAACGAAAAAAAAACGGTATCAAATCAGAATTTTAACAGGAGTTTATCAGTATAACAAATAACACAACTAAATTATAATTGTTCGATTCTCGCGTCTCTGTTCTTGATAATGACCTCCCACAATCTCAGTATACATCGATGATGGCTAGGTACTCCGGCGACAAATTATCCGAGGCCATTAGTTCCCGGAGATGAAACTCGGAAAATTTGCTTCGCCCCATTGCTACTCTCGTTTAGCCGTGGGAGCCAGTGCTCCGTCCTACAAAAACCGAAAGGTGTCTTTCCATTGGATGTGATTTCACCAAAAATCAGTGGTGAATGAGCGGACCTTTGCTGTTGGCTTCGAGAGGATCTCGAGCAAGTACACGATGATTTTAGGAGTGGGTGAGTTTGTTTTGATCCGAACACAGTTCGGTAACTCGCTTCGTTCCGCCTTCTTCAGCTATCTTGCGCATGCTCCAGTGACAATTGCGTCTGATCCTTTCCCGAATCGCTTTGACTCGCTCTGGAGTGGTGGAAGTTTTTGAGCGGCCGCTTCTTGGTCGATCAGTATTATCCCCAGTTGCTTCATAACGTTTGACGTTCCTGACCGCTCAGAAAGACCCGTGATTATTAAAAAAAAACTGAGATAGAAAAATGAAACTTTGCAAATCGACAAATGAAAAACAGGGAAAATTTTTTTTTAATAGTGCGCAAACCCGCGCCAGCCTGCGTCAAAGTGGGGTTATATGTAGTACTTTTGCCGCACCTTGTATTTTAGAGACTTCTTTCGATTTAAAACATTTTAATTTTACCTTATAAGTGTGACATAGCCAATTGACTGAGACAACTCTATTTCTTAGCAATGTAAACTGATCAGCTGCTGATAATTCTTGATAATCCTTCATGATTTTTGCATAATCCAAACATAAAACAAACGATCGACACCAGGCAATATGCACGTCTTCTAGTGTTGTCAAGCGTTCCAGCGCGAACCAGCGGGGCTAAAAATAAAAATAAAAATAATATGATGAACAGTTTTTCAGTTTTAGAATCAAAATTATCTCTTATTTAACTTAACTACTTGTAAATATATACTTGCAATGAAGGGTTTATTTTTGCTGTCGGTCATTTTTATCTTACCGGTGTCCTCTTCGCGACGACTCCCGGCTGCCTGAATGCGGCCTCAATGGTCACATCTACCCTGCACAGCTTATCGAACTCCATGCTCATGAAATCGCAATTCTCGTCGATTAAATTATCTGTTACTCTCTCCAAATCGATCAGATATCTAACCAAAGGGACATGCGACTGAGTTGCAGAGTGGGACGACTCCATTTGTGGTATAGAAGTGTCTCTCATTATTAAGTTCTCCGAGAATGTCCGATTGACAATGCCAGGAATGCTTTGGTAGCTGAAGGTGGTCGCAGAGGTGGATGGTGTTTGAGATGCAGATGTGGAGGGGATGGACACGGGCTGCAACGTGAATCATTACCTTTCAGCACAACTATTATGGCTTTGAAAAGTGATCAGTTTTTTATAATTCTGTGTAAGTGAAATGAAAATTACTGAAACTGACCAAGACTTAGCGATCAATCGAACTAGACCTGTCAAATTTAAAAATTGAATTAGCTTTAAAATTTCGTCAGATTTTCTGAAATTGTGTATATTTTTACGTCTAGATATTTTATTTGCGATCATAAATTTGCAGCTACATAAGCCGACGAAATTCAAATTTGCTGTCACTTTCTGGATGGAAAGGATTTTCGAAATGAAGACAATCTCAAGACCGAACTGCAGTCGTTCGATAGTAACCACCCGGGACTTCAACTGAAAGGGAATCGAACAGCCACTTGTCCGTTGGCAATACACAGTCGATAATGATGATGCATATTATGTTGACTGATATTAGAAATATTTCAATAAATTTTGATTCATTTTCTTTTTGATGTTCTTTTTTTGAAAGTGGTACAATTATTTCGACTTTTTGGCTTGGCAATTGTTTTTTTACCGTTGAAGCAGTTGGATATGGAGGTGATGGACTTCCTTCTTCCTTCGCATCTTTAGGATTTTTCTTATGCTTATCTCTTTCGGATTGCACTGCTCTAGCATCCATGCCGACGGTGAAACACTTCCTGAGACGACATGCGCGACACCTGTTACGGTATTCTTGAACGATCAGGCACTTTCCACCAAAACGACATACGTAGTCACGTTGTTCCCAAATACTGAAAAGAGAACAATAGGCGCTTAATATAGATGACTAATGAAGAATAGAAAAGTTTAAGTTGTATGTAGTGATTTAAGCAGAAATTTCTGTTTTTTTTTTTAGATTTTTCAGGCCATAGGAAAGACAAAAAATAAACTTATAAACTCTCCAAACGTTTAACATTAAATAGCCACTTTGTTCAAGAACTGCGCTCACCTTCTTCTGAAAAATCCTTTACATCCGTTACAGGCAATGGTTCCGTAGTGTCGCCCAGCTCTCGAGTCACCACAAACTCGGCATTTCATTCCAGTGAATTCTAAAAGAAATAATGTTTCATTATCGCTGTACACTGATCAGTGGCACAATTTCATAACTGCACTTGACCTAGAACGCAGCCCGTACTTGCCGTCTGCGACAAATTGGGCCGACGACGGGATGGCTTGACTCTTTAAATAATCTTAACAGTTTTCAAAGCCAAAACTTCTTGTTAGAAAAAGTTTGTACATGGTAGACCTTGGTGAGTGAGTTCTATAAGCATAAGGTAAATAGCAAAACATCCAAGCAGTACATTTTTAATGGAATCATTAATGATTTAGGGCCAACTGTTGTAGCCGACCCGTGGACGGCCTGGTTCCTCCTAAAATACCCAAATATTCAGACTAGAAGGACGCTGGTCGCCCCATTTCGATCACAACACTTCCCTAATAAGAATAATCTCTTTCATAATAATACTATAATAATACTAATGATGATAACATTTTTTCGTTTGCGATGTTAAAAATTCCTGCGATTAATAATGATTTCTGGAATACTTCCTTTAATCCAGCCACATATGAAGTTCTCAAAAATGTTCTTCAATTTCAATATATTTAATAGATTAATATTGCAAATCGTAAATATTGCTTTAGGAGATTTGTTTGGAGGAAAAATCGAAAACGATCATATCTTTGAGAATGATGTGGAATAGGCTAGCACTAGACAATGTTGCCGTTCAATTAGTCTCGCAAGAATCCTCGAAGCCAAATAAATGCTCTTCTAGGAGAATATTAAGAAGCAAGCAAAGAAAATCTTATCCGCAGTTTGTGAAGCTGATCGGTCTCAAATTTTCCTTACGAAAGTGCGTTCTTCCAAATTCAGACTTTTACCTATTTCCATAATCACAAGAGGAATTCAATCTAGTGAAAATGATGGAATGTAATACAGAGAGAATCATAGAAGATCACTGATTTATGCAATTATTTCGGCAGTTAGTTTACATTATACGAGGGTTTCCCGAATTATTGATCACATTCCCTGATGTCTCTCACTTCCAAATGCTATCGCACTCATTTCGGTTCTATCATGTATATGTTGCGCAAGCATTCATACTGACTTCCCCCTTCCCCATTGTCTCGCAAGACGGAGTATGCCGCATGAGATGACCTTCTGATCTTTCGGTGGACGACACTAGTCTATTTATGTACTATGCAAGATTAGTACATACCTTTACTTTTTGCTAACAGACTACTCAATTTCGGATGGATGAGCAAGATTCTAGGTTTATCTTATATTTTTTGTAGAACGCGGAATCAAAAGATTAAATACCTTGTAGACAAAGTTTTAAAAAGATAGGCGCTATTGTTCTGAAAAGAAGAGATTTTTTCCCGTATTTTTGTTTAAATTTTTGTAGAAATGTGATTTTTAATGTGGATACCATTAAAAAATGCCTAGGAAATTTATTGGCTCGAGATTGGTGCGTTGTTGTGTTATAGTCTTATCACATTCCACGGTGGCCAGAACAAACACGTGAGCCCATTTCTGCGTTTCGCGTATTCTTCGGATAATTATATGTAATTATATAATATAACCGGCGGAGCAGAGCGTACTATGGCGAGCGAACTCGGGCCGAACATGGCCCGGCTAATGGCCTTCTTCAAGATCTATAATAGATCAACTCGTCTAGGAAGCCTCACAATCTGACTCTGAGCTATTCACTAATGTTCGCAATATGCAAACTTTGAAGTCAAGCATTAAAAACCAGGCGCCGTTGTATGTCATGTGAACCGAGATCGATAAATGTCAATGATTTTGTATAACAACTTTAAAACCTTATAATTGAATGATAAACTTATGAAAAGAGAATTTCAAAAGCAAATATAACATAATATTAGTCTGTTGATCTTATTTTCGTGAAAATAAGCAGTTCACAAGATTTCAGAGCAGATGGAACAGATCAAATCACACAACACGGCCCGACACAAGGTCTAAGGCGTCTATCGGAATTCTAAAAAGCCGAATTGATTTTTTTTTGCTTCATGCATATTATGTGAAAGAAAGTAATATTTACAAAATACAAAAAGGTGACCCCCCACGCCTTCTCGGCCCGACACCCACTTCGACCACCATTATTCTCTAAGGTACAAAACTTTCTTTTAAAAAATTTAATTAAGCGTAATGCACTCATTTCATCGTCTTTCTTTCTTCTGGAACTTTTCCTTCTCGAGGACAATACAAAATAATCAAGATATTTCGAAAATCTTCAAAGGAAATACCGCAATTATTTCTAAAATTGTATTAAACATCTTTTTCAATAAAACAACCATGGTTTGTGTCATCTGGACGGAACCGGGTCTAATTACCTTTAAAATTGAAAGTACTGTTTTGAAAACTTCGAAACTGAAAATTTTGGTACATTTTAAAAGAATACTATGAATATGATATGCGCATTGAACTAAAAACCGGTTCAATTGACTCCTGTCCGGTCACTTTATTGATTATGTTTCAGAACTCTAATAACTAACAATTGTTTTTGATTTTGAATGATGTTACGAGCCCCAATGTGTTCTGTCCGATTCGACCTGGATCACAATAATGAATAAATTTAAAGCGCACTGAAGTCAAAAAATTTTTTTAAGAGAGCCCCTCAGATCTTTAAACGAAAACAACAACAATTTACCATTCTGCATATTTCCTATTGAATTTGGAGCATCCAACACGCCCTCTTCCGTTTTTGGATTAAGAAACTCCACCGATCTGGGAACGATGCAAATGGGCGGCGCAACTGATGACGATGACAACCTCATTCTATCAACACCAGACATTTGAGCAGCGCCGGCAGCTGAGACGACTCCTTTCAGATTTGATGTGCATGCCTGGGATTTCGTGGGAGATATTGTGTCGGTCACTGGAATCTGTTTTTGTGAAATTTTGAATTAAAAAGTTAGAAATGTGACGAAAAAATAACTCAAAAATTGTGTGCCGCTTTAACGGTGAGCAGCCTTATAATAGTGGACAAAAAGCGTTTCTCATTATTCGATTTTTTTGATAAATAAGCAATTTTTATTACGATTTTATTACAAAAGACGCGGTTTTTGGCAGCGCGAAATCAGAAAAATTGAATAAAATATTCAGTGAAACAAATTTTTTTATTGCAAAAATTTCCCAAAAAAATTAATTAATTTTTTTTGCAATAAACAAGACTTACGATCCAAAGGCATGGCCGTCAAGACCGGTGGTGAGAGCTTGGGTCGTTTACGAGCTGGCTCCAGAGTTAATGAAGAATTGTGACTGCGGTACGTAGTTAATTTGGTGGGTGAATCAATTGGGCTGAAATTGCAAAGTCAAAGTTGAGCTGAGAAAGAAATGAGATAGAAATGAGAAGGAGAAAACTATTGAAACTGTGTGGCTTAATGGAAGGACAACTGATTCAAATGGGGAATAGGTTACCAAGAATTTTTAACGAAGGAACATGCTCGTTTGCGAAAAAAGTCTCGAAAAAACTATCTTGCGATATGGCATCACAATAATTTTGAATATTTTAGCCGAACAAATTTGGCTGAAATTATCCTATTTCTCCTTATTGGCCAGGAATATATGCGGACATCGGAAAGATGAACAAGGCTATCGGTTGTACGAGTTACCGATTACCGCTTTTCAGTTACAGGTTACAAGTTTTTCTACACAGAAACAACACCTGTTGTGCTCAACATTTTACTAGTATTATTCAGCGAGTCGTCGGGTTACCCGGGGAAAACACTCAATCAAACTAGCTGATCCTCCTCGAGAGTACGGAAGCAGGATAACTAAAAATTCACTCGTCTTCCCAAGCTTCTGAAACAGAGAGCAAGGGTGTTTTTTAAAAATCCACTTTAAAAGTAAATTCTTCCAAGCGATGCGAAACATGCAAACTTATATTTTGACAAGGGCGACAGTTGAAAAATCGATGATGAAGGCGTGTCTCGTCATGCTCGCGAAACCAAATTCAAAAATGTTTTTTATAGAAAAGCTGAAGTTAACCAAAAATGCACTGTTTTTCGCAGTCAGTTGAAAAAACAAGTTTTAAAAAAGAATCAAGTATGCAAATCTGGGGAAGCGAGAAACAACGGATCTATCTGTAATATTTAGCACACTGCCGCTACCTACTTATCATTGGACACCAATTGACCTCGCCTCTCCATTTTCTCTTCGCCTCCTGTAGAATTTTTGTAGCCGCTATTCTAATCTCGCTTCGTTGCCCTCTCTGACAAGAAGTTATCTTTCCAATTCAGCCGCAGCCGAGTTCAAACGTTGAAAGACGGCGTGACTGCTACATCGATCCGATAGCGATCGTACCGAAGAAGAATGTTTTTAAAGAAATATACAGAAACAGTTTCCTAGATAGTGTCACGAGACCAAGAGACGCCAGCTACCTAAACGGATTTACAACGAAGTGAGAAATACAGATTTCGTGTGTTAAAAATTGGAAACTTGACGATCAAACAACTACATTGCACATGAGAACCTTTGTGCTTTAAGAAGCGAAATGTTCTGTTTTCTTAAACTCTTTTTTAAAATGGCAGAAGAGGCGGACTTGAAAATATTCAAACTTTAGAGTAATGCAATCAGAAAATTAAGGTTTTATTACTCTTTGAAGTATCCATTATGAGGTTTGCTGTTAGTATATGTAGTAGGTCGATAATTGCAGAGAATTGACATCAGTTATCTTTTGCTTCTAGCTAGAAATACTAAAATGAGATAGAGGTTCAGCCCGATTAAAAATTTAAGAAAAAACCGACGATGCATGAACGGAAAAACATAAACTTTGAATCACATTTTTAGACGAGCTTAAGTCACATTTTCGAAAAATATTCAACAATTTGGGATTGATTATCTACTTGAGTGAGAAGTAAATTAGCATTTGGCGGACAGCTAATATCAAAGCGTCGCGGCTTTATGCTACGCGTTTGAGTAGTCTAATACCGTAGTGGTACTGAAATCCAAATTCTAGACAACTGGCCGTCATGCAATTAGGGAAGAAACGGTACATGTGGGCCGACGTATCTTACTTTCTTCAAATTGGAAATTTCTTCTCAAAAAAGTCCTCAAATGGCAGATCTAGTCCGTTTCAATTTCTTAACAATGTGTGCATGTAAACGAATTGCTATTAAGCCAAATGCATTTAGATTGACGAGACAAAAGGCCGCTTGTCTACTTCATCACTTCCGTTTCATCGAGCATAAGTTTACAGAACTAACCGAAATCTTCAAGTTGTGTCCCTTTTCAAACAAAAACTTTTTTTGAAATGCGTTATGCACCGGCTTCGATCAGTCACGGACGACCCTTTTTGTTGCACGTATGATAGCTGTGACTTAGGTTTCAACGCAACTATGGCATTACAAGCTCTTTTTAAACCGTAGTTACTGTAAGTGAAGCGGACTCCATTACGTAATTGGTCCTTGCTTTTGAAATATCTTTAATATAACTATTTTCCGTTTGCCCCGTCTCCAAAAGCTTCGTCCCGAAAACAAAATTTGCCAAAAAAGTGATAAATGTGTTCAAATAAGTTACTCTATAACTGAATGATTGGAGAGGATTCGTAAAATTACACAAAAAAAGTATCAAACTCCGAGCGTGCGTCGATTGCAGGTGACGCGCCTAATCAGAATCAGTGTTTTTCTGTCACTTTTGACATCCCCTGTTTTCAGTGAAGAAGAAGAAAAACGTTGCTAATCATTTGATAATGAGCTGCACCGTAAGACGTGCAGATGATTATAATTAAAGAAACACAAATGTCCACTTTTCTGTTTTCTGCGCTATTTTAGCTTGTTGTTCATTAGTTTTATAGTCATTTTGACTTTAAAAACTGAAAAATAAATATTGAAAAATGAAACATCATTAAGATGCTGGCTTAGTTTCGCAATTGCTCAAAATCAGACACTTTTAGAAAGAAATTGAGAAGCAGAACCCCCCCCCCCCAAGAAATCCGAGATCCATGATTTGAATATGACATCAACAGTAAAAGAATTTTAAAATCAAAAAAAGGATATATATTTTTTTTTAATGCATCATTTTCAAAATACAGAAGGTCTCTAGAGAGGGGGCACTGTTTTCGTCGGCGGTATAAGCCACGATTAAACGGAGGGACATCAAAAAATGAGTTGAAACTCTCACTGTTTTCGCTATCCATGTCTGCAACATTGTCTCCTTTTTTTGGTTCACATTTAACCGTAAAAAAGTCGCGTTCTCTACACTCTGCCGTTTGCTGCTGACAATTTGTTTGTACAATAGAGGTACTGCATCGGAGAGACGAAGAGCGGTGGGAGAATCAAAAGATCAAAATGCGAGCGGCAACACGTGGCATAAACTTGCTGTTCGAACAAGAACAGAATAAGATTCTTTGAATCAAATCTGAATCAAACTAAATTTGGACGAAATTTCGCTAATTTAATAGAATTTCAAGCAAATACAAAGGTGAAAATGTAGCGAAATGGCGAATAAATATCTCAAAACATTTAGATGGAAATGTTTTGGGGTAAAAATTACTATCAGAATTGTCAGGTCCTGCGTTCTTTCGGAGGAGAGAACCAAGAAAATGAATAATCTGAAGACAGTAGTGATATCATAGCAGAGAATCGATAGCCCAATGACGTCATCAGATCAAATTAAATCTACTGGTTATAGGGAGGAACTATTGGAAAGACAAAGGTAACATTTTAAAACTAAATTGCTATGTTTTGGCTTCAATCAACACGATTAAAAAGGGAACCTGTTGAAACTATCGCAGTTTCCAAGCTGCGAGAGATACTTGAGAAAGTGCTCTAGAATTTAGAAGGGCAAAAACTGAAAATGTTGCGTTATTGACAAAATGGGAAACGCTATGTCCCCGTCACGTTGAAATAAATATTTCATATAGCTTTAGTTGTAATTTTGATTCAATTTAGAAATGTATTATTTGCAAAGCTCTAAAATAGCAACACCCCAAAAATATTTATGTTTTCAGTTCTTTACTGTAGAAATATTGATATAATCTATAAACTGAAACTCCAAAATGTTTGAGTCTTCTTATACAAAAGATTCCGATTGACACAACGACGTTGTCAACGTTGGCAAAAGTAAAGGAAAGAATGCCCTAGATTCTTATAATATTTCAAAAAATTTTGAGGGCTGGAAACAGGTGAAATTTTTCAATTCATAGCTATTTGGAACAGTAACATTTTTATCCATTTTACTCTAAAACGGCTACTTTTACACTTTGTAAATCCCTAAATCATCAGTCAAATTCAGAAGACGCTCTGTTCTTTTTATTTTGATCACCTACCTATTCTTCTATCTCATAAACACCGGCTACTTTGTCACTGTCTTCGATTCTATTTTTTTCTAAGATCCTCGTGGAAACAAAAAAGAAACAGTGGTGTTCTCTTCCCATGTCTTGTACATCGTCATTCATCTCTCAATTTTGTTTTTATTTTCATTGATCGCTTTTAAACGAGATAGTTTCTTGCACGTTTTTGTGCCTTTTTCATACCGAAAATGATCAGAGATATATTGAATGATGAAATAAATTCATCGTAATTCTATTGGAGATGTCTGCAGAAGATGAAACATCACGTGGTTTTCGATTAGAGAGAAAGAGAACCGAGAGAAGTTCGTAGAATTCTGAAGATGAGGAAGATGATAGTGATGATAACAATTACAGTAGAGGAGGGAGACCGCAAAATACAGTATATTTCACTAACCACAGATCAAAGAGGTGTGAGATTTCAGATTCGATGAGTCTAGATGAGAACTGGCTCTTTTTTACAGGACGGAACATGAAAAGCGCATTGCTTACGGGTAAAACTCATAGATGCAACATTGCTGCTTAAGAATAATACAAAATATTGAACCGCAGTTCATTTTATTATAGCATTTAAAATGTAAATCCATTTAAAAAATCGGCTATAAGAGACGAGAAGCTGTGAAGTAGCCGGGCGTCTATCTCATCGACACAATTTCAAAAGCGCATCATTTGTTAGCTATCACCGGAACATGCATACTTTCACATAATTTAAAGAAATATTTAATTTGCAATCTTTTTCAACCACTAATTTTTATTTGAAGAAAGTTATAAGACCGTAATAAGACCGTCTCGTCTCATCTTCGTCTTGAATTCGTCTGACGCAGATATAGACATTATTTTGGTCAAGTAAAATACATTGTGTACCCATTACACAACTTTTTTATCGCATAAGACGAATGCAAGACGAACTGAAAGGCGAATGACGACGAGACGAAAGACGACTTTTCGTTTTCGTTTTTCGTGGGAGCCTTACGGCTGAGTCGGCCCGAAGTGCAAGTTTGGATAGATTAGCTGAGAAGAGCATTAGAAAAGAGAATTTGGCTACTTTAGAAAGCAAATTCAAAATGCTACACAGCATATGAAGTCAGCTTTCTCCTCATTCCAGCCAATGTGAGAGCGTCCGACTTGAAAATATATCACATTTCAGGAGAAGCAAAAAGTAAAACAAAAATAACACAGTATATTATTTGCAAAAACTTTTTCAGCAGCATTGCATTTGAATTTTTTAAAATGAAGTTTCACTTCTAATATTGCATTTTTCATGCTATCTCACAAGCTCAGCTTTCACTGGGAACAGTGAGCGCTTTAATCGACAGAACAGACTTTTGTATTTAGCTCGCGAAATCTAATTAGTATAATGTAATGCTTCTTGTATATTTACTATTCGCATGTAATGCTTCTTGTATATTTACTATACAAAATATGAAAACGCATGTTTCATAAAGCTGCCTCTCTACAAAATGACTCGACAATTTTAATAAGACTTATTTTTCAGTCTTGCTGAAAATCTTTTAGAAAAAAGTATTCATAGACTATCCCTTCTTCACACACCCCCTCTACAACATTCAATAATTAACGGTCTCTGTCTATTCGGCTATCAGATTATCTTTTGCGCTTTTTTCCCTTACCCCTACGTCTGCTCTTTTCTTTTCTCTCCAAACATGCGAAGCAAAAGATTAGACCTAGATTTAATAAGCTGGTCACTTGATCTTCACACGTTAAGTACAATTTCTTACATGTCTAAAACTACTACCTTTTTATAAGGGGGGGGGGGCAAAAGCAGATTTGGTCAGCTAGAGAGAGCATAGAGAATTCTCTCTATTTCCTATGCCACCTCACGATTTGAAGTTTAGAGATGCACGAATTCCGTATTTCGGAAGCTTATTCGATTTTGTCAGTATTCCGTATGAAAAAAGTCTATCTATATATGCATAAAAGCAAAAATTTCAGAAAGGTTTCAAATGAGTAGTGTAAAGACAGAATCGGGAACTTCAATACATCAAAAAGACTGAAACACAGGCCAAAGGAGGAGCCACATATTTCGCAATTAGTGAACTAAAACAGAAACTAAAAACGTGAAAAAATATACAGAGCAGAAAATATACAATTCATTGTCAAAAATCTACAAAAAATGAGAAAATAAACTGATAACTCCCGCTTTTTAATTAGTGCAATAGAGCGAACTAAGTAGGGATTCTATTTTCCAAATAGTCCAACTTCATTTAAATTTCAGAGAGGTTTCAAATGAATAACGTAACGACAGAATCAATAACTTCAATACATCAAAAAGACTGAAAACGAAACAAAACAAATCTGAAACTCACTTGTTGTACAGCTGTTGATGTAGTTCATCCATTGGGAGACTCTGTTGATTTCCAAAGGGTAATATTCCTTGAACTTATCAGATTAATCTTTCTGAAAATCAAGATGTTCAATAGGACTAATTACATGGCAGTGAAAGAAAGGCAGCGGAGAAAAATGGAAGGCTGTCCAAAGAAAGCAAAACATGAAGAAAATGAAAAAACGGCAACAAGAAATGGGCGTCAATGCAACTCGCTTTCAAGTATTTTCACTCCTTTTCCCGGCCCTTTTTTGTTTCTCACCCTGCCTTCTTTGTGCATTTTCGAGCTTCATTCCTCATTAAATGTGAAATGACTGAAAAAGTTGGAGATTCAATATAAAAACGTCTTCTTGATTTCATTAGAAATGCTCCATTATAATCGACAGCTCGTTATTCCGTTAGAAAAAAAGATGTTATGTTTCAGAGTGGTTCCCACAAACTCTCGCGTTCTGTTTGATTTTTTGCACTTCCAAATGTATCAAATGATCAACCAATATTTCGTAATTTCTTTTGTCTTAATCTAATTAAATTATTTTTTTGTTTTTCGTGTTTCTGAAATAAATTGAAAACGTTAGAGGAGCAAGAGGTCAATTTTAAAAAATCGAATTTTGAGTTTTTTCTCAATCGGAAGCAACGAAACTATTTAATTTGAAAATATTTAAAGCCAATTCTAAAATAAATAAAAACTGTTTTTTTGTTAGGGACTTTGCAAGAAAGCTGCTCGCAAATGTTTGACTGTAAGTTAAAAATTTTCCCGATTTTTTGACTGTTTCGTTTTCTCTTTTTTCGGTCAATCTATCTGGCAAAGAGCCGTTTTCTTGCAGCTTGAAAAGTTGTATTCAATTGCTGATTTAAGAGACAATGTCTGAGAGATTCGACCACCAGTAGTCACAGTTTGAAAAAGTTGTTTCAATTGATCTGATTTTTTATATAGTGGGTACATGAGATGCCCTAAGTACAAAACCGTATTCAAAATTAGGCTCCGCCCCCTTCGAGTTGAGATACGGTAGGGGTGTTTCGAAAAAATTTTTTTTTTCTTTTTTGAGATAATCTCGATTTCTTTTCTGGAATCGATAACCGGTCACTTATGAAGCATTTTTGTAGTGGAAAACATTTTTCTAGCTCTTCTCCTTCCGACCAAAAAATTGAATTTTCGAAAAAAAATGGTTTCATTTCCATTTTTTGAAAAAAAAATATATTACGGGAAATGAGATCTCATCAGAACTTTATACTTCAGAGTATGGGTTACAAGAATTCATATTTGGTTGGCCGCGCTTCTGCTGCCGCCAGTCATTTTTTTCACGATTTTTGTCATTTTTCTACTGTTTTGGTACCATTTTTCTCATTTTTTGAAAAAATAATTATTTCAATTGGTCTGATTTTTTATATAATGGGTACATGTGATGCCCTAAGTACAAAACCGTATTCAGAATTAGGCTCCGCCCCCTTCGAGTTGAGATACGGTAGGGGTGTTTCGAAAAAAATTTTTTTTTCTTTTTTGAGGTAACCTCGATTTCTTTCCTGGAATCGATAACCAGTCACTTATGAAGCATTTTTGTAGTTGAGAACATTTTTCTAGCTTTTCTCCTTCCGACCAAAAAATTGAATTTTCGGAAAAAAATGGTTTCATTTCCGTTTTGTGGAAAACAAATTTATTACGGCACGTGACTTCTCATCAGAATTTTATATTTCAGTGTATGGGTTACAAGAATTCATAACTGGTTGGCTGCGGTTCAGCTGCCTTTTTTCCAAAAAATAGGAAAAAGGTACAAAACAGTAGAAAAATGACAAAAATCGTGAAAAAAATGACTGGTGGCAGCAGAAGCGCGGCCAACCAGTTATGAATTCTTGTAACCCATACTTTGAAGTATAAAGTTCCGATAAGATCTCACTTCCCGTAATATATTTTTTTTCCAAAAAATGGGAAAAAGATACCAAAACAGTAGAAAAATGACAAAAATCGTGAAAAAAATGACTGGTGGCAGCAGAACCACGGCCAACCAGTTATGAATTCTTGTAACCCATACCCTGAAGTATGAAGTTATGATGAGATCTCACTTCCCGTAATATATTTTTTTTCCACAATACGGAAATGAAACCATTTTTTTTCGAAAATTCAATTTTTTGGTCGGAAGGAGAAAAGCTAGAAAAATGTTCTCAACTACAAAAATGCTTCATAAGTGACCGGTTACCGATTCCAGAAAAGAAATCGAAGTTATCTCAAAAAAGAAAAAAAAAATTTTTCGAAACACCCCTACCGTATCTCAACTCGAAGGGGGCGGAGCCTAATTCTGAATACGGTTTTGTACTTAGGGCATCTCATGTACCCACTATATAAAAAGTCAGAGCAGTTGTAACAACTTTTTTTTCAAAAAATGGAAAAATGATACCAAAACAGTAGAAAAATGACAAAAATCGTGAAAAAAAAGACTGGTGGCAGCAGAACCGCGGCCAACCAGTTATGAATTCTTGTAACCCATACTCAGAAGTATAAAGTTCAGATGAGATCTCATTTCCCGTAATATATTTTTTTTGCACAATACGGAAATGAAACAATTTTTTTCCCAAAATTCAATTTTTCGGTTGTTAGGAGAAGAGCTACAAAAATGTTCTCCACTACAAAAATGCTTCATAAGTGACCGGTTATCGATTCCAGAAAAGAAATCGAAGTTATCTCAAAAAAGAAAAAAAAAATTTTTTCGACACACCCCTACCGTATCTCAACTCGAAGGGGGCGGAGCCTAATTCTGAATACGGTTTTGTACTTAGGGCATCTCATGTACCCACTATATAAAAAATCAGACCAATTGAAACAACATTTTCAAACTGTGACTATGGGCAGTTGAGCTATGGTCGAATCTCTCAGACATTGTCTCTTAAAACTTAAATAAAATCGAACTGGGCCGCGAGCCTCGATGCTTAAGGATGTACAGCATATTGAAATTTTGTGAATGAGCTGAAACGGTTGGCAATTTCAGATGTGAAATTTTCGCAGAAAAGCTGCATTTCTGTAGTTGACTATATCTTTCTAAACATTCAACTAAGGTTGAATAGCTCAATTGAGTACGCGCATTGTTCAACACTTGAATGTATCAATATACTGAAATAAATTATAAAAATAAATTCCCATTTTAGTATAAATCACTTTTTAAATGTGCAAATCCTCATCAAAATCATAAAGAAAACCAAAATTAGCAGTTTTTCTTGTTGCAAAATGCAAAAATGCAGTGTCAGGTGGATATTTCTCCAAACAAGTTCCAAACAAGTTGCAGAGCATTTCAACTCTAGCACAACCTGGCATTTTCACATACAAAACTGTGGACATCATTTTTTAAAAATAAATCTATCAGATTTTCACTATTTATGAAAACAACACGGAATTTGTGCTATTCGATAAGGCTTCCACGAAGGACGAAATAAGACCGTCTCGTCTCGTCTTCGTCATCGTCTTGGATTCGCCTGACGTAGAGATAGACATTGTGTTGGTACACATGCACAATTTTATTATTGCTTAAGACGCATGCAAGACGAAATGAAGGAAAAAGGAAAACGAGACGAAAGTCGACTTTTTGTTTTCGTCTTTTGTGGAAGCCTTACTACGTATTACATAGGTCGAGCCAAAATTATAATACCGTTTTCTTTTGTTCTCTAGAAACTTCGAGAAGCTTCTAGAACAATCCATGTTAGAGGTATGGGAGGGATTATTTTCACAGAAATTATCAGCGCAATGGCTACTTCAAAAAATTCTCCAGTTCAACTATCGCGAGAGCAAGTCCGCTTGCTACTTTTTTATGAACATCGTTCTGGCTCTTCCACGAAACGAGCGGATCGGATCAATACTTTGATGCGCGCTGGCACTGTCACTCATGACTTCAAAAATTTAGGAGTGGGGGTATCGAATTCAAAGATTCTCCAAATAACGGACGTTACAAGGTTGTTGATGAAGGCGAGCAACTGGCACTGGTGAAAAAGGAGGCTTGTCAGTCGAGTAGGGAGGGGTCTTGCAAGCAAGCTTGCACGCTCTCAAAGTTTAATCAATCGGACCCTCCACGAGCTTGGATTCTCCTGGAAACAGCCGATTTGGGTACACCATGTTTTGTCGGTCACCCAACAGCAAATGAGGGCAGATTTTGCAGATTTTTTTCTTTTGTCACAAAAAAGAACGACAACGGCTTTCCAATTTGATTACTGGGTGATGAGAAGTGGACACTCTATGTCGACTTTCATCGTGGTCGCCAGTGGCGGAAACATGGGGATCTGGAGTTCCATCACATAAAAGAGAGTTACACCCGAAAACGGCACTTTGTGCATCTGGTGCAGCGTGGAAGGACCGGCTCATTGGAAACTTTTGTCAACCAATACAACAGTCATAGCACACCTCTACTGCAAGCAATTAACCACAGTCGCTGAAAAATCAAAGGGAAAATGGGTCGACCTTACTTCCACCATGACAACACATGTCTGAAAGGTTATTCAGAAGCTAGGCTAGACGACTTCTACCCCATCCAGCGTACTATCCGACCATGTTTCCCACTGATTATCACTAGTTCCGATCTCTGATACACTTCCTGGATGGAAAGGAATTTCGAAATAAAGATGATCTCAAAACCGAGATGCAATCCTTTTTCGATAGTTAACCGCGGGACTTCTACCGAAAGGGAAACGAACGTCTACCTATCCGTTGGCACTAAATACATTATCGATAATGATGGTGTATATTATGTTGACTGATATTGGAAATAAATAAATAAATCTTGAATTTTTGAATCGAAAGTTTTTTTATTATATAAATATGAAATTTGATTTAAAAATAAAGATAAAAATGTTTTTTTTTAATGATATTTTACATACACCATTCGAGCAGTTTAGGAAATTTGGAACATTTTTCTAAATCCGCTACAATTTAAGTTGATATAGGAGGGGGGGGGGGGGGAATTTAGAGTTATTCACAGAACAATATGATCATGACTTTCCGAAGAAAATGTGACTGATAAACCGTGTGACTGGAAGTAGCACGAGACCGGGAGTAGATAAAAAGAAAAGAGTACAAAAATTGCAGTTTGACCTATTAAATTTCTTGCAAAATCTCTTCATAACGTTTCAAAATAACTTGCAGATTGTCTGAGGCTAGTGCACTTTTCTATATGATCTTTACGGATTAAAAAAAGCGATTTTCCGGTTTTCACACTGCAAACCACACAAGGATTGTCCCTCAATTCTGAGTATTGATGATCAAATGGGATGTGCCACGCACCATAGGTATACCACCTGGACGTCAGCTAGGTTACGCTGGCCATAATTTATTTTGCTGTTGAAAAGGATATATTTTTTGTAATTTAGAGAATCATATTATGATTTAGGTTTCCGATTTCAATGTAAACATTCGGAAATTGTATATAAGGAGGAAGAGAAAGAAACAATAAAGAGAGAGAGAGTGAGTGAGACAGAGGGAGAGAAAGAGAGAGAGAAAGTGAAAACGACTAAAAATCATTTTCAAATCAGGGCAAAGAATTTTAGCTGTTCATCAATCTAGTGAGGGAATAATGTCTTAAATCTGATTGATGACACAGCCCTTTTATCAGTTGTTAATAATTCAATAGCATACGTGCATTTTCCTTGAAACTGAGAATGATGAAAGACATTATTCCAGAAATTCTCCTTATTGGAGATAATGCATTCGTCTTACGCAATAAAAAGAATTCAAGACGAAGGCGAAGACGAGACGGTCTTATTTCGTCTTTCATGGAAGCCTTACTTAAAACTAATGATTCGTTGATAGATTTTAGAAAAAAAAACTCATCTTTTCGGGTGGGATTCATGAAATGACGCAAGAAAAACGCTAAACCGAGAAAGTATTCTTTAATCTGACAACTAAAAACAATAGAATTTGGGTGGGGACGAACAGATTTTGAAACAGAAGAAAGCTGTATCAATCAAATTTATAAACGGTGATCAATGAAACAATAGGAAAAAGAAGGAGAAGAACAACGTTTCTTGATGCATATTTCGAAAAATGGCGTCTATCTCGATTTTTAGTGTCACAGTCAAGTGCCGAAGTGTGATCATTTTTTCTTTGTTTCCCCAACTTCTCTAGTATTTGTGTAGTCTTTCGCATTCTTGTTTCTTTCTATCGCTGATAAAGAAACTCTACTATCTGCGACCCGACGGAGAGCCTCCGAGAAGAAGAGACATTTGAGAAACGAAGCATGAAATTTAAAACGATTTCCAAGAAATTTGAAATATGAAATTTGAAATTGACAGTTTTCTCGAAAATATAATTATATTATTAAAAAAATATCTGAATCAGCTAGTCTTATAGTTAATTTTGAACACAGAAGAATCGCGCAATGTTGAAAGGAAACTTTTTCAGTGAAAGGCATTCTTTTTTTTCCTCTCTTTTTCTATTTAACGGTTGGCAGGTCGGTAAGACACGCTGACCTAGGCATAGAGAGGATCAGAGAGCAAGATAGTGGAGAGGGTGGCAAGAAAAAGAGCGAAAACGCACGTGGAAAAAGATGTTGGATTCTTCTAGACCACACTTCATTCTGGATGAGAAGAGAATCGCGGTGGTGAAACGGCTGATACAGTATGGAAGATAGAGAGACGCACGCGCTTCTCCATGGTGACGTCATGGGTTGGAGTTTCACATATTGGTCTGTCAGCAGACATTATTAACTATTTTACAATGGGAAATATAGAACTAAAATCGCAACGCTTCTCAAAGAGAAAGTCGAAGATTTAAAAAAAAAGAATTACAAAGGGGAACAATGAAATATAAATTTCAATTACCAATAATACATTTCAGCATCTAAAATTGAAAATAGGCAGATAAACTTGAAATTTCGCATACTTCGGATCCGGGTCGGCTCTTAGAATCTTCAAAACTGAAATTATGCTAGAAAAAAGAAAAGTAAACAAAAAGAAGAACATTGAATCATTGAGGCTAACTATAAGGCTTCCTCGAAAGACGAAATAAGATCGTCTCGTTTCGTCTTCGTCTTGAATTCGTCTGAATTGCGTAAGTTTTGCGTTTAGTAATTTTCAAAAAAAATTCAGTTTCACTTATTCCAAGTTTCACTCCAGAATGTTAAACTCGTACTTCTTCGTCTTCGAAGAAATAAGACCGTCTCGTCCCGTCTTCGTCATCGTCTAGAATTCGTCTGGCGCAGAGTTAGACATTGTGTTGGCACACATATATTTTAATTGACGACGTAAGACGAACGCAAGACGAACTGAAAGGCGAACAAAGGCGAGACGAAAGGATTCTACGAAAGACGGCCCACTTGTTTCGTCTTTCGTGGAAGCCTTAATTGAGGCAGTAAAATTTAGAAACCGAGCAATCCTTACAGCTACATAATGACTTCTAGTTTGTCCTCTCAAAGTTTTGCGTTTAAAATACACTGAAACTTACAGTTCTACGACTTTATTTCAAACAGAAATCGTTTTCATCACATCCATCTTTTTATTCAGAATCATCACAACGTAACTTCTGTTGCCAATTGTCAATTTGTTGTTATCTAGTCTAAAATCTAGTGTATTTTTGGCTGAAAAGGTAAAACGGGTTTTTTCTCGTAATGGAATACATACATCTGGGTTAATCAATTAATCTGTCTACTGTTCCGCGGGATCAGTACGACCCCATGATACTTTTCAAAATGGAAGTTATAGTTCAAAAAATATAACAAATCTTAGATATTCGCATTATTTATTAAAAACAAAGGTTTTGTATTACTCGAAATTACTAATTTAGCATTTGTTAAAAATGCAAAAAGCCCATTACAGGGTGCACCCGCAAGTTTGCGTGAGCTCTGATGCATGCACAGCTCGCAGATTCAAATTTTTTTTCATTTTTGAATTTTTTCATTCATTTTTTTTCGTTTTCTGTCTTAGTTTCCAACTTTTGTTTTTAGTAGTTTCAGTATTACGTTTGAAGGTGATGTAGAAACACAGAAGCGAAACAACGACGTTCTCATTTCAATGGTTTACTGATAAAATCACCTAATTTGTAGGTTGCCGAAATGTAAGCGTCGCACTAATTCTTAGCCTAATTACCCGATATTCTTCTGAATATTTAAAGAACGAGTAGCGAACAAACTGTGGTGTATTTATGTTTGATCAATACTCTCTGAATTTGAAAAAAAAATGGAAATTAAAACGCATGGCTACCTCGCTCTACTGTACTTACTAGGAAAGGTTGTAAACTCACCATGGAGTTTTCATACCAGACCTATTATCGGATCGCGAGTACGTGGTTTGTCGTATAGAGGCGGGGTTTGGGTCTCGTTAGGGGATAGCGCGTTTTAACGCGCCAATTTAAAAATTGTAAGGAAGCGCACACACTGCGTTTGTGATTTCTTTTCGATAATTGAAGCGAATATAAGAATTTTTTCTATTTATATTTTGCTTCGAAAATCATGCCTTTTTATTAATTTTTATTGTCAAATTTCGCTTCAATTTTCGAAAAGAAATCACATACGCAGTGTGTGCGCTTCCTTACAATTTTTAAATTGGCGCGTTAAAACGCGCTATCCCCTAACGAGATCCAAACCCCGCCTCTATACGACAAACCACGTACTCGCGATCCGATAATATGTGAATCGATAGATTAGAACACGCTGAGAAATAATCCGTCTTCAGTAAGTGAAAAAGAGCCGGCGCATAGGAAAATTAACATCGGTCATCTGGTTGAAGCCAATTGTTATTATTATTATTTAATAATTTGGAAGCTCAATACAGGTACGATACAGGCCCATGTAATAGGCTCTACTGAAAATCTGAAGAAATGAAATGAACCGTTAAATTTAAGAAACTAAGAGCTTTTGCTGCCTGAACGATTTTCACATTTAATTGATTTCAAAGTAAATTAAATGTAAAAACTCCTTTCATATGACTCAACATTTGAAAAATCAGATGTTAGTGTTTCAATGTTCAAAATATCAAAAAATGAATATTACGGTTTGCGAAAATGGGGGGTATGTGAAATCGGAACAAAATGAGAATAAAACTCGTAGGAAATCGGAACATGATGAAAATAAAACTGTTAAAAAAGAAAACTGTATTGAATTAGAACTGGTAGGGAATTAGAACTGTTTTAAAGTAAAACCGCATGGAAACCGAACTGTATGGAATTGGAACTCTGTTCAATGGAGCGCGTTTGCTTTACCCAGAGTATTTTTTAGTTGATTTATCGCTGCGGTTTTACTTTAAAACAGTTCTGATTCCCTATCAGTTCCAATTCAATACAGTTTTCTTCTTTAACAGTTTTATTTTCATAATGTTCCGATTTCCTACGAGTTCTATTCTCATTTTGTTCCGATTTCACATACCTCCCGAAAATGAGACCAAAATTTCTATTTTCAACGAATATTCAGTCAATTCCATTAGGTTCGTATGTCCTCATTTATTTTTAATGACATGAAACTACAATAATCATTTAGCAAAACCAGTTCAGCAGGAAAATGATATCTGAAGCGTAGTGCACTGCATCAGAGACCAAAAAGTGTCCGATCAGCACTAAAGAAGGTGGGGTGAGTAAAAGATAAGGTGTGATGTCAAAATAGCTACGTCATGTACTCCAAAGGATCAGTGAACCAAGGATCAACGGAAGCAATCTGCAACAAAACGGAAATCTAGTAAAAAATGTGTTAAAGAACAAATTATAAATAGATTTTTCTAGAGTTCAAGAAACCGATTTTCAATTATCACTGCTATTCAAACTATAGACAATTATTCTTTCTCTATTTAACAAACCTTTTTGTTCAAGAAACCTCTCAGTCAAATAGTTCAAACAAAACGGAAAACTCTTATTACTAAACAAATAACTTTCTCTGGTAGTTTGTCTGTCGGCGCCGCTTCTTTATATTTTATAATAATAATATCGTTTTAGCCACCGTGTGCTCCATTTAATCTCCTATTTGGGCTATGGTCACTGGAATCATAGAGAATTGAAAAAATTTAAGGGTTTTGGGCTCGTGGAGCCGTTATTTTACAAAACAAACAAATTCGATGGTGGAGTGCACAACATTTCACGAGTATGCCAGCTTTCTAACAAACATCACGCGAAAAGGGATTCTCAAAAAAGAGCAATCGTTGTGAATAGTTCACTAGTAGTGGAAGTGATTAGATTTTCTGAAAATAAAGGATTAATTAAAATTTCTGACAAAAAGATTAACGCATTCATGTATCTCACGTATCCATTCATTGGAAATTATGTGGGAACAACTTGCAGGTGGCCCTAGCAGTTCTCATACCTCTGACTGCCGTGTTCCTTTAAAAAAAGATAAATTAGAGTAAAATTAATGAATTTAGAATATGATTTCTTTGTTTTCTATTTTTAAAGTGATTATTATTCGTAAGATGTTTTTAGAGTGTCATTGAACTTCTACATATAGATCAGCACCAGAGTTGGGCGGAATTGGATTTTGGGAACTTGGAATCCGGAATCCGGAAAACGGAAAAAAAATTCACGGAATCCGGAAAACCGAAAAAAAAATTTTCACGGAATCCGAAATCCGGAAAACAGAAAAAAATTTTTTTCACAGAATCCGGAATCCGGAAAACGGGAAAAATTTTTTTCACGGAATCCGGAATCCGAAAAACGGAATGTAAAAAACGGCGGAATCCGGAACGCGGAAAGCGGAATTTTAACCATTAATCACGGTATGATATTTTACCAGTTTTTCAGTCGCGCTCCATTGACACAAATCTCTGTGTCTCTCAGCGAGAGATTATTGGCTCGTGCAGCCCGCTCGTTTTAATGCTTAAGCATTAAAATTTAGAAATGAATTTCGTTTCTTTTGTGATTTGAAATGCGATTTTCACCGATTTTCTTCGTTCTTTTTCTCAAATATAAATAAATAATACATTTTTTCACGATTTCCTTTGATTTCAGGTAGAATGTCCAGCGGAGAGACAGCGATCGATCACACCAAGGAGGACACGAACATGTTCAGGTCACTTTTTCCTCTTTATTTCTCCGTTTTTTCAAATTAATGCCGTGGTTAGAGTTCACTCTTTCAGAAATCGTTCATGGTCAGCAATACAGGATGAGGAATGCAACGAGCAGATTTGGAAAACCGAGAAAGAAGATTGTCAAAAGGTTGGTGAAGATTTATTGAAATAAGGAAGAATTACTTATGAGAAGTCTGAGAAATGGTTGCGATAGAAAAGAGCGCGGAAGATAAGAGAGTGCTTTTTGATATCGTCTTTGATCGAATTTCTAATAGATGCCCCATAGGATCTTCAGTCTCTCTTCTTCTTTACTTATCTCCCGTGGGCATTACCTTTTTTTCAGAGAACACTGGAACGTGGAACTCACGAAGTATCATCAGTCATCATGCTTATAAAAACTTTTTTATTTTCCTGTTTATTTTGATTAATAAATTTTTATTAATTAATAATCTTAACAAACATTGAAAAAAAGATTCAGTTTCAAAGGCAATAAACAATTTATGAATAAAAACTCAATAAATTTTTCGATTGCTTTTCGCTATTCCACTTCTTGATGTTGCTTCCGATTATAGCCGATCATTGTGACAGCTGTTGTACGTGTTGTGCTGATACAAGTTCATGAACGATTTCTGAAAGAGTGAACTCTAACCACGGCATTAATTTGAAAAAACGGAGAAATAAAGAGGAAAAAGTGACCTGAACATGTTCGTGTCCTCCTTGGTGTGATCGATCGCTGTCTCTCCGCTGGACATTCTACCTGAAATCAAAGGAAATCGTGAAAAAATGTATTATTTATTTATATTTGAGAAAAAGAACGAAGAAAATCGGTGAAAATCGCATTTCAAATCACAAAAGAAACGAAATTCATTTCTAAATTTTAATGCTTAAGCAGGGCTGTTCTTTTTTCCGGCCGGCCGGGGGCCCGGCCTCAAAAGGTCGGCTTTTCCGCGGCTTTTGCAAAAGCGCTCTATTGCAAAAAAGCCGGGCCCGGCTTGGCCGGGCCCCCGGCTAGCCGGAGTTTGCGCGTGAAATATTGCGTTTTTTCCGCATTTGCACAATTTGCACCAGATTTAACGACAATTCTCGGTTTTTCATGCCGTTTTTATTAGGAATTCGTTAAATTATTATGATTTTTTTTTGAATACGGCTCTAAAGATTTATTTTTCTATAAAACATTAATTTTTTAGTAGGACAGAACGTTTGATCTTCATTTAAAAAAATTTATCCACAAAAATCTGTTTTTATTATATCTAGTTGAACATAGCTTTTTGCGTTAATTTCAGTCATTGAAAGCGATATTTCAACAGTTGCGGACAAACTTCAACACGAAATCGTTTTCAAATCGTGTTGTCAGGTTAGTTTTCAGCCGAAACTATTGTTTTTCTCTCCGCCAATAATTTTTCAGATTATTGTTTTCTCGCGAAGAAGGCCCTCAATCCGTCAATGTTTTCGGCAAGAAAAAATCAAAAAAACATACTTTCTGTAAGTATTATTCTGCATAAACTAAAGCTATATTTTACAATTAATAGAATTAACAAAGTAAAAAAGTTAACAAAATTCGCAAATCAACAAATGATCGCTGCGAGTCATCGAGTTTTGTCACTTTCATTGTACGCTCTCTGCTTCAGTATGAGAATCCATGTTCTTTCTGTAAGTATTATACTTATTATCTCTTTCTTACAGGCCTAAAGATGAACCCATGCTGTATTATGGCAGCAAACAAGTTCCGATACGTTTCAAGTTCCATTCGATATAGAGGTGCTCCTGATATAGCGAAAAACTTTGCTATAGATTCTGTCACATTCTTCTTGGCTGTGGGTGATAGTTGAAGATCTGCCACGTCATTATCATTTTTGTTCAATAAATGTGTCGCCTGCTTGTATGTTTAGATTTCGTATTCAATAATTGAATTAATAAATGATTCTATATGCTACTCTTTCTCAAAAAAACTTACGTAATGTGTCCTCCATTGTCATTCAAGAGGTGTCCACATGCGATGCATTTGATATATGCCGCATTAGTTGAACATTTGGATAAGTCGTGAATAATCGCGACAGAGTAAAACTCTTTCTTATTGTTACAGATATTCTAAATTTGTTTAAAAACGAATACAATTATTTTCATCCAATTTCACAAAAACTAACTAATACGGCAGTGTATCCCGGCCTCTTCTTTTCTAAAACTGCTACGACGTCGTTTCTTTGAGGGGCTGAGAACCACTCAGGGAGAATACTCTCCTGAGTTTCCTTTTTGTTCGATGAATCTTGTCTTTTTGACATTTTTTTGAGAACCTGAAAGATATAGATTGCCCAATATTCCAGTTGTAAACTATTTAATAATAGAGTAAAAATGAAAATAATGATTGAATTAAAAAGAGAATAAAAAATTCCTTTGAAGTTCATCATTCTGTCATAATAATTGGAGATAAGATTGGACTGTTGAGAGCGATGCAAATTATTGAACGAGAGTTGCAAAACCCTGTTTTGTACGTTGTGTATTGAATTATTGCTCAGCGTTGTAAAAAACACCATGTCTGCAATGTCTTCGTCCCTCGGAAGTGAATTGCCGTTAATTATAATAAAAAATGAGCAGAAACCCCAATGTTTCATTATTTATTTCACACGCAAACTCCGGCTAGCCGGGGGCCCGGCCAAGCCCGGCCCGGCTTTTTTGCAATAGAGCGCATTTGCAAAAGCCGCATCCCGGCTTTCTCCCGGCCGGCCGTAGGGCCGGCCCGCCGGCCGTTTGAACAGCCCTGTGCTTAAGCATTAAAACGAGAGGGCTGCACGAGCCAATAATCTCTCGCTGAGAGACACAGAGATTTGTGTCAATGGAGCGCGGCTGAAAAACTGGTAAAATATCATACCGTGATTAATGAGGAAATATTTATTCTGTTGTGAGTCGAAAAATAAAAAAAATGATGTAAATGCGCTCTGTTCGCAAAAATTTTTGCGGGAGTTCAAAAAAGTATACTTTTCAAAAAAATTGAGAATAAAGTATTAAAACTCATAGTTGGGCGGAATTGGCTTTTGGGAACTCGGAATCCGGAAAACGGAAAAAATTTTTTTCATGGAATCCGGAATCCGGAAAACGGAATGAAAAAAATGTTGGAATCCGGAATTCCGCCCTTCTCTGATCGGCACCCCGGCAGAGTCTCAGTTGGCTAATGGGTTTACGCGTCATATCGGGTCGGAGGTAGAGAGGTAGAGCCCAATATTCTTTGTGACCAGATAGCTCTAACTTTGGCTCAGCAGGCCATAATAGAGTAAACAGGCACACAAAAATTGTACAAACAGCACCCAAAACTGCCTCAATCCTCGGCACTCGGCCTCTGCTTCTGACACGGTAGAGTCAGAAGCAAGTGGAAAGAGCTGTGGTCCGCGCCCACACAAGATTTACGGATTTACGGATCGACTAAGTAACTAAATAAGTAAGATTTTTATTCGTGAGATGCTTTTAGAGTGTCATTGACCGGCATGTAGTTTTGGGTATAATACAATAATTCCCCCCGCTTGATATAAGAGTGACCCCCCGGTGGAAGACTGTGGAATGACCCCCCACCCCTTCCCATAACGTCAGTTTTTTCCACCAATTTTTACAATTTTCATAATTATTTTCGATTTTTACGTGGCATCATGAACTAGTTTCATTTTCATTTTTTCATTTCATTTCGTCTGAATCTCATGGAAATATTGGAAGGGGGGGGATCATTCCTGGGTCTTCCGGTGGGGGGATTAGTACTGTTTGTTGGGGGTTGATTATTGTAGATTACCTAGGATCCAAATATTACCCCCCATTTCAACTGGCGGGGGATTAATATTGGATATCGACTTCGTATAGAAGCCCCCCAACATTAATTATCCCCCACATCAATTTTGATAATGAATAGCGTTGGTTGGGGGGCTATTATCGATGGTGGGGGGCGGTTGTAGGGTGGGGGGCGATTCTTGGAAATTACCTAGTTTTGCTCTAACGGAGCAGAACAGAAGCTTCTAACAGAAATATACTGTTGTCTTTTCTTTGGAACGTCTTTGAAATATGTAAAAACTCCTAAAAGTGTTGAGGGTCAAAAACATTCGCCTAAGACCACCCGGCCTCCATCTCCGCGGTTATCGAAGAAGTCAAAGAGTGCGTCTATCTTGGTAGACTAGGAAATACAAATAACGAATTGAGGCTTGAATTCTATAAAAACGCTGATTCGCGCTCAAACGATGTGGGCGAAGAACAGATCGACTAAGTAACTAAATAAGTAAGAAAATCTACTTCTTATTACCAGAATAATTTTGTCTCTGGGTCTCTCCCTCTGCCCAGTACTTTTATGAATAACTCAAAAGAACGTGGGCCTCCTAATTTGATACGCGGGATGCGGTCATGGTCACCTGAGCGCTTCGCAACAGTATCTTTGGGAGGTCGTTGGCAGAGAAGGGCGGAATTCCGGATTCCGCCGTTTTTTTCATTCCGTCTTCCGGATTCCAGATTCCGTGAAAAAAATTGTTTTTTTTTTCCGTTTTTTTTCCGAGTTTCTAAAATCCAATTCCGCCCTACTCTGGTCGCTGGGTACTCGGGATACTGTAGAACTATATACACAAAATTTGAAAAACCGTCTTAACAACGATATAAACAGTCAACATTTTGCTGATATATTATCGGATCGCGAGTACGTGGTTTGTCGTATAGAGGCGGGGTTTGGGTCTCGTTAGGGGATAGCGCGTTTTAACGCGCCAATTTAAAAATTGTAAGGAAGCGCACACACTGCGTTTGTGATTTCTTTTCGATAATTGAAGCGAATATAGGAATTTTTTCTATTTATATTTTGCTTCGAAAATCATGTTTTTTTTAATTAATTTTTATTGTCAAATTTCGCTTCAATTTTCGAAAAGAAATCACATACGCAGTGTGTGCGCTTCCTTACAATTTTTAAATTAGCGCGTTAAAACGCGCTATCCCCTAACGAGACCCAAACCCCGCCTCTATACGACAAACCACGTACTCGCGATCCAATAATAGCAGTCTGGATGTCCGTGAATCACATTTAAAAAATCGAATTCATACGTGCAAAACTACTACTTTAATAGAAATTGTTTTAAAAGGTTTCTAAGACATACCTGAATTTTCCATAAAGTTCTAGAATACTCTAGAACATACCTAATTAAAATAATTAATTAAAGACAAGCCTAAGCCTCCAGTTATGCGGAATCTAGATTCGGACATTGTCTAACTAAGCTTGTGGCTTCTAATTAGAATAATTTTCAGCTGTCTCAAAGTGCAAGGTGCCAAATTCCTTTATGTAAAAAAAACTCGCTGCCGAATGGCAGCGTAAACTGTCTGGTAAACATTAAAACGAAAACTACAAAATTTCCGTATTTGAATCTACTGTGATTGTGGCACTGGGCGTGTGCGCAGTGTTCGGGTGTTCAATGTTCGGATTTCATGTTTGTACTTCTGGTCTTGGCTGATGTGTGTCCATCGTCTGTGCATTGGCTTTTTGAATTGCGAGTTCATATGTCATAGACGATTTGATTCACGAAAGGTTGCTAGAAGTTCGCCATTCGCCACACCTGAAAGATGGTACATCTGATTTTCCTTCCTACTTGTATAGTAAGGTAGCCGATCCTATGATTGGGGTATCTGATTTGTACTATTTTTGGAAGGAGAGTGTTCTTAACAACAAAGGCGACCCCTCCTGACGCGGAATTACTGTTCCGAGATCCTAAGAAACCCGCGATTCCGTCTCGATGGATTGTGTGCTCTTCTGCTGCTCGTTTTCTTTCCGAACGTCCGATGATATTTTACTTTATTCTTCTTTTTTTTTTGAGCAGCTCTGCAAGTCTGCTTTTGGATGCGATAGGCGAAGGTGCACACTCTGAAATCCGTATTTGCCGGTGCTCCGTCCTGCTGGAAATTCCAATTTTGCGATCCAAAGAGAGATTGGGACCAGGGAAGCATGACCCTCACCAAAACTATTTTGAGATTGTAGTCCTGGTTCACTTTGTCACATGGTTCCACAAAAATTAAGAGTGTCTTTCCATTGGATGAGATTCCTTCAAAAACCATGATTTGCTGTGGATGGACAGCACGGTGAATAAGCCGACTAAGAAGCTTGCTGGCAAGAGACGCCTTTTCTGGAGTGGGGCGAGTTTGTTTCGATATAGCAATTTCTCGAACTCGATATGTCATTATCTCCAACACATTTTTGATAACTCTTCTCACAGTTCGGTCACTCGTCCCGACTTCTTCAACCCTCCGGCCCATGCTTCTTTGACGATTTAACATTTGCATCTGATCCTTTCCGGAATCGCTTTGACTCGCTCTGGAGTTATGAAAGTCCTCGGGCGGCCGCTTCTCGGTCGATCTTTTCTTGTAGTAGATCAAAACTAAGTAGGTCAACAATGCAACAAGTATTATCCCTAATCATCCCATAACGTTACTTTACACATTTCGAGTGCTGAACAGAGCTCTGCCGTTGTCTCGCTGTGCTTTGCTGAGCAACAATTGAAGATCGGTCTATAGAAAAGCCCGTAGTTACTGTTAAAAAACTAAAATATAAACATGAAGAATTGCAAATCCACAAATGAAAAACAGGACGAAAATGTAAAAAAAAAAATAACGCAGCACTAAAAATGCGCCAACTCGCGCTAGCCTCTGTCGAAGTTGGGTTACAGTACTTTTGCAGTACCCTTTATACACATTAGCCAACTGAAACTCCGCCGGGGTCCCGATCTTCTCCGGATATGTAGAAGAGAATCAGTTATTGATTTTCTACGCCACGTAGAGGCGGAGTAACTGTAGAAGGTACTGTAGAATAGATACATAAATAAAATTGAGTGAGAAAAGAGAAGAAAATAATTGAAATCACATAGAAAAGAGATGAAATGACAATTGACAATTTAAAATGAGAGAAATAGGAAAACTAGAACGGGTTAGAGAAGTTTCAACTAATCGAGAGAAACCACAGGAGAAATAACAACGATTATATTGGAAGTTCTGAAATTTCCGATAGGGACAGTCTCTGAAAAAAGTCAGATTAAACAAGAACAAGTGTGATCGCTTGAGCACTCACTCAAATTCCTGATTCTCGTGATTCTGCAAGGAACGAAAAAGATGGTAACCAGTTGGGGTCAAGTCTGGTGGCACTAAGAAAGCGGCTCGCCGTGTGAACACTTTTTCACCCTATATGTACAGGGTGGCCGCTAATTACCCGCCCACGGATTCCGCGCCAAGCAGGCCAGCATTGACGCATCAGTGGGGCGGATAAATTCAATTTTTTTATTTATTCATGTATTTTTTACTATTTTCCCAAGTTTAAGCTTCATACGTTTTATTTTAGCGAAATGGCACGTGCTTCTCCACACCGTGCTACCATTTACCATATGTTCAAATCCGGAATCAGCGGAACAACGATTGCTAAACAGCTCGGAATTCCCCCCAAACGGTGTATGATGCAATTTCTCGTTTCAAGGAGCTTCGTAGTCAACAGGATCGTCCTGAATGAGGAAAAAAAGTTACTGTGACAACTCCGGAGGTGATTAAGGCTGTCAAGATGAGAATCTACAGAAATCCGCATCGAAGCATGAGAAAGATGTCAATTGATAGGAAAATCGGACGAACATTGATGATAAAATTGTGGAAAACCAGCTCCACATGACTCCATATCGCGTTGGATTCTTGCTGAAGCCATCAAGAAGAAACGTCTGGAGAAAGCAAAAGGTCTTCTCCACAGCACGCAGTTTGGTGACTGATTTTTCTGATGAAAAACTTTTCACAGTACAGGCCGAGTTCAATTCCCAAAATCATCGTGTTTTGGCCCATAGTTCCCAAGAAGCAACTGACAAAGGAAGGACCATCAATCAAGTCTCTCACCCTGCCAGCGTCATGGTCTTCGGAGTCATATGCTCAAATGGCAAAGCACCATTGGTCTTCGTTGATCAGGGAGTCAAAATCAACAAGGAACTTTATATTTCAGAAATTTTAGAGAAGTGTCTTATTCCTTGATCCAAAAACACTTCAAAGGACAACACTGGGTTTTCCAGCAGGATGGTGCACCCGCTCACACCGCCAAGATCCCTCAGGAGTGGTTCGCAACGCATTTTCCTGCATTCATTCGCAAGGAAGAATGGCCTGCTTCCTCGCCAGACCTACCTGAATCCCTTGGACTACTCCGTGTGGGGGATCTTGCAGAGCAAGGTCAATGCTCAACCCCATTCAAGTGTGATTGCTCTGAAGAAGACTTTGCTCAAGGAATGCGACAAATTGTCGGCCGATTACCTGCGTGCTACAGTTGATGCTTACCCGCGACGTCTTAGGGCTGTCATCCGCAAGCGAGGTTACCGCATGGAACAATATTAATTTATGTTTTTTGTTATCATTTCAATAAACTTTTTGTTAATTTCCAAGTCTCTTTGAATTTTGGTTCCGGTTTTATAGCCGTTCTATCGTGTGCGGGTAATTAGCGGCCACCCTGTATATAATTTTTATTTTAAAAATTACATCCTCCTGACCGTTTCTACCCATTTCTGTCCGTTTTGACCAGCATTGCAGATATGCAAAATTGTGCATATTACTATTTGGAGTCTCCCTCACCAAGTAATATTCATACTCGTTCTCACTTCTCCTTGAATCCACATCTTCCGCTTTCATTTCCCGTCGGTCTCCATGTCCATTTCCTCATAGTATGGCTGCTCGATTTTCGTTTTCAACCATCAAATGCATCTATTCTCCATGCTCATCGCATTTCACAAAAATCCTCATCCCATTCGTCTCCCTCTCTTATTTTTCGTCTCAATTATGTATTTCGCATTCGTTCTTTCCATTCCCCATTATAAACAAAAGATCGCGTCCTCCTCTCCTTCTTTCCGGACGAGATCGAAATAAGACGAAAATAAGCAAATTTTTAGTTTTCGATTCCCCGATTTCGCTGCTAATGATCCGCAACTGATCCAAATTGAGCATGTACTAGACAGATAAAGCCGTAAGTCGAACTGTGAGCAACTCATGTACTCGGCGTGGATGCGTGGAGCATAAGGCTTCCATTTTGGCGAAATTCCGGTCGTCTCGTCTCATCTTCGTCTTGAATTCTTCTGACGCAGTGTGTTGACAATATTTTTTTGTGTATGACGAATGCAAGACGAACTAAAAGACGACTTTTTGTCTTCGTCTTTCGTGGAAGCCATGTGGAGGTTCACAACAAAAAATGGCTATTATCCCAGTGTTTCGGCATCGCATTTTTAATTGACTAATGGTCATGTCGTTTTTAATACGAAACAGGGGTCGGCAGGCAATCAGCGTGTATTTCCTAGATATATAGCGTGACAAAGTGCTCACACCGCGAGCCGCTTTCTTAGTGCAATTCACAACGGCGTGAGTACCGAATGCTTCTTGTAGTTGCTCCGAAATTGACGACAATTAGAGATTTAAAGAATCTGATAACTGAAAACTGCCTGAGAAATGTAACAGTCCCATTCCAAAACAGGCGTAGCGGTAGAGGCTGTAAAGATTTGTTCCATTATTCAGGTGTGCTGGAACAACGGATGATCTATTTCCATTTCATTTTTTCTTAAGAAGTTATTTGTAAATTTGAAGTCTACTCCTTAATATTTGAAAATTTTGATGCTCGGAATTGCTTGGAAATATGTGCTTTATTGCACTATGACTTGGTCCTATTTCTTTTCTGTCTGGCTTTCGTATACCCAAGGAGTTTTTGGCAACTTTCTGAGAAATTTGTGAATTGCAGTGGGCCAAAATTGTGCAATTAGCTACTGTGTAAAACAGCAAATTACTACTTAAAAATGGCAACTTGCCCAAGATTCTCGGAGTACTCCTGTCAAGACACACAGACTTTCAACCCGGACATAACTGCGCCGACCACAGGCTGACTGTAACTTTCTTCAATATCAAAATAAACTTTTGAAAAATGACTATGAACCTAGATACCGATGAGTTCGGAGAAGTTATGTTCTTATAATAGCTATGAAGTGACGCAGTTTTGAGTTTTAAGATAAGTCTGAATTGCTTCAAACTGCAAGCCACACTTACTTTCTACAGATGTAATATTATTATAATACGGACTCAAAGAATCATAACTGTCGTTTCTCGATCGCTCAGTTCCATCCAATTGCAGCAAACGGGCTCCCTATGAAAGAAAAAAAAGCGGCCACCGTTGTTTCTTTCCATTCTTTCTTCTTTCGTGAATAGGGGAGCAAATGATGAACCGTTTATGACCCTCTGTGAATAAGCCCATTATAGCAAATACATATGGCGTTATATGATGTTTCTTTGGAAACTGAGCACGCTGTGGAAACATTATATTGCGAAAATTATTTTATGAAACAAATTCAGGGAAACGGGAATTACGGTATGTCTTAAAGGCGCGTGGCCACATTTTGTTTTTGCGTTTCGAGAGCACACTGCCTTTTGTCTCAATTGTAAATTAAATTTGTTAATTGATATTGTGCTACGAATTTTCTTCTTTTGCTTGTCCTCAGCAGAAAAATGAGTTGCTTATTTGAAAAAAGTTAAACTTCCATACCGAATTTGCTGATTTTTCCCTGTTTTGTTTGTCATTTTCTTCATTTTAATTCTCTGGAATTAATCAATTCTTTCTGATAAACAGTCAATGTAAAATGACATTCTCCAGGTCTCTCCAATGCCCGTCGTCATTACCACTGTTTTCCTTTTGCTTTAAATCTTTCGAAAAACAATTGAAAAAAAGTGCGGAGTGGTAGGACTACATCTCTCAATTATTCATTTCTTCGGACACTGCCACTTTATTTCCATTTCCACCATTTCACTCTTCAGCTCGAAGACTGACTAGTACCCTTCTGACGACTCGAGTACAAACATGTCCTTTCTTTGAATCTCTTTTTTTAGAGTTAACTGTTTACCATCACGCGGTTTATTTAAATAATTATTTTTAAACAAAAAAAATTGAAAATACGCTTTTGTTGAATTCTATAATAATTGCATCATGCCAAAGAAAATTCTTACATAGAGTGGCACATAACTACCGTACAAAAGTATTACCTCCTTTTGATAAAACAAGAAGTCGTCTAAGCAACACGTGTAGTGTTGGATGCTCTTGTTTCCCTGGACTCCGTTCTTGAAGGAGACATCTGACAGAATTAAACTGGAGCTTTCTTAAATTGTTAAAATATGATAATAAATAAATTGTGGATGCACGAAAGATTAAAAACTTGTTTCGTCTTTCGTCGAAGCCTTACGTCGGGCAAAGTTCGGCCATCATCAGAATTATAAAAATACTTCCTTTTAAAAGAACTGTTGATCGATTCGTTATTTTTATTAAAGCTTTCAGAAACAACGAAGACAAGAGGTCGTCTTCGTCCGTCTTTTAGTTCGCCTTGCATTCGTCTTACGCAATAAAAAATGCTCTGTGTCTCTGCGTCAACACTCTGCGTCAGACGAATTCAAGACGAAGACGAAGATGAGACGAGACGACCGAAATTTCGCCCAAATGGAAGCCTTAATTTTTATGAAGCAGAATTATTAATATAGTTGTGTTCAAGCAGTTTCCACCAAAATCCTTTAATAGCCCCCTCACTCTATTTATAGGGAGAAATGAGCACACGCTTATGTGGGTGTTGGAGTCACGTAATAGGGCATTACTTACTTTATACGGTAAAACCCCCAACGTAATTGTCTGATCTATGGGGTCCACTGGCTTTCTGAAAAATCAAGAATAGAAAAAAGAATAAGCAAAAAGTTGCAATAACAAAAACTTTGACAAATTCAAAAATTCATTTTTTTTTCTCGTGTATTTCTTCATTATATTTATAAGTCCGTGGACAAGTTTGTTTTATTTATTGAAATATTTAAACTTAATTAAAATTTTATAATTTTAATATTATTTAGAGAATATTGTAAAATTTCAAATACAATATCTATTAAAAAAAATGAATATAAAAAAATTTATATAAATTAAAATTTAAAGAAAAACCTCTAAACTAAAAACTAAAAGCGACACAAAAGTCCGTAGACAAACATTGAAAAATATATTAATAATTAGTTTTTTTTTTCATTTTTTTTGTATTAACGAAAATAATCAATTAGGCATACATTGGGAAAGGACCGGTTCACAGTTATCACGTATTTTTGATATCTTCCGAATCGAGAATCCAATCCAATAAGGGAGCTGAAGGGAGACGTTTGTGTGTAGAGCGGGGAGAAGCGAGAATTGATTTGACGATGAATCGCAACAGGATGGTTTATCGTTGGTTGGCCTTTATATGTTGGCGTAGTTGGCGATGATCGGCATTAACAGGAAGGGTGGTCGAAGAGCAAGTTCACGTTCACGTCGTCTAATTCCTTCCTTTGATATTTGCTTGACAATTGAATTGAATGGTCCATGGGTGAAGTTGTGTTTTTGTGATGTTGTAAGGGAGCTGACTTCCGCAACACATGGGATGTTAGTGACGATAAAAACTTGTGAACTACCGAAACAGTCGGCACTTTAACAGCACAAATGAGCTTAGATATGCCATCAAAGAGGAAGTCGACAAAATCGATTCAAATTTTTTAAAGAGTCTTTCCCAAAGTATGCCTAATTGATCAATTTCGATAATCCAAAATAACGGAAAAAAATAGTTTCAAAGCTATTTTTAAATGTTTATCTACGTACGTACCTTTTTAGAGGTTCTATTTTTTAATTTAAAATTATATTAATTTTTTAAAAATAAATATTGAATTTAAAATTTTAAGGTATATTCCAAATAATATAAAGATTTTAAAAGTTTTAATTAAGCTTAAATATTTTTAATAAATAAAACAAACTTGTCTACGGACATTTGTGCCAAAGTTTATATGAAAATTCTATTATTTATTCACGTTACTTTTGGAATATCCTATTTAAAATAAGGTTATGATCTGTGAAAATAATTTATTGCAGAAAAACGCATTCTCAAGCTGGGTGGAGCATATGGAGTGCACGTTACAATTTTCTAAAAAGTATCAATGGGTGAGCAGTTTTTCTTCTTTGCCATTTTCTTACGACAAATTATTGAAACAACAATCTTATCAGGATGAGTAAGCCGCGATTTCAAAAAAAGTTTCAGCTATAAACTATTCAATTAATGATCAATCACGATCAATGAGCAATTTGAGCTTTTCGATTCTAAATTCCTTGTTTTTGATGACAGCCGAATAATTCCTTTGCAATAAGCATGAAGAGCGGCACGCAGATTGTCGGTGCTGAACTTGTCACAGAGGGTGACTTTTATTTATGAACAATAGCTTTGAGCATGAAAAACACTGAAAGTATGAAAGCAAAAAAAGGAACATAGACAATGAAAGTTTATTTAAACGCAAACAAACACAAGTCAAAAAGGATTATTCAATCCTGACGACATTGATTCTGATAGCGGCTTCGAGACTACGTGGGTGGGCATCCATGGTAATTGTTGGATCGGAGAGATTCGCCCTTTCCTTGATATGTGCCGTCTTCAGAGCTTCCACACTTGATGGGTAGGGATCTTGCATTGACTTTATTCTCCAAATCTCGCCTGATGAAATAATCGAAAGGGGTTGAGGTCCAGCGAGTTTACTGAGCACGGCTAATTAACAGAACAAGAGGAAAAACAGCTCATTCTGTTTTTTTTTTCAGAATTTTGTAAGTAGACACTCAGGGTTCCCGGCAACAGTAGCGTTTTTAAGACAGCACAATCGATTCCCTAAACCAATTTATGCTGTAATAAACAACCGAATAGTATAAAGAATCGCTTAGCTACACTTTAAAGGTATTCGATAAAATACGAATAAATTGTGAAATTCTTCCCTTTCTATGTTGATGAACCTGATGCCTAGTGAAGCTTGGGCAATTCTTCCTCAGAAACCTCAAAAGCCTCTTTTCCACCTCCCATGTCAATCGAGAAGTCTCTATAATTATTGTTTCCCCCCATTTCCCTCACTCGTCATTGTGTTCACCGGAAGCGTCAACTGACTGCTTCACAAGGACTATTCATGGAAGGGAACCTTATTTTTGGTTGGGGGCTTCACAACTTCAGACTCATTTTTACTCTGAGTTTTCCATACATTTTTTGGTACTTCAACAATAAGAATACTCGTGAATAACTATAATAAATTATGTTTCTTGTGGATAATTTGAAATCGACTCTGGGGCATGTGGGTCAGGTACTACTTTTTAATTAATTATTAAAGTTAAAAATAAACAAAATATATTGAACTTACTTACTTAGCTACTTAGTAAGTAAGTTTAAAAAAATACATTTTTTAACCTGTTTCAGAAAATATTTGGTCTGAAAATTTGCAGGCTACTACTCTCTTCGTCCATGTAGCTCTTATTACTGGCGTTGCAATTTATACTGTGTTTGGAGCACTTTCTATGCAATGGTTGGAATCGCCTGATCGAGTGTTAGTTTCTTCAGAGCTAGAAATCTAGATGTTGATGCTCGAAACATAGTGTTTTAGTACATTAATAATAAAAAATCATTCGAGAATTTCGTTGTTTTCACTTTACGAAGTTATCAGCAACATCTTTCAAAGATCGATCCTTTTATCTTGGTCGCATCTAAAAGGAAATAAAAATATCATTAACACACTTAAAAATATCATTAACACACTTTTTCAGTCGCGCCCTCCTAAAACGTGATGCGAGAGAAGTTGAAGGTGTTCCTCCACCACCACCACCGTCATTTAACCATTCTCCTGAGTGGAGAACAAGAGTTTATTTAGGGAAGGAGTTGGCCATAATCGATCCAGGGGTGAGTCGAGAGAATCAATCGAGGGAGCACCATCTTCTACATACAGAGAATGGCATAACTAAACTTTGACTCAAAAGTCCGTGGACAAGTTTTTTTTTATTTATTAAAAATATTTAAACTTAATTAAAACATTTTAAAACTTTTATATTATTTAAAGCATACTTTAAAATTTTAAAATCAATATTTATTTTTAAAAAATTAATATAATTTTTAATTTAAAAAAAAACCTCTAAAAAGGTGACTCAAAAGTCCGTGGACAAACATTTGAAGATAGCTTAATTATTTATTTTTTGCCATTTTTTTTGGATTGACGAGAATAATCTATTAGACATACTTCGGGAAAGACTTTAAAAAATCTGAATAAATTTTGTCAAAATTCTCATTCGATGGCATCTCTAAGTTTATTTGTGCAGTTAAAGTGCCGACTGTTTCGGCAGTTCACAAGTTTTTATCGTCACCAACATACTACGTAACAGAGTTGGGCGGAATAGGATTTTGGGAACTCGGAATCCGGAATCCGGAATACGGAAAAAAACATTTTTTCACGGAATCCGGAATCCGGAATACGGAAAAAATATTCTTTCACGGAATCCGGAATCCGGAATACGGAAAATATATTTTTTCACGGAATCCGGAATACGGAAAACGGAATGAAAACAACGGCGGAATCCGGAATTTTAACCATTAATAAAGGAATATTTATAATAAAAAATGATGTAAGTGTGCTCTGTTCGCAAAAAATTTTGCGGGAGTTCAAAAAAGTATACATTTCACAACAATTGAGAATAAAAAATTAAAACGGAATAAAAAAGCCATATCGCGGAATCCGGAATCCGGAATACGGAAAAAATATTTTTTCACGGAATGCTGAATCCGGAAAACGGAAAAAATATTCTTTCACGGAATCCGGAATCCGGAAAACGGAAAAAATATTTTTTCACGGAATCCGGAATCCGGAAAACGGAATGAAAAAAACGGCGGAATCCGGAATCCGGAATTCCGCCCAACTCTGCTACGTAACTACTAAACATACCGGCATTTTCCTAAAGAATACCGAATCGATTATTTTCGTTAATCCAAAAAATGGCAAAAAAATTAGGTTATTTTTAAATGTTCGTCCACGGACTTTTGTGTCACTTTTTAGACAAGGAATCAATAATTTAAAAAAGTATGTTGAAGTAAAAGTAAGTAGTCACCCTATAAAAGGGTGCCTTCGGCTCCAGTGCCCAATACCATGCGAATCGGTGTCCCATTGATCATAACGTCTGTGTAGATGCAATTCTTGGCTCCAGAAAATGATCCGGATACGTACACGGCGAGATTGGATTGGGGATTCTTCTTGGTGATGTGTCCAGTCTTGTTGCATTTATAGCAAACGAGGAACGTCTTCTGCATGCAGTCTCGATTCCAATGCATTTCTCCGCAGTGAAAGCATGGTGTCGGTGGTTGTTTCTTTCTGAAATTGGACTTTGGAGGTGGATGCTTACTCGACTTCTGTTTTGTCTGCTGGTGACAGTGTGGCTTCTTGTCCTAAACAAAATTTACGTTTGATGGAATTCCCGCGAGGGCGGGAATTTAAGTTTTCAAATTGTTGAAGAGCAGATTCAATGTGCTTTCTTCTGAAACGCTTTTCAGTAACATTGAGCGGGATATAAGGATTGTGGCCTTAATTATGGTCTTCGCTTTACAATCACAAATTGATCAGAAAGTATGTTTAGGTTGATCACCAAAAAGCGAGCATTCAGAGTGTCGAATGATGTGGCCACGAGAGCTGCGCCAGAGGCTAATTAAAGTGCCGATGGCTCGGAAATCTGGATGGAGTTTACATTATTACTAATATTATTATTCTCAGGTTCACGACTGCCTGGAACGGTCAATTCTCGCATTGTTCGATGAAACAAAATGTGATCCGTACAGTTTCGATCACATCAACATAGATCTGATAGACAGATGTTACGCCGAAGCGAAAGTACCATTACCCATTGGAATTGAGCAAGATACTATAAGAAAGCTAGGGAAAACTACAGAAACAAAAGAAGACGATGTGCTTGAGGATGAGACGCCTTATGAGAAGTGGTCTATCGGAAATTCAGTGATATTCGCGTTCACTGTGATCACTACTATAGGTGGGTCTTGCTGATCTTTCCAGTAGAAAAAGAAATAATGGAAGAAATCGTGTTTGTGATACTTATAAAATAATCCACAAATTTATAAACATTTTTGCGATCCGCTCTTCACTGAAATTGTTTCCAGACTTCACCATTTCTACAGAAGATTGCTTAAAAAGCGATTTTGAATATGTTATTTTAAAAAACTGTAAACCATGATGATTTTATTGCTAACGTTTCTCCGATTTCCATTTTTTTTTTCAAATTTTATAAAATTCTTTGAAAAAATATTTGAGAAATTATAATCATATGAAGAAATACATTGCTCCTTCATGTTTTCTCAAGTCAAAACATGCTTCACCGAAAAGTTATGCAAACTGGGAAAAGCTCAGTATAACTTCATAATGCATAAGGAATTGAAATTTGACGAAGGTCAAACGCGAAATCGCATGAAAGAGCAGACTGACACCCGCGTATCACATGGTCAAAAAACGAGTAGTGCAAATGTGCTCGGCCACTACCAGTCTCTCTCGTCATGCAATTTTCTGAACTATCTACTTCCTTGTAGGCATTTCGCCTTCAAAATGTTTACAATTAATTTCAACTTCATTTTTACCATAGCGGTCAATATAAGCATTTTGGGTTCTTTTGTTGAAAAAAAATCAACTTTGAATGCCTGTCGCAGTGTGCGCTAGTGTGTAGTGTCGATTTTGGAATTGATCGATTGAATCGAATTAAATCGACAATTTTTGAATCGATTCAATCGATTCAACATGATTCGAATCGCGATTGAATAAAAATCGAATCGATTCGATTCGATTCGATTCGATTTTATAATTGAATCGATTCAATTCGATAAAATCGAATCAACAAAAATAATGCAAAAATAAAGAAAAAAATTTTTCACGGAATCCGGAATCCGGAAAAAATTTTTATTCGCGGAATCCGGAATCCGGAAAACGGAAAAATTTTTATTCGCGGAATCCGGAATCCGGAAAACGGAAAAAAATGTTTTTTTTTTGTTGATTCGATTTTATCGAATCGAAAATCGAATCGAATCGAATCGAATTAAATCGAATTGAAAATCGAATCGAATCGAATCGAATCGATTCGATCCGATTTTCGATTCGATTCGATTCGATTCAATTCGATTTTTCCGTTCAACAAATCGAATCAAAGTTGATCGATTTTCGAATCGACACGACACACTAGTGTGCGCCATAAATAACCGCATCTTGACCCGCAAGTTTGCGTGAACTCTACATGCACATGCACATGCACAGCGCGCAGATTTAACTTTTTTTTTTCATTTTTGCATTTTTTAAATTCATTTTTTGTTTCCTGTCTTAGTTTCAGGCCATAGTATTACGTCTAAAACTAATAGTGGCCGCTTCTCCTTATCGTACTACTATCATCGAAACGGCTTGCAAAACGGCTCAATGTGCTTGACCGGTTGGTTCAGCGAATTATCCATCGTTTCTCCAGTTCTCGGTTCTCGGCATGGACGATCGGATATCGACAATCGTCGTCGTCGTCGATATCCGATCGTCCATGCCGTCAAAGAGAGGATCAGGCGAAATCAGGGACGGAGCATGAGAAAGCGGGCTACTAAATTGAGAATGAGCAATACGTAGAAGAGAAGAGTTGTCCCGAAAAGTGATGGCATTTGTTGGAATCACCTTGAATAGAAAAACTTCACTGATTTTCGGGGATCTTGGAGCCAAAATAAACTAGGAATACTACATCAAGCGTATCTTAAAAGACAAAGTGCTTCCTCGGTCACCATATTTAAGTCCTATGAATTATTCAATATGGGGATACTTGACGCAGATGTTTTCCGCGAAAAACTATCCAAATTTGACTGATCTGAGAGCCGCTCTCGAGAAAGCCTGGGACGAAATGGACGACAACTACCTTCGTGCAGTCTTCGATGCTTACCCAAAGCGACTGGTCGCTGCCATCAAAGCGAAAGGAGGTCGATTTGAAACTTGTTGGTTTAACTTGTTGACTTGATGCCTTGTTGATATAAATTTCCCGCATTTGAAGTAGGCCATGTTAGAATATCTAAACGTTATACCGGTTTGAATCCGGGTCAATAATTTTGTCGCTCCCTGTATAATGGTTAAAATTTAAAGATTATTCCTATAAATATTAAGTGAATTCTACAAAATGAGTGCTTCATTTTGACCGTTCACAACTTTTTTTTGCCTGACCGCTACCTGATGCAGAGCTGTATGGTCCTCCCGTGAGAGTTCCCTTTAAAATCGCCGAAATTTGCTCGGAAAACGGGAGACCTATAAATCTGTAGACAGTGGTCATACACAAGAGTGGTTAATTACAAAAATGAAGAACATTTGGTTAGAATTCAATGGATAAAAGTTGGATTTGTCGAACAATTTTTTTAAAAAACACCGTCTTCTGGCATTTTTTAAATGCATTTTTCACATTTCTTTTTTTAAGGATATGGGCATGTGGCGCCAGAAACTTTTGAAGGCCGTCTATTTCTCATCTGCTATGGAGTCATCGGTGTTCCGTTCACCCTCCTAACTATCGCTGATTTGGGAATGTTTCTAACAAAATTCCTGAAGTACCTACTAACTGCAGCAAAACGTTTCGCATCGTGGCTAAAAAAAATGCTCCAAGAAGCGGCAAGGAGGAGAAGTGTAAGTTTAAAATATTATAATAAAGCATATTAACTAATTTTTCATTATTAAATGGAGTTCAGAAATCGCAGAAATCAAGGCCAGTGAATCCAGAATCTGGCAGATCAGAAGTATGGAGCACAGGAAAAGAATTGAAGGAAATGAGTATGAGAACAGCCAGGGAGCCCGGTCAATTGGAAGATGCTGGCAATAAACAAATTGATGGCGAAGGAGAAGAAGAGATGGAGGATGAGGAAAAGAATGAACCAAGGTGAGTCTATCATACAGAACTCGTTGCAGGGATGATGGCTTCCACGAAAGACAAAGGCAAAAAGTCGTCTTTCGACTCGTCTTCGTCCGTCTTTCCGTTCGACTTTCATTCGTCTTACACAATAAACGCAAGACTTACGCAAGTCGGACAAATTCAAGACGGAGACGAGACGGTCATATTTCGTCTTTCGTGGAAGCCTTTGCAGCGATTATACGTATATGGGCAAAACAATTATTATTAATACGAGTTTTATGCATTAGATTATTGGAAACTTTCGAGATTTCTGAGGAGCCAATATCTCGAAGATGCACAGTGGGATGTGAATGTAATATTATCCAGAGAAAAAACAAGGAAATTCAAGACAGTCAAGTCTTATTGTTCTACGTCTGCCATATGTTTTATGTCAGTTTTATAGCCAAGTTCTTCGTCCTTCTCATTAGAAATTTCTGACTGAAAATTGAATTAAAGAGGTTTTGAAGCGACATACTGTATGTCATCTACTGAGTATATATTATCGTCGTAAAAAAGTTCCGACATTTTTTCGAGTCGGGATTTGAATTTAGAGGCTCCGCCCATTCATCAGCGCATTTGCTATGCGCGATATATTTTTATCAGAAGAAACGAAAAAAAAATAAATGACGCAAATTGATATATTTAAACATTCGAAGAAACGTGTAAAAAGATTCACGATTAATACAATTTCGTTCTTTTAATCCAGTTGAATTCTGAAAATTCAGAAGAAAAAATAAGGAGCCTCTAAATTCAAATCCCGATTTTCGCGGGCTCGAAAAAATGTCGGAACTTTTTTACGACGATAATATATGTATATTAAGGTAGAAAGTATGCGTGGCACTCGTAGTGCCATGATTTCTGCTAAAATGGAATTAAAAAGGTCTTAAATTGAATATGTCGGCAAGTTACGAATTTTTTTTTCAGTAAAATTTAAACTGAAAAAATAACGAAATATGATAAACCTGTAAATATGTGCTTTTTAAAATGCATTCAATTGAGCAATAAAAGCAAAAATAAAGTAAAAAAATCATGAAATTATCGTGTTCCAGAAAAACGGAGGAGTCCATTGCATTGGGAATAACGTTCACCTGCTATCTTGTCGCTGGAGCCAAGATCCTATCAGTTTACGAGCCAGAAATGGATTTCTTCAAAGCGCTCTACTTCAATTTTGTGACTCTAACAACTATTGGATTGGGCGATTTCGTTCCAAAGAGGTGCGTTTATTCATGTCGAAGGTCACTCTGTTACTGGGGAAAAAAATTAATACACGCTTTATTCTACAGTCCTCCAAATAAATATAGGTTCACCCACATTTTTTGAATTATCTCGTTGTAGGTTAAATGTAAACTAAGTTTTACAATTGAAAAAGAAGTAGCTCTTTAAATACATTTTGATACACAAAAGTGAACTTCAGAAAAAAAGAATTAAAAAAATACCCGTATTCACTTAGTTTACGTTGAATAAGTTGAAAAAAATTCCAAAAAAAGATAGGTTCACCCGGGAAAAAGAAACAAAAAAAAGTTAATGGCATGTATGACCTCGTTGGTTGGTAGTCCGTTCAAAAAAAAATGAGAGTCGAAGGAAAAGTAGAGGTTTTCAATAAGCTTTTGGTTCACAGTCAGCCACGCCGCAACAATCGCCTTCTTCTGCTGTTGAACATTGTCGTAACTTTTATTTTCTTTGTAAATTTCTTCCAAACACTTGATTCTGCCACGAGCTTGGTGAACGTGAAGTTTTTGTGATGATTTCGACGCCAAAAGCAAGTAAGACCACGTCTCAAACGAAGTCTGTACTCGTGTCCGTCCGTATCCTCCACCTTTGAAGTTCCGGCGGGAAAACCGAATAGTCCCTTATCGCAAATCATGAAAATTACGAACGGTATTCGTCTGGTCCATCGCAATTGGACGTATTTTCATCAGAAGAGACGACCTGGGATTGTAAATCCATTTTAGGATAGGAACAGTAATCCTCACCTTTGGCGTTGGCGCAAGGCGTTTTTCTCGATGTACGGCGATTTTCCTTTTATGTAAAAAAAAACTGGCTGCCAAATGGCACCGTAAACCATCTGGTATCTGGTATATAATTAAAAACACAACAGTGAATTAATGATAAATTTTTTTCATTTCAGTTTTGACTACCTTCTCATCACATTGATCTACATTGGAGTCGGGTTAGCTCTAACGACAATGGCTATCGAAATAGCTGCAGATCTTCTAAAAAAATTGCATTACATTGGAAGAAAAATGGAAAACGTTGGACAGGCAGTTGTGTGGTTCGGTGGCAAGAAGTTAGTATTTGAAACGACTTTTTTGTTATAAATGGAAACATTACCAGCACATCTTAACTAATATATTCTAGAGGAATTCTTCTAGTTGAACAGAATGACGCGTTCAAAACTAAAACAAAACTATTAGCTCAAAATGCAGCAGAAAGAATGCTCGGTCTGAAACGGCCGCGCGACTCTTCGGACAATTTGCCATCAAAATCGGCTGTTTGTTGTCCTTCTACTCAATTAAGTTTATTAGTCGATACAACAAAGTTTGGAAAAAAAAAACAAAAAAGACAAGGAATGCGTTTTTGGGTTTTTGAATGAATTTGGGCGAAATTTCGCCCGTCTCGTCTTTGTCTTCGTCTTGAATTCGTCTGACGCAGTGTGTAGACAACTTTTTTATTGCGTAAGACGAGTGCAAGAGATGTAGTCCCAGTAGTCTCACACAGAAGCGTAGCCACCTGTCATTTGTTTGCCTAAAATTCTTTGAGTAACGTGCTGGATAATTGCATTTTTTTTAGCCAATAGTGGTTTTATTACGGTAAGTAACCACTCATTAGTTTCCTGGCCAATTATGTATTAGCAGGCGGAGAGGGCACAACTAATCGAACAGAACAACTGTATCGCCCGAAAAACTATTATAGAGAATAATTTTCGAAATTTCTTCTAGTTTAGCACTAATTTACGTATAAGCACCCTACAAATTTCAAAGTTTCCAGAATGACAATGAAATCATTAGTCAAGCATCTGGGAGATCAATTCAATATTCCCGAAGAAGAGTTGGCGAATTTCGATATGTCTGCGTTCGTTGACAATGCGATTAAAGTTGAAAAGGGGGAAATCGCCACTTTGAGAGTACGTCCGCCTCTATTTTTTTTTGCACAAATTTTCCCGTTATTCAGAAACCACCTACCCCTACAGTTGTATTCCGAGAACGTGCGTTTAGCTATAGTAACCTTCGAAAATCCAGTGAAAGTGCTTTGAAATATATGGACGACAATCGAGGCAGTAAAACAGCTGAGCCTACTGTAGCTACAGTAATTACCGATGAAAGCACAAGAACTATAGACACGTTGCACAATCTGGCATGCGCAATACGGCAGAGTCCATCGGTAAGCTCCGAGACGTTAAAAAGTGAAGACCTGGAAATTATTCAGATCCCCCGACTTGATCTGGATGTACACTACTTGACAGACATGTCTGCTCCAACATCATTTGATGAGAATTATCTTCGTACCTTTACAAACGCACGTAGGAAATCACACAATGATATCATTCAATAAAGGGCCTCAATACACGCGAAAATTCGGCGATTTGGGTGAACATATTTGAAGAAAACTAAGAAAAAGGAAACCGCCGATAAACGGAAAAACAACCTGACATTTTCAACAAATAAAAAAGCAAGTAAACGTGAGGGAACAATTTACAGATTTGCAAAGTAATAGGATGAAACGATTTAGAACTGCATGTGAAATGTGCTCACTTTGGGGAGGATCTAATAGAGAAAGTAAGAAGGGAAACGATAAGAAAAAGCTATGATCCAGAATCTCCGCCCCGTCGGTTTCTTCGGCGCAACGCTGGATTCAAGGCTGTCGTGCTGACACTGTTGATATCATCCTCTTCAGATCTGAATATTTAGAAAAATAAAGGCTGAAAATATTCAAAATATTTCAGAATATTTAAAGGTTGAAAAGAAAAAAGAAATGTTTCCAAATGTACAGTGCGGTCAATATCTATAGGACCCCCTCTAATTAGGGTCTATCCGGAGAACGGAAAAAGATATCAAAATTCTGTAAGCGCCATTCGATTTCAAACACAAAAAAAAACCCCGGGGCCAAAATTTCATGAAGATACCACTTTCCAGGGTTCTGTAACAACAAAATGGTGCATCTGCAAGTGGTCAATATCTATAGGACCCCCCTCATTTTCTGCTGTTTGCAGATAGGAGGTCCTCCGGAACTTTGATCTTTTTTTCCTGTTTTTGTTTTATTGCACGTTTTTCGGTTTTCTACAGTAATTTTACACTTCTAGAATCCTTCCCGCTTTTTGAAAAAGCCCAAATACACTAAATTACACATTAAACGACGAAGTTTATTGAAAACTGGAAAGGAATGGCAAGAAAAACATCAAAAACTAACAAAAATTCATTAATTAGTTTCTCCTCCATTGTTCAGGATCACTTCAATCAAACGATTCGGCATGCTGGCGACCATATTCTTGAGAACAGCGCTGTTGATGAGGTCCCACTCCGATTTCACAGCTCTCTTTAGCTCGTGTACAGTGTTGTACTGACGACCATTGTGGTACACACGTCAAACCAAGTATCCCCAGACATTCTTGATGTGGTTCAGATCCGGACTGCAGGTGGGCCACTCCATCACATCGATCTTCTTGGCGGAAAACCAATCCATTGTAGACTTGCTGCGATGGGTTGATGCGTTATCTTGCTGGAAGGTGTGAGTACGGCGGCGGTTCTGGAAGAATGGAACGATAGTGTTCTGAAGGGTCAGCTGATACGAAGTGGACGTCTCGCGAGTAGTAATGAACTTGAGATCCAACTTCTTCTCGTCGCAGAATGCTCCCCAAACCATCAAACGTGCCGAAATTGTGCTTCGAGAAGTACTTCGGATCCTTCCGAAGATCTCTCCAGTGGCCTCTGTATCTCTTCAGTAGCCATCGAGAATGTCTGAGGATACTTGGTTCGACGTATGTACCGCAACGACCGCCAGTACAACACTGTACACGAGCTAAAGAGAGCTGTGAAATCGAAGTGGGACCTCATCAGCAGCGCTGTTCTCAAGAGTATGGTCGCCAGCATGCCGAATCGTTTGATTGAAGTGATCCTGAACAATGGAGGAGAAACTAGTTAATGAATTTTTGTTAGTTTTTGATGTTTTTCTTGCCATTCCTTTCCAGTTTTCAATAAACTACGTCTTTTAATGTGTAATTTAGTGTATTTGGGCTTTTTCAAAAAGCGGGAAGGTTTCTAGAAGTGTAAAATTACTGTAGAAAACCGAAAAACGTGCAATAAAACAAAAACAGGAAAAAAAGGTCAAAGTTCCGGAGGACCTCCTATCTGCAAACAGCAGAAAATGAGGGGGGGGGGGGGTCCTATAGATATTGACCACTTGAAGATGCACCTTTTTGTTGTTACAGAATCCTGAAAAGTGGTATCTTCATGAAATTTTGGCCCCGGGGGTTTTTTTGTGTTTGAAATCGAATGGCGCTCACAGAATTTTGATATCTTTTTCCGTTCTCCGGATAGACCCTAATTAGAGGGGGGTCCTATAGATATTGACCGCACTGTAATATTTTCAGATTTATCGAAATACAGGTTGTTTTCGTTTTGGCGCCATATGAATAAATAATCAAATTTCAGAAATGTCTAATAATAAACTGACGCATTTTAGCGGTACCCAGTTTTTAAAAAAATCATTTTCGAAATTAAAGTGCTTAAAATTTAAGACATAGGAAGATTTCAGTATTTTCATTTCCCCCCCTTTCTCATTCTTCCAAATGTTCCTACATATATTCATAGAAAAATCTCACTGATACTCCTCTTCATCACTGTCATTATCAGCCAGTTGCTCAGCGGCTTCACCACCCTCTCTAGCAATTGCCTCCATAAATTGAGCTCGTTGCTCTTCGGCTCTCGCATTTAGTAGGTCTGCTTGCTGACCTCTTCCAGCAGCACGACGCCGCCTCCGTCCGTATTGGAGATTGACGATGTCGCGAGCAAACAAGGCTCTCCGAGCGCCTTGAGCTGCGTTGACAAACTCAATCACTGGAGGTGATTGTGGTTGTGGTGACGCTGGTGGTCGCCCTGGCTGTTCATTCCCATCATTTTCTACTTCACGAGCTTCCTCTTCGTCCAGGTCGTCTAGGTTGATATCGTTCGAACCTAAAGCTTATATGAATGAAAAACAAACAAAAATATATCATATTATACAGTTAATTTACTTTTTCTGTCTGAGGATATTTTTTTTATAAAAGGATACACATTCTTACCAATAGTGCTTGCCGTTCTCCACGTGTCGTCGTCATCATCCTCGTCACCTCCTTCACCGTCACTTCCCATTTCATCTTCATCCACTTCTGCATCTACATCGTCCATCAAATCATCAATAGCAGCTCCCACATCAAAATCTGGGTCGGAAAGCTCTTCATCGTCTGCCTCGTTTTCAGGATCTTCTGCATTTTCACGCTCTTCGTCGTTATTGGCATTTTGATTAGCGCGTTGGCGACGTCTCTGTTCTTGTCGACGGATCATTCGGTTAATCGCGTTTTCAAAGTTATTAACATCGCCATCCATAGAAGTTTCGCTGTCGCTTTCGTCGTCGAGCTAGAGAAAAATACATTGTCAAAAGGAACAGTGTGCTAATAAATAGTGCTGGTCTTAAAGATAATTGAGAGGAAACTCCAACTATCGCGAGAGCAAGTCCGCTTGCTATTTTTTTATGAACTTCGTTCTGGCTCTACGATAAGACAAGCTACGGATAGCAGCAATAATTTGATGGGTGCTGACACTATTATTCATGTAATAACAGTTTGATGGACTGCCGTCAGAAAGAGAACCGCCGTCAATCAAGTAGGTGTCTTGCAAGTTAGCTCGGACACTCTTAATCAACATCAATCGGGCCCTCCACGAGCTTGAATACTCCTGGAAACATCCGATTTGGTTACCCCATAATTTGTCATCCACTCAACAGAAAATGTGAGCAGATGTTGCAGCATTTCTTTTGCCACAATAAAGAGCGATGACACAGCTTTTCAATTTCGTTACTGGAGAAGGGAAGTGGTCACTTTATGTCAACTTTAATCATGATCGTTAGTGGCTAAAACGCAGAGATAGACATTGTGTTGGTACACATGTATTTTAATTGACGACGCAACACGGACGCAAGACGAACTGAAAGACGAACGAAGACGAGACGAATGGATTCCACGAAAGATGACCGATCTGCTTCGTCTTTCGTGGAAGCCTTATTTCAATCATGATAAAAGATAATTGCTCCATTTTCATTGAGTTTTTATTAATTTTTTTCAATACTCACAATTCCCAATGCTTCAAAAACAGATCCCCGCACTGGACTTCTCCTTCCATTCTCCTGCTCATCATCGTCATCTTCAGAGCTCTCCGATTCTTCATCTTCCTCATGATCTTCTCGCGGTTCTTCCTCCTCCTCTTCATTCTCATCCTCGATATCCTTTTGTCTTCCGACTTCGATGAGTCTCAATTGGCTGGATGATTGAATCATATAGTCTGACATGACCGGGCGCATTTGCTCAATCACACACAACTTCTGATCATGGTGCGATGTACAGAGATCAATTACAGGTCGTCTTCCTTCAAAAGTGGTGAGAGCGGAGTAGTCACGCGTATCAAAAGTTCGGAATGACGAGTAGATCATTTCAGGGTAATCTGTGCGGTAGATCTCGCCCGTTTGGGTGGCGTACATGATATTCTACAACAATAATGAGTTATGAGAATAATGGGAATTCAAATATTTGAATTAAACCTCGAAAACTCACCCCAGTTGAGTTGAAAGAAAATTGACAACGTCTGAGCTCAGGAACATGATGAAGTATACCAAATGTTCGCATGTCGTATACTTCCGAATTGATAATAATTTGTGTTCCATGAGGATGGAACGTTCCTAGAAGAGTTTTGTTGCAGAGGCGATCAAACGTGTGGACGGGCTGAAAAAATTAGCTATGTTCAATAAAAGCTTGATTAGAATAAGAAATTTTTAAAAATAAACAATCAAATAACGTAGTTGCTCAATGCTGTTTGGCTACTATTTTATTGACCGTCGTGTCTGTAGGTTTGCAGTGATCGTTATGATAAGTTACAACTGTCCTTTTCGAATTGAAAATGATGAATATTAGCGGTTTAAAAAAACATACAGTACCGGCCAAAAAGATATTCGCAAACAGTTTTTCGAGCATAACTTTTCTGAAACTTCCCGGATCGTTTTGATATTTTGAGACACAATTTAAAACGGTATAAGAAGTTGATTCAACAACAAGAATAATCAAATTTTCAAAAATTTGAAAAAATATCGAAAAATTTATGAAAATGGCGAAAAACCGAAAAATGGAACTTTGACTTTTGAGATCTAGGAAAGACCGGTAAATGAAAAACTACAATAAAACATGATGAAAACAGTTTTAATACTTCGTTGGGTAGCCTTTGGCGTCGATGACCGCCTGACATCTTCTTGGCATCGAGTCGAGAAGGGTGTCGATAACAGACAGGGGGATGGCCTTCCAGACAGATTGGAGTTGATCGAATTTCTGATTGGCATTCGATGTACGGACCCCTCTAAGTTGTCTCTGGACATGCTCCCAGATGTGTTCGATCGGATTCAAGTCAAGAGAATGATTGGGAAAGTCCAGAAGATCCACGTGGCGGCGTCGGAACCAGTCCTTGATGTGCTTCGAGGTGTGTTTCGGGTCGTTATTCTGCTGAAAAACGAACGCCCGGCCCACATTAAACCGTGCCCAGGGTCTCATTGTGTTTTAAAAGATGTCTTCTTACACAAATCAATCCATGATGCCTGTAATTCTTCTCAGGAGGCTGATTGAAGTCCCCGAGAAACGTAGCGTAGCATGGGCCAGAGCTCATCTTCACTGGGGACGCCAGGATTGGGCTAATCACGTGTTCGGTGACGAATCCAAGTATAATCTGTTTGGTACTGACGGTATCAAATGGATTCGCCGTCCGGTTGAATGTCGGTTCAATCCCAGCTACCAGCTCCAAACCGAGGTGGTTTGGAGCTGTTTCTCTGGGACTTCAATCGGCCCCTGAGAAGAATTACGGGCATCATGGATCGATTTGTGTAAGAAGACATCTTTTAAAACACAATGAGACCCTGGGCACGGTTTAATGTGGGCCGGGCGTTCGTTTTTCAGCAGAATAACGACCCGAAACACACCTCGAAGCACATCAAGGACTGGTTCCGACGCCGCCACGTGGATCTTCTGGACTTTCCCAATCATTCTCTTGACTTGAATCCGATCGAACACATCTGGGAGCATGTCGAGAGACAACTTAGAGGGGTCCGTACATCGAATGCCAATCAGAAATTCGATCAACTCCAATCTGTCTGGAAGGCCATCCCCCTGTCTGTTATCGACACCCTTCTCGACTCGATGCCAAGAAGATGTCAGGCGGTCATCGACGCCAAAGGCTACCCAACGAAGTATTAAAACTATTTTAGTCATGTTTTATTGTAGTTTTTCATTTACCGGTCTTTCCTAGATCTCAAAAGTCAAAGTTCCATTTTACAGTTTTTTGCCATTTTCATAAATTTTTCGATATTTTTTCAAATTTTTGAAAATTTGATTATTCTTGTTGTTGAATCAACTTCTTATACCGTTTTAAATTGTGTCTCAAAATATCAAAACGATCCGGGAAGTTTCAGAAAAGTTATGCTCGAAAAACTGTTTGCGAATATCTTTTTGGCCGGTACTGTAGGTTCAGAGGCTATCTTATAATTTCAAAGAACCGGTAGACCGTCATACTGAATACAAATTTGCTTCACACAGTAACACTTTTTTCTGTTTCCCCGTGTATCCAGAATTAGTCGTGCTGAGGATCTATAGATGATATATTATTAACATTCACTGAATGTCAGGGGAAGTTGCAGTATTAAACAACCATGTAGCTGAGAACCGCTAAAGCTTCTGGAACATTATTTCACACTCACGTGAAATATCTGACCTTTAATGTTACACGTCACTGGTCTCATCAGCTTCTTTTTTATAGGAAGACTTCTATTCTATTTTCAGATCTGCCCCTCATACTCTAAATGAAGAATTTTCCACGAACGGCCTTCTCACTACAACCATTACAATTAAAAATAAGGCTCTTCGTCCAGTTGGAAAAGACTTGGAGAAGTAGTATGATATTAATTTTCAAATGAGATAAACCGAAACATGCAATGAATAAAAAAGTATTTTCAATACAAAAATAATAGAAACCCGTTGCCTATGTGAAATTCCATAGAATAAACAACCCTAGTAATGGGAATTACTGCACAATGAAACTTGGTACGTTTTTACTACTACCTGTTCTGAAGCATTAAGTAAAATGACTCTTACCGCATTTTTGTTTCTCACATCCCACAAAAGCCCATCATTGAAGACTAGTTTGTCATCTGGAGAGAACGACGCATAGTTCTTTTCATATTGTAATCCATGTGCACCAGAATTGTAAATATCCAGCACATGATGGGATTCAGTGTCATACACAGTGGCCTTATCCCTGGAAGTTCCTATAATTCGTTGCATTGTCGTGTTGGCAAATCGAACACAAGTGTCCTCTCGATAAGTGTAGACTCGTTGCATTATTTCACCGAGACGCCACAGAGCAGATAGTGGACGGGAATAAGCACATGAGGTAAGGATCATCGAACCATCCTATAATGGAGTTTATAAGAATAAAGAGGAATACATAGAATTATTGAAAGGATTCTAGAAACACTGAAAAAGTCGGAAAACCCAACTCCCACCTTTGATGGATCAATATTAGTAAGAGCACTTCCGTGACAATTTGTGTGTCCATCTTCAGCGCCAGTATCCACGTTAATCCAGTGAAGCTCTCCTGTGAACAAGCCGACAATTAAATGCTCGTCATCTACTGAAAACGTGGCCCTCGTATAGGTTTCCTCTTGATCGTGCATTGTCTTTAAATTTCTGAATCTCGAAAAAACAAGTCTTTCATTACTCCATTGTGATATTATTCTCTGATGAGGACGCAGAAGTTCTTGTTCGAGAACTCGAAGAGATATGTTTTTTACAACATTTGTTTTCTGTGTCCTTTCCGGACATTTATGAGGGTAGAAAAGAGAAAACGGAGGACACGAGGTCACTGGGTTCTTGCAAGTCGAGTGTTGATTTCTGTAAATATAGCTATAGAATTTCATTTGACAAAAAGACAACAAAAACCTGAAATAGTCAGTAACAATGCTGTTAAGATCTTTGTATGGCTGATAAATACTGGAATTCTCTCCTGGTGTCAGAGGTCTTTGCTTTGAGCGAGCTGGGCTGATTGTTAGTCTTTTGGGAAACGCAACGCTGGTTGTGTATCCTGAATAATAATAATTTGTTTTATATGTTCATCCTCTTTAATTTTCAAGGTTTAAAGGTTTTACGTGCTCTGTACTTATTTGCATTGCAGGAATTAGAACATTTGAATTATTAGTAACCAAGGAAAGTTTTCAAACAGTAAAGAACATTTTTGTATTTGTTTAAAAATGAACGACTACTTTTTTTTTGGAAAAATTGCAATTAGTGAGAAATATTTATTTGGAAAACTGATTTGTAAAAAAATTGTTTTTTTTTCTGAACTACAATAAATCTTACTTCGTGGCAACGCAGGTGTCGCAAAAACATCGTCTTCGGCTGACAGCGAACGGTAAGCTTGTGGCGACGCAATGGAAGCAGCAAGGAGCGGCCGTTTTGCCGAAATCCCGCCAATTTCTGATTCAAGAGTTCGAGGTGCAAGTGTTGGATATGTGTCGTTGATTTTTGTAAAGTTGTTTCCGGAGCTTGGCTGAAAGTTTAAAAGTTAAACAGATCAATTTTCTGTCGGAACTATACTAATGGCTTCTTCATTATCGGAGTGCTGCTCGACTGACAAGACGGTCGCTCAGGAAGTTTGGCTTCTGTTTTAAGCATACCCGCCACTGATTCCAACTTGCACTTTATGAGATGATCGTGTATTAATTGAAGAACTTCTACGTCACTGTAAGTAACACGCGTGTTTTCGATAACCCATTGACGATGAATGCGTTCTTGAAATGTCTGAAATATAGAATTTTACATTTTAAAAAAGCACAGTGAACAAACAGCTGGAAGTTCTTTGGTCTGTTGATCGAAGTGAATTTTCCTTCCATAGACAACTTGCAATAATTGAATCGCTTCCTTGCAGAATGCGGCGTGTATATCCCGTTTGTCCGGACATACGGGCTCACGCATAAGAGCTGGAAATAGTAAATTACAAGATATAACGTTTAATTAAAACAACATACTATGTAATCCGGACTGTGCGATTAATGGGAGTTTCGAGAGAATCTGTCGAACTTCTGGATGTCTCGCCAATCCAGTCAATGCATTCGTCGCTCTTTTTCTAATAGAATCTGCCTCTGTTAGTGGAGTTTTGCAGTGGATCAAGCTTATCAGCGACATGATTCCATCTGCTTTCCTCACTTCTGTCCACATTAATTCCAGATGATTCATAATTGCTTCATTTTTAGATTGTTTTCTTGCTTCACAATTTTTCACTCTCTGCATTATAGATCTCCAACATTCGGATTCCACGTAGACGCATCTTTGAATGCATCCCAATGCGGCCATTCTCAACGATGCGTCTTCATCGTATTTGCCCAGAGCAGTTTGAAGAAGAATCGTAAGGCCGTCAAAACTCGAGTGGTTATAAAGTTGCTCGGCCAGAAGTTCAATTTGAACGGATGGAAGACAAAACATCATGCAAAGAGCCTCCATTCCGTGGGCACACATTTCTGTTCGAAGACTGAAAAAAGATTTCGGATTACAAAAGAGAGAAATTTTAAATAGGGAAACCGGTATATTGAAGAATTAAGACAGCCCTTTATTCGCTACAGCATAAAGGCAATGTCCAAGAACGAAAAAATCCAGACAAGAGAACGTTTCTAGGTCCGTTTTGAATTTTCGGGTTTTGTAAGAACAGTTATCATGCAAAAAGTGTAAGCCGGGCATGACTAATCGCTAATTTCCGATATTCGAAAACGGAAAACTTCTGCCTGAAATCCAACCATTGTTCAAAACCTTATGGGGCTATTCGTTTTTGGAGCTTATAGAAACGCAAGAAAAAACATGAATTTAATCGCTATGAATTTAGATTTAGATTAAATTTAGCTTTAAGACATCATGGATATTTCCGGATCCCTCTGGAAGCTCAGCCAGCCGGGTAAGGCTGAGTATTTTTCATACTTGGTCACCTTTCTTTCTTTTTTCAGCAACTTTTCAAATTTCTACCTCCTATTCTTTTAAATTATCGAAAGAAGCAGCTAGCGGCGCTTGTGAGACTTTCATTTAGGTATTTACAGAATTATTTCTTTCTTCCTTTGAAGACAATAACAAACATTTAGGCAAGCCGAGAGGAAACAATTATAAAATAGCACATGCCAATGTTATTGATTGAAGATGAAGAAGAGAAAAAACTGAATTTCTCAGATGGATTAAAGTTAGGTTGATCACCCGCCAAACCGGATATCCGCCTGATTAGTAGAGACTTTGTCGAGCATGACATAGTAGGGGATGTAGTTTCATTCTATGAACGCAAAACTGGAGTAACTAAAAGTGGATAGAATGGTGGCACGAAACTTGGTCGTTTTAACGATATTTCGAACATTTTTAAATATGTGTTTTGTTGTAATTTTCAAACCGCTTGATTCAGAGGTTAGTGTTGAAAAATGGTGTTCGGTATGAAATGTTCAGAATTTTAGGATGTTGGCGACTATGCTGACTGTTCATACAGAACCAAGAGCATTTTTACGATAGTTAAAAAATATATTATCTTCCCATTTTTTTTTGAATTTCGCAATTTCCTATAGATCTTACTTAGAAGATATGCTCATCCAATCTCTCGATAACACTCGAACCGCTAAAAACATCCGGACCATTCCCAATTTTTTCAAATTCTCTGCCTCTCGGAAATTCGCTCCTGTGAACCGGAGCATCTCTGTGACGAGAGATTCGCATTCCCATGCGATCTCCTCATACGACTTCATGCTCTGAAATTCCAAATTTGTTGAATATTTTAGTTGGGTCACTTACTCTATAATCAGGGGAATCCATTTGAATCATATCCGGAATACGCATTCCTGTCGGAAGACTACTGGTACCGAACATTTTTTTGTAATTTTCTACTTTTACGAATATATGTGCGGAGAGATAGCTGAATTTGGAACTGATTCTTTGATTTTTAAACAATAAATACCTTTTGAAACTAGTACATACTCCTCTTATACATTGCGTACTTGTGTGCACTTGCTCTTCGGTCAACTCAATGTTTTCATCGTTATTTTGCATGAGACGGAGTGTGGCTATCTGAACATTCACAAAGCATATTTTAAGAAGAATAAGTGAAAAAGCGACATACATAATTATAAAGCTTTCGAGGCCCGTCAAACTGATCGAATCGTTGTAATATTGCTTTGAAGAAAAGTGCCTGTGAGAAGAACATGCAGGCACTGGCCATTCCACTTTCGTGACTGTGTTCCAGACACCACAAGACATATCTGGAAAGAAAATTCTATTGATTTTCAAGTGCTGTTATATTCCACGCAGAATATCAAAATGTGCTTATGCTTACCGCACAATACCAAAAACCAAAAAGATAGTGCTATGCTGTGTTCAAAGTGACAGCAAATTTATTTTGCTTTTGCATTTTTTGCACTTTTCCAGTTAACAAAACTTAGTTTCTGAATATAATGCAGGCTACTAAATATAAGTTATATATAAAATTTTTACCACTTCCAGTGACAAGCGATTTCAAACTGTATGCGAAAAACAATTGTTCAACCTAGATCTAGCCAAACTCCAGCCAGACTCCAGTGAATACAATTTCCTGGAATCTAGTTGGAGTTTAATTTGTCTTAGTTAGAAAACTTAATTAACGAACCGGTATGTAAGTATGGAAAAGTAGGATTCTATATCTACACTAAGAAAACAAGTGTTAAGAAACGCTTTCGCTTCAGGCCACCCCGTCTTGATCCACGCTCAAACGATAAGAGCGAAGAACGGATCGATTTCCACTAAAAAGCGATTTGGAAATCTATTGGAGTTCAGTTAGATCTAGTTTGAAAAATAGTTTTTCGAATCTAGTTGGAAATCGCTTGATAATGGAAGTTACTTACTGGCGAAGTACAAGCCAGAATTGTTTTTGTTACTCGTTTGATAATTAATGATTGAGCGAGCTGACATAATTTTTTGCAATATGAATTTATCCAATCGGCTATAACCACTCTTCTTTATTTCCTTCCACTCACTGAACAGTTTCATCCACAATTTCATCGCTCATTTGACACAATTCCTCCATGACATCGTTACTGTACGCAATATAATACAAGCATGTGACGACTCCAACCGAAGCCAAAGAAGTTCTCGGAAGACGTAAAAGTGCCGGAATCCCGCCTTTTTCAACAAACTCCAGAGCAAACTTTCTGTGGACAAGCAGAGAAGTTAGGTACTTCAGAGCATCGAAGGTTAGACGAACATCTTTCGATTTTTCCAGATCTATATATTCGAGAAGAAGTTCCAAAGCATTTCCCTCAAAGGTTTGAAGAAGGAGCTGAAATTGAAATAAAGCGTGGTCTAAAACCTGAAACTTACATCTTGATATTCTCCACAAGCTGCCAAATATTGAAGAATAAATCTCTGATAAGTAGGCAAGCTTAAGGGATAGACTTGTTGTGTGCCAATTAAAAACGGTTGAAGAATATCCCATTTGCTGTTGGAATCATCCAAATTTTTGAGGTTATGAAATGAAGGAACGCGTTGCGTGGGCTCTACTCGGAGGAGAGCACTGAGGCATGGCTGTAAAGGCTTTACTCGGTTGAGTGGAATACTCTTTCGCGATTTTTTCGTCTAATTAAAAAAGTATACATTATAAAAATATTGAATTCTTATTCGAACTAGGTAATCAGATAAAAAATTTATGTTTCTGAAAAGAATCTCGAAAAGCAAATTATACGTTTCAGCAAAAAAAAATCTCTTATTTATGTGAAAAAAATAATAACTGGAAATAATGCAATCTAGCTCTACTGAACAAGTAAAACTCCGATTTCCTTTTCTGCTTAGATCAGTTCAAGTGAGGGATTGTTCTACCTTGCTCTGAATTATGAAGAGATTTTGTTCAGTTTTGAATCATCTCATCCTCTCACTATGTGAGGTTCAGTAGATTTGGCCAATTCTAAAGATCGAGGCGAGGCTATTGAAAAAAACAGAAGCATCACTTGTGCATCAAAAAACGTTTACTTATAGTTAGCTAGACTTGTTTTCACTTATCTGTTCAAATACTTAATTTTTTGGAGCGTTTTTATGCTTTTATTATAAAAACGTTAAAAAACCGTGAGGGAGTTTTTTATATTTTATAAAAAATTAAGCTTGTTAGTCTAACCGTTAAAGATTTATGAGACGGTTTCGGAAGTTTCCTTATTATAAAAACATTTTCGATGATTTTTTGAAACAGAAAGTTTTTGAATTTTTTAAATACGAAAACTCCTTCGTTGTTCATACAAATGTTGAATTTATAGTCTTCTGACTATTATCACTGCGGGACCCAGCCAACATTACAAAGATTGTGTTCTTATTTGGGTCGAATCTAGAACAAGTCCGGAGAGGCTACTACAGCAAAAGTTTTGAATAATTGTTTATATAATCGTAGCGCTATAACAACATTACTAATTTTCCTCGAAACATGTTCCTATTAACAGAGCTCAAGATCTTTCAGGTGTTTTACCAGCTATACTCCACGCTTAAGAATCCTAACCTCTGTTTTTCTCTTTTTTGGCGGAGGTGACGTTGTCGAAAGTGAAAATGAAGCTTTGAAATTATTGGAGTTGCCATTTTCCTTTGCTATATCAGCAGAAGTGGATTGGGGTGATGTAACAGCACCGATATTCGTATTTTGCTCGTTATTCAGATGAGAGAAACTGAAATGGGCAGATTAATTGTTTTTGACAAATTTGAACAGATCTCCAGCTCACTCAGTTTGTCCAAGTTGCTTTTGCTCTTCGATCGCACGAGCCTGCAACTGCCTGAGCCGATTTAAGGCAAATGGCACTAGGCTTGCATTTTCGGTGCGGTACTTGCTCGCATTCTCAGTATTTTCCAAAGCGGCTGCCAACAAACACATTGCATATCCTTGAAGTGTCTCATTAGTTCCTTCCGGACCAGCCCAGTGATACAATCGAGGAATAAAATCGTCAGGATCGGAGAAAACAACTTTCGAATCAAGACCCGGAATACAGGCTAACAGAAGGCGGCTTCCTTGGATACTCAATTCCACGTTATCCCTGGCTAAAATATATGAGACCACAAGCTGTAAAAAGAACTCTCAGGTGTAAAAAAAATTTTGAATTGATATACTTTTGTCATAAAATCATCATTTTTGAAGATTATTTTTAGAATATTGCCAAGCGCGGAATCGGGATGAGTTCGATGCGGATGTCGATCATCAAGAGGGTCTGGATCATTTTTAATAAAAATATCTGTAGCCAATTCCAGTAACTCAGAGATTCTGAAATCAATTATTTCATATTGAGAACTATATGTAGAAATTTTTTTCAAACCTCTTCAGGATTGGTATAGGATTGAACGTTGGGTCCTCATGTCTGTCATCAAATTCCAGCAATTTCTCCGCAATTTCCAGCATTAATTTTGTGCTCAACTTCAAATCTTCGTCTGATATCATTCGCATCGTCTCCGTAGATCGGAGCGGATAAATTTCTTTACTTGTCATGACTGCAGAATATTTCAGAAAATAATTTGTGTTTTTAAATAGAAAATAATTTATTTAAACGCATTACAAACAAAACAAAAAATAAAAAATAGAAGTTGGTGAAAAAATTATTAAAAAGAAGAGATGTTAAGGATTTGCAAAAATTCGGAAATATATTTTAAAGTTACGGTGAGCGACGGTGTTTGCAGACTATGGCATAAGGTAGGAATAAATATATATTTACATTTCTTTGTTTAGTGTTTAGTCGATCCGTCATTCGCTTGTGTGAGCGCGGATCACAGCTAACCATGCCTTGCGGTCTTGGGCGATGGTTGTCCATGAAGTGGTTAGTCGATTTCCTCGGTATATTGAGATTTCTTTACGTAATGAGTCGGACCATCTCATGGGGGTCGTCCGACAGGTCGTTTTTGATCTCGAGGAATCCATTCTTGTATCAGTTTTGTCCATCTTCCGTCATTTCTTCGCATAATGTGCCCGGCCCATCCTAATTTTTTTTTTCTTAAGGTAGGAATAAATATATATTTACATTTCTTTATTAATAAAAATTTTCGAATTATTTTTAAAATTCCGCATTTCTTACAATTAAAAAAATGACCATTTTATATATATATATAAATTAAAATGTAACTTTTTGCTTTTTAAATTTTCTGCCTGTCTTGTGTATGAAACATAAATAAAAATTATTAATATTATAAATAAAATTATTGGAACAAATATATTATTAAAATTATTTCTTTTTTTCATTCTAGATTTTTTGTATGAATTTTAAATTTTGAATTGTTTAAGAATTTCTTCCGGTTTTTGTCACTAATTTGTTTAAGTGCTGTATTTTCTTTTACTATTTTCTGGGTACAGCTATGTCGGTGTTTCACGACGAAGTCGAAATTGAAGATTTTGAGTTTGACGAGGAGAAAGATGTGTATCACTATCCATGCCCCTGTGGCGATCAATTTGAAATTTCTAGGTGGGTCGGTGGAATTTTTTCTTAAAATTCTAAAAAAAAATGAAATTTTATGAATGCTATCAGAAATTAAAATATTATTTTTAGAATTCAAAGGAAGCACATTAGAATGTTAATAAATTACTTTCTGTTTTGCTTTAATTTTCGTGTTGACAAACAATACACGCCCTGAAAATACCAACTGGTCTCTGGATTTCATTATTTTTGAATTTCAGAAACATTAATTTTTTTTCAATTTCTGAATTTCAGAGAAATGCTCGAAATGGGGGAAGACGTCGCACAATGTCCCAGCTGCTCCCTTCTTATTCGAGTGATCTATGATCCCGAGGATTTCGTTAAACTGGAAACTATTTCATCGATCAAGCCAGTAGCAGAGACCGCGTAATCATTTTCAGCTTTGAGAAATTCATCTAATTTTGCTATTCATTTTTTAAATATTTAATAAGAAAGTGCGGGTTACTCGAATAAATTGATAACATTTCAATATAAAGTTTTTTTTAATTTTTAAATTATACAAGTATATTGACAAAGAATTTTATTCTTCGCGAAATCATCCCGTGAACGTGTTTGAGCGTTGCCTGGATACTCTACAGCGTATCCTTAATATTGTTGCTCACCCGCTGGGGTTATGTAAGTAAATTGGAAAGTAAAACCAAAGAATTAAAATGGAAAACTAAAATAGAAGAATATGAAAAAAGAGAATATGAAGGAGTTGCCGATTAGAATGATATCTCAGGTGCTCCTTAATCACGGGTAACAGCGAATAAGCTAGTATTGGATTGAGTCGTACTTCGTTTTGGCGCATTTAACCTGAACGAGCAGTTACATGCTCGTTTCTTTTTGCAGCAATTGGCCGATCGTGCGTATAGAGACCGATTTAAAGTCTTTAAATAACAAGACATGAACATTCGGCCATTTTACCATTCATTCAATAATTAAATAAAACTTACATCCATTTCAACTATATTAATAAGTTCTATTATTCCACTTTATTGTGAAGTTGCTTTTTCATCTTTAAAATCTATAGGATTGTCCATTAATAACTAGTTGAGCCAAATCGTTTTTTTTCATCGAGTTTCCATTGAAAATTCCAGACAGATCAATAAAACTGTCGCCAACTGAGATTTTAAACGAGAACTTGGTACGATAGTCTTTATTCAATTTGGTATTCGATTGTAATTGCTCTGGAACAATAGGGAATTCTTCACAATCTTGCTTTTTGGTTTTTTCCTCTAAGGGCTGTAAGCGGTGAAATTATTAAAGAATTCATTTATAGAAACCCGCCTTATTCACCTGAAGCAACATTTTGGTACGTCCGTCAGTTGAAACAAATTCCATTGGCATGTAGACAAAATTGGCAGAGGTAGCGGTGTTACTCAAGGAATCGCTGGCGGCAGCAGATGAGCGTTCAGATGATGCAGCAGATGGGGAAAACTAAAAAAATTACTTATGACAAAAATTATATTGCCAGTAGACTAGAAAGGAATCAAAACTTTTTGTAATCTTACCGCCATAAAAGGTATTCCACTTCCAGCAGTGTATGTAGCCTTAGGGAATAGGTCGTCAGGTTTCGATTTTTTGATGCCCGAACATTTTCTGAAATTGAGAGAATTCATGATTTTTAGCGAAAATTTATATAGAATAATTTGATAGCAAACATTTAGAATTTGGAATAACTAAATAATAGCTTTAAAAACAGAAAATTATGAGAAAACAGTATATAGTTTTATTGTCGAATTTCATACGATGTTTCAGGGCTCTCTAAATGTCTTGATCAGTTAGATCAGAAATGGTATTCACATCAGCTGAATTCCATAGGAAACCTACAAATATTTTATATCCTCCAATGGTTCAGTTGCCAATTTATCAGTAAGCATACGATAAGCTGGTTTAAAGGAATTAGTCGTTTCACGGGAAGAAGAAGATGTTGAGCTGATGGAAGCCTACAAGCATTAGTGCATCACAAGATAAGCAGCGTTAAAAATTGAGCTTTAATTGCTGGTAAACTACAGAATTCACTGTATCAGTGATCAATTCACTTTTTGGAAGTTTGGCTCACATTGACTAGTGGCTTTCCTTTAGCTGGAATGTAGATGGCACTTGGGAAAAGTCTAAAAACCTGAATATAGTAGTTTCTCCTGGACATAATAAACTCACGTGTCCGGGGTAGCAGAAACTAGTTCGTCCGAGCTCCTGAAATAAAGCAACAAGATATTTCCTAAATGTGAAGACAGTCACGACACGTTCGGCGAATAACTTCATTCTTTTTACAGTTGGCTCACAGCCTAATTTTTTGAATCTCTTCTCACTACCGTAATACCATGAATACGTAATCCGTAATACGTAATAAATACGTGTTAACGTTTTAAAATTTTAAACTGATTTTATAGCATCGTTCATCGTTATTTCTTTGTAATCTTCAACTTTAAACTAAGTTTTTTATTTGGAAAGTTAGAAGAAGATTTCCCGCGCTGTACTGCGCTGTTTTAAGGTAGAAAGGGCCAGCGAATTAAAAAATAAAATATATTGCTTTCAAATTAGCTTTACTATTAATTACCTATGAAAAAAAAACCGGCAAAACCGATTGAAATTTATTTTATGAAGAATCAGATGGAAATAGATGAATACTTACCTGAAAACCAGAAGACAGTGATAGCCGTGGATAGGTTTCTGACGAACCAGGTTTTCCTACTTTTAATTAGAACAGAAGAACACGATATACTATTTTTTTAAATTTCCTTAGTTTGCCTAGACATTAAGCGCTGCGTTATTCCTGTCAGAAAAAAACTTGGAATTCTGAAAAACACTAACCCTTCGTTGGAATTGGGGCACTCGATCAGCAGAGATTCTGAATCGTCAGCACTGCCAAGTTCAGCTGGTGGGAAATATCTTAAATTTATAACTTGTATTGGGATCTCTGAAAAATGAAAGCTGACATATTTCGTTCTTTGCGAGCATCTTCTGGAGTGCGAATAGTTGGTTTGGGTACAACAGTGAAATTTTTATTGTACTCAATTGAAATGACTTGATGGGAGTCGTGGGTTACTGTTGGCACATCTGGAAGAAAAGATTCGTTAAGAAATTTGGATGAAAAAAAAATTAAACGCTGTTATCTCTGCCTAAATGTGGAAACAGCTTCCCGTTTCTATAAGTGTTTTACTTTTTTCTATTCTTTTCGGTATTTCCCTGGAGCTTTCCTTACTTGTCAAATTAGTAGTCGATGAACTAGATGATTTCGTTCCCTCCTCAACCTGCAAGCTCTTGAGGATTTCGGCAGCTTCTTGAAGAGTCGCCTCGACTTTTGCGTCAATTTTTTTGAAAGCGAACACTGCTCCGAATACCATTTATCTGACAAATTTGCTTATTGCGAAATCTTTACTGAGTTCTTACATTGTATCAATGTTTCTTCTTCAAAAGCAGTGACTGGAGATCGACAAAATGAATTTTGAAATGACGAGATTCTTCTTTTTACTTGTATTTATTTGAATTGAATTAAAGATTAAAAATACTGATTAAACAAAAACAGTGTTTGAGGATTATGGATGGTCACGTTATAAAGTGGTAACTGGCAGCAAAGGCAGAAAAAGAAATCGATTAGTTGAAAATACAATTTTAGAAAGAATTTTGTCAGCACATTTAGAGAAAGAATTTTAAAAAGATTTAATTTAAATCAACATTTTTTAATAAAAAATCGGTTTTTTCAGCAGTTTATAGAAATTTAGAATGACAAATAGTCACTGAAAACGGGGAAATCACCAAAGCTATTGATGGCTTCCACATTTTCAGTGAAATTGGCTGTTAATAGCCAAAAAAATTAAACTACTTAACTTTCCGATTTAATAATGAGTTAGAATTAAAATTAAGCGATGCATTCTTTGCTCTCACCGTCGGAACACGGATCACAACACACCAGCCATTTTGGTTTTAGGTAAGGGATAATGAGATAGTTTCCATGTCGCTTTGATATTTCCTTTCGTAAAGAATCCGATCATCTCACCGTCACCTACGCCTACACCTCACCTTCAGGTCGATTCTCATCCCTTGGTATTCATTCTTGCACCAGCGTGGCCCATCTATTGTCGTTTAGTCTTACTATCCTAGTTTTCTTTCTTTTCTTTATGAATTGTGGTAATTTTAACTTCTGATAGACATCTAATGTCTTCTCGATGATAAGAGGCAAATAAAAATGAATGCTTAATGCCGATCGCAGAAATATTGCAAAAAAAATAAAGCCAACTTTCTTTAAATTAGATATCAAACGAGAAACAAGAACAAATCTAGCGTGAATTTTGCCAGTAAGCATTTGCCATTATCAAATGATTTCCAACTAGATTCGAAAAACTATTTTTCAAGCTAGATCTAACTGAACTCCAACTAGATTTCCAAATAGCTTTTCAGTGGAAGTTACTTAGTCGATCCGTTCATTGATCTCATCGTTTGAGCGTGAATCACAGCGCAGCAGTCCTTCCTGCCGTCTTCCTCCACCTGTGATGATGGTCAAAGAGATAATGAGGTGGTTTCCATGTCGGATTGATACATTTTTTATTAGAGAATTTGACAGTTTCATCGGCGGCCTCCGAACACATTTTTTTCTCTCTTGGTATTCATTCGTGCATCAGCGGAGACTATCCGCGTCGCTTCTTGCGCATCACAAGTCCAGCCAATTTTTTACGCATTAAAGCGGTCCCTTAACGTTTGATAGGCGTCTGGTGTCTTCGCGATGTGGATTTTTTTTATGTCGTTCTGTTATTGTTATTCCGATTACTCTTTCTTATAAAGATTCGGAAATCAGTCTGACTCTTTCTGCTAGTGCGGGTAAGTAAGTGAGCGCATCAGTTACTTTCTTAATATAATATCATTGATTGTCACCCATGCTGCACTTCTTTTCGTGATTTTTTCAGGTATGATGTCGTCTGCGAATATTAGGTGTGTGAGACTTCTGCCGTTGATTCGAATTCCTGGTTTTGTGTCCTCATCATTACTGTTCAGGTCGGTCCAAGATAGGCTGAAATCTAGTTTCAGACATGCCAAGAGGAGATTTGGTTCAACCCTAACAAACGAATCCCGATCAATCTGCTTTCTAAAGAAGTGAAATGATCAAGGACTGTTGCGGCTATAAACCGGAAATCTATTCTATTTTTAAAATTTTTCTTAGATCGGAAATGTGAGACATAATTTTCTAACTTCTGCTACCTTCCTGAATCAAAAAATGAAGGCTTGATAAGACCAATTTCAAATTTCACTCTTTGCATATTGGATTTTTTCGAGTTTCGGGTAAGAAACAAAGAAGAAAGCTTATCGAAATAATGTTGACTCTCCTATCAAATTCTGAATTAAAAACACTTTCAACAGAAATGTCCCTTTTTTTGTTCATCTTATTCTTAAAATACTTTACTTGAGACAAACAACTTTTATCAAATGCCAAATGCGCAATTCATTGTATTTATTATGTACAAAACCAACAATTATATCAAGAAGAAGTATTTAAAGGAATTAATAATTTATTTTGTACCAAAAATATCACCGAACGACTTTGCATTAATGAAATGTATTCTTAAATAAAATTTGAGATGGCTTCTTTGAATGCTCGGTTTCCTTGGTGAATCTGAGAGGATATGTTTTGAATTCGTTGGAATACTGACGTGTCAACTGAAAAGTATTTGTTATATAATTAGTAGTCATTTATTGTAACAATTTTGATACAATAAATAATAAATACCGCTCACCACGATTCAAGTCAGCCATCAAGCTGTCTCTATTAACCTCTGCATTGGTGTGTCTGAAGTTGAACGGAACTGCTTCTGTCAGACATTTATAAAGAAGAATTGAAAGCAATGGTTCATCAAAATTAGCTGACTGAAAAGTGCGCGAAACCATTTGCACAAGAAAACTGAAGCTGTTTTGAACATTTCTGTAGAATAAATTATAAATATTTAGCAGTCGTTTCAAAATTAAATTTTTAAAATGAGACTCTTCATACCTGTACGGATAATTATTGGCATGCTGTTCGTACTCTAGAAACTCGGAGAAAAGGACTTCACTCAGATCCACGTGCTCCTTAATTTATGTCTTATGAGGTAAATGTGAAAAGCACTACAAACCATAGTAGGTAATAGAAGTCTGTCCAACTGCACGCCTCCTTTGGTAGCTGTCAAGAAGCAAATTTCGAAAACAAAAAGAAGAAGGAAGATGTCACTAATCGGGTCGTTCTGAAAATTACGATGATTATGATTTGTAACTTTTTATTGAAGTTATAGCTCAATTTTGGGAATTCTTAAGATTGAAAAGCATCATTAGAACACAATTTAGTTATCAAAAAATGCTGGCTCTGATTTTAACTTGACGCCGCTCACTCTTGGACGGACGTTGATCAGAGAACGGCTAAGTCTTCCGCAAAATTGCACAGCGTCTTAACATCCGACAAATAGTTCACTAAGATCCGTCCAAAAGCAGGCAGTGTTCAAAGCTTCCGAGGAAATACACAAGTCTCTATAATTTCCGAGAGTACTTAAAAATTGCCGGCAACACCAAAAATCTTTTGGAGAATAATTTTAATGATGTGGAAGAAAGTGATAGGCCGGTCCATGATCAGCTTTCACAAATAACGCTGCTTTTTAAGTTCATGTACTCTAGATAGTCTTCGTTGTATTCTTAAAGAAAAAAACTCACCAATAACTTGTTTTCTAAAGTCCCAAGATGAAGTCTCAAATTCTCAACAATTTGAATAAAAAACGGGCAACCCATTGCTATTCTTCTCATAATTTGGAAGTCCTGCTGGATAGAAATTATCAAATTGGTACGGTTCGTTGATCGGGATGTCTGATATAAGTATTGGTAAGGGATAGGCTATCTATTTACGTATGATCATGACCTCATCATTGATTTTGCTCCCGAAAGAGTTCTCATATTTTCAAGTTTCCTCGTCTCTCACACTGAGGAGACTCAGGAGAGAAACCAGAAACGGTATCCTGAATCACGGTTCACCGATTGGTTTCTCTCATTTCTTCATAATTGAATTTATAATGTCAAACTAAACAGTTTAATGTCAGATATTTCTTTCCAAGTTCCTTCTGGAGTTCCGCAAGGATCAGTAACAGGTCCTTTTTAGTTTTTAATTTATATAAATATTTATATAAACCTACTTGAGATTTTTCCACCTGATGTCCATGTCTTTGCTGACGACTTGAAAATTATTGGTTCAGATCGCGCAAGCGTCCAGAAAAGCGCCAACCTTGTCACTAAATTTTGGGAAAAGTGAATGCCATTTTTGCAGAAAATAAAACGACAGTCTTACGTTTCGGAATGAAAAGTCTCCGTACAAAATATTATTTGAATTGTATCACGATAAAACCAGAAATATCAGTGGGAAATTTTGGAGTGCCAAGATAATAGACAAACAACTAAAATTCATTAATGGGGTTATTCATGAAAAGCATTTTAATGCAAAAAATGCCTTTTTTGTATTAAAATGCTATCGTGAATAAGATTAAAGTGGCATTTTTTGCATTAAAATGCATCATGAATAACCCCATAAACATTCTAAGCAGATTTTGAATAATTTTCTCCTAAAATTCCGCGAAAGCGTTCCAATTAAAAACCATAAATTCTACTTGACACAATTTAGCCTAAAATCTAGCTTCCAGCTGTTACTTTTCTCATAACAATTCCTAAATCTCGAATAATTATTTTGAGAGTTCGAAGAATATTTCGTAAAAGAGCACCTCAAGATTTCCTTGTGATAACCCGGAAATCCAACCGATTTTTAAGAGACAATGTCTGAGGGGGTCGACCACCAGTAGTCACAGTCTAAAAAAGTTGTTTCAATTGATCCGATTTTTTATATAATGGGTACATGAGATGCCCTAAGTACAAAACCGTATTCAGAATTAGGCTCCGCCCCCTTCGAGTTGAGATACGGTAGGGGTGTTTCGAAAAAAATTTTTTTTTCTTTTTTGAGATAACTTCGATTTCTTTTCTGGAATCGATAACCGGTCACTTATGAAGCATTTTTGTAGTGGAGAACATTTTTCTAGCTCTTCTCCTTCCGACCAAAAAATTGAATTTTCGGAAAAAAATAGTTTCGTTTCCGTATTGTGGAAAAACAATATATTACCGGAAGTGAGATCTTCTCGGAACTTTATAGTTCAGAGTATGGGTTACAAGAATTCATAACTGATTGGCCGCAGTTTGGGTGCACAAGTTATTTTTTTCTCGATTTTTGTCATTTTTCTACTGTTTTGGTACCATTTTTGTTATTTTTTGAAAAAATAATTTTTTCAATTGATCTGATTTTTTATACAGTGGGTACATGAGATGCCCTGAGTACAAAACCGTATTCAGAATTAGGCTCCGCCCCCTTCGAGTTGAGATACGGTAGGGGTGTTTCGAAAAAAAATTTTTTTTCTTTTTTGAGATAACTTCGATTTCTTTTCTGGAATCGATAACCAGTCACTCATGAAGCATTTTTGTAGTGAAAAACATTTTTCTAGCTCTTCTCCTTCCTACCAAAAAATTGAATTTTCGGAAAAAAATAGTTTCATTTCCGTATTGTGGAAAAACAATATATTACCGGAAGTGAGATCTTATCGGAACTTTATAGTTCAGAATATGGGTTACAAGAATTCATAACTGATTGGCCGCGGTTTGGGTGCACAAGTCATTTTTTCCACGATTTTTGTCATTTTTCTACTGTTTTGGTACCTTTTTCCCATTTTTTGGAAAAAAAATATATTACCGGAAGTGAGATCTTATCGGAACTTTATACTTCACAGTATGGGTTATAAGAATTCATAACTGATTGGCCGCAGTTTGGGTGCACAAGTCATTTTTTCCACGATTTTTGTCATTTTTCTACTGTTTTGGTACCTTTTTCCCATTTTTTGGAAAAAAAATATATTACCGGAAGTGAGATCTTATCGGAACTTTATACTTCACAGTATGGGTTATAAGAATTCATAACTGATTGGCCGCAGTTTGGGTGCACAAGTCATTTTTTCCACGATTTTTGTCATTTTTCTACTGTTTTGGTACCTTTTTCCCATTTTTTGGAAAAAAAATATATTACCGGAAGTGAGATCTTATCGGAACTTTATACTTCACAGTATGGGTTATAAGAATTCATAACTGATTGGCCGCAGTTTGGGTGCACAAGTCATTTTTTCCACGATTTTTGTCATTTTTCTACTGTTTTGGTACCTTTTTCCCATTTTTTGGAAAAAAAATATATTACCGGAAGTGAGATCTTATCGGAACTTTATACTTCACAGTATGGGTTATAAGAATTCATAACTGATTGACCGCAGTTTGGGTGCACAAGTCATTTTTTCCACGATTTTTGTCATTTTTCTACTGTTTTGGTACCTTTTTCCCATTTTTTGGAAGAAAGGCGGCTGAACCGCGGCCAATCAGTTATGAATTCTTGTAACCCATACACTGAAATATAAAATTCTGATGAGAAGTCACGTGCCGTAATGAATTTTTTTTCGACAATACGGAAATGAAACCATTTTTTTCCGAAAATTCGATTTTTTGGTCGGAAGGAGAAAAGCTAGAAAAATGTTCTCCACTACAAAAATGCTTCATAAGTGACCGGTTATCGATTCCAGAAAAGAAATCGAAGTTATCTCAAAAAAGAAAAAAAAAATTTTTTCGAAACACCTTTACCGTATCTCAACTCGAAGGGGGCGCAGCCTAATTCTGAATACGGTTTTGTACTTAGGGCATCACAAGTACCCACTGTATAAAAAATCAGATCAATTGAAACCACTTTTTTTCCAAAAAATGGGAAAAATGGTACCAAAACAGTAGAAAAATGACAAAAATCGTGAAAAAAATGACTTGTGCACCCAAACTGCGGCCAACCAGTTATGAATTCTTGTAACCCATACTCTGAAGTATAAAGTTCCAATAAGATCTCACTTCCGGTAATATATTGTTTTTCCACAATACAGAAACGAAACTATTTTTTTCCGAAAATTCGATTTTTTGGTCGGAAGGAGAAAAGCTAGAAAAATGTTCTCCACTACAAAAATGCTTTATAAGTGACCGGTTATCGATTCCAGAAAAGAAATCAAAGTTATCTCAAAAAAGAAAAAAAAAATTTTTTCGACACACCCCTACCGTATCTCAACTCGAAGGGGGCGGAGCCTAATTCTGAATACGGTTTTGTACTTAGGGCATCTCATGTACCCATTGTATAAAAAATCGGATCAATTGAAACAACTTTTTTAGACTGTGACTATGGGCAGTTGAGCTGTGGTCGAATCTCTCAGACATTGTCTCTTAAATCCTTTTTTCACTCGAATCTTCAAGGAAAGCCGATCAATAAATAGGCCTTCTTATAACACCATAGTTCATCTTATTATTTCAAGTTAGTACCTCAAAAATGAAAAGCAACTCACCGATTCGAACATGAGTCTCTCAGCTGCAACATTTCTTCGGAAGAGCATCACTTGATCAATAAGCAAAAGGGAATTTTGGTTCATATTTCGATATAAGCATATCTGATTTGGGTTAGTGACCGCAGTCCTCTTGGCTTTCACATCTGCAATTATAAACTTTGACACAAAAGTCCGTGGAATAGTTTACTTTACTTATTAAAAATATTTAAACTTTATTAAAAGTTTTAAAATTGTTATATTATTTAGAGAATATTTTAAAATTTTAAAATCAATATTTGTTTTTTTTTAAATTAAATAAAACATTTATATAAATTAAAATTGAAAACGACTTTTTTAAAAGTGACACAAAAGTCCGTGGACAAACATTTAAAAATAGCTTAATAATTAATTTTTTTTGCCATTTTTTTGGATTAACGAAAATAACGAAAATTTGGTCTAAATCGATTCAAATTTGGTCTTGGCCCTACGCGAAGAAGGAACAAAACAAAAATTTAGACTTTAGATAGACTTGAGAAGTTTGCCAAAAAGTTATTGAAAATGAATATATTTAGCACGAATGAAAAAAGTCGAAAAAGGAACAATAAATAGCTAGACTTTTGTATAGAACTGCGTTTGTGATTTCTTTTCGAAAATTGAAGCGAATATAAGAATTTTTTCTATTTATATTTTGTCTTGAAAATTATGTTTTTTTTTAATTAATTTTTATTGTCAAATTTCGCTTCAAATTTTCGAAAAGAAATCACAAACGCAGTGTGTGCGCTTTCTTACAATTTTAAAATTAGCGCGTTAAAACGCGCTATCCCCTAACGAGACCTAAACAGCGCCTTTAAACGGAAAATCACGTCATCGCGGATGGATAATAATTTAATGAAACAAAATACATTTTTCGTAAGCATTCCATTTTTCTGTTTTAACAAAAGGTACCTTGGGGTAGCATTCCACTGGAAACACATTTCAAAAACCGGCAGAATCTGCAACTGCCGCCACGTTTCATCGGATCTGAATTACAAATTTAAGAATCGATTCTCCCATTTTTTACTAATTATACCATGCTCAATATTGCATCTCCGGTTGGAGCATGAATAAACTTTTTGATCGGAAACACTTCTTCTGAAAAACGCGCCGCACGCAGCACAACTGATCGCGCCAAAGTGATATCCCTCCGCTTTATCCGAGCATATCGAACAGACCATTTCTTGGGGAGCACCACTGCAACAATAATCATGTTAGACAGGTGAGGCACCACGAAGATATATCAAGGCGAATCCTTCGGGAATCCATTGGAGGTATTAACAAGTAACATTGTGCGTAACAGAAAAGGTATCATTGACCTCGCATGGAGGGACTATTCTTAAATATATTCGTTTTAATTTCACGAATTGGCTCTTCCTCTGTATTAAATCCTAATTTTGGAAAGGCGAGAAGGGAACTGCGAACAGACTACCAAATTTCAAAAACATCTCTCTTAATATTTCGAAACGGGCCTGTTCTGTTCTAATGCTAATCGCCAATGAAGCCAGATTTTCGGCACAATGAGGGAGACCTCTTGAAACATAGATTTCGAAGAATACTACATGGCTCACATGGTATTAAGATAGTAAGCAATGTATTATAAAATAAAGTATTAAACTATTATCGCCGTAAAAAAGTTCCGACATTTTTTCGAGTCGGGATTTGAATTTAGAGGCTCCGCCCATTCATCATCGTTGCAGCGAATTTTCTATGCGCGATATATGGGCGGAGCCTCTAAATTCAAATCCCGATTTTCGCGGGCTCGAAAAAATGTCGGAACTTTTTTACGGCGATAATATTTAGATTTCAGAATATCGTAAAATTGTCACAATTTTGAGCTGCGAAATCGATAATCCCTGTTTCCAAATATGCCTGGCTTATAAGAACATCATACTTGAACTCTCGTAAAGATTCAGCTTTAAATTCCTTACCCTTCTCATATTTAAGATGAGAAGAATCTCCTTTTTTTTTAAATTTAAAACTTTATTTTATTTTATTTTAGTTCATCTTATTTATGAAAATCCTGAATTTTTTCAAAGTGTTTCATTTTGATGTCATTTAAAAAAGAATTCTTAATCATTTTTTATATTAAAATGTAAAAATTACAAACTCTCAAAAATCTTTAGATTATAAAGAAATTTCAATCGTCCTAAATATTTATTTATTTTCCTCACCTGCTCCAAGCATTTGGTGTGTAGTCCATTATCCAACAGTATTGATTATTATCCAAGTTTGTCGAATATTCATGAAATATATTCATGAAGGAGTATCAAAAAAAGATGCAGGAAATACTTTCCCGGACGGCAAAAACTCAACATGGAAATCACAGATTTCATAGATTTTTATACTACATTCTGTAATCGCGGATAAAAAGGTTCCAGCTGTGTCCCGAATGGATGAGCTGCTCCTGCATCGGATGAGCTTTTAGGCAGCTGTCGAATCGAATTAATAGAAATCAGGAGTTGAGAATACTTTCTTCTTCTGGAACGACTCGCAGATTTGTACTCATTTCTAAATGGGAACCCATGTACGTAACAGTGTGAGTCACTTAAACAGACAAGACGGCGTATTTCCTTATTCCGGGATTTAGGGCAACTTAGGTTTAAACCGCCGAATGATTCCAAATTTTCAGATAAGCACGATTGATGTGGCGAGGAGATGTGTAATGGAAGTTTTTAAAAAATTTATAAGAGGATTCCGGGAAATGTAGTTGGCTTACCTTTCTCTCACATTGTAAGTCAGAAAAGTGTGGATTTATTTCTATTACATTATTTATTTCCTCTCGAGTTCAATTATTTTAAGAGATATAGCTAATTATATTATATATAATAGAGCCAAATTCCGTTAAAAAATGTAGTTTCCAACCAGTGGTATAATTGTAGTGTTCCTGCTTAGATATCCCGAATTTTCACTTGGGTCTTGAGCATTTTGTTTAACTTATATAGACCGACGGTCATAGACCCGACTTAGATGTAAGCCATTTTTAAACATTTTGGTGGAAATACGTCAAACTTGCGAAAATAAAAATTGTTTCCAGGCGGTTTCCATGTTCCATGTTCCAGAATACAGCTATGTAGCTAAAATTGCGATGGTTAGTACGCATTTCGAATGAATTACTTTGAAATTCATAGAATGTCATTTTGTATTACTATAAGATATTTTTATTATATAACAAAAAAAACATGGGAAATTAATGATACTTGTAAAACGGATAGAAACTGAACGAAACGTGCCGAGCTGAACCTTAAATATCTCTCCGAGATTTTCAATTAGCGACTTTTTAAAACGTTTATACTTATTTTCAAAAAAGTAAAACGCCGATCTGTGGTCGGCTTTTCTGAATTATAATTGCCGAAACATTAATTTCTTTCTGAAACAAATGACTTTCGGAATCGGTGATTGTGTGCTTTGAGTTCCGTCTGGTTTCATTTTCAATTGAGCAGCACCTAAAAAATTGAAAAGGGCCAGAGTTTCCAAAGTTGTTTTGCATCAAACACGGAAATCAAGACGAAGAACTCCTTCTAAATAAAAAAAATAGTTAAAAAATACGCATTTCTATCAACAAAAAAAAAAGGCGAAAACTCACGCTCTCAATTTTGTGTTAGTGACGACACAACGTTACACATGAAAAGCATCAGAATGGTTGTCATAAAACTATAACAACTTAGGGATTTCTAAAATAATAGCGTATGATCCTTCTTAATTGACCACGTTGCAAGTTATTGGTTGGAGCACGGCTATGAACGGAATGTTTGCGACGAGAAGAGCAAAATAGGACCACAATTTTTATAGGAGGGGGGAGGGGATGGGATATGCAAATAGAAAATTTAATCGAGCAGCTAATAAAGAATGATCTAATTGCGTGGATTTCCCTTTATAAAAACTGAATATCTCAACTAATCTTCAGATTTTACAGCTTACCTTTGAATATTTTATTTTCAGGTTTAAATCAATACCCGCTTATTATATTTCTTTTGAATTTTTGTTTCCTATAGAAAAAAAAACAAAAGAACGTCTCAACGGGCTCATTGCAGTGTCTGAGAAGCACGACCACACACCATCACCGATCCGCCCCCATGTTTGACTGTTGGGCACTGGTACTTTGGGTCGTACCTGGCACCAACTGTATGACGAACCCATTGCATTCCGTCCGTACCAAACAAATTGAACTTAGATTCGTCGCTCCAGACGTGTTTCGCCCACTCCTGTGGACCCCAGTTCAGATGTGCCTTTGCCCACGCTACACGTGCTTTTCGATTCTTCAAACTGACCAGCGGTTTCTTCACAGGACGGCAGTTTTTAAACGTTAAAAACGTTAAAAAGCACTCACATCTTCTCGGTATCTTTTCAAAACGCGACGAACCTGTCTTTGAGATCGATTGAACTGGTGAGTCAATTCAACTGTAGAATCACCTCGTTTCCAGCCGACAATGATGGCTTCTCGTAGGTCTACAGTGAGGGATTTCCTTCCAATAGGTCTAACCATTTCAAAAAAAATAGAGAATTATACTCGTTCATTTACAAGACTTCTGAATCAAAAACTGAAAATAAATAAAAACACTCAAAAATGGAAAAAAAACGAAAAAAAATCGAAAAAAATTAAAAACTTTTGCAATGATGCAATTTCATTTTCTGCAAGTTGCCGTAAGGGTGTTCCGCAGTTACAGTGAAATTTTCACAACAAAATATATGTTTTCAGACTAGTTATCCCAAAAAAAAGCCAGGAGACATTCTTTATGGCCAGTACTGTATAAATTTATGTTTGCCTTGTTGTGTTCGCTCATCTTGACCGACTAGTTGCTTTATAATTGCTGAAAATTGAGAATGAATACAGAAAAATCGTGATACAAAGTGCTTGTAATATTCAAATTATTTCAGTTTTATGTAAATAAAAGAACAACAGATATTTCCTAAAATACAACAAGCGTGAATAAGGAAAGAATGCGATGTTGGCTGTTTCTTGCTTTCCTCTGCATCTCTGCCTACAGACACATCTCTCCCTTCCACTCTAGCTCAACGCGTTTGCGTATAGCTCAACTGGGGCAAATGTGTGATTTCGCTCGGTCACAGTGAGGAAGAGAAAAGAAGGTCACACAAAGAGAAATGGAACACTGCTGACCTTTATACAGTGCCCTTCAAAAGTATAAACACCCCCTCAATTTCGGCCTCAACGACGACGGTTTATGAATTGTACCAAACTGGTCTGAAGTACTTGCTGATAAGACATGGCATTCATCCGATTTGAAATGAAGACCAAGTGAAACTTCCTTGTTGCGGTGAAAGCTCCTCACACAATGACAGAGCTTCGCTTCGAAAAGATGTCTCTCCATTATTGATTCTAACAATGAGGGCCATCAGAGTTAGACTTCTTCTCTTCAGAGAAGATGATCTGAAATCAATTTTGTCCGTTTTTCATTATTAAATATGGCTTGGTAGCCATCCAGCTTAATGCATTTTCTCCCAAATCGTAGACATGCTGCTGCGAGCGAACTGGCGTCTCTTCGCATTGTACTCGGGTTTCAGTATTGGTGCCGAAATCATGGCTTCATGGGCCATATGTCCAAAAGAGTTAATGGATCGGAGAGCAGTGTTTTTCGGCACCGAAAGCTGAAGATCAGTCTTTATGCTTTGGTGGAGTTGGACACAATGCGTTTAATGGCGAGGTGTTCGCGACTTGACAACTTCTTTGGTCTTCAGGAATGTAGAGCAGGACCAGAAGTTGGATTGCAAACATAGATGGAGACAGTTTTGAGATTCCTTCCTAGCTGACGGGCGACCGAAGTTCTTGATATTCCTCAAACGATCCGAACGTCGATTTGAGCTCGTTCGGCGGCGGATAAGTGAGAACTATTTGGTACATTTTAAGAAAAAATAATAATGAAACAAATATAAAGAAAAAAACAAGTTTTTATACTCATTTTCGGCAACCAGAGTAACAATACCGAAAACTGTCTATACAGTTGAAGGCGCCGATTTTTGATTTATCTGTTCTAGATCAAGTGCCGAACATCGGATCCGATTGAAATTTTTTACCTGTTAGTTTTCTTATACGCCTAATCGAACTGCATTAACCGATTTTTTTCATTTCATACAGAAAATTCAAAATTTTTCAAGGGCACTGTATACACAAACAAAGTCAACACATTTTCGCATCTTCACCATTTCGCCTTCACCACAGATCTCAATCTCTTTGCGCAGGAGTTACCACGACACGCAGGTAGTTGATGTCAGGATCGTCCCGGGCTTTCAGAAACGCAATCTTCATTGCATCCAGACTGTAGTAGTTTTTTGTGAAAACCGTCTGGGTCAAGTATCACCAAACGGCATAGTCCAATGGATTTAAATCCGGCGAAGAAGCAGGCCATTCTGCAGAAGTGATGAACTCGGGGAAATTGTCCTTGCACCACTGCTGCGTTGGCTTTTTAATATATTTTTTGCCATCTTTATCAATTGAGGTTTTTTACAGCAGACCAACAGTGTCAGGCTTTTTTCCCCTCAATAAATTTTATTATTTTAATCTTCTTTTTTTCTCTTTTTAAAAAACACTCTTTCATCCGCATAGCGCCTGGTGTGTCACTGTGAACAGTCAAAGTGAACTAAATTTATTACAGAGAACGCATTTTGGAGACTTGTGTACTTCCCTGCGCTAAAAATCACTTTGGTGTAAATTCTTGAATCTTCCAACAGGACTCAACTCCAGCTCATTGCGCCAAAGCAACGCAGCAGTGGTGCAAGGACAATTTCCCCGAGTTCATCACTTCTGCAGAATGGCCTGCTTCTTCGCCGGATATAAATCCATTGAACTATGCCGTTTGGTGATACTTGACCCAGACGGTTTTCACAAAAAACTACTACAGTCTGGATGCAATGAAGATTGCGTTTCTGAAGGCCCGGGACGATCCTGACATCAACTACCTGCGTGTCGTGGTAACTCCTGCGCAAAGAGATTGAGATCTGTGGTGAAGGCGAAATGGTGAAGATGCGAAAATGTGTTGACTTTGTTTGTTTATACAGTGCCCTTGAAAAATTTTGAATTTTCTGTATGAAATGAAAAAAATCGGCTAATGCAGTTCGATTAGGCGTATAAGAAAACCTACAGGTAAAAAATTTCAATCTGATCCGATGTTCGGCACTTGATCTAGAACAGATAAATCAAAAATCGGCGCCTTCAAATGTATAGACAGTTTTCGGTATTGTTACTCTGGTCACCGAAAATGAGTATAAAAACTTGTTTTTTTCTTTATATTTGTTTCATTATTATTTTTTCTTAAAATGTACCAAATGGTTTTCACTTATCCGCCGCCGAACGAGCTCAAATCGACGAAGTCTGTGGCTAAGATCCGCTGGTTCTGGTTATTTTTGTTAGCCTCCACTGTGAACAACTTCTCATCTGTAAAGACAATGCGTGCTTTTTGCATGCGGAGAGCCGTGTTCTTCTCAGTCAAGAAAGCAGCCTTTTACGATAACGGGTCATTTTCAGTTTGTTTTTGACGATTTTTCTCTTAGACGTTTCGCTCATATCCATCTCATTAACCACCTTTTTCATGCATCTTAGTGCATTTCTGCGAATCCTGGAACGTACCTTTTTGACAGCTTCAGAAGTCGTGGCAGTAGTGGGACGACTACATCTAGTGTCCCAAGATGTTGGTAACGAGTCACAGTCCGATAGACCAGAGAATGATGCACTTTCAGCTTTTTTGCAATCTTAGAGTTGAGCAATCCCATTCTCTTGCAATCCAGGATCGAGAGTCTATACGGAGATGCAGCCACCATTGACTGAAATTATCTCATTTAATCGATTTTCCAGTTAATTAGAAGGTGCTGATTTTTTTTCAAATGCGTTTTGTAATTTTGATGCAATTTGCGCTTCTGGTTTTCTCTCCCCTTTTTGAGTCAATTTTCAGTATTTGTTCAGTTGCTCAGAACAGTCTGTTTTGTGCCATGCATAACCTTCAAAACCGACGAATTTCATTCATTGCGGTCATATGCACTTCACTGAATAACGTTTTTTTGGTGTGTCAACAAGTTTTCATTTAAATCCATTTTTTATGTTTCCAGAATGTTTAGGTTCCATCTTTCTGTAATTTCTTAATCAGTAACTTTCGTCTCTTCATTTCAATAGGAAACGACAAGCTATGAATCTTAAAATTAAGACTTCCATGAAAAACGAAATAAGACCGTCTCGTCTCGTCTACCGTCTTCGTCTTGAATTCGTCTGACGCGGAGATATACATTTTGTTGGTACACATGCATTTTAATTGACGACGTAAGACGAATGCAAGACGAATTGAAAGACACCCGATTTGTTTAGTCTTTCGTGGCAACCTTACTTAAAATAAATAATTATCAGTGTTTTTTGAAGGAAAACTTTAACTGTGTACTATTCAATAAGTGGACACTGTACTAGAAGCATGTAAACAGCCGTGCATTCGGACCGAAGTTGTTGGACCGAAGTCAAAATGTTTGTTATCAATTACGGAACACGGAATGCGGGAATCGTATTCCACGCGTCTGAACATGCTGACACATCCTAATCCGAGGATCCTCATTTCTATGGAAAATTACTCAAAAACTTCTCAATTTTCATTAAAGTTTTTCTATGATTTTTCCGTTGTTCATAAACCGTAACTTGCTGATTTAATGTTTGTTATGAAACATTCAATTTCTGAAATTTCCAAAGTATGACGAGGCAGCGGATCGATCTGTGTCCGAGACGAAAAACAAGAAGAAAGACGAATTTCGTCTTTCGTGGAAGCCTTAAAAATTTGTTTAATTTTGTCGTAGCGAGACACTGGGAATGACGCTCACGGAATTTAATTTATCGTTTTTTAAATATGTTCCCTTATGTAGTTTCTTTTTGAATCGAACATAATAACTTTGTTATTTGCTTAACTGTTACCATAAGTAGATCGATTCTCTTCGCTTACAATGTACCAATGGAAAGTTCGCAGCTACGCCGCTGTTCTAAAACATTCTGGAACATTCTGGAATGTTTTAGAAACTTTTGGAAAATAATGTGTATTGAAGTTGTAGTTTTGCACATAGGAAGCTGATTTTTTACATGTGATATACGGACATCCGAATTGATATATCAGCCAAGATTCGGCTGTTTTTATCGTTTTTAAGACAATTTTGTAGAATTTGGGTGTACGGTTCTACAGTATCCCAAGTACCCTGAGACCTCCTAAATATATGATTGCGAAGCGCTCGGGTGGCCATGACTCCATCCCGAATATCAAAGTAAAAGGCCCACGTTCTTCCGAGTTATTCAAAGAAACGTCTTGGAAAGACAGACGGAAAGACTATTCTCTTCATAATAAGTAGATGAGCTGTGATAACAGTGTCTTCGCGATTGTGCTCCAGGAGTGTCACACAACGTGATACGAAGGTCACGTTTTTTCCTCACGTTAGATTCATTTTTGTAGATTATTACCGTTGGTATTGGGTTCACCCCCATAAGTTTTATGTTACACGTTATTTCACGCTCACGTGAAATACGTGACCTTGTTACACGTCAGTTATCGTTATCAGCCCCTATAAATAGGCCCACTTCTCTCTGTTCCCCAGTTCAATATTTTGCTCCAATATCTCCTTTCTATATTCTATAATAAACCGTCTAAAGAAAACTCTTGTTTTTCTTTATATGGTGACCCAGCTCTTCGATACTGCAATCTTCTGATTCCTTATCTTTGAGAATCTATTCCCCCCCCCCAACTATGAGCGGAAAAATTCGAACCAGGATTGGATGGTCAGTGAGACGTATCAATGATCTCGTTGAAGATGAGGACATGATATCTATGGATGATGTCAAGGCGGCTGACAAGGATGAACTACTTCATTACATTGGAGTATTTCAATGTCTCGCGGAAAAAATGGTCAAAGAGACCGATCGGATCAAGTCGCTCGACGACGAATGGGCAACCATGACTGAAAAGGACAAAGCAGAGTCCAATACGAAGGAAGACTACTGCAAGAAGTTCGGAGACTTCACACAAGTCCGGAAGCAAGGATTGCAATATTTGGATGAGTTGCACATGCAGCCAGAAAACGGATTTCGGAACTGGACCCGAAACAATTGGATGATAGACTTGGGAAGAAATCATTTCACCAGCCACAAACGAAAAAATGAGAAAATCTACTCCAATACCAACGACGCATGATGCTGTTTCAAAGGAACCATCGACTACACGCATTGCCTCTGTCACCGCCAGCATTCAACCAGTTGACTCAAACCAAGGTACTCCTATTATTCAACCTACTTCCCATTTTTATTCTTCTACTACTATTCCTTCCACGGCTACACCTACTTATTCCAATGAGCCATTTCCAACGACAATTCCGTTCTCCGCAACAAGAATTGCTCTGCCGACAATGCAACTACCAACATTTCACGGAGATATCACCGGATTCCTGGAGTTCACTGAAACATTCGATTCCATCATGGATTACATGCAAGTTGATTCGTTATCACGATTTTATTATCTAAAATCTTCTCTGAAAGGGGAAGCTCTCGACCTTATCAAAGGACTTCCAACCATCCATCAGAATTACGACATTGCTCGACAAGTTCTTGCCAATTCCTACGGTAGAACACTTCGTCTCAAACACACCCTGTTACAACAGCTGAGAGATCTACCAGCCATCCACCACTCCAAATCACCCAAGGATCTTCACCAGTTCTGCATCAACGCGACGAAGACTTTCCAACAGCTCGTTTCCCTGGAATGCCAGATGGACAACATGATGACTGCTGCCATCATCGAGAGCTAGCTTCATGCCGGATTTGGTTTTCTTCTTTTTACAAATTGTCTTGAGGGTCTCTCTACCGTTGCCCTGTGAGTGTTAACTCTTTCTACAATTTCTTTCGAAAAAGTGTTCATAATGCCGCGTTCAAAGTTGATTTCCTGGAGAAATTTCCTGGAAAAACGCTGTCCAAAGCTGCCATTTTTTTCAAATATTCCGGAAACTCACGGTGTGATATCTTACCAGTTTTTCAGTCGCGCTCCATTGACACAAATCTCTGTGTCTCTCAGCGAGAGATTATTGGCTCGTGCAGCCCTCTCGTTTTAATGCTTAAGCATTAAAATGTTGAAATTAATTTCGTTTCTTTTGTGATTTGAAATGCGATTTTCACCGATTTTCTTCGTTTTTTTTTCTCAAATATAAATAAATAATACATTTTTTCACGATTTCCTTTGATTTCAGGTAGAATGCCCAGCGGAGAGACAGCGATCGATCACACCAAGGAGGACACGAATATGTTCAGGTCACTTTTTCCTCTTTATTTCTCCGTTTTTTCAAATTAATGCCGTGGTTAGAGTTCACTCTTTCAGAAATCGTTCATGGTCAGCAATACAGGATGAGGAATGCAACGAGCAGATTTGGAAAACCGAGAAAGAAGATTGTCAAAAGGTTGGTGAAGATTTATTGAAATAAGGAAGAATTACTTATGAGAAGTCTGAGAAATGGTTGCGATAGAAAAGAGCGCGGAAGATAAGAGAGTGCTTTTTGATATCGTCTTTGATCGAATTTCTAATAGATGCCCCATAGGATCTTCAGTCTCTCTTCTTCTTTACTTATCTCCCGTGGGCATTACCTTTTTTTCAGGGAACACTGGAACGTGGAACTCACGAAGTATCATCAGTCATCATGCTTATAAAAACTTTTTTATTTTCCTGTTTATTTTGATTAATAAATTTTTATTAATTAATAATCTTAACAAACATTGAAAAAAAGATTCAGTTTCAAAGGCAATAAACAATTTATGAATAAAAACTCAATAAATTTTTCGATTGCTTTTCGCTATTCCACTTCTTGATGTTGCTTCCGATTATAGCCGATCATTGTGAGAGCTGTTGTACGTGTTGTGCTGATACAAGTTCATGAACGATTTCTGAAAGAGTGAACTCTAACCACGGCATTAATTTGAAAAAACGGAGAAATAAAGAGGAAAAAGTGACCTGAACATGTTCGTGTCCTCCTTGGTGTGATCGATCGCTGTCTCTCCGCTGGACATTCTACCTGAAATCAAAGGAAATCGTGAAAAAATGTATTATTTATTTATATTTGAGAAAAAGAACGAAGAAAATCGGTGAAAATCGCATTTCAAATCACAAAAGAAACGAAATTAATTTCAAAATTTTAATGCTTAAGCATTAAAACGAGAGGGCTGCACGAGCCAATAATCTCTCGCTGAGAGACACAGAGATTTGTGTCAATGGAGCGCGACTGAAAAACTGGTAAGATATCACACCGTGGAAACTGTCGCAACGAGTGTTACCGTAGTTTGCCTTTTCCCTTCGAGACCACCGACCGTCGCACGATTTACGGCTCTTTTTTAAAGCAATTTTTCAAGTTTTTAAACTTTTTTTTCGCTATATACGGATGTTTTTTTTTTGAATATTTCTCCTCAAATGATGGATTCTGACGGAGAAATCGTTGAAGATCTCGAAAACATTCGTGAGTAGATTGTAACACTCGTTGCGACAGTTTCCGGAAAATCTGGAAAAAATGACAACTTTGGACAGCGTTTTTCCAGGAAATGTCTCCTGGAAATCAACTTTGATCGCTGCATAATGATTTGTGAAGGATAAGTAACAGATCTCCTTTATTTACCATTTCTCAGAACCGTAATACATCTCGTAACCTAGAGTATTCGTCAGTTTTTGTCTCTCATAATTTTGCCGGATCTTCTTTTCAGAATCACCCCCCCCTGTTGAACTTCACGCATACTTCATCACTTCCGTCTTTGTCCCAACCCACCTACACCCATTCATTGTTTCTCTTCTATTCTTTCATTTTTTCGCATTTCCCAATTCATTCCCCTTTCCTCTCCTCCTCTCTATTTGATCTACTGATCTATCTACGGTTTCGTCTCTTCAATTACTGTTTTATTGTTGCTAGTCTTAGGAGAGTGAGTGGCAATAAGAGAGTTGGGGATGGCTGCGAAACTTTTTGAAAAAAAAAAACCGATAAGAAATCGCTTCCATCGATTCACTTCAAAAACGACAAATAAGCATGTGAAAATTGGTAAATTCGTTTCTTTCTCGTTTATTTCTTCAATATATTTATAAGTCCGTGAACAAGTTTGTTTTAATTATTGAAAATATTTAAGCTTAATAATAGATTATTTTCGTTAATCCAAAAAAATGGCAAAAAAAATTAATTATTAAGCTATTTTCAAATGTTTGTCCACGGACTTTTGTGTCACTTTTTATAGGGTTTTTAAAGTTTTAATTTATATAATTTTTTTTTAAATATAATTTTTTAAAAATAAATATTGCGTTTAAAATTTCAAAGTATTCTCTAGATAATATAACAATTTTAAAATGTTTCATTAAGTTTAAATATTTTTAATAAATAAAATAAACTTGTCCACGAACTTTTGTGTCAAAGCATTTTTAGTAACTATTTTGCAGTGCATGATTTATTTAATCTTTGGAAAAGCAACATTTTAATCCCTTGGAACGCTACATTTTGCACATTCTGGGATTAAGAAAATGTGTACTTCCCTATTCTTTGATTATATATTAACCATAATTTAACCACAATTAGCCAAGTTGTTAGTCTCATTTTAAAAGTATATTCGAACAAATATATTGGTTAACTTTCTCCGGTTCGTGGAAAACTCGTAAGAAATATTCAGAAGAAGATGTTTGCACCCGTTGCACTAACCTAACAAAGCGTGTTGATCTCCTAGTCTCTAGTTTCTATGCTAGACGTAACTTTTTTGAGCATTGAAAGACATTTTCGCAGACTAACATGTTTCGTTGGTCGAAGATTGATTATTTGATTGGTCTACTGTAAAACAATTCAATATTCATTTGCAGTACAAATTGGTTCGTTTACTGTATTCTTTAAATCAATCAAGTTGTCGAAACAGGGAAGTAAAGATACCCGAATTTAAATTTAAACTAAAGTCTGACACAAAAGTCCGTGGACAAGTTTGTTTTACTTTTTTATTAGAAATATTTAAACTTAATTAAAAGTAATAAAAATTCTTATATTATTTAGAGAATATTAGAAAATCGTTAATCCAAAAAAACGGCAGAAAAAAAACATTAATTATTAAGCTATTTTTAAATGTTTGTCCACGGACTTTTGTGTCAATTTTTTAGAGGTGTTTTTTCAATTTTAACTTATATAAATTTTTTAAATTAATTTTTCAAGAAATAAATATTGAATTTAAAGTTTTAAAGTATTATCTAACAATAAATAACATTACAATTTTAAAACTTTTAATTAAGTTCAAATATTTTTAATAAATAAAACAAACTTGCCTGCGGACTTTTGTGTCAGACTTTACTATTATGAATAGTTAGTTTCTTTATAAATTACACATAATAAAAAAGGAGATATCTCTACGACTTGGAGCCAGTTATCACCCAGCATTTAAAATTTGGGCATCCTATCGAAACCTCGTTTGAACGACAAATTTCTCAAAAAGCGCTATTCAAATATGCGAAGAGACGATTCAATGAAAACGAGAAACGCAATTCGAAATTGCTCCGCTAGCAAAGCAAACGCGTTATTAGCACAATTTCAGACTGACATCAGCGATTGGAAGAAGATCAAACTCCTTTACGAGATTTTAAAACTTGAATTCATTCTTACGATCGCACACCTTATTTTGTAGCGCTAAGGCAGAAATCTGAACTCTGTCTCTGTGAGCAGGAATCCAGTATTGTTGAAATTTCCAAAGACTTTTTTGAGTGTTTTTGGACCCAAGATCAAGATAATATTAAATTATTAACTTTAACTTTCGGTAAAATGTCACATAATGTTCAATCGCTTTTCTATAAGAGCAAGACCAGCTGAGCCATTTGACGTCGCTGGCAATAGATATTTTGGGGAACGCATCTAGTGCTGAATAGTGTTCGGACGTGGGTCAACCCATGTCTCTTGAGTGGGCTGTGAGGGAACAGGGATGGCATCATGTCTCATCCCAATGGCAGTGTTTATTATACTTCTCATTTCGCCTCGTTTTCGCTTCATCATTTAACTACAACCATGTTGAGATCCTATAATAATTTAGCTCACACTTGCTTTTGAAAGAACTTTCTGTTCATCTCATCGATTTTCGGTTATTCCGGCTAAGCTAACTGGTCTTCACAGTACTCTACCAGGTTAGTTGATCGTTTCAACGTTTTATCGATTTCGGAATTGTTCGTTTCGTCTTCAAATGAAATTAAATAGTGTCTCTAAATGAACCGAGTCTCATATTTGCCCTATTATATTTTAATAACAGCCTAAAACAAAGTTTAAAGATACGGGAAGAAAGCCGTTTGAACATTGGTTGTTAGAGCGCGAATGCTTTTCGCGGGCATCTACTGTGATTGAAAAATAATATTTCGAATTTCCCAAAAAATTTTTTAATAGTATTGCTCTCAAAAACGCTCTACAAACAATAGTATTACATGAAAGTCTATTTGAGTTTTTACGGTATTTATTTATTGCATAAGCGTCGTTTGTTACAGTGATGTTAAAATAAAATAACTTTCTAAATGTTAACTGATAAAACTATCCACTATTTAGACGAATTCAGATTTTCAGATAATTTCAAACTATATTTAATGTTCATTAAAAGTTAAAAAATACCTGTTTAAAGCTCTTCTTTTCCTAATAATTTTCGGTATTTCCACAAAGTTCTGAATATTTTCCAAAAATGATTTATTTTTATTTAAAAACATAGCAAATAGGTCTAAATAGAAATAATCTGAATACATGCTACAGACCATTTTTGGCACATATTCTTTCGAGGAATTTGAAAAAAAGGCGAAATTTTAGGGAATTTTAAGAATAGTTTATTAAAATTGTTTTAAATAAATAATAAGGGTTCAAATAATTTTAAAGAACATACAAAATATTTATTTTCAAATGAATCAAGTTACAAAAATTGTAAAATGTTGGCCTTACCCCCCGGCTGTCGTGGCTCGTATTCAGACAATCCCGTTTCTAGTAAGATATAAAGCAAAATTGAGAAAAAAAACTATATAAAGGTTTCAATAAAAAAAGAAAATTCAGTTTTCTGTAATTAAATCAGTTGGCATAACGTTTTTTTCCATTATATGGAGCCTGAATTTATAAGAAAAGTTTTCCGAACTGCATAAAATTACTAGCGGTCTTCCCTTTTTAGTCATATTTTAAGACGTTTCTTAATCTTTTTGTTCAAAATTTGTTGTTTGATTTCTTAGAAACATTGGACAAATAGCTTTATGCAAGTGTATTGCGCTCTACTATACTAATTAAACATCGGGAGGGGCCTGCGCGTCGGATAAGCCACAACTGTTTAAGAAGGCTTCTAAATAAAATTTGCAAATGTATAAACGAAATTCCTTCAAAAATTGATTTACTATTTTAAAATTTCCAAGTTTCCAATTTTTTTCATACATTCTAGCGTTGTTTAACAATTTGTATAAGCCACCTGCTGCGAAAAAATTTCAATGAGCTCGGCCGCTTTTTTGTTAGCGTAATCTTTCACTATTCTGCCCAAAAAAAGCATGGAAGAGTGTATCATGTGGTAGGAGCAAATGGAACATAAAATGATACGCCAGACGCATGGAGAAACATATACGTGCCGATCTCATTTCCATCTATTCTCCCCATTTTCCTCTTCTCGGTTTTCTCTCCAATTGACTTGGTCGCCTCGGTCACCGCAACTCAACCTTTCGAACTGCCGTGTTTCTTTTTCCATGCGCTCCATCGTCTGTCCCATTTTCTCTGACCGTTTTCGTCCCCACGCCATTCAACCCGTTTTGCACTTTTTGCACTTTTTCTCTTCTTTCCTTCGTTTTTGTTTTTTTTCTGCGCTCTCGATCTTCTGACTCTGGCCAGATTAAAGAATTCGTTCGGTTTCGTTTCTTTTTTAATATCTGCATCTGTGTTTGCAATTTGTAGCCTCGCAGGTGATTTCTGATTTGTGTTTAGGCGGTGTCATCGTTTGAATGACGAGGGTTCGAAGGGTTCAAGAAGTTCACATTGAATTTGAAATGACTTCCCTTTTATTAAGATTTTACCGAATTTTGCAGAATTTTTATAATGAATTAAATAAAAATAAAAATCTCATACATTTTTTGAATCATTGCTTTGTTTTCAAAAAATTAGAATTTTTAAACAGTAATGCTTTAAAGATAGCTAAAAATCGTTATTCTATTTCCAAAATTTTTTATATTTTATTAGCGAAATGAAATAAAAAATTATGTTTGGCGATCTATGACGGTGCAACGTTTCGCACAAAAACTACACACTTTTTCAGTTGTCTTCACTTCATTACCTATTTTCAACTGAAAAATATTACTTTTGGTGTGAATATTTCTATATTAAATTAAGGGTTATTTCAACTAGTGTTTACAGAATCTCATAAATCTCATCTCAGAAATATTCCGTTTAATACCACCGAATTTCTTTTTTTTTTTTGCTCCGTAATGTACCACAGAATACTCAAAAAGAAATTATCCAGTTAGCTGAAAATATCCAAATCAGAAAGTGTGTGAAGTTTAAACTATCTGAAATTTTCTGTTCGAAATCTGCTCCATAAAAAATGTATTTTCTTAATTGAAAACATTTCTTGCAGTTTCTGACACGTTTGATATAAACCAATGACGTGAATTTTTTTCGAAATTCGGTTGTTTCGCTTCTTATATAATATTTTTTTCTGAGGTAAATAGTTACATGAAAGCTGATGGCAACCCTTATGAGAGCCCTGCGAGAATTGTATGGAGTCATTTCAGATTGGTACGGATCTCCCTTTATGTTTGAATAAATAGTAAATTGTTCAATAGAAATTTTTCAATGCGGTTTTCCCGTAAAAAAACGATTTTCAGAAACTGATCCAGTGCCGCTTTTAAATTTCATGTTTTCTTTTGATTTTTGTCTATTTTTTTACAAAAAATCTTACCTGAACTTACTTATTTGCTTGTTATCCCGTTTTGGAGCATAGCGACTTAAAAGTCAATCATCTCTAAAACTATAGCCTTCTTCCATTATGCGTTTACATGATTCTTTGATTTTGAGTAATTATGCAGAACCTTTCGAAGTGTTATTCACTTGGAGCCTTGCATTTTCCGACTTTTATTTATGAAATGAAAGTTCTTGATATTTTGATAGTTATCCTTTATTAATGTTCTGTGCTCACCAAAGAATTCTTATCCGGCAATCACTGAACCAAAGAGTAGGCTTTCTTGGAGATATTCAGCGTCCTCTCTGACTAACCAGGTTTCTTCTTGTCTGATCATCTCAGATATTTATTTTTTGTTTCGTCATTGCGCAGTGTTAATTTAATTTTTTCTGATTCTTCTTTTTGAATTGTTTGTGCTTATAATGCATACTTAACACATCTGACAAACTTAGAAGCATCGTTCAAAATGAGCGAGAATTTGCTTGATGATCGCCATGCTATCAGAGGTGTTTTTTGTTCGAGTATCTCCAAGGTTGCAAATGCGGCGAAGCATGTCGTAACAAGTGTGCCGTGTTACGCGAGAACTCTGTCTCCTACACTACCATCAAGTTTTAGTTCGAAAAGTCTGCTTAAGAGAACTACGATTTTGAAGATAAACTGAGATTCGGTCGTCCACGTGTGGATATTGAGGCGGATATTTCGAGAGCGCTGGAAGAAGAAAAAAGAGAAACGTCACGCGAACTTGCGGGGCATCTCAAGAATCCTCAAAGAACTTTCATTGATCATCTTCATGAATCTGGAAGAGTGCCAAAGTTTGGTTTACTCGTTCCTCACATTTTGATGTTGAGATTTTGAGGTCCGCCAAAACGGACCTCAAAGAAGAACTTCACTAGAAAAAAGTTATGATGTCGATTTGGTGGAACAGTAAAGGCGTAATCTTTCGAGAACTCCTTCCAGATGGCGCCACTGTCGACGCGGGCCTATACTGCACTCAAATGGAAAAGTGGTTCAAACTCATCGAGAGAAAGTTTACATAAAACGGCACACCGCTTTGAAGACCCGTCAGAAGCTCCAGGTGCTCGAAATTCAGGTCTTGTGTCACCCACCGTATTCACCGTATTATCATTTTCTTCGTTCGCTGCAGAATCACGTTGGCGACCAGAGGTAAATGATGTCGAGAAGTGGTTGGACGACTTTTTCGCCTCTCAGTCTCCCGAGTTCTACCCGAATGGAATCGCTCACCAATTTCAGTCGTTTGTCGTAAAAGCTAGAGCAAAACCATTCCAAAAAACCATATACAAATATTTTGTAGAACTTTGAAGTGGGCGGCCGACAGGGAGCTGACGAGGATGGAGGTTAGAAGAATTAATTCGGTTTCTAGAAGAATCGCTGTAAGAGATTCCCCGCGGCTTGTTTCTTTGGTTTTCTTCTTTTGTATCTAACTAAACCTATGATTGTATCATAGAAAAGTTGTACACGCCTTTTCAACATACTTAACATCCAGCACAAACCGGGTCGAACACGCACATAGCTTTATTCATAAATTTATTGGTAGGAAATGCTCGCGAATGTTAGATCTTGGCAATATTTATGAATTTATACAAAAAGCAGCACATTGAGGCACTACAGTTTTGATACAGATCCGTAGTATGATCTGATTACTTCAGAACTTCTTGTCTACAAATAAAGCTGTCCCTTGTTATAATTCAATTGCCTTTTCATTCTTAATACACTGTGATTTACAATTTGATGGTTTTTCCAGAAAAAATGAAAATTTAAAGAAAGTTATAAAGCATTCCGTGGTATGGCCAAATCTTAAGTATAGTGAAAAAGCGTACGTTGATTTTCTACGTTTCTACGTTTTTTTGTGAATCACGAAAAACAAACCGCAAGTTCTTCACTACTTCTGTGCGTTTCTGGGAAAAATATTGGATTTCACGCGATTTTTCAATTACATTCCGGAAACTAAAATAATATTTGATTTGATTTTTTCCGAGAATTAAACTAATATCATTATCACGTTTCAGAGAAATAACATAAATCCGATACTTTATAGCACATGTCAGACAAACCTTAAATATCTGAACACATTCGGAATGTCGAGTGTAAGGCTTCTTTCACAGAAGACGAAAATAAGGTGTTGTCTTTCGTCTCGTCTTCCTTCGTCTTTCAGTTCGTCTTGCATTCGTCTTACGCAATGAAAAAAGTTGTGTAATGTGCACACAATGTATTTTACTTGGCCAACACAATGTCTATCTCTGTGTCAGACGTATTCAAGACGAAGACGAAACGAGACGGTCTTATTTCGTCTTTCGTGGAAGCCTTAGTCGAGTGAATATTTCATTTTTGAGGACACATGCTATAAAAATTTTCAACGCGAGTACAGTATGCTCGTGGGCTCAACTGTTTTTCACCGTCTACTTAGTGCATTTCATAGAATTTCATGTAGCCACTTTCTATTACGGTCATTTTGCGCATCGATGGGAGCTTTTTCCGATGACGAAAACAGTTTTTATCTGAAAGCTTGTATAGCTTCAAGCCAGGAACCGCTCAGTCATATAGTTCTCTCGAAAAATTAAAGCTTCACGTTTTTATTACTTTGTCATTATGAGCAATGCCTGTTTAATCTGTTTTGCATCGTAAGTGGTCCGTTTTGAAACAAAAAGATATCTGAAAACCCTCTAAAAACGCCTGAAATGTCATCCAATTTTTTCGTAAAACCTTCTAGAATGATCAGCGCCTTTCTTCAATCAAGCATTCTTGAAATTAAGGCTTCCATTTGGGCGAAGTTTCGGCCGTCTCGTCTCATCTTCGTCTTCGTCTCGTCTTCTTCTTCGTCTTGAATTCGTCTGACGCGCAGTGTGTTGGCAACTTTTTTATTGCGTAAGACGAACGAAGACGACTTTTTGTCTTCATCTTTCGTGGAAGCCTTACTTGAAATTGCTGAACTTTTGCAACAATTTCCGAATAAAATGAGATTTTTAAAAACGAAATTCCAGAAAATTTCATTTAAAGAGTTAAGCTTTATTGATTTAAACTGCAGGGATAGAAAGATCAACTTTAGGTTCAGCGAGCTCGTTGATTTTCTGATTCTGACTTGAAAATATTGCAAATTTTTATGATGTTGACTGGATTGCTTTTAATTAAAGTATTTTTTCCATTTTCCTTATTTTATTGATCTTTAATGGTTGATTCGAGGAATCTGAATGAATAAATAATATTCATAATAAGTTGAGATATTTTTCGAGCTCGGTGCTTGGGAATTATCGAGACATTTTCACATGTCGCAGTGAAACAAACTTATTCGTTCAGCAGGGACCTGGTTCTGGTTGTAGCTCATTCTAGCCCTTTTCCCGTTGCTCTAGATAACATTCCCCAGACTTCAACCTTTCCATCGTCAACTTTGGGGCTATTTCCTTCAAGATATTTTGAAATATTTTATCTGAATTTTCACATTTGTTTTGTGCAAACTACAAAAAATTTGAGTTTTGCGTTTCAAGCTTATCATATTCTCAATTATTATCAAATATCGCCAGAGATTGCTGAAAGTTTGACAACTCTTTGTCTAGCGACTACGGTATCTGGTTAATAAGTTCAGAATTCCAGCTTTCTTACAGCTAACAATGTTGAATATTCACCTAAGATTTTCCCTGAGTCATCTAAATAGAAATCAAGTTTTGATACAGAGGACACTGTTTGTACTCGATGTTTGCTCTTCAAATCCTAAAACGTTTGAATCCCTATGTGCTCTTTTTGCTACACTGAAAGTGTCGTAGGCACGGATATTCCGGTGATGCCAAAATGCGAATGTAACGAAATTCGACATTCGGAAAAGTTAAATTGAACTGCTTTGTTTCTTGGCTTCGAAAGGCGAGCTGCCATTCAAAAATGTCGCTTTAGTTCGAGATTAAGCGAGATCACAAATAAGATGCCAATATTCCAAACTCCCCATGTTGTGTGTTTGGCCTATTATATCTGAAAATATTTCCAATAATTATTTAAGGCGATTGAACTTTTTGTAACTGATTTACACATTCTTCTGTTTGAATGACAAAAAAATGTGAAATAGTCTGAAAAACTCGAAGCTTTTGGAAATTTATGGTACAAAACATACCCATATTCGCTAGAAATCAGTTAGTTATATATTTTAAAACTTGTTAATAAGTCTTCCACGAAGGACGAAGACAAAAAGCCGTCTTTCCTCTCGTCGTTCGTCTCCTCGTCTTTCGACTCGTGTTCGTTCGTCTTTCAGTTCTTCGAGCACTCGTCTTACGCAATGAAAAAGTTGTGCATGTGTGTACCGGCACAATGCCTATCTCTGTATCAGACGTATTCAAGACGAAGACGAGAGAAGACGGTCTTGTATCGTCTTTCGTGGAAGCCTTACTCGTTAATGCTTCTACTTCGGAAATTTTACTGTTATTGCAACGGTACTTGTGAAACCGTTTTTTTCTGTTTTTGTCTGGGGCTAGAGCGCTCATGCAACGTTCCCTTGAATAGAGTGGTAAAAAGAAAAAAAGCAGTTTTAAAATTAGTTTTATACAATATTTTAATGCAAATTTTCTGAAAGAAACTTGAGATATTTACGCAATGCATAGTCGCTCTACCAAATACATAGTGGGTACTGTTATATTCATTGCCGTTTTCTGCGTATGGGCCATATATATTACCAAACAGTTCTAACTCGTCATATCCAACCTCCATACATTGCCTGAAAGCGCATCTATTTTAGCGCAACGCCACTTTGCTCTCGCGCTTTGATCATTTTTAACCGCTCGAAGATTTTGAAAGGGGGGGGGGGTGAAAATTTCAAGATACAGTGGTGCGGTGCGGCATAAATAATAGGATGGGTTTCAAACGCCATAATGTTTGCCAAAAAAAGTGGAATCGATATGAAACTTGGACAATAGTTTAATCAAACAATATAAAAACAAACAAAATTAAAACTTTTCGAAGGGTCCTCCTTTCGCCTTCACCACAGCTCACAATCTGTTCGGGTAGGAGTGGCCCACGGCGCGCCGGTAGTGTATTCTTATTAACCATTCTCTAAATTCTTTATATCTCTGATCCAACCAAAATTCGATCGGCGGGCTTGCTTATAACTTACATAAATATGGTAAATATGATTTCAAAAAATCAAAAAATGGTATGTATTGGTGAGTTCTAAGGCTTCCATTTGCACGAAATTTCGGCCGTCTCGTCTCGTCTTCGTCTGTTGACAACTTTTTTCGTTGCGTAAGACGAACTGAAAGACAAACGAAGACGACTTTTTGTCTTCGTCTTTCTTGGAAGCCTTATTGAGTTCTGCAATGTGCACCATAATTATTGATCGGGTTTCAAACCGGTATAACTTTTTTGAAACTTCATAAAACGTTTAGATATTTTGACATGTCCTATTTCAAATGCAGAAAATTCGTTATAAATCAACAATTCTCAAATCGACCTCCTATTGACAGAATCCACGACATTGTGCTTAAAGGTTTCTAGTTCGGTGCAAACTTCCTCCATTGGCATTATTAAATGATTTTTTTTAATGAAATATATTAATATGTGCAATTGAAAATCTTCTTCGAGCTATAATTTTCATTCTAAAAAGAATTGGGCGTCGACTGCCGTTGGCCGACGCCGGCCCTGATAGCTAATTTAAATTTTCTATTAAAATGAAAATTCAAAAAGCTTCAATTATGTTTTTTTTTTCACAAGATATCTCTTTTTTTATATCCAGTTTACCTTTAAGTTGGCTCAGATTTGAAATTCAATACCAAAACCGAAGTTTTCACACTTTGGTCTTTTTCTCAAAGTGCAAAACGACTCGTTTCATGAAGTATTTATTTTGAGGTGTTGAACTCCTTTATTTGATCGTCTCAAACACTTTTAACGTTGACAATCTTCCTTGAAAAGATCAAATTTTTGTTTTCCTACCGTAGCTAGCCCTTTACATTACGTACACTCCACTTTTGATGTTCTTGTAAACATAACTCACTACTTGACCACTTCAATGAGCGTGTTCCTGGTCAGTATACGTACTCATTGCACCAGAATCTTCACTCGTTTCACGTGTTTGCCCTCCTTTTAATAAGATGTAACACTGGAGGTCAACAAAAAGGACAAATGTGCGATCTTTCACCGTTGAAGGACACGAAAATGCAGATACATACAAAACACCGAAAGTTGCATTCGTACATTTATACACCGCAGTTCTCGCGCTTTCCGCTCTTTCCTTTATTGACGGAGTTTTTTTATTTGGGGAAATGGGAGTGAACGGAGAATAAATACATGCGGCCCTTAGAAACGGAAGCCAAACGATGGGTGGCGAAAGTGGCCACCCATCTTTTGGTAGTTTACATACATATGTACTTTCCAACAAATAGCTCCTAAAATAGAAAGTAAATGTCTTTCTAAATGTATTTCAAGATTTGTTTTCGTAATGTCACACCTTACAACTTTTATATTTTTTAAGATCTCCGCAGCTTCCACCGGGTGAACTGATGAAGGATATCGGGAGGGACCAACTTCTATCTTATTCTCCATTCCACCTAGCCTTCCATTCCACCATTGGTTCACCAAAAACAGTGGTGCCGAAGAAATAAAAATATAAATTCAGAAGAAGCTAACGAAAGAAAAAAAAACATTATTTTGTGGAGAAACACCGACTTTTGGTGCTTCTCAATAATTTCAAAAATATTGAGAAAATTCTTCAAAAAGAAAAGTTCATTTATGTAGTTAATCGCTTTTCTGTGAGATCTCTGTCTCTAGGTTTAGAGCTCTCACGAAAGAGCTTACATGGAAATCACCGAAAATTGCATTGAAAATGTTAGAAAGTGAGAGCTATAAAATACATAGAGATCGATGTGAGTGTGTGGGCGATCTATTGGAAATATCGAAACAACGATTTCGACATGTAGGAAGTGGTTGTCCAACAGTGTCGTTTGCGGGAAAAAGGACGATCTGCAGAATGCAGAGTTCACTGAGTAGAGGTTTAAATTATGTGAAAATTTTTTTTTAGAAATCTAGATGAGCAGTTTACATCTGTTGCTTGTGTCGCTGAACGAAGAGGAGCCGCAAGCTGGGGTAATTAAACTGTCAATCCAATTAGCTTTTTTAAAAACAGAGAGGTTTTAATTAAAGCAATTGAATTAAGATAATTTAAAAAATAACCGCAGCCCGAAGTCGTCCAGGATTACATATCTGATCATCGAACTTATTTTCCAAATCGAAAAACTGTCACTGAAAGAGATTTTACGCTTTAGATTTTTTTAAAAAGCATTAAATGCTGCTTTTTGCCTCAATTGCATTAATAATTTATCTGAAATTACAAAAGTTCTTAGTTTTTTATTTTTATTTTAATATTATGAATTTTCAGTCATGTATTAGTGTTATAGTGCTTGGCGTTCATATGTAGCGGCTCCGTGTAGGCTAATTTGATTATAGAACTATAAAAACAGGATAAATTTTTATAGGTTAATAGACTTGCGCTTCCAATAGCATTTTTCAAATAAGAGAACGTGGAAAAGCTGGAAATTCCACCTGTTATAGTATTGTAAAGCTGTATCTGCTGTCACCGAATGCCGACATTGCTTGTTATATTTTTTTCCGGAGGAGAAATTTATTCCAATTTTATTTGAAAACTGTGGTTTTTGCTATCAAACTCTCAACAGTGACTCTCAAAAGTACATTGCTCACGGAAAGGAGCACCGACTTTCGAAAATCGAAAGTTTCTGAGCAAATCGGGACAGTTTTTAATGCATTTCCTATATCATTTTCACCCCAGCCAATTCTAATTTTTATATTTAGTTTGCTATTGCATAGCACGACATCTTGAATTCACTCAAGAATTATTGGAATTTTTTTGATCTTTTGACTCTCTGATAAGCTAAAATAACGGAATTTTGCTAATTATGTCCATTTGACTGGCACTGTATCTGGTCAAAAACAACGCAGTTTTAGAAATTCGAAATTTCGGCCGACTCGTCTCGTTTTCGTCTTGAATTTGTCTGACTTACGTAAGTCTTGCGTTCATTGCGTAAAGCAAATGCAAGACGAAAGAAGACGAGTCGAATGACAAGGAGACGAACGACGAGAGGAAAGACGACTTTTTGTCTTTGTCTTTTATGGGAGCCTTAATCTCTTTAAAAGTAAGGCCCCAGAAGTAGAATTTAAGAAAATTTTCTGTTTGTCATGGGGAATTTATCAATTGAGTATTATTTGCGTATTGGCATCCAGTTCCAAGTACCGATGACGCCTTCGGAAGCTGGTTTTCGAAGCGTTCGACTGCGATTATTTTATAAATATTTCCCTACGTTAATGTCTATCCGCGACTGACTGAAATACTATAAAGACATTAGAATCAAACAAAACACGCTCAAGGAAATAAAAAACTAAACAAAATTAATACTGCACAGATTAATCCTAACCATTAAACATGTATATCACATTGAGAGGCTTCGAGAAGGGTTACGTAAGCGAATCAGCGTCACCTTTCAGAATTTCTATATTATAAAGTTATAGTGGTCGTACTTTTCTTCCCGAAAATCACAAAAAACGAAAATATTTTTAAAGAAAAAATGTTTAAGAATAACCATGTACATTGTTTCTAAATCGCATTAAAAATTTGAAAAATTCTAAAGCTTCTATGAAAATCTATAAGTTTCAATTTTCAATTCTAGCAATGTATAAATGGCATCAAAGCGCATGAATAATCCTTTTGAAAAATGTGTATATTAAATGAATTTTCCTTCTCCCGGTGGCTCGTGACGTCGTTTAGTTATGACTAGATATTCTGTTAGAAATTAATCATCAAACTACAGAGAGAAATGTGACTATTCTTCTTTCGACACACATTAATTTAACAATAATACACTCTGATTTTTTCCATCTGGTCTTTGTGGACGTGAACTTCCTTCCATTTTGTTCTGCCATGTTCGGCCCAACGTTCTTGGTGTCTGAAATTTCTAGCGTCGTCTAGATGCTTAGGTATTGACCATTTTTTTGAATATTATCCCAATATTTCCTTTATTTGTGTATTATATTATCTGCTATGGATTCAAGCTGCAAAATCCAGCTCACCAATATTGCTCCACATAGTTTGATGGTTGCCCTTTATGCTATTTTCAATATTTTGAAACTGACTTGAAAAAATGACGAAATTTCAGAATTTTCCAAAGGTAATGCTGTTTCTAGTGTATATTTATTTTAAGAGAAGCTTTCTGCCTTGTTTTATGTTTTTATTAAAATTGAACTATTTTTTTTTGTCATGAAAAATCGAAGTCTTCTAATTAACCGTTATTCTGTTCTATTTTATTGAATTAAGAAACAATATGATCATGTTTATTTAATAAAGAGTTTAAAAATATATAGCGTTCAAAAATGTGTTAACGTCTTAAACCCGATCTATCTCCTGGCTCTTTGTATCGTTGGAATTTAGAACACTCTCTCCATTAGCAGCGCAAATGATTTCACGCTTAAAATTCTTTTAAATAATTGAAATTTTCTAGATATTGTATATAACGATCGCATGTTCCAATTGCTCACTCCAGACTAAGGCTTCCACAAAAAACGAAGTCAAAAAGTGGTCATTCCTCTCGTCGTTCGTCTTGCATTCGTTTTACGCAATAAGCGCAAGATTTACGCAAATCAGAAGAATTCAAGACGAAAACGAGACGAGACGGCTGAAATTTCACCCAAATGGAAGCCTAACTCCAGACACACATGGTCAAGTCAAAATGTATTTTTTTTTTCTTCCGTAATATTTTATGCTCCTCTTCATTTTTCACTTTCTAATTTAGATGTAAATAATGAAAAACGAAGGATAAACGATTGTTTTCCTCTCTTTTTCCTATATTTTTTTTCTGATTTCTTCTCCACATGACTAGAATGAAAATCTTGGTGACATCACATTGTGTACAAGAAACTTGCTATTTTTTCTCTATATCTCTTTACTTCGTTTTGCATTCTTTGAGGTGTACCATAGAATGCCACCGTGCGCATGCATGTTTAGCTGGATGTCCATCAAGACCACAGCGTCGTGACTGCAAAATAAAATCAACAAACCATTCATTTGTTCTCCACCAAATCCAATTATTATCTTCTTTCCTTTTCCTTTCCCCCCCCCCCCACCAACCCCGTTTCTCTTCCGTTTTCTCTCCGTTTTTTATCGGAATCTTTATTCAAAATCCCATTTTTGTTTCCTAGTTGTCCCGCTGTTCCCTGTACTTTTAAGTTTCATTACCACTTTCGTTTGTTGTTGACGAAAACGGCAGTACACGTTCGATGGTCGAGATAATCGACGAGAACATTTCGAAGAAATACAAACTTTTGGAGAATGTCCGGCTATGTCTCTATAAGGTTCTACTAAATCAATGATTCGTGGAAATTTGTAGGTTGTCTCGCTTTAATTATTGGAATCGTGAAAAGCCAGTGCATTTTCTGCATATTTCAATTTATCCTATAGTTCTGCTTAAAAACAGCCAAATTTTATTCGTAGCGCCGTCAAATTGAAGACCCGATTTGAAAAAAAAAACATAAATTCTAATACTGTTTTGTCGTATCGTTATTTGTATTCTGAAAAAGATATTCTGGAATAAAAACAAAAATAAATGCTTTCTTCTGCCACGTTTTATGCCAAGCGAAAAGTTGTACAAAACAAAACCTACAAAACTCAGGTCTATCTGTGAAGATTTCACTGAAAATTTTAGTTTTTAAATTATTAAACGATGTTGATAATGTTAGAAAATAATAAAATATAAAGTTTCATGATCTTCAAATATTGGAATAGCACAAAAGTAGACTAGTTTAAAACTATTAATTTTGAAAACTTGGCTAAAAACACTGAAATTGAATAAAAATGGTCAAGTTCACATTTAAATTCTTAATTGTTTTTTTTTCAAATTTAAACCTAGATGCACCACTTTCAGCATTTTTCACTGAGTTCAGTTTCCTTGTGTTTTCCTTTCTGCTGTTTTCGCAAATAGCCAGCATTGGTCGCTAATTTGCGTGCTTTGCCAAACGAATGCAGAGTTCACACCGTGAAAATATATTATTTACAAAGCCCAGTTCAGATTTTAAAACTGAATGCGTGAGAATAAAGTGCAAAAAAAAGTTACGACTCGACCATTTTTAGAAGTCTTCAGAATCCCACACGTTTTAAATGGAGAACGTCCGCTTTTGAACAACTTATTTTCATCGAAAAATCAGCTCCTCATATTTCCAGAAACATGCCAATTTAAGCGTGTAAGATTGCGGCCGATTTTTGAGACATCCAGAAGGATTCTTATTTTTCATTTTCTGCGCTTTTCATGCTTCATTCAATTTTCAAAAATTAACGAATTTGAACAAAAAATTTTGTTATAAATCAATTTTAAACTGAGATAAAAACTAAAATATTCTAAAATCAATATTATTTAAAATAATATTTCAGATTATCTGAAAACAGCTGTTTAATATTTTTATTACTTTGAAAACTGCAGGAATCTCAATAAAACTCTAAATCTAATAAATTGATGTTTCAAATTCAAAATTCAAATATCTCAATGATTTTCGTGTTTCATTGCTCATTTTGTCATTTTACTTTTGGAATACGAAAGATATTAACTAACATATGTTGCACTTTTGAACTCGCAAACTTTAGAACTTTTTGACCTCCGTGAAAGCAAGCCAGTAACGTTATCAGAAGTTCAGAGTCACTGGACTTTAAGCCAGTCATAAACGGAATGAAGTTACAATATTTTTAATGAGTGAGTCACCTATTTACCTTAGTTAGAATGAAAAAAACTATAGAATAATCTCGACTGAAAATGAGAAGAATCACACTTTGGCATTAGATAAACTAACGTTGTTTAAAGTTCCAAAATTATTAAATTTCTGAAACAAAGTATCGTATTACCCATTAAAATTCCAATGCAAATCGGTAAGTGTTTCATAAATGTCAAATGCCGATAGTTAGCATTAGAACCCCACTGACATATGACCCATCTCCTCTCTTCCCTACCTATTTGGGAATCAAAGCTCCCCCACTTTGATTCCCAAATGGGTATTATGTAATAAGATACCGTACAGTTGTCTAGGGTTCTAATCTCACAATAGCCTTCTGATCATTTTTCATGAATTTCAAGAATCTTATTGGCTAGAGCGTTAACATTGGGTTCATAATAAGCTTTCGGAGTCTTGTGGCTTGCGGCAACATTATAGTTATTTTCGTCGACAAAGTGCGGTGGGAGGCGAGTGGGTGAATAAATCTATTTATGGAGTGTGGAGCTGGTTAATGTTAGTCCATGTTCTTCAAAATTCTTTTATCGTTTTTGTATTCCGTTTGTTAAGTCTTTAAATAGTTATTCAATTAAAGAAATGTTCCATGTTATTCTCCCCTGAAAATCTTTGATTTCTAATTGCACTTTGTCATCTGATTTCTCTTTTGCTATTTTTAGACCCTGATTCATTATTTTTCTTTTCTTTTACCATTCAAACGCACTCTTCCCCTCACCCTCATTTTCATTTTTCTAATTTTCCAGGTCGTGGCTGTTTGATAGAGTAACTTATGCAGGCTGTGCAAGTAAGCATAGACTTTTCATATTAAGCAATGTGAGTTTCAATTCGTTTTTTAATGTTTTCACTTCTATCTTTTTTTTGCAAATGTATTCAAAATTCTTACACCGGAAAAAGGTTAAAGAATTTTGTGATTACGATCCTCCACCTTACTTTTTACTTAAAAATTAAATATTAATGCTCCATAACGCAAATATTTTTTTCGCAAAGCTTGGCACAACTTTAAATGAAAAATTTGGCACAAACAGAGTTCATTTGCATATAATATATACATACAAGTCACGACTCTAATTGAAAATTGCAATTTGCGCATTCTCACTGATTGTGGAAATAATGAGCAAACGTGCTTCTCTTTTTATTTAAAGATTAATAAGCAAATTATTATAAGTTTTAGATTTTTAAATGAATTTTAGTCGCTTTTTAACCTCATTCAAGTTTTTTTCAGCTATTCACTACTTCTCTTGTGATAATTAATAACCATTAGTCCCTCTCGGGTTCAAAAACTAAAAGTCAATCCGGTGCTCCTCCTCTATCACCAATATACCTCAATGTCTCCACATCCACGTGTTTTGATTGAAAATAGTGAGTTTTTCATTTATTAAATTATTAAATTATAAAAAAAAATATTTTTTTTCTAATATTTTATATTTCTCTTCATTTCAAAAAACGCTGACAATCAAAGAAAGTTGAATAATTTGAAGGAGCAGCTTGAAGCATGGCATGATTAGATGATTTGAGAATATTTCTAAGTGCTTTGAGACAACAATATCAGTCTTAAATCAATGAAAACTTGGGAGCACCTCCATTTTTTGTCTTGTTTCTGTTTATCATAAATTATTGTATAGAAACAACTGAATTATAGCTGTTAAACGAATGAGCTGTGTGCTAGAAGCGCGGAAACAGCTGAGCCGGCACGATCCGATCAATGATTTTTGGTCTGTTTTAAAACTGTGATTTCTCAATTTTTCATTTATAGAAATTCTAGATTCTAAAATTTGATCTATAATTTGCTCCACACGATCTACCGTCTCTAGAAATAATTTTAATTTAGTAGAAAGTTATGAGCGGCCCGTGATCTGCTGAGTTAGCTCGGATCACAAGGCAATTTTTGCTACAAGTTTAAATGGAAACTGTAGTTTTCGACACAATCTCATAGAAAATTAACAAATCATTTTCAATAATTTAGAAACAACATTTATTTCTGTAAATGTCATCCGACAGGTCGAGACAAAAAATGGCCTTATTCCCTAGTTTATCATAGTAATAATCTGTTGGGTCTAGCGACAAAACTAAACTATGAAGTTCTATTTTTGGATTTCCATTGACACAACTTAATATTTTGTTGTTAACCATTCTATCTAAGCCTTCATTGCTGTGCTTCACTCATTTTATTCTAATTAGCAAACACCAACATCCGTCTCAATTAATGTCTGAAAATAATCACCGGCTGACACATCTTCTCCTTCTCCTCTATGTGTTTATAAGCTCAATGTGAAATGTGTGCATTACATGTAGCTTAGTCTATGGGTAAAAGCAGAATAAATAGAGATGAAGAGAAATAGAGAGAAAGAATGCTCCTTATAAAAAATATGAAAGATGTAAGAGAAAGCAGATGACGTCGGCATGGGTATTTAGAGAATGGGTCATCTCTAGAGGAATTACAACTAGTTTATTCCATTCGATTTCCGGCTGATTATTAAACGGCCAACAAAGCTAAGCTTGATATTTATTCTTATTACCTATTTTTAGATTTGTATTTCTTGCTAGATCAAATCAGAACGCATCAACCTTATGATCTAGTCAGAAATTCTATTTCTAATTCTAATTCTATCAGAACAATTCTTCAGCAAATTATTATATTTGAATTTTAAAAACAGCAAAAGATAAAATGTGCCGAAAGTCAAACCCAATACAAGTAGATCGACAATGCCTCGTATGTGGAGATGACAAAGCCAGCAGACACTATGGCACTGTGGCATGCAACGGCTGTAAAGGATTCTTTAGAAGAAGGTTCGTCGGTCTTAAACGATTTCATGATAACTCCTTTAGATTGCATATTATACATTTTCAAATAAAATAAGGAATGTTTTATAATTTCAGCTTTATTGAAACTAATTTTTGGAAATGTCTAAAATTTTCATCAGAGCTGTTTCGCATTGTAATTCAGCTGTGGATAGTATAAGTTGAGGAGTTCTGCAAGTTTTTGCATGAAGTCCTCATAACTAAAACACTAGATTTTTGTAGTTCCCAGCTTTCGTAGCTCAATGAATTCTACTTGAAAAATTTGTGCTGTAGCAGTTATTCCGGAGACTGCAGAAAACATACAACTACAAAAATGAAGTGATAGGGGCAAAGTTTTCTTATCATACTTCTCACTTTTCGCTGAACATTTCGACTTCTACTAGTTTAATTTCAGATTTTAGCATTTTCAGAAGAAGTTGAGAAATGACAGAAAAACAAAGTTATGAGGTTTTTAATAATTTCAGCTTTCTCATTTTGCCGTTTTGCATCTTCATTCAAAGTTCAAATTAAATTTTTTAGTTTACGTATCCAAATAATCACATATTTCTTTTATGAAATAATTTCACTAATTTTACTAAAACGTTGAGTGAATTAAACAAAGTTTAATGAGTTTCTAACTTGAGCTACAAATGGTTCCGAACGAATTTAAAGTACCAGTATGTCATAGAAATTTGTGCGCATTTATACATTCGTAGTTCACAGCGCCCCGTTATATTTTTGTATCATTTTCCCTATGAATTTCTCCTTTTAGTGTATGGGAAAAGCGAACATACTTCTGTGTGGGAAACGACGACTGTGAAGTGATGCAACAATTCCGAAACCGGTGTAGAGCATGTCGTTTCAACAAGTGCGTCATGGTTGGAATGGATGCTAGAGGTAATTTTTAGCTATCGTCGCTGTCCTAAATGGTAAAATTTAAAAAGAAACTAATGATCCAGGATAAAAACAGAAAAAGACAAGTTCTGCATCATTGCATTAAAACAGCGTAAAAGTTAAAGAGAAAAAGAGTAATGCTTAAAAGAAATGAATCGTATTTTTGCAGCTGTCCAATCTGAACGGGAAATTCGACTACCGAATGAAACAGGAAGGAAGCCAAGAGGCGCATTAAAGGGAAAACGAGCAGGTTTGCAAACGTCAAGTTCAATGACAAGTTCGGGACCAAGTTCCAGTACAACACCGGATGTAGATCACCCACCAATAATCAAGCATCTTTTCCATGTTGTAAGCTATTCTTAATTTTTAGCGCCGGTTTCATTGAATTTTTTGTGTGGAATTACAAATGTGAGCCAGCTGCGCCCGCGTTCCCTCTTTCATACTCTTAATTGGGCTACCTTTTACAGCAGCAACGAGTAGAAACACCGTGCTGCCCTGATTTTGATGATTTAGTGGCTTGTTTTGGTTCGATGTGCAATATTCAAATCACATTACAGTCAGCGTTAGAGAATCCAGAAAAAGTGGCAACGAGGACAAAAGTGAGCATTCGATGATGTGCTCACTGCAAGTTTGAATGATTTGATATTCCAGCTCGAATGGGGAAATACAAGTCGCTTGGCGAATATTCACGACTTGAAAATAACATGGTGTAGAACTTTTGTCTGGTTTCACGACTATATGAGTTCGTTCGAAGAATTAGAGGTGAGTTATTTCCATATGAAACTTCGCAGGTGCCACGTTATCCATAGTTTATGAACCTTGTTCACAATGAAATTATCTTGAACTTGCAACAAGTCAATGCAGAAACGTAATAACGTCTTCGTTTCTTCGTTCCCCTCCTCCACGAACTTGTGCAAATTCAGAAGCTGAATTCCGGGGACCGAGAGAAACTATTTAAACTCCGATTTGCGCCCGTTTCTTGGATGCTGTACTCCTGGCAATCGTACCGAAATAATATTCAAGGAGTTACATTCACAAATGATTCATGGTATCCGTTGGATAAAGAAAAGCAAGCGACAATGGACAAGCCGTTAGTTTTTCTGTGCATTCTATTACTCTAACATCAGTATCAAATAAGTGGCTATAAAGAATTCAGCGTTTTCAGATGCAACGACTATTACTCTAAAATCGCAGACACAATGGCGCACAATTTGGTACATAAAATGAGATTATTGAGTATGACAGAAGAAGAATATTCGTGTATGCTGGCAATAACATTGTTTAGATCAGGTTAAATACCTCCAATTTGAGTCAATAAATTTCTGAAATTTTCAGACTGTCGACTGTCCACGGATGCAAATAAGATACTTCAATCAACCGGAGATATCTTCACAAAAGCATTATCCGAATTCGTTTTCAATAGAGAACTGTCCGAGTTGAAAGCAATGGAGCGAGTGACAACTCTTATGATTATGCTAGCTTCCGTTCAGGTAAGCCGACCCAAAAATTGTATTTTGGAATTTTAAACCAGAAAAAACCCTCTTCTGCAAACGTTGCGACGGGTATCACTTTTTCAGACCCTTGCCCGTCAAGAAGACGATAATGTCACATTTCTTGCAATATTTGACATGGCAGATTTGGTCGGCTTGCCTTATGAGGTACATTCAGCACTGCGACAAGATGATTTCTCATAAATACCTAATTTCTATTTGTTTCTCTCTCTCTCTCTCTCTCTCTCTCTCTCTCTCTCTCTCTTTCTCTCTCTCTCTCTCTCTCTCGTTTTCAGGGATCTCTTATGTTCAATTGCTATTCTCCACTACCTCTTTCATCATGTCTCCGAAAAGTGTAAATTTCGATGTAGAAAGCAAAATATTAAATAATAATATTATTTTTGATAGTTTTATTTTTAGTATTTTTCCTTTTTAGCAATTCGATCTGGCTATAGTACCAGTTATAATTTTTATGCCCTGGTTTCCTATGGTTATTGCTGAAATTCGAGTGCTTTAGAATGAATTTGCCGTTCAATTCAGTGTCAAAGCTTCAATGGAGGAACCCATCGCCAGTCAGTGACACTTCATGTCTAGTCTGTGGGGATCCTAATGGAAAGAGGCATTATGGAGCGATGTCATGCAATGGGTGCAAAGGATTCTTCAGGAGAAGGTGAGCTGTACTATGATTTTTATGGACCCTTTCCATCGGGCGGCTCTTTTGCTGGAATTGTGAACTGTGCTGGAGCTTGAATTTTTAACAGAAAATTAAAAGATTTAAAGTGAAATTTATTTTTAAGAGAGTTTTGCTGAGATTCTTCACTTCTAGTTTTTAATGTCCTAATTTTGAAGATTAGTATCCAATGTTTTTATGATTGAAGTAACATTTTGAGGGTTTACTTCAAAAATTTTCACTCTTCTTATCTTTAAATAAATTCATTTCGTCTTTTCTTACGTCTTACTTTTCATTCCAGTATCTGGGAAAAGAGATTCTACAAATGCAGCTTCAATAACGAATGTATCATAGAATTCAAATACCGTAATCGATGTAGAGCATGCCGGCTCAAGAGATGCCTAAAAGTGCGAATGGATGCGAATGGTTTGATTTTGATATTAATTATTTTCTATTGTTTTTTAACGTCTGCCTTTCGACAATTGACTACTCCATACCTCTACTCCCAAGTGTACACGTTTCAGCAGTTCGAAGTGAGAGAACTCGGAAAATAAAAACAGAGAACGGAATAGAAATCAAAATGGAAATAAAGGACGAACCAGTGGAATCGGATCCGGAAGATCAATGCCCATTAGATATCAAACCAGATATTGCGATGACATCGAACACAAAAGATATCATCGCATACATGATTCATGAGGTTGGCTTGAAATTGACTGTAAAAATAAATGAATAAAAATGAGCGTTATTTAAAATTCCTGCCTATATTTAATTTCATTTATTGAAAAAGGGCCAAACAGCCTCCTTTATTTTCAAGGTGAAAAAAAGAAAATAATAATAATTACGAAGTTCGATGAGCTGGCTTAAAAATTAGCTGAGTTTAAAGTGAGACCACATGTAAGTGAGAAATTAAGATGTTCAATATTAGTTTAGAAAGACGGCGTGAGGAAGAACGTTTTACTTACTTTAAGGCTTCCACGAAAGACGAAGAATAAAAGTCGAGTCGTCTTCGTTCGACTTTCAGTTCGTCTTGCAATCGTCTTACGCAACAAAAAAGTTGTAAACACATTGCGTGAGACGAATTCAAGACGAAGAAGAAGACGGGACGAAGACGAAGATGAGACGAGACGACCGAAATTTCGCTCTTAACTTTCTTACTTACTTAGTTACTTATTCGATCCGTCCTTCGCCTGTGTGGGCGCGCATCACAGCTATCCTGAGGGTGAGCTGAGCTGAGGGTAGATAACATTTTTGTAAGAAAGACGGCGTGAGGAAGAGCGTTCTATGCTTTGATAATACGAAAAGTGAATAATTGGGAATAAACTTTGGGAAAGTTTGGGGGTTCTATATAATAAGAGTGAGAAATAAGATTTTTTACATTTTATGGAGAAATAAATACGTTTTGATTAATAAAAATCTCTTTCGAGATTAAAGATTTGTACAAGAAAATGAAATCTGCGATATGTCTACGATGTTCTAGAGAAAAAGATTACAATCATATCCGTTATCCGTTAAAGGTGTATTGCAAATATCGCAACGATAAAGCCGCTATGTCAGTCTCATAATAATCTTTTGAAGTTTTAGGAGCATCGAGTACTGAATTGGGAGCAATCATATAACAAGCTGCGGTGTTATACAATGGATTCCGAAGTGTTGCAAGCGATTAAAGATCCGTCACAAGTTTGCGGCAGAACCAGGGTTAGCATTTTCCATTGTTCTTTGCAAATTTTTTAATGTCATCAATTTACAAAGAGCACCTTAACGGAACTGCTCGAAAATGAAATCATTTTGAATTTTCTAGCTATCAAAGCGTTATCTAAAATTGCAATAGAATAAAGCAAAAGGAAAGGTTATTGAATTAACAATTTATTTTGCAGATAAATTGGAATTGCGTCTCCCGGCCCTTGATAACAACAGAAGCTCTTCGATTTAACTGGTGCCGCACATTCACACTTACGATTGACTGGTTTGAAACGTTGCCCGAATACCGAGTGGGTCACTGATGAAACAAGAATTATTGTTTCTTTCTTGCTGATAAAAAATATAATGATATATTCAGAATAAAAAATAAAGAAAGAGAAAGTTATCAAATAACTAATAGTATTCTAAAAGTCTAACAACGCGTAATTCTGCTTTCTACTTTGCCGAAAACAGGGTGTCTTCCTTCTTACGGCGATGGTATGACTTTTTGAATTACTGCATGTTTTTCCAAAACAATGCTTCAAATTAAAAATAAAGTAGTTGAAGTTTTTACGGTTTGCAACCCAGACATTTATGGTTTCAATATTTAATTTGCTCGCCGAAAAAATCATTTCTCTCCCCACTTACAGTGTTGTTCCTTTTCAGCTTCCCGTCGGAAGACAACTTGAAAATATTGTAATTTTCTATTGTGCACCGTTGTTTTAAAACGCTTAGCTCAGAATTTCGTTTGCAGGCGTTGATAGATGATGATAAAGAATTGCTTGTGAAGTTCTCTCTAATGCCCGTCGGATGGTTATGGTACGCCTACAAGTCATATGAATACAGATGCGATGGGATCGTTTTTGTGGACGGAAGTTGGTTCCCACGCGATAAAACCATTCAGCAACAAGTTTGTCCCACGTAAGTTGTTAATTATTATTGTTGTTTTTCTCTTCTCTTTAGACTTCGCCGTCGGTTTTTGTGTATTTTAGGGGAAGGCAGGGCGAGGAAGGCCGCGCCCATGCCAATGAATTATCACGTGCGTGAGCATCTGCGGTCTTCCACTGAACCGATTGTTTTTTTTTTCAAATTTGGATGCAAGCTTTTCATTTCCTCCACCTATCATTTTCAGGTGTGTTTTATACTACGGGCGCATCACAGAATCGTTCATGGCCGATGTAGTGAATTTAATGAAGGAATTGGAAATGGATGAGACTGAAATGGTGTTACTCAAAGCTATCTGCCACCTTCAACCCGATTATCGTCTGACGCGACGTGGAAACGACGTTGTTACTACAGGAAGAGATAAATACAAAAGATCACTCTGTGAACACATTCGTATGAAATCGAGCAGCTATGCGGATGCATCATTTCGGTTGGCAAAGATTATGCAAATTCTTCCCGTTGTTGATGTGAGTGATTCCTTCATCTCGGATTATTTTGGTTCGGCTTAAAGTTGGGCATAAAAACTTTAGATATATTATATGGTGAAGCTTGTCTGTTATCCCTTTTTATTTTCAGATCTTAGGCAAATATGAAGACGAGAGCGCCTTATTGGTATCACTAGGAGAAACTGAATTCAATGGTTCTGGAGGCGGGCTACCATATGATATACATGCCAGTGACTCTCGTTTTGCGCGAAAAAATCGGAAGAATACAGAAAATGTTCCCCATCATCAACAACACTTTCCATCGCATATTATTCAATGATCTCTCCCTCTCTTTCTCTATTTTACAATAGGCATATTAACACTGTAATTATTTATTGTGATTTTTTATTAAAATTGTGATTCACGAACTTGTAGTCTTGAATAATTTGAAGCTTTATAAATTCATTCGAATAACCATCACGGAATTTTTTTCAAGTCATGGAAAATTAATGAAAGCGTGACCCCGCGTTAAAAATCATGGAATATGGCTGACATTATTTCGTGACTCGGCCTTTCGTGAGTTTGAAAGACGTCCACGGGTTTCAGCAAAAGCTGATAAAAACATTTTGATATTCGCATCAGCTGTCCAAGTGCAAATGGCAACGCTAAGCGATGCTCCAGGGTCAAAAGTAACAAGCAACGATCGTCAAAAAGTTTAATTTTTCGATGTTAGATGCAACGCTTCTCAAATTCCAATTTTCAGCTAAAGGTTGTTGCATGGCTCAATAGCGTGGTACAACGACTCAAGGGCTGGACTCCAGGGCATTGCCAAAAACTGTTTTTGGAAAGGGAGCTGATAGAACTTTGCTACAGAGCTCGCGAAAATTTCTGGAAGAATAGTGTCAAAATTGAGGTATACTGGCGATTCATGTTTCCCGATCTCAATTTTCGAATGATTTTTCAACTTTTGCTCACACTTACGACTTTTAGCAGACGGATCACATCATCGAGTTTTGAATTTGAAATCGCATTTTCCCGTTTCTCTGAAGCGTTGCGATAGCTGTGCCGTCGTCATACAGAGCTGCTTTCATAGGCGACAATGGCGATTTAGGGGTTTCTAAAAAGCCGGAGAATTGAAGATATTATCCATACGCGAGTACGTGATTTTGCGTGTAGAGGCGGTGCTTGGGTCTCGTTAGGGGATAGCGCGGTTTAACGCGCCAATTTAAAAATTGTAAGAAAGCGCACACACTGCGTTTGTGATTTATTCAGTTTAATAAACAGTTTAAGAAATTTGACAATAAAAATTAATTTAAAAAACATGATTTTTGATGCAAAATTTAGAAAAATTCCAATATTCGCTTCAATTTTCGAAAAGAAATCACAAATTCAATGTGTGCGCTTTCTCACAATTAAAAAAAAGGCGGTTTAAATTATGAAAATTTTCATTTGGATCGGAAATGAAACGTTTTAGTCACAGAAAAGCCAGATTTAAAAAGAAACTATGAAAATTCGAGTTAATATGGAAAGAATACGTATTATTATGCATTTTCAGAATTTTTCAAATGCATTAACAGTCATGATACGAGAATTTTTCGCGGCTCGATTAGAACATAATTTAGATCCTTTTTTTTCGGAAATATAAATTAGTGATTTTTCGTAGAGCCATTGGAAGATTGCTTTATTTTCCTTATAAAGTTTTTTGTGATTATCATTTGCACGAGGCTCAATTTCTCACTACTTTATTATTGAATAATTTGTTGCTATTGTTAAAATATTTGTAAGCTGTTTGTTTCACGCGTGGCACGCTTCAACGATGAGCAATTTTTGCAACTTTTTTGGATTTTTAAAAGATTTTTTTTCGTTTATTAGTTAATCATAACTAATATCTAATAAAATTTTCAAAAAAAAATCAAGAAAAAAGCTCCAAAAATGACTAAAAACCATTAACCCCCACCAACTATAATTTAAATCCCCGCTTTCTTTTTTTTGCAAGTTCGGTAGGGCGCGTTTGCATTCTCCCAAATAGTGTCGGCTATTTACGTTAGCGTTAACTCGCGCAGCCTTAAAAATAATTTTCGGAACGGTTCGGCTTTGGCTTTTTAAAATTCTGCAATGTTACATTCAGGTAATGTTTCTGGCAAATCTTAAAGACCGACTCTAAGAAAAGCCGTGGGATTTTAGAGTCGGAGCAAATTTCACCCAAAAGAAAAATTTTTAAAACGCTAAAAGCTTTATGGAGGATGATTTTCTAATTAAGAGTAAATAGTTTTGAAATAATTTTTTTAAACTTCACGTTTCACTTTCAGCTCAAAGCTCCTGTAAAAATCTGTGGTGACATCCATGGACAATACGAGGATCTTCTCGCATTGCTTGAGTTGAACGGATGGCCTCCAGAGACAAAGTATTTATTCCTTGGTGACTACGTGGATCGTGGACCCTTCTCCATAGAGGTCATTAGTCTGTTGTTTGCCTATCAAATTCTCTATCCAGAAAAAGTATATCTGCTCCGTGGAAATCATGAAAGTCGGCCAGTCAACATGCAATATGGATTTTTCTTGGAGTGTAGAAAGAGATATTCCGTTGGGCTTTATGATGCATTTCAACTTGCGTTCTATTGCATGCCATTGTGTGCGGTGGTCAGCGATAAAATCATCTGTATGCATGGTGGAATTTCAGAGGATTTAGTAGACTTAAGGTATTTAGAAATTTATATTTTTAAAAACTTCTCTTCTGAAAAATGCGGGATTTTAGGCAACTGGAAAAGGTGGAACGACCCTGCGATATCCCCGACATTGGCGTGATTGCCGATTTGACATGGGCCGATCCGGATACCACAATTACGGTATTCAGCATATTTAAATTGAAAGCATTCGAATAAATTCAGATGTATGGAGAATCCCAACGCGGGGCTGGTCGAGTTTTTGGAGCAGAAGCTGTAAAAAAGTTTTTGAGCACTCATCACCTGGAGCTTGTTGTCCGCGCCCATCAAGTTGTTATGGATGGATATGAATTTTTTGCTGATCGCCAATTGGTCACCATCTTCTCAGCACCATCCTATTGCGGACAGATGGATAATGCAGCGGCGGTGATGACTGTTGATGAGGAATTGGTATGTTTGTGTGTAAACAGCTAGATCGCTCTGCCTAATCTCAAATCAATATCTGGCCGCACTCGTAGGTTTGCGTCTCACTTATTTTGATTCCTTAAATTCGATTTGAAATATGAAGGCTATTACTCCTTAGCGTGTCTGTTGTAAATATCTTTTCAACGGTGATACGAAGGAAATTGCCACTGTAGTTCAAAGGCTACCAAGGAAAGCGTTTCTTTCCGAATAATTTATTCAACGGAGCTCTGAAAAGCCCTGAGCCACAGTGAATTCCTTTCAAAAAAGGTTGGGCAAGTAAGCAAATCAGTTTATGCGTCTCGAGTTTTCTTTAAAGTTAACAACCGCTTTCCTAAATCATTTATTTAAATTGTGCTATTAACCTGACCGTTGGTTGGTCTGTAACCTTCTTCAAAATAGAAAAAATTAAAAACGCATTTGAAGATCTCGGCGAGTTTCATTTAGTTAAAGGTCTATGATAACATGTATATCGGATCTATTTTATAATTATTTTGATGAAAGGGCCGGACCCGGCTACTTAACGACTAGCGGTCTACCTCCGATTTCATCGAAAGTTTTGCATGTAGGCCATTAGTGCACTACGTACCGAGATATACGTTTTTCGACTAGCTGCAAAGAGCAATTTCAATTTTGAAAAAAATTGTAATGCTGCCGAAACGGGCATAAGCGTGTTTTAGCGATCGGAGAATACATATTGCCGTTGTTCCATTATTTTTATGAATTCCATATTGTCGCAAAACAGCCTAGAGCGTAAAGAGAAATATGTTCAAAGTTCTATTCAATTTCAAATTTCATTTTCCAGATATGCTCCTTCACTGTGATGCGGCCGGATCTAAAAAAAGAGCTGGAACCGAAGGCACCACCGTTGCCACTTTAAAAAAGTACTGAAAGGATGCTTGAATTACTAATACTTTCAGTTTTTGAACTGTGAAATATATTGTTTTTCGTGTGCTTCTGTACTAACTACTAGAAAATCACTTTCAAATTAATTTTCGTGAAAAATAAAAAACAAGTATCTGTTGCTTACAATGGTGTTCTTACAACTTTGACATTAAACGTCCGCCAAACACCTATCGAGGAATGTAAAAGTATTTATAAAATTTGGTACAATTAATAGTTTTACGGAAGCAAGGAACACCAGATTAGCGAGGAAGTATAGGAAATGGGATTTTCCGGAATTATCACAAAAAAGGCACACATGGTGTGGGAAACGAAAGAAGAAGTTTAGGAAGCAATTAAAATGAAACATTTAACAATCTTTGAAGACCATAAAACCCCAAAATTGAGAGGCGAGGAGAACTTTTAATTTTAAAAAAACACATGCAGATCACAAGTTGGAAAGATATTTTTCGAGGTTCTTTTTCTGATGAAAGTACAGGGCAAGACGATCACGCCCATATGCTCCATAGTCAAATGCAATTGATGATTCTTCAGCGTTAATAAGAGACCAGCAAACCCAGAAGATGTTCGATACAGGCATAAATAAAAGAGACTCTTCAATGATCTTTTTTAGATCTTTCTCACGATCACCTGTCACCAGGTCGGAAGGGAAATGCGGGTTGTCGCCACAGGCACGCATCTGAAAAAAAGTGAAATAATTTTGAAGCTATCTTGAAGTGTTCTCGAAAAGTAAGTGTTTAGAAGCAATCCGTAAAGTTAACTTCGAAAAATTTTCAGAGGTATTTTTTAATTCACGGTCCTTACCGTTATTATACCAATTCGAATAACGAAGGATAGTTTTTTTGAACGTTCACTGCTCACCTTATAAACCTCATCCAAATACGCTTCACAAAACACTTTTCTCTCTTCTTCCACATCGAAAAAGTGCTGATGAATTTTATAGTACGGTGGTTCACTCTCGTTGTAATCATATCCATATTCGCAGAAGTGATTACCTAGGTCGAAGCCTCTGAAAATGTCTACTCGCCTATTTTTGATAAGATTCGTCAGAGGATTAAGCTAGGAAACCATGAGTGACTCCAGTCGAAATACTCAATTAATATATTTTGAAATAATATTATGAAATTGTATTATTATTATTGTCTACAGAGAGGAAAGGAAAATAATGGTCGTCGAAAGAAGACAACAAACAAGTTGCGAGAGAATTTTCATGGTAAACTTTTGTGATCGTTTCTCGTCTCACCTGTAATTATAACTACAGTACTCAAAATCGATCAATGACAATGGATCGTCAGTTGCCGGCTTTCCATCGTCAGTAAGAACAGTTCCATCTTCAGCTACTTGATATCCATCGATGAGGAGAAAGTTGCCTTCCTAAACGAATCGGTGTTTTAAAATTTACAAAACATTTGAAATATTAATTTCTTTACTCACCTGCAAATCATTATGCGAAAACACAACAGGACTGAGACTGTGTTGTAGAAAGAATTCAACGAAATTAAGTTCCTTTTCTAATTGGGCAACCGTGATAGATGATGGGTACTGAAAAATTTGAGCTGGTTAAAAATGACATTGATCAGAAGGTTTGATTTGAAGTTTACATCAGTTTCCGGAACATTCGCTCTAGTAAGGTACATTTCGATGGGTCGTTCGCCGGCGGGTGTTTTTCTAAAAAAAAGGCTCGTGAAATTTTGAAACATAGATCAAATGACATTTCACGTTTTCCAATTCTTTGTTTTTTTTTTCCAGAACTTACTTGAATCTGTCTAACCACTGTCTCGCCGTCTGCAACGTCTGTGGAGCTTTTGGAATAGGAGCGTCTAGTGTGTGTACTCGTGCGACAATCGGAGCAATTAACTTTGATAATCTGGAATAATTCGATCGAATTATCTGTGATTTTCTTTTCTACCCTGGTTTGCTTAATTCCAGACATTGTAGTGGTCTACTTGGAATAAATTGTTCGAATCGACCACCGGGGAAGACTCCTAACATTTTTGGACCCAGGTTTCGTTCTGAAAAAGTTACATTTTTTATGAACTCGAGAACTGACAACACAATCCATAAGGATATTAAATGGAATAAATAAGGAAACAGAAAGAAGAATTCGGTGTGTTCCGTATTTTTTTCTTACCAGACAATAAGGTAAAAACAACTGATTCCGATAATAATTGATCGATATCAGCTTGACAATGCACTCGGAGCAGTGCTTTTTCCGGCTCCATGTGGATGGGAGACAGATGGGACGGCAGTTCGACGAGGAATAGAAGATTCGACATTCCGCCGCTGAACGGTTTGCTAATTTGTTAATTATTTAAAAAATAACAGTTTTAAAATGGAAATTTGAGTTTTATAATTGACTTAAATTTCCAATTGATAAATTCGTTAATTTTAGAATAGAAAACTTTGATTATGTAATTATTTGATTAGAAATCGGTTAATACGTTTCTTGTGAAAAATTCTATTTTCATTTTCACCTTCCGAACAAATTAAAAACAGCTGAAACTCACGTGACGGCCCTAATCCTGAAGTCCTCAATCTTGACTTTTCGCCACGCCCCTCCCAAATATTTCGCACACAGGAACCGCGCTCGGAATAGAATTTCGCCACCAATCGGAGCAGATGTGTCGAATTTAGAAAATACTTTCTAAAATTATGAACTCCTGTTATATGGATTCCACGTTTTCAATATCCCACCTTCAAATCCACACATTCCGTCGTACGATCCTTCCACATCAACGTTGGATCATCGTGTGAAAACGCGATTTCGCATTCTTCGGAGGGAGCTCGCCGCGAGTTGCTGGGAGTTTCTGATGGCACTTCCAGCGACACCATCTTTAAAAAATATTAAATTGAAGACAGCAGTAATGAGTAGATCACATTGAAAAACGGCAAATAGAGCGCAAAATCACAAATGTTCCATTAGTTTTAAGCATTTTCGATGTTGAATACGTTTTTTGAAATTTTATTTACCCATAGTATCTTGAAATAACTAAAAAAAAATAGGATAGCAGCATTCCCAACATAAATTGAGAGAAAAATATTTAAGTGGCTTCAGCAAAACTTAAACTGGTATCTGATTACTGTAATTCTCTAGCACGCACTTCAAAATTACAAAATTACCACTGCAAAATTGAAAGGGAGAGCTCCATTTAAACGCGTCAAAAATTTTTTTTAATATATTAAAGTACTGCGCACTTTTAATGAACATAAATATATAACATGACATCAGAATTGTAGAAAAATCAGTCGAATTAAATTCAAATCTGGGATCAAGGGGATTATTTTTATATCTATATACAATATTAAAAAAAAATAGTTTGGACAAATGAAATACAGGCGTGTGAGTTAAAGAGGATGAAAAACGTGTATAATCGGAAATTACCAGCACGAGACGCGGAAATGTCAGAACGATTGAATCTGTTTCGAGTTGCGACGGGCCGGGAAAAATAATATTTCCAACGGTTGACAGCAGTAGAAGAAGAATAGCAAACCTCCCCGCAAACCCGGAAAACCAATATAAATCGAAAGGAAACAATTTAACCGTTATGATGATTTATTTTGATGATTTGATTATTTGAAACTATTTTTGATTAAAAAACGACTGGGCCGGGTCAAAATTTCGCAAATCTGGAACTCTCCTTTTGTTCATTTTTCACGTTATATATTGTAAAAAAGTAAGAAAAAATAAACATTTAAAGCCAGTGAAGCGTATATCCCTTGTGGAAAAGTTGGTCTCAATTTCAATGAAAACGAATCAACAATCAAAATTTTCCAATGTATGATTTTATAGAAAACTGGCGGAAAGAGATGGACGAAAAGAACGGAAAATCTAAAGAATGAACGACGCAGAGAGCCGCACGCACGAAATTAAAGAGTGTATGAATATCAGTGATGGCAGACAGCTAGAGGATACTGATCTGATGATTTGAGAAGGGAATGGATGAAATGGCGGATAAAGAAGAGATATTCGTTGAGAAAGAGCAACAGGCAACAGAGCAAAATCAAGATGATTACAAAAAGCATGAAGCTTTTAAGTGACGAAGACGTGCGAGCTCTTAGGAATTTGGAAAGATAGCAACCAAAGAGTCTTCTATAATTTTGATTATGAATACAGATTCCTCAATTCTCTCGATTTCAGACAAAATGATTTTTCTGAATTTGAAGTTACTCTCATTTTCATTTTCTCATTTCAAGCGGGTTTTGAAGGTGTATAAATCATTCTTCTATAAAATGAAAGGATTCAATGATTTTGGAAGTATACGAGGGAAACTTTTTTAAAAAATGATTTCGGAATTTTCTGTAAATTGGATGTCTTGTAGATATCGACTCTATATAAACGTTCTGCATCGTCCTTAAAAGCCGAGATTTCCATAAATCGGAAAATTTCTGTCTGAAAATCCGATTATTATTTCATCATTCCACGCACCTCAAAGAGGACCATGTTACTTCACTTTTGCTCCTACTTTTTTTTCTCTTTTTACCATGCTTCTACATTTCAGGAAGCAAAAAATGCATTAAAAAATACAAACATTTTAAAACATTTGAATTTGCGCGCAGTGCATGCATCAGAGCTCACGCAATGTTGCGGGCCAATAATTATGGCGCATCGTGTACATCTTTTCTTTGTTTTACCATGCTCCTATTTACATTTTTTAAGGATAATGACCGCCAGAAACAGTGGACGAAAGACTAAAGTGAACAAAAATTGGTAAATATAAAAAAATACCTTCCTTTTAGTTGTGAACTTAGTGGGAGAGAAATAGGAATCAAATACGGATGACTGGTTTCTCTGGCAAATCACAATAGTGTCAAGTGGGTACGAAGCGCTGACGAGAAACTAAAGTAAACAACATTTTATGCATTTTTGTTCCAAAATAGTCCTGATTTTGAAGGGATTTAGAGAGAATTTTACTTTTACGATCTGGCGGTTGCCTGTTTCCCCCCCCCCCTGCGCTTCTGAAATTTCAACTGCCTATGCTGCCTATGCGTTCTATTTCTGAAGCGGATAATTTTGTCTAAAAATCTAAAGTTCATTTTCCATACCTTCCATAATATGGCTTAAAAACTTGCTGTGGTGGCATACTCAGAAAAACGAAAAGAGTGTACAATTGCAACGAAATTGCACGAAAAGTTGAAATGAACCAGCAGTGCGCCGTAGTGACATGAAGCCCCCAGAATGAAACCTCCAGAATGTTAAATGAGTATGAAACGCGAGCCAAATATGTGTTAAATTTGATTTCTTTTTAAGTTCCAAGTTGACCCTCCGTTTGGCCGTATTTTGACAGAATTTGACCCTCTGACGGCTTGTCTGTCTCTAAACTGCAAGTTTTCAGATTTCAAAGAAATTTCGGTAGTTAAGAATTATGAATGCAGCATATCAAACTTATAGGAAATTCCAAAAGTCCCTCCTAAATGTCAGCGGCTACAGCGATCTCGTTATCCCAAAATAACTAAACCACTGGGCGAGCGGTGTTTTGATTTATTATCCGATCCATGCAAAAAGTCGAAATTCTCCATAGCACATGAAAAAGTAAAAATAAGATAATAGAGAGTGGATGTTCGATGAAAAGACAGTGGAGTATAGACTGTTGGTAGAGTTTTCAAGTGATATTCAAATAAAAGCCAACAGGAAACTGATAAAAATGACGAGAGACAAATAGAAAGAAATATATCCTCTGCGTTTTTTGGACACCTTACTAAAGCTTTCAACTTCAAATTATGTTGGCAGAAATCAGTTGTACAGTACCGGCCATAAAGGTATCATATTATGGTTTTTCGACTATATCTCATTCGATATATTATAGAACGAATCAATCTGATTTTTTCACAGTTTGTTCATAAAGCAATAATGTATCAGTTAAGAACATTTGGATTTGTGAGACTAATGCATAATGAAGTAATTTGAAAAAGAACGAAAACAACAAAAACCCATATTTCTTCAATGAAACTTTGTGCTCTTGGAAATTGTTTTATCTGCGAGGTTACAATATTTTGTGGGGAAATCATATGTATCATTTACTGCCTGGCATCTACCGTGCATGGAATCGATGATTGTGTCGATGGTTGATTGGGGAATCTTTTTCCACTTCTCCTGGAGAAATTGGAACATCTTGTCGATGTTTGAAGCAGTTTTACCGGTCAATCTCTTTTCAAATTCCTCCAATTGGTGCTCAATGATGTTCTGGTCCGAGCTTTGACTCAACCAATCAAAAAGGGTGACACGGCGGCGGTTGAACCATTTGCGCACGTGATGAGAACGATGCTTGGGATCATTATCTTGCTGATACACAAAGGTACGGTATACGCTAGAAAGTGCCCAGAGTTTCATGAGGTTCTCCAAAATATCCTCATATCCATAGCGATCGAGATTACCGACGATGCGCTGCAGAGGACCCATTCCCGTGCCGGAGAAGCAACCCCAAACAGTGCAGGAACCGCAACCGTGCTTCATGGTTGGCAGTTGATACTTGGGGACGTAGCAAATGCCGGTAGGACGACGAATCCATTTCACACCATCACTTCCGAACATGTTGTACTTGCTTTCGTCCGACCAGACAATATTGGCCCAGTCCTGGCGGGTCCAACGAATATGACTTCTGAACCAGATGGTTTGGGGTTGCTTCTCCGCCACGGGAATGGGTTTTTTCAAGCGCATCATCGGTAATCTCGTCCGCTACGGATATGAAAATATTTTGGAGAACACCATGAGACCCTGGGCACTTTCTAGCGTAGGCCGTACATTTGTGTATCAGCAGGATAATGATCCCAAGCATCGTTCTCATCACGTGCGCAACTGGTTTAACCGCCGCCGAATCACCCTTTTGGATTGTCTGAGTCAAAGCTCGGACCAGAACATCATTGAGCACCTATGTGTGAAATTTGAAAAGAGATTGACCGGTAAAACTGCTTCAAACATCGACAATATGTTCAAATTTCTCCAGGAGAAGTGGAAGAAGATTCCCCAATCAACCATCGACACAATCATTGATTCCATGCACCGTAGATGCCAGGCAGTAATTGATACATATGATTTCCCCACAAAATATTGTAATCTCGCAGATAAAACAATTTCCAAGAGCACGAAGTTTCATTGAAGAAATATGGGTTTTTGTTGTTTTCGTTCTTTTTCAAATTACTTCATTATGAATTAGTCTCACAAATCCAAGTGTTCTTAACTGATACATTATTACTTCATGAACAAACTGTGAAAAAATCAGATTGATTCGTTCTATTAGGTTGTAACATAAGAAACCGCGGTTGTCTTAGTTCATCCATATCTTTTTTGTAAAAAAATATTTTTGAATGCGGTTTTGTCTAAAATCAGATTGATTTGTTCTACAGTGCGTTTCAATATTATACGTCCACTCTTGTTTTTGGCCGTAACTTGAGAACCGGTTGAGATATCAATCTAATTTCATTAAAATTGAATTCAGAGCAACAAATTACATCTAGAAAACCATTTTTGAGAAAAAATATTGAAAACTACTCGAGATACAGAGAAAATTCTGAAAATGTGACATTTGCAACCGTTTCAAAATTATACGTCCACTTCAAAGGTATGTCGATCTTGACCTTTGGCGGAGCCGGAAAAGCTTGAATTTAGTTTTGTTTTTTGCTGCCAATGTGAGAAACTTTTTTCATTATGATTTTCCTTGTTTTTCTCCACTTTTCAACATGTCTCGTGGCCATTTGCTCACTGATGCTGAAAAAGCCTTCATCGACGCGTTCAAAACCTCTGGTTGGACCAACAGGGCTATCGCGAAACATCTAAATCGTTCCCACGATTGCATTAATCGTTTTGTATCGAACCGGACCCGCAACAATCAACCCAACAAGGCTGGACGTCCTCCAAAACTCAATTCAAGAGCCAAACGATCAATCGTTCGTGTGGCTTCAAACACCATGAAGTCTTGTAATGATATCAAAAAAGAGCTGAATCTTGGAGTGAGCAAGTGTACAATCTGGAGGGCTCTTAAGGATGATCCAAACATCAAAAGAGCAGTCATGCGCCCTGCTCCGAAGCTCACTGACAATCACAAAACTCGCCGTCTCGACTTCGCTCGAAAAAACATGGGAACCAACTGGGATAAGGTATTAAATTTAAAATTATCTATCCAAATTATCTTATCTTTTACAGGTAATTTTTTCGGACGAGAAAAAATTCAATCTTGATGGACCCGACGGATTCAAATCGTACTGGCACGACTTGCGGAAGGATCCAGCCGTTTTTGCCAAAAGGAATTTCGGGGGAGGCAGTTTGATGGTATGGGGAGCATTTGCTTCGGCTGGATACTTGGAGCTCGCTTTCACCACTTGTCGAATGAACTCCACAGACTACCAAGACGTTCTCCAGAACCACCTTATCCCGTTTCGTCGTCGATTCAGTCGCCGCCAGTTCATTTTTCAGCAAGATAATGCTGCAATCCATGTCAGCCGCTCCACTTTGGACTGGTTCCAATCGAAAAACATCGATGTCTTGCCATGGCCAGCTTGCTCTCCAGATCTGAATCCGATGGAAAATGTTTGGGGCGAGCTGGTTCGTCGTCTTTACCGCCATGGAAAGAAGTATGCTAGTATTGGAGAGCTTCGGGATGCGCTGATTGCTGAGTGGAGTCTGCTGGAGCAGGAGTTCAAGACTAAGAGCACCCAATACATCCAAAACCTTATCAAATCGATGCCAAATCGTCTCTTCGATGTCATTGCTGCTAAAGGTTCATCCACAAAGTATTGAAATATTTTTTATTCTCTATTTTAGCATTGATTCTGAGAGTGGACGTATAATTTTGAAACGGTTGCAAATGTCACATTTTCAGATTTTTCTCTGTATCTCGAGTAGTTTTCAATATTTTTTCTCAACAATAGTTTTCTAGATGTAATTTGTTGCTCTGAATTCAATTTTAATAAAATTAGATTGATATCTCAACCGGTTCTCAAGTTACGGCCAAAAACAAGAGTGGACGTATAATATTGAAACGCACTGTATATCGAATGAGATATCGTCGAAAAACCATAATATGATACCTTTATGGCCGGTACTGTATATCAAAAGTACTGGCCATAAAGAATGCGCGCGGGTGTTATTTTTTTGGGATAACTTCGCTGAAAACAAATATTCTGTTGTGAAAATTCTATTATAGTTGCGGAACACCCTCACGGCAACTTGTAACCTAAAACTAAAGCTACAGTTACCTTAATGTTTTTGGAGACATAACCGCCAGAGTAGGGCGGAATTGGATTTTGGGAACTCGGAATCTGGAATCCGGAAAAAGGAAAACAATTATTTTCACGAAATCTGGAATCCGGAAAACGGAAAAAATTTTTTTCACGGAATCTGGAATTCGGAATACGGAATGTAAAAAACGGCGGAATGCGGAATGCGGAATGCGGAAAACGGATTTTTAACCATTAATGAGGGAATCAAAAGATGTAAATGCGCTCTGTTCGCAAAACATTTTGCGGGAGTTCAAAAAAGTATACTTTTCACAACAATTGAGAATAAAGTATTAAAACTCATAGTTGGGCGGAATTGGATTTTGGGAACTCGGAATTCGGAAAACGGAAAATGGAAAAAATTTTTTCACGTAACCTAGAATCCCGAAAACGGAATGAAAAAAAAAACGGCGGAATCCGGAATGCGGAATGCGGAATTCGGAATTTCGCCCTTCTCTGCTTACCGCGCTCTACTGTATTCATTAGAAATATCGGAAGAGCTTTAGCGAAATCGAAACTTTCTTTGCATTGCGTTTCAAATGGGAAACTCAATGCGTTAGGTTAAAGGAACATACTCTGTCAGAAAGGACACCTTTTCCAATGAGTTTATTGAAAAGAAAACGAAAATGTGGGCCGGTTCTTCGGGCGTACTCGCCGCGCCTTGTGCTTCAATTTTACAGAACAACCTGCGTCTGCAAGGTTGACTGGAAAGCGTTATTAACTAAACTCCACATATTGATAAAAGTTTGACGCAAAATAAAATGGTAAAGTCTTAGGACGAGTCGCGTTGCAAATTCGACAATTTCACATTTGAAAAATGAAGTGGGCGTGTTCCAGCACCACAATACGCAATCACCGATTTCCGAAGAAAACCATTTCTACAAGATACTGTAACTTTTATTTTAAAATAATTTGGATTATTGATCTTGAGAAAATTACATAGATGAAAATTATGGAAAGGAGTCAAAGGTGTAACTTTTCTTTCCGTTCTGTTTCACGTTCTGTTTCGTCTCTTGATGAGAGCATGAGAAAAACAAAGAATGTCTGGAGACAGATAGAGAAAAGAAAACAGAAGGGTAAAGGAGATAAGTGCGGTAACGAAGAGATGGGGACGTGAAATGAGAAGAGGGAAGCAAAGTGATAATGCTGATTGATTCGGAAGGATAAGACGAGACAAGGGAGGGTGGAGAGAAGCAGAAAGAAGCCGATGAAAATGAGCAACATGTGGGAAAATGTGTTTGCCGGAAATTTCTAGAAAAAAAACTATTTTTATAGGCATAGAAATCACACAAATATCGTTGTCTTTCAGCACTTTTTTACTGTTGCATTTAAAACTGAAAGCTTTCAAGTTAAATTCCGCCAGCTTTTATTGGGAATTAAATACGATATCATCGGATTTTCGGAAACGAAACGAGCAGCAGAAGAGCACACAATCCATCGAGATGGGACCGAAGTTTTCTTAGAATCTCGGAACAGTAATTCCGTGTCAGGAGGGGTCGGCTTTAGTGTGTCGTGCCGATTTTGGAATTGATCGATTGAATCCAATTGGATAGACAATTTTTGAATCGATTCAATCGATTCAACTTGATTCGAATCGATACAGTTCGATTCGATTCGATAAAATCGAATCAACAAAAATAGTGCAAATGCGCTCTATCGAACAATGCCTTTGGCGGCGGCTTAAAATCGTAATTTAACTGTTTTTTAGTGAAAACGAAAACAAAACGTGAAAAATCGTAGAAAAGTGTTAAAAAAAACTCATAATTGCTTTAAAAAACGCAATCTGAATGAAAGCTATAAAAAATACGATTTCAAACCGCCGCCGAAGGCATTGGTCGATAGAGCACATTCGCACTATTTTTGTTGATTTGATTTTATCGAATCGAATTGAACTAAATCGATTCAAAATCGAATCGAATCGAACTGTATCGATTCGCTTCGAATCAAGTATCTATCCAATTCGAATCGAATCGATTTAAGTCGATTCATTCGCGAAATGGAATCGATTCAAATCGATTTGCCCGTTCAACAAATCGAATCAAAATTGATCGATTGTTGAATCGACACGACACACTAATCGGCTTTATCGTTATGAGCACCATCTTACCAAAAACCATAGAAATCGGTTACCTTACTATACGAGTAGGAAGGAAACTCAGCTCCAGGTGAACGAACGCACATGCCGCTGAGGCCGATCCAGAAGAGCTAGCTGATTTCTATGACAGCCTACATGAAGCATATCTCACCTGCCGTAGAATGTGCAAGCTCATTATAGGCGACTTTAACGCTAGGTTGGGAGCAAAAAAAGACGCGGAACAATACATTGGCACACACGCAATGGAACTATGAAACGAAAGTGGCGAAAGAAAAACTATTAGCAACCTTTTGTGTCGCCTATGGCTTATGAAAAAAGCCGATGCATAGACGAAGAACACGCATCTGTTCCAACAAGCACGTATGAAATCAGTCATATATGTACTGGAAATTGGAAAGTTTGTGACGGATGTATCGGTGCTTCCATCATTCACAAATTGTAGCGACCACCATCTGCTTCGCAGTACCAATATCGCAAGAAACGAGCAGATCAAGCGAAGAAAGTTTCCAAAGAGAGAGTTGGATCCGAACACTGCTCACATGCTCAGTGCCACAGTCACATTAGATTCAAATAGGAATATTGATCAAGACGATCAGAATCTGATCGACGTACTCAAGAATTTACAAGACAAAACCACTTATCCAAAACAATTTTGGAAGCAACTCACCAGCTTCTAACCAAACGGCGCTTCGCAGACCGATCGAACACAATCTGCAAGTCACTGTCTCAAAAATGCCGAGAAGCTGCCGAAAAAGGTCACGAAGATGTTGCTAATCAACGAAAGAGTCTTAAGAAGGTAACGAGAGACATTGCAGTATACGATTATCAATATACCAAGTCTATAAGAAGCGGCGAGAGAATCCCTTCTTCAAAGACAAGAATGGAGCGGGAGGTTCAGATGTTCTACTCGAAGCTATTCCAACATCAACCAATAACCCCGCCAGAACGGTTGCAAACTACACAATCATTTTCACACCACTTCACAGAGAAGTTGAGGTACCCATCACACAGATCAGAACATATCACAGGTCACAAGGTACCCATCATCATCCATCACATCTTATATCACCAAACATCTTCAAATTTTACCAAGAGCTGTGGGAGAATCGTTCTAGAATTGTGGAGGTTTGCTGATACATGGTACTCTAAAGGCACGCGGAAGACACTGATCCCGAAATGCCAATAAGAGAAAAATTCCGTGCTTTGCTTTGTTATTCTAGTCAGATTTAGTTGCTGAGGAAAAAAAAGGCTAGAAGGAGTCTCCTAAAGAAAAAGAAGGGGGCCTAAGATCAAGGTATTGTGGCTGGGCATTATGGGTAGATCAAATATATGTAGATCTAAAGTATTTGTACGGCCGCCGTCAACATGTGAAAATGAATAAAAACAAAATTAAAAAAGCAAAGAATGGTGGAGCAGGCACCTGACAAATGGTTTATCACTTGTCTACACCCTCTCTCAATTTATACTATTTCGCTCTCTTTTATGTATTTAGTTTCCAATAAAATGTATGTTTCCATTTCCCTTTTTCTCTCTAATTCTCTTCATTTTAATCGGATTTTTTTAGTGTTTTGATCACATTACATGTTATATATTAGTCAGCGAAAAATCGTGTGAATGGAGGGAAACAAGAGGAAAAGTCAAAAGTCACCTACCCTTTTCTGAAATGCCTTCGAAGCATTGAAGTTTCGCTTCAGAAAGCGGAATAAAATAGTCTTTGGGGCAGGTAGGTGAACAGAGCGAATCATGTGAGATGAAAAGAGGAAGTGGGGGAATATTGTATTGTGAAGAAAATAATTGTGATTTCTGTTTAGGAACAGTGATAAGACAGATTTGAAGGGTTTCCCGAACTTTCGACGTCTGCTATTCTATTTTTGGCAGAGAAAGTGTACGGTTCACAAGATCAAATTTTACAAAAAATAAAAAAAAGAAACGAAAATGATATTTTCAAAATACTATTTCTTTGACGTCAGCGATTACGTATTATGGGAGCGGTTTCAATAATTTTAGCCGACTCAATCACAAAATTGTAAATCTCGTTGAATCTTATGACTGAAGCTCGGAAAATATTTGGAAAAATGACTGGTTTTCGTATACTCAAGCACACGAAAACTTGTTGTTCAATAGAAAAATTGGTGTGAGAAACAACAAGTTTTTCGCGACAATTCTCACGGTTCCCGCGCTATCAGAATTTTTGTGCTCTGTGCTCGACTTTGATATATGGCATTTTTCGATATATCAATGCCGAACACATTGAAATTCTGAATGATCGAAATAGGAATTCTGGATTCCACGAAAGACGAAGACAAAAAGTCGTCTTTCATCTCGTTTTTCGTCTTCTCGTGTTTCGTCTCGTCATCGTTCGTCTTTCAGTTCGCCTTGCATTCTTCTTACACAATAAAAAAGTTGTGCATGTGTACCAACACAATGTTTATCTCAGCGTTAGACGAATTCAAGGCGAAGACAAAGACAAGACGAGACAGCAGAAATTTCGCCCAAATGGAAACCTTACTCTAAATTTTCCGATAAAGTTAATCAAAAATGACAATTTCAGCGAGCTTCTGTTAAGTTATATGCGATTTGTCTATATATTTCTAACAGCGATTTTATTAAAACAAATATCATTTTTCAATAGGATTTTGCACGCACCCTGTTCGGAATACTTGAATAGAGAAGCCAAGGCAAAGAAAGAAGACGAAGACGAGACGACATGGCATCACCCTATTTCGGCAAAACAACGTCTTCACAGTTTGCTTAAAAAGTACTATCTCTCGTGACATTAAATATTATCAGTCGCTCCACCAGCACTAAGTCCTGGGCTCCCATGTTATGCACTGGAAGATGTTCCCATGTGTGAAGCCGCTCGTTTCTAGCGTTTTCCGTAGTATTTTCGGATAAAATCAAATGTATTTTTGGAGCTGAAAATGAGCTATGCACCACTTAGTACCATTTTGCACACCTTGTCTCGTTTCGAAATAAACTTTGACACAAAAGTCCGTGGACAAGTGTTTTATACAGGAAGGCCGCTAATTACCCGTACACGATAGAACGGCTACGGCTATAAAACTGGAACCAAAAATCAAAGAGACTTGGGAATTGACAAAAAGTTTATTGAAATGATAACAAAAAACATAAATTAATCTTGTTCCATGCGGTCACCTCGCTTGCGGATGACAGCCCGAAGATGTCGCGGGTAAGCATCAACTGTTGCACGCAGGTAATCGGCTGACAATTTGTCGCATTCCTTGAGCAAAGTCTTCTTCAGAGCAGCCACTTGACCTTTCTCTGCATGACCCCCCACACGGAGTAGTCCAAGGGATTCAGGTCTGGCGAGGATTCCGAGCTGTTTAGCAATCGTTGCTCCACTGATTCTGGACTTAAACATATGGATAATGGTAGCACAGTGTGGAGAAGCACGTGCCATTTGGCTAAAACATAACTTATAAAGCTGAAACTTAAGAAAATAGTGAAAAATACATAAATAAATAAATAAATTGAATTAATCCGCCCCACTGATGCGTCAATTTTTGCCTGCTTGGCGCGGAACCTGTGTACGGGTAATTAGCGGCCACCCTGTACATATTCATTTAAAATAATTGAACTTAATTAAAATTTTACAAATTTGAATAAAACATTGGTTGATTAAAATTGATTTGATTAGGTTAAAATTAAAACAAACTTGTCCACGGACTTTTGTGTCAAAGTTTACAATATATTGAGTAAGACTTCCACCAAAGTCGAAGACAGAACGTCGTCTTCGTTCGTCTTTCAGTTCGTCCTTCATTCGTCAAAAAGTTGTCAACACACTGCGTCAGACGAATTCAAGACGAAGACGAAGACGAGACGGCCGAAATTTCGCCTAAATGGAAGCCGTAATATGGAGAACTGTATGCATGTGAACCAGAGAAGGGCGGAATTCCGGATGCCGGACTCCGCATTCCGGATTTCGCCGTTCTTTTCATTCCGTGAAAAATTTTTTTCTTTTTTCCGTTTTCCGTTTTCCGGATTCCGAGTTCCCAAAATCCAATTCCGCCCAACTATGATTTTTAATACTTTATTCTCAATTGTTGTGAAAAGTATACTTTTTTGAACTCCCGCAAAAAGTTTTGCGAACAGAGCGCATTTACATCATTTGATTCCCTCATTAATGGTTAAAATTCCGTTTTCCGCATTCCGCATTCCGGATTCCGCCGTTTTTTACATTCCTTATTCCGGATTTCAGATTCCGTTAAAAAAAATTTTTCGCTTTCCGTTTTCCGGATTCCGGATTCCGAGTTCCCAAAATCCGATTCCGCCCTACTCTGATGTGAACTGCGATGCCACTTTAACTGTATTTGAACATTTTATTGTCATTCTGATTCCTTCTGCTATTATAGTTGGCATTTGAGAAGTTAGGGGAGTGCAGCGTTCTTGGTTGTAATGATTATATTAATCTGATAGCAAGTATAAATCCATGGCTTATTCTTCAGATCCACTCTCCCAATTTATCATACGAAACACAACAAAAACGCGTCGATAAAGTAGAAAAATGCAGCAAACCAGTTGGTCAAGTTCATCATTCCCAGTTTTGCCAGACTATCTCATTTTCTTTTAATACACATTCATATCTTCTGCAATGAGGTCTATCCTCATCGTCTTTTTCTTTGCCTTGGCTTCTCTATTCAAGTATTCCGAACAGGGTGGGTGCAAAATACTGTAAAAGAGTGATATTTGTTTTAATAAAATTGCTGTTAAAAATATATAGACAAATCGCATATAACTTAACAGAAGTTTGCTGAAATTGTCATTTTTGATTAACTTTATCGGAAAATTTTGAGTAAGGTTTCCATTTGAGCAAAATTTCTGCCATCTCGTCTCTCCTTCCTCTTCGTCTTGAATTCGTCTAACGCTGAGATAAACATTTTGTTGGTACACATGCACAACTTTTTTATTGCGTAAGAAGAATGCAAGACGAACTGAAAGACGAACGATGACCAGACGAAACACGAGAAGACGAAAAATGAGATAAAAAACGACATTTTGTCTTCGTCTTTCGTGGACGCCTTACTTTTGAGCAATACGATGAATGTGAATACTACTTCAGAAGTGCAATGCTAGTCATCATTACTTGTAGTTTCGGTACAGCTCTAACAGTGCCGATCACCGTCTTTCCACTTTCTCAAAATTGCTCCACTCTGATTTCCAGTCGTGGATCTGAACGTATTCTCTTAATTTACATTAATAAATTTCTGGCAATAGAGCTGTGAAATAAAACCGATAAAAGTGCGGGGCAGGCAACATCCATATCCGCTCAGAATCTGCTTCCCTCCCTGTTTAAGCGATTCTATTAGTATGATCATGTCACTTACTTATGGGGTTATTCATGAAAAGCACAAAAAGCATTTTAATGCAAAAAATGCCTTTTTTTGCATTAAAATGCAATCGTGAATAACATTAAAGTGACGTTTTTTGCATTAAAATGCAATTGTGCTTTTCATGAATAACCCCATTAGTCGATCCGTCAATCGCTTGTGTGGGCGCGGATCACAGCTAGCCACGTTTTGCGATCTAGGTCCATGAAGTAGTCAGTCGGTTTCCTCCAGAGTAGGGCGGAATTGCATTTTGGGAACTCGGAATCCGGAAAAAAAATTTTTTCACGGAATCTGGAATCCGGAAGACGGAATGAAAAAAACGACGGAATCCGGAATTCCGCCCTTCTCTGGTTTCCTCGGTATACCACGTGGCAAATATAAAGTTTGAATAAAGTTTGACACAAAAGTCCGTGGACAAGTTTGTTTTACTTATTAAAAATATTCAAACTTAATTGAAGCTTTTAAAATTGTTGTATTATTTAGAGAATACTTTGAAATTTTTAAATCAATATTTCTTTAAAAAAAATAAATATTTATTCAATAAATATTTATTTTTTTCAATTTAAATAAATTACAATTGAGAAAAAAACCTCTTAAAAAGTGACACAAAAGTTCGTGGACAAACATTAAAAAATAACTTTAAAATTAATTTTTTTGCCATTTTTTTTTGAATTTACGAAAAAAAGAATTTGAATCGATTTGAACGAATTCTTCTTTGGTGGCATCTCTAAGTTCACTTGTGCTGTTAAAGTTTCGACTGTTTCGGTATATTTTCATTGTAAAGTAGCCCCATAAGTTTTTTTTTCAAAGGAAATACACGGAACTCTATAATTTGACCTATTTTTATAGAAATAATATAAGTTTGGAGAAGATTATGAATCAGCGCACAGGCCGCGCAGTCCGACTGGTAGCTTAACGTTCCCATAGCGAAAAAAAAAAACTAAAAGCTGCAAAATGAATGTAGTGTTGTTCTATTTTATAATAAATTATTTATAATTATTTGCAGAGATACGTCCTGTAACCTTCTTTATCACTTTATTTGATGTTAAAGGAAAGCGAAACACTAATCTTGCTGAAGGGTACAAGTACACAGTATCCGAACTGAAGAACATGCTCATAAAGGAAATTGATGTATCCGGTCATATTCTCAGACTCTATTTCGAAGGTAAACATTATTGAACTTTTCAGTGATCAAGGAATTCAAGAGCCGAGAAGGCAAGAAAGAAAAGTGTTGATAGGCACAGTTGTGCTAATCAAATGCAAATATTGTTTGATATCAAAATGGTTTGGTACTTTTTGTTGTGGAAATGCTTTTCACTTTTAGAAAACTTTAAAATTAAAGTAAAATACAGGGGGCGCCATAATTATAGACCCACAAAATTGCGTAAGCTCTGATACATGCACAGCGCGCCGATTCAACTTTTTTTTTCATTTTTGTATTTTTTCATTCATTTTTTGTTTCCTGTCTATGTTTCGAACCGTAGTATTACGTTTTTTTTCCGCCACACACTTGAGGACACTGTTTACGGATGAAAAAATCAAGCAAACAAGAACCGCCAAAATCATCGAATTCTTGCCAAAGATATTCAGACCGCCTGCCAGCCAGGAAAAATTCTAAACAGAGTCATCCCGCCTCAGTGATGGTGTTTGCTGGAATTGCTGGAATCACCTCAAATTGAAAAACTCCGCTGATTTTCGTGGATCTTGGAGCCAAAATCAACAAGGAATACGTATATCGTAACAAGGAATACGTATCCAAATCACATTTCGGATTATTCAGTATGGAGATATTTGACCCAGAGGGTTTCCACGAAAAACCATTCAAACTTGACTGATCTGACAGCCGCTCTCGAGAAGGCCTGCGACGAAATCGACGACAACTATTATACTTCTGTGCAGTCGTTGATGCTTACCCAAAGCGACTGGCCGCTGTCAGCTATTTTATAAAATCATCTCAAAATATTGGCAACGATTGTCCAAGGTATTGGAATAGTTTTTTTTAAAGTTTGTGACGTCTAGAAAAGTTTTTGAAAAATGTGTAAATGAAACAAATTTCTATGAAAAATCAACTGCAATCCGGAATGCAATCGGGGAGACGCCGGACGGACTTTTCTTCAAAAATATAAATTTCTTCAAAATGAAAATGAATGACTGAAAAAGCATTTTACTAAACACTTGATGTATCTTCATAATTTATACTAATAATTATAATACACCCTCCAAAACATGCAAGCACACCGAAAGGTCCCGGGACGTCACGGAACTACTACTCACATTTTAAGTATTTTTGGTCTGAAATTCGGAATTTTAAATAAATTATGCAATTTATATCACACCTCGTGGACTAGTGATAATTAATGCTAGAAAAATGCGCGAATTTTTAGGCAAGTTCCGCGAAGTTGTGACCTGATTACAGCCGTCAAATTATAAAAATTTTAAGTAAATTTTGGCACAAAAGTCCATGAACAAATATGTTTTATTTATTAAAAATATTTAAGCTCAATTTTATATAATTTAGAGAATATTTTAAAATTTTAAATGAAATATTTACATGTTTTATTTTAAAAATTTATAAAATTTGAAAAAAACCTCTTAAAAAATGACACAAAAGTCCGCGGACAAACATTTAAAAATAACTTTAAAATTAATTTTTTTGCCATTTTTTTTTGGAATAACGAAAATGATTTGTTAGCCATATTTTATGAAAGACTTTAAAAAATTTGAATCGATTTGATCAAATTATTCTTCGATGGCATTCCTAAGATCATTTGTGCTGTTAAAGTGCCGACTCATTCGGTAGATTTGATAAAGAAGAGCTGAGATCTGTAATATGCAATCATTGTTTAACAGTGTTTCAAGTTAAAAATAAATATGTACTTCAATATAAAAATAAAATAATTAAAATAGAACAGTATTAGACTTGTCCCTCCTTTGTGCACTTGTATGAAGCCGAACACTCAATTCTTTCAGGACAAGAGCTCTGGATTCCTGATCGCACACTTGCCAGTTATCGTGTTCGTCCAGGGGACACTGTGGATATTTATTTGGAAAATATCGCCGAGCAACTTGCAATTCGGTTTGGGAACCAAGACAAGAGTCCCGATGGCAAATTGGCTGAATGATGCGCACAATCTTAAATGGGTCTTATTTAAATTATAACAGCAATACCAAACAAATATTCGATAATCTACTATGATTTTTGTATTTCAATGAAATAAGGATTATGTGCTGGGTCGGTGCCAATGGGTACCGTTGGTGCTCGCCTTTTCAGTCAAATTGAGTTGGGAGTCCAATAAGTTAAGAGTTCCAATTTTGTTGGAGTCCAAGATTTGTTGAAAGTCCGAAATTGTTTGGAGTCCAATATATCTTGAGAGTCCAATATGGTTGAAGTCTGTCGGATGGTCACCGGAATTGGATGTGCGCACGGGTAGATCTCAAACTTGGAAAATTAAATCTTTATTTTAAAGTAAAAGATAAAAAGGTAAAAGACAAAAGTTAACAAAGGAGAATTAAGAAACATAAGAAAAACTTAGAATAATAAATTTAGGGATAGAAAAACAATTTCCACATACGATTATTCGCGTAAGGTAAGGGAATTTGTATGCGTAAGGAATGCGTGGCAACAACGTGCGTGAGCTAGCGCGCATTTACAACAACAAAAACAAATTATAAGCTACTCTGAGGAAGGAAATATTTGAAAAGTGCTCAATCGAGCCCACTCCGGGGGTGGAGAGAGGAAAATTTGGAATCAGGAGAAACGAAAATGGGGGGTAGGGGGGAATTTTGAATAAGAAGGGTATGAAATGATTAAAAATATAGAATTAAATTATTAAAATATGTGAGCTGGTCTGAGGAAGGGAATGGTTGAAAAGTGCTCACACGAGCACACTCCGGGTAACGGAGAGAGGAAAAGTTGGGATTAGGGGGAGGGGGGGGAGATCTAAAAGAATTTCCCGGTCGATGCACAAATTGGGTTGCGACGGACGATAGTTGTTGTTGATGAGCGTTGTGTGAGGTACCTCAAACTTGGGTAATTAAACCTTTATAATAATGAAGAAGAGTTAATAAACAAAGAAGTTAACAACGATAACAGATTAACATTAACAGTTAAAATTAACACAAAGATTTAACAGACGGTAAAATTATAAAAATTTAATTAACTAAAAAATGACATCCTATAAAAGTTGGTAATGGTTGAAAATTAGGAAGAATTTAGATAAAAAATTCCACGCTTCAAAAGAGCGTGGAAAACTAACAATTTACCGTATTTTGCCGTATTCCGGTCGCTACGAGATACTATAAAGAGAAAAATTGGGGGTTCTTACGCGCCGTTATTAAAAACAAATGAAAAGATTATATTATAATTAAAGAGACGCAGACGGAAAAGGGTTGCGCGGGTGAGAGACAAAATATAAAGATGAGACGCAGGGAAAAAAGGGGTTCAGCGAGATACAACTTAACGCCCCTAGACGCAGAAAAAAGGGGTTGCGCGGTAAATAAAAAATTTAAAATTAATAAAAAAGTACCCGGATTGGGTTCAGGGGGGGGGGGAGATCTAAAAGAATTGAATTCGAATTTGATCACTGCGGTTGAGATTTGAATTGGAAGTGGTCCAGTGGTCCGCGAATGTCTTGTTCAGACATATTCCGCATCGATTTTGCTTCTTGATGGATTCCATCTTTCTTCTTGATCTTTTACTTTTCCGAACTTGTCACTGTAATGTCCACCTCCGCAGAAGGCACAATGTACGGGAACGTCCATATGGACGTTCTTTTCCATAACAATTCTTGGTGGTCTTCTTTGCTCACTGTCTGGGCTTTCGACTCTCATTTTTCTCATTTATGGTGAGCGTCTTCTTTTTCGGTCCTCTGGCGATTGGAAATTTCGTTTTTGACTTTTTCCAGAAGATTCCGGTGGCGTTTTTTTGTCTCCTGTTGGAGAGGCCGCGTGGGGAGAAATGGCCGACTTGGATGTATTGTTGACTTTCTTTTCCAATCTCTCCATGCGGAGTCGCATGTCGTTCATTTGTTCGATCATTTTGTTGGCGAAGTCCTCGATTTGAACGATCATTTTGACCGTATTTTTGTGTCGATTTTGGAGGATTTTTCTAAGCTCATCGATTTGAATTTTTATAAGTGTTCTCAACGTTTCCATGTATTTGAGATCCTCGTTCGGGTTTATGTTCCTATCTATAAGGAATTGCATGACGGAGTTTAAGCTCCATAGTCCGTGGCGTTCCGTCATCCTTGCTGCTTCCATGGTTGTGTTGTATTGTGCTTCTGCAAAACTCATTATGTATAAAGAAAAACAAGAGTTTTCTTTAGGACGAATTTATTATAGAGCAGAATAGAAGGGAATATATGAGCAAAGCTCGAACTGGGGAACAGAGTATATTGTATGCTGACCTAAGGTTCTGGAGCTCGCCTTTCCTGGGTTGACTGGGGTGCGTGTGTCTTGTCGACCTCAAACTTGGGTAATTAAACCGTTTATTGGAAGTATAAGATTAAGATTAAGATAAAGGTAAAGACAAAGATAAATGTTAAAGATAATGATAAAAAGAGGAAATCCTTTCGAAGGTAGAGCGTATGAAAAGTTAATAACCAATTCAAACAAGATTACGAGTCGAAAACCAATAACAAGTTTCGTTCTCTTAGGATGAGCAAGAAGGGGCGGGGCGTGAGCGCGCATTTACAGTTACAATAACAATAACAAGATTTGCGCAAGAAAATGAATAACAGTTCAAATACGATTTCGAATCGTAAACAACTATAAGTTTCGAGCACCAATCTACGGTAGAAATGAAAGTACTCAGTATTTTGAGTACACAGAGAGAAGTGGACCTATTTATAGGGGCTGATAACGATAAGTGACGTGTAACAAGGTCACGTATTTCACGTAAGCGTGAAATAACGTGTAACATAAAACTTATGGGGGTGAACCCAATACCAACGGTAATAAAAGACGTTCTACAAAACATGAATCTAAACGTTTCTTGAGGAAAAAACGTGACCTTCGTATCACGTTATGTGACATTATGTATAAAATACTAATCCTCTCGTGAATGAAATATCATGTTTTAAATACATGAGTGTTGTGGGTTCTCGCCTTATCAGTTAAATTAGGGTTTGGAGTCCAAAGGCTGCTGGAGTGCCACTGGCATCGGTAATTAAACCGTCAACCCAAGTAATTTTATTTAAAAAAATGGTTTTAATCAAATCACTTGAATCAATAAAATGAAGAAAATCAATAATGTAAAACAATTGATAATTAAAACAAGATTATTAGAAATGTAGAAACGATAACAACTGACGTCATCGAAAGCGGATCAAAACAAGTGCGCTAGCGCGCGTTTACATTATGATAGCAATAACAAAAACAAATTACCGACATGGAATACCAAATAAAATTTATCAAAGCGGTTATATACCACAAATTATTAAAGTTGTTCCATGCGATTGCATCTGTTCTTTACAGCATCTTTGATTCCCTTAGAAAACGCTTCTACCGTGGCACGGTGGTATTCTGGTAATAACTTGTCCCTTTCCATTTCAAACTTAAAATGGCTTTAAATTGTGATGTAGACGTGCTTGGACTCTTGACGGAAGATGTTCTCGTTTGAGCATATATGTAGTGAATCGGACGCTAACGTAAATAGCCGACACTATTTGGGAGAATGCAAACGCGCCCTACCGAACTTGCAAAAATAGGCGATTTAAAATATGAAAATTTTCATTTGGATCGGAAATGAAACGTTTTAGTCACAGAAAAGGCAAATTTAAGAAGAAACTATGAAAATTCGAGTTAATATGGAAAGAATACGTATTATTATGCATTTTCAAAATTTTTCAAATGCATGAACAATCATGATACGAGAATTTTTCGCGGCTCGATTAGAACATAATTTAGATCCTCTTTTTCGGAAATATAGTGATCTTTCGTAGACCCATTGGAATATTGCTTTATTTTCCTTATAAAGTTTTTTGTGATTATCATTTGCACGAGGTTCAATTTCTCACTGCTTTATTATTGAATAGTGGAGGACAGACTATCAATGCTTCCAATTCTTGTCGACCCCGCCTAATTGTTCCGCCGAGAGCAGGCTGGTCGGTCCCCAAAGTGCATCCGGCAAAAAAAAAAGGGAAATCTTGGAGTCGCGGCTGGACTAAAACCTCAGTAAACGAAATCGAGGAAACCTTTCCTCGACTCCGTCAAAATCCCTTACAAAATTTAGCAAAACGTTAGTAAAACAACATATTTTAAAAGAAAGATAAAATTAGTTAAAAGTAATTTTAAAAAAAGGAACGGGCCTCCGACCACGTCACGTCGTCATCGTTGTCGTCAAGTAAAAAAAATTGAAGCAGAAAAAAAAAGTAGGAGAGGCCCAACCACTTTCGAAAAGGCGCGTCGTTGTCGCCGCGACCGTAGCGCCAGGTGCGTGTCGCGTCGCGGTCCTGCACATCTTACTCACAGATTAATTCAAACGACCTTTTTTGCGAGGTTGATTTAAATTGGAGCGCCGAGTGAGTGATAAACGTAATTAATTACGGAGAAAACGATGGAAGAAAAATAAATATAATTTCGGGCGTTAAATCCGGGGGATTTTGCGGGAAAAATCGATAGGCCCGGATTTATAAGGCCGCAAAGTTGTCGATTTTTGTGGGACAACCACACAATCGACAACAATTCTATTTTGATCCCAAAAAGAAAAATTGGACGCTGTTCTATTTGTGCACAGGTAGAGAACCTTCAATTAACTTTTGGATGTTTTTGTGTATTTTGAGTAACAAGCAATGCAAATGTTCCCCGTATTCTTATTTTACACTTTATCGAGACAATTACGAAATTGAAATTGATTTAGATGAAAATTCCGATTAATTTTGACTACTTTTAATTTTTTTTTCGGGTTTTAGGCGCTGTGGTAGTTGAGGGGGGTCAATGGTTTTTTGTCATTTTTGGAGGTTTTTTCTTAATTTTTTTTGAAAATGTTTGTTGCTATTGTTAAAATATTTGTAAGTTGTTTTTTTCCGCGTGGCGCGCTTCAACGATAAGCAATTTTTGCAATTTTTTTGGATTTTTTTTCGTTTATTAGTTAGTTAATCATAACTTATATCTAATAACATTTTCAGAAAAAAAACCAAGAATAAAGCTCCAAAAATGACTAAAAACCATTAACTCCCACCAACTACCATAGCGCCTTTTTTTAAATTAAAATATGTTTTCTAGAAGAAAACTCATTGAAAAACAATGAAAAACGATTGTATAATTTTAATAATTTAAATCTCCGCTTTTTTTCTGCAAGTTCGGTAGGGCGCATTTGCATTCTCCCAAATAGTGTCGGCTATTTACGTTAGCGTGTGAATCGGCAAGTGTGTATAGGCTCATGTGAGAGCTCTCGAGTAGACAAGGAATGGATAATTCAAGAGGCGCCGCCACAAGAGATGATAAATGTATATCTCACAAAGGAGGTCACGTACCCGATCACCGATCAGTCTAGCACGTACTTCACTAGGAGCCGCTACCACGACGGATGCCTCGAATCTGTTAATAACTTTTCTGTTCCTTCGGAAGCGACATGTACCGCGGGACACTGCTCTAATAGAGATATTATTATAAAGATAGCGTTTAAGGGCTACAAATTTCAGCACGAAATATAAATGGTAGATGGAAAACTACAAACCATTAAAGCAAGCTAACTAGGGAAGGTTGTAAACTCGCAGTGGAGTTTCCATACGAGACCTATGTGAATCGATAGATTAGAACACGCTGATAAAGAATCCGTTTTCCGAATTTGCTGAACGCTTCAGCGAACCGAGTTACTTCGATCTGAAATTCCAGCACTAAACTACTGTGGTTAACCATCTTTAGTTCCTCCGCGATATAATAACCAATTTTTAGTGAGTTGAACCGTGGCAAGTTCACAGGTGATTTGCGGTTAGTCTATTATATCTCCGAGTGCAAAAACCACCTATAAAACATGTATCGGCGAGAATGGTGTACATGTAATATATATATATCGCGAGCACTTGCGATAAGTCTATAATAAGTCTAAATTCTGCATATCGGCGAGAAGATGATGCCAATATGATTTCGAACTTTTTTACCCACGAAATTATGTTTTTTCTCTTTTTTTCAACTTTTCAATAATTTTTTTTACTTTTTTGTGTCATTATAACTAATTTTTAGCAGAAGTCGAACACGGCACCCTCGATTGGAAATCGAGGTAGAAGCCGGAATGCGCGAAGAAACTTCCACTAAAATACGAATGAATATGAAAAAGGTTTTCATTAAATTTTGGATCAAATGAGCAATGCTGAAACGTTAAGGCCTAAAGAGTGCGTAAAAGGCGGTGGCTAAAGGGCTAAAGCCTGATTTTTTCAAGCCTCAGACTCAGCTCAGTTCACGAGAAATTTTGACCTTAGGAAAAACATTTTTAGGAATTTAGGAAATAGCGTTTGTATATTGATTTTAAATTTCCGCGCAGAAAACAATCAAATTTCTTTAAGAAAAAGCGATAACCATCGTAGCCAGTCACAGCTGCTCAATAAATTGTTTAAATTCTTTGAATATACGAAAATTTTGTTGTAAATATGTCACATTAATTAATCATTTTTGATTTTCAGTAAAGATCGTTAGGATAATCACTCACATTCATTCAAAAACTCCAATGAACCCAGCTAGTTGAAAAATTCAATGAAGGATTACTGTTTTAACATGCGGTGTTTGCGGACTCGAGATTAAGCGCGCTTTCTCTATTTTCTTATTCCCAAAAAGTTCGTTTTCTGAGTTATTTCTTCGCCGTTTTTTTAATCTGCTGAACAAATTTTATTTTTTCAGGTAAAACGGCTTCATCTAAAACACTATTCACAATTTCGCAAGTTTCCATTAGATGTTATCGCTCAGCAAATTAATTTTTTTAGCGCAACGCTAAACGGAATATTCTACAGGTACTTCGTATTTCAAATTAAAGCAAGAGCAAAATTTAAGAAAATTTTCGAAAATTTCGTTTAAAAAGTTGGAAAACCCTTTCTAATTGATTGAATGACAGAATTTCCGTAATTGCAAAATTTTGTCCTCGAAACATAATCAATAAGCGAGGATCAAACGAAAAAATTTAGTTGATCGAACTTGTAGTTCGATCAACTAAACTTTACAAGATAAATTTTACAATTTTACAAGATACAAGATAAATTTTACAAGATAACTAAATTTTACAACAAAATTTTACAAATGTTCTGCGGAGAGAAATGAATACGAAATGAAAATGGTGATCACGGACTTACTCTACTGTGCTCATTTTGAGAAAAATATTATAGCAAAAAGACGCACGAGGCCGCAGTAGTAAACATAAATAAAGTATTTATCGTAATTTAAAAATGAACACATTTCTTAAAAATAAATAAAAATATAAAATTAGAGGAAATATTATTTCTCGTGTTTTCTTACAGGCAATTAATGTTCCCTTATGACAACGATCACACGGAGACTACTGCGCAAATCGAAGATAAAGACGACGACTCGAAATTCGTCAACGCTATCGATTAGTAAATTTAATTTATTGTGCTGTTAGAATTCAATGTTGTTGACCCATTTTTTGTTGATTTTTAATATCGCTGTGGCGATAGTGAACATTAGCCCCCCACCCATATATGACCCCCCACATGGGTAATATATCCCCCCAATTGCACAATAAAGCCCCCCACCACAGCACAAAATCGTTTTTGTTTTTTTTTGGGGGCCTAATCTACACAACTAATTTTGGGGGCTTTAATTTCGTGTTGGGGGTTACATTTCACAGTTTTTAACCCCCACAACTGTCTTTGGGGGGTTTTACTCCCACCCCGGACCTCGTGAACTGAAGTCCCCCACGAGAGGAACATTAACCCCCCACCTTGTGAATATTAGCCCCCCACCTTGTGAACATTAACCCCCCCCCCCACCTATTCTCTCAAAAGTGTGGGATGGTTATAGAAGTTGTGAATATAAACCCCCCACCTTGTGAACATTAGCCCCCCTCTATGAGCCAAAAAATAAGTTGGAAAGTGGGGGGTCAATGTTCCTCTCGTGGGGGACTTCAGTTCACGAGGTACTTGGTCGTCAAATCGGTAACACTCTTCAGACTAACAATTTCGGTCATCTGATAAATTTACATAATTACAACGACCATAGATAAAATTGGAAAAAAAACCGGCAAAAATTATTCAAAACTAATAAAATTAACAATGAAAAAGCACCGCGCATGCTTCGCCACGTGTCATTGAAGACACGTGGAACACGTGACTTAGCAATATCCATGTGAATCGCGTGAATCGCGTGAGTTTTTTTACATACATCGCTTTTCTTGCTGGGGGGGAAACTCCTATACTCATGTGGGGGGACAAATCTCCACTGTGGGGGGTACTAATTCCACATCCGGGGGGTTCTATTCCATGTGGTGGGGGGTCAATGTTCATTCCTACCATCGCTGTTTTTGTTCTCATTCAACAGAACTTTTTTTTTAAATAAATTGTCATGGATTACTACTGTCCGATTTTGAGAATGCAATAGATTTATAAAGGTGCTCGCGATAGGACAAATATGTACTACTTTTGCTCGCGATAAGCAGGATATGTGCAGTTTATAGGTGGTAACTCGCGATTTGTCTATTATAGACTGATTACAAACGCTATCTCCCGTACCCAGCCAATTTTTGCGCGAGCTATATTCCATCTATATTAGTCTAAACGCAAATCACCTGTGTTGGCGAAGTGGGTAACACACGTAAACCGCAGTTTGTGAATTGTAAGCAATCAGTTGGCCAATAATTGCTAAATCGGGAACAATCAGTTGTCGAATAAATTGGACAACTGATTGCTGATCATTCGCCAACGAATTGTCAACTATTCGGTAATTGGACTCTTGGGTGTCTGTTTAGTAATTATTCAGCAATTTTTCAGTTGTCATTCACCAATTTGTTCTTCCCCAACCATTCAGCAACTGTTCAGTTTTTGCTTCTATGTACTGACTTCTCAAAAGAAAAACAAAACATGTATTAAGAGATCAAAAGTAATGACAACATCAACAATAAATTGTAAGAATAAAAAGGAGGATCAGTCAATGATAAATTCCTCGTTTTCATCGTCCTCTTCTGGAAAAATGTGCTTGGTTGGCGATTCAGAATTTCTCTCGTTGCCAATGATAGGCAAATCACGTTGGAAGTGCGGATCGCTGAAAAATATACTTTTTCAAGATTGCACGTTTGGGGAAAAAAACTAACGAAGATAGTTTCGCGGAGAACTCTGCAAGCTTGTGCTCGATTTTTGTAGGGGCTTTGTGACGGTTGCTGCAATGATAGGATTTCAATTTAATGTCCACTAATGTAAGTGACATACATTAGGTTTCGAACCGTGCTCTTGAGAGATGCTGACAGAGCCGGAAGTGACCACTTCGAATCATCCTCTCGTTCGGCCTAGCCAGTTGTAACCTCAAATTTGGGTAATTAAACCATTTATGATATAATTATAAGTTAATTATGAGATAAAAAGGTGAAGGATATAAGGAAACAAAGAAATTTCCGACACAAGAAAAATTAGAATAGAAAAATTAACAATAGAAAAAACAATTTCCCCATACTATACGAAGAGATGCGTGAGAATAAAAACAACAGTACTTTAATTGCGGGGCGAGTTCTAACAGCCAAACGGGTGAGTGTGCCTTTAAAAATTTAACAATTTTTTAAAAACGATTTGGCAATCACTTTTTTCTGGCGATTTTGAGCCAACTGAGCAACTATTCAACAATCATTCACAAATTCGAGGTGTGTTGAACAACGTTTCAACAATTATTTGACAATTCTTATGCGATTTTGTCGATTATTGAAAAGTTGCGGAACGATTGAGGAACGATTGCTCAAAAATTCGCGAACCATTCTCCAATTTTTGATAACTCCGCAACTGTTTGACAACTGTTTGCAAATTCGGGCGTTATTCAGCAACTTTTGAGCAACTATTCGCAAATATGCCGTTTTTTCAGCAACTGTTCGCAAACTGCGGTTTACGTGTGAAGAGGCGGGAACAGTAGGAAGAAGGTCTGGGGTTCGATCTCTGCTGGGGTCAACTATTTTTCAATTTTATTTTTTCGCTTTTTTCAAATCTTAAAATTCCTTTTTTATAAGTTTTTTTGAAATTTTTTTGTCAATTTTTTTCAATATGGTGGCATTTCACTTATAAATACACAAGTTCTGATAACTTTAGAAGTTTGAAAAATTACAGATTTTCCAAAGTTTTCCATGTGCTACCCTCCATGAAAAAAAATGTGACCACTGATATCACAAGATATCATATTCTTTTGCTGTTCTTTTTGTAGGAAATCCATTTTTACTATAGAAATGTATTTTATTAAGCTTGACACACATAAAACTCAACTACATATAAGGGCACATGTGCTTGTTGGTAACAATAAAATGGTCAAAGCATATGAATTCTTCACATCTGGAGCATTTTATGAATGCATCTTTCGTGCAGCCGGTGGCGTAGCAAGAGTCATTCCCAACTTGTCCAAAACAATACTGTGAGGAATTTAGGAATGGTGAAGAATGGTCCACATAACCAGTTTTTTCCCATAAGTACTGTAGGAAAGGTTGAAAGTAAAGAGCCGAGACTTGATGATAGAGTAGGGAGATCATCCAGACTTTATTGTTTCTTTGGGCTATCAAGAAGTCTGGATGAAATTTGAGCACACAGGAGGTGAACCTTTTGAGGAAGTTCCGAAATTTGAATGATTTCAAATTGTTAATTTTTCTGGCCCTATATACCTTCCAAGGGCCGTTCCAATGGGCATCCAGAGATTGAATCAGAGAAGTCGTATGTGGTGGAATATTCCTTACAGTTACATCGAATCCCGGTGGAACACAATTGTGAATACAATTGTGGTCCTTGAGACATGGTCAACTGTTAACGATCATCAGCAGTCTTTTCGAAACGGTTGGAATGAAAACACAAGTTGTCAGCCAATCTCTCATCAATTCTTTAGTCATTATATGGCTTTTTCCTTTCGCAATCCTTTCGAGAATCTTCTCCCCTAAAAATGCCAGCGCTCTTGCTCCATATAGTTCCTTTTGTATTCCGGTTTGATCAGCATTGAAAACCATTGATGGCGAAAACAAGGAGATTTCTCTCCGAGTTTTTTGAACGAAATCATCTGCGGTTTCCTGGATCATGGCTTTTTATAGTAAAAATGAATTTCCTACAAAAAGAACAGCAAAAGAATATGATATCTTGTGATATCAGTGGTCACATTTTTTTTCATGGAGGGTAGCACATGGAAAACTTTGGAAAATCTGTAATTTTTCAAACTTCTAAAAGTTATCAGAACTTGTGTATTTATGTGTGAAATGCCACCATATTGAAAAAAATTGGAAAAAAATTCAAAAAAACTTATAAAAAAGGAATTTTAAGATTTGAAAAAATCGAAAAAATAAAATTGAAAAATAGTTGACCACAGCAGAGATCGAACCCCAGACCTTCCTCCTACTGTTCCCCCTCTTCACAGGTGAAGCGCGATCGGTCTATCATAGGTACAGGTCTATGATAGACGTATGATAGGTCTATGGCGCCCGAGAATGAAACGAGGGTCCGCTCACAGGCGCAGTAGGTCTATGATAGATCTAACATAGGCCCTTGTTTTCGCATTCCTCACAATTATTGTAAAGGCGCACTCGCCCTTTGGCTTTGATATCTCGTCCCGCCGTGACGGCACTGTATTTTTTTCTCACACATTCATTCGAATAATATGTTTACAATTGATGTTATTTTCCTAAATTTCTTTTTCTAAACTTTCATTTTTTATATTTTTTCCTTCACTTAATTAAACAATTTAATTACCCAAGTTTGAGTGACCGTAGATGATTTTCCGACGTTTTCATTTAGTAAGGTAGAACGAACTAAGAAATTCTCTTTATACTCTAATTTAATGCTTTCTTTTTTGAATATTTTTTTTCTTAAAACGTGCTTCAAATGCTGAAATTCGTAGTTTTAGTTTTTAAATTAAAAAAATGGATTCCTTGAGACAAAAAACGAGCTGTCCAATTTTTTTTGCATCGAAGTGGAACTTCTATTCATTTCGCTCACCTTCCCTCCTGTCTCTCTTCCTATGTCAGATTTACTATATGAGCTTGATAGAGAAGGCATTTCGAATTGATAACAAAAAAAGAAGATTTTACAATATAATATAAAATATTGCTTTCAGTTTCGTGAGCATTCAGCCAATTTTTCAGCATTTCACCAAGACCAATATTTTTATTCGTTTTTTAAAAAATACTTTTTTTCTTAAATAGCAAATAGTAGATGAAAACTGTTTTTTTCCCATCTAATTCGTAATTATTTCAGAAAATGTCTACGCCACCATCTCTTTGGAATCTGCCGAATGAGTTGGCAGTACGTATTTTCAATAGAGTTGGATTGAAATCTATGTAAGTTGATTCAAGTTATAATTTAAGTTATAATGACTGATGAGAACAATTACGTTATAAAACTAAAAAGTACGATATGCGCTCTACGTGATCATCAAAACAATAAATGCACATCTTCTGTCTTTTGTTCGAGTTATAGATTGAGCAAAAAATAACCAAGCACAAGTGAAAAGCATTGTTTCCTTTACTTGGCTCTCGTGACTTTTCTTTTTCGAACGAAACCGTATATTTCATCACTTGTATCCCGTACAATTTTTATAAACTAAACTCGTTGTTATGAATAGCTCACACTACTGATTTTGTCGTGATTTCTCTTAAATTATTGTCTTGCAGCACCTGGCTCCAATTCCCCGAGAAACGATCCACGAATCAGTTTGAAGAGGAGGAAGATTGAGGAGCGCAAACTAAATGTTTCTTTTTCCTTTTGTTGCTTTTGATGTTTTTTTGTTAATTTTGTTGTTAAGGTTTTTCTTGTGTTTAAGTTTGCTGTTACTGTTAATTTCGCTGTTTCCTTCCCAGTTTTCTCCTTCCGTTAAACAATAATAAAGTAAATATTACTGGACATTTTCTGTTCTTAAATTCTTGTTTGCGAGAGCTCAACAATCCGAAAGAACCGTCTGATGCCCGACAAGTTTCAGATAGGTCTGAAATTGACGAGGGATATATTCATGATACGTCCATGATAGGTCTATAATGAGTGCGCCAGTCGCGGTAGGTCTATAATTGATTCATCATAGGCCTATAAGCGCAGTAGACCAATGATAGACCTGCAATAACAAGCTGGCGCTGCCCCTCTTCGAGATGCGTGCGCCTCATCCTGGAGCTATGATAGACCGATCGCGCTTCACCTGTGTTACCCACTTCGCCAACTTGCCACGGTTCAACTCACTAAAAATTGGTTATTATATCGCGGAGGAACTAAAGATGGTTAACCACAGTAGTTTAGTGCTGGAATTTCAAATCGAAGTAACTCGGTTCGCTGAAGCGTTCAGCAAATTCGGAAAACGGATTCTTTATCAGCGTGTTCTAATCTATCGATTCGCATAGGTCTCGTATGGAAACTCCACTGCGAGTTTACAACCTTCCCTAGTAAGGCTCCCACGAAAGACGAAGACAACAAGTCGTTTTTCCTCTCGTCGTTCGTTTCGTATTCGTTTGTCTTTCAGTTCGTCTTGCATTCGTCTTACGCAATAAACGCAAGACTTACACAAGTCAGATTAATACAAGACAAAGACGAAGACGAGACGAAGAAGAGAGGTCATATTTAGTCTTCCGTGGAAGCATTAAAGCAAGCAGTTTTAAACAATCGGTTTTCAGAATGGCGGCGACCCAATAAAAAAGTTATTCGCCATGTTTGGGCAACTTTAAGCTCTGCGATCCCGCTACCCGTATTGCCACTAACGCCACTTTGTAAGGCATCGGTCTTTTGTCTCCCCGTCTTTCTTGCATTCGTCTTACGTCGTCAATTAAAATGTATGTGTACCAACACAATGTCTATCTCAGCATCAGACGAATTCAAGACGAAGACGAAGACGAGACGGTCTTATTTCGTCTTTAGTGGAAGCCTTAGTCGCCACACCCAACCCCTTTAGAAAATGTTGATTCAATAGGAAGGACGTCGCAAGTTTAAATAATATTAAGATGTCACCATGACAACAAAATAGTTTAAATAAAAATAAATTTATAGAGATCTCCAAAATTATTACATTAATGAATATTTACTAATGATATTTACTAATTTAGAAATCATATAGCACAACAAGTATAAGGAACGTTGGCGAACACTTTTCTATAGTTTATACGTGGTAGATGAGTAGAATAACACAAGTATGCCATAATTCTTTTTTGAATCGTAGTCTTCACAAATGGCTGGATCCATCTGCAATAAATGAATATTGAAAATAAAATCAAGATGCATACGATTCATCTAATTTCGCAAATTTGAAAAGAACATTTATCATTTACTTCCTTATTCAATATTTTTTAAGGCTTCCACGACTTCCGAAAAATCGGTCGTCTTCGTTTGTCTTTCAGTTCGTCTTGCATTCGTCTTACGCAATAAAAAAGTTGTCAGATGAATTCAAGACGAAGAAGAAGACGGGACGGCCGAAATTTCGCAGCAATGGAAGCCTTAATATTTTTGTTCAGTTTCATCAATTTTTATTAATGAACTTGTTGAATACATGCAAAAGTAAGGCTTCCACGAAAGACGAGATAAGACCGTCTCGTCTTCGTCTTCGTCTTGCATTCGTTTTACGCAATGAAAAAATTGTCAGCACACTGCGTAAGACGAATGCAAGACGAGACGAAATACGACGTTTTGTTTTCGTCTTTCGTGGAAGCCTTATAAAAAAAGCTTATATTGACGTCTTCTGAATTTCTAAACTTACTCATATCCGTCTTCACACTTATCGACAGATCTGATTTGGAATCTTAAAAGCTTCTTGTCATTGAGTGGAATTTGATTTAAGATGCTCTTGAAAATGGCTTGAGCGATTTTCTTGTTGTCTGCGTACAGAGGTGTCAGCACACATTCTCCCGATGGATAAATGATCACCGTGCCGAATCCTATAACGTTTCCATTCTCGTCGTAGGCCACCTGAGCAAGAAAATAAGATTTTGTTTTTGCCGTAGAGGTAAACAATTGTTAAAGCTTTATGCCGCTATCTTTTGTAACAAGAGGTTTTTTAAATTTGGAATATCTGAAAAGCCAACCGGCATCCGAATCGGCTGCAGAAATCTCGGCAACTTCAGAGATTCGGAGACGAAATCATTCTTATTGTAAAAAACCCCAAAATTGTCAGTAAGACTCAAGATTCAAGGTTCAAGAACTGGTCTATAAGCGTGAAAAATTAGGATTTCAAATTAACAAGAACAAAGGTGTTAGATACAAAGTCGCCTCAGACGACCGGGACTCCATCAACATCGGTACAGCCGTTACAATAATACCAGCGGAAAGTTCGCGGCTACGCCGCGACTTCCACTGGCTTCCACTGGCTTTCGTTTAGAAATATTTGTAGTCGTTCTGTTTTTCTCTTATTAGTAAAACAATTTATTAGCAGAACGTCAAAAACCAAAAGAAATATACATCCCGTCCCGTATCCCTAGTATTCTTCGACCTCTTAAATATATGGTTTCGAAGCGCTCGGGTGGTCATGACTCCATCCCGAATATCAAAGTAAAAGACCCACGATCTTTTGAGTTATTCAATACGAGCTGAAAGACGAACGAAGACGACTTTCTGCTTTCGTTTTTCGTGGAGCATGGAGCACATTGATGCAAGAGTGAATATCAAGAAATGATAAACGGCCAGGTGTTTGGTCACCGATGAGCCAAATTCTTTGCAAAAAGCAATCCGATATGGAAACGGTCGGACTCTTCAAAGAAAGAATGGAAGCCAGATCATTACTTCTTGGAACACAATCGCAAAAGATAAGAAGAACTGGATCGCTCAGATCCCCGCTCAGACAACGTGAAATAAGAAAGGATCGGCTGAGCCATGATTTTGGTCTTCGGAGCCATCTGCTCAAATGGCAAAGCACCATTGGTCTTCGTTGATAAGGGAGTCAAAATCAACAAGGAACTTTATATTTCAGAAATTTTAGAGAAGTGTCTTATTCCTTGATCCAAAAACACTTCAAAGGACAACACTGGGTTTTCCAGCAGGATGGTGCACCCGCTCACACCGCCAAGATCCCTCAGGAGTGGTTCGCAACGCATTTTCCTGCATTCATTCGCAAGGAAGAATGGCCTGCTTCCTCGCCAGACCTACCTGAATCCCTTGGACTACTCCGTGTGGGGGATCTTGCAGAGCAAGGTCAATGCTCAACCCCATTCAAGTGTGATTGCTCTGAAGAAGACTTTGCTCAAGGAATGCGACAAATTGTCGGCCGATTACCTGCGTGCTACAGTTGATGCTTACCCGCGACGTCTTAGGGCTGTCATCCGCAAGCGAGGTTACCGCATGGAACAATATTAATTTATGTTTTTTTGTTATCATTTCAATAAACTTTTTGTTAATTCCCAAGTTTCTTTGATTTTTGGTTCCGGTTTTATAGCCGTAGCCGTTCTATCGTGTGCGGGTAATTAGCGGCCACCCTTACAGCTTCATCCTTTTGCACTAATCACGTTGTTGCGTTCCATAAGCGCGCATATATTGAAGTTTTCCAAATTTCCAAACTTACTGATTTGTAATCTTAAAAGCTTTTTGTCATCGAATGGAATTGGAATTTTCTATAAAATGCTCTTGAATATGACTTGAGTAATTGTGTTGTTATCTGCGTACAAAGGCGTCAACGCATTTCGAATCTCTTCGTAGGTGACCTGATTGAACAATATAACATTGTCTTTTTCGTAGAGATCAATTAATTTTTACTCGCTTGAAAAAGAAAAAGTGATATTCTACTACATATTTTTTTTTTTTTTTTTTTTTTTTTTTTTTTTTTTTTTTTTTTTTTTTTTTTTTTTTTTTTTTTTTTTTACATAAGGAATAAAGGAAATGCAAAAGTTGCAATTCAATTTTTCAAATGAACCATTTGTGCATATAAAATTAAAAAAAAACATGGATATGATCCACAGATTAGGCAGTTTTTATGTGAGCTACAGGTGATTTTTTTTTTTTTTTTTTTTTTTTTTTTTTTTTTTTTTTTTTTTTTTTTTTTTTTTTTTTTTTTTTTTTTTTTTTTTTTTTTTTTTTTTTTTTTTTTTTTTTTGAATAAATATAGCGCCGCATTCAAGACGGTGTAATAACTTCAAATCGAAACTTTTTTTTTCTGAAAATCAATTTTTGTTGTTGTTAAACATTTTGGTAGATTTTCAGAAAAAAATCGTTCGATTTGAAGTTATTACACCATCTTGAATGCGGCGCTATATTTATTCCCCACTCTGTAAATGCTGTTATACAGGGTGCGCCAAAATTACAGCGCCGCTACTTTGCGTAAACTCTGGCGCATGCGGAACGCTTTTTGTAGCGCACAGTATTATTTTTCAATTAATTATTTTGTTTTTAACTATTCCCGAAAATTTCAGCCAATTATATTAACTTTGAAGGTAATGGTGGCTGCTTCTTCATTCTGATCTTCAATTGTAGAGTGTACGAAGAAATGATTGAATTCTTCGGAGATTGTTAAAAAGCTAGGAGTCGGCAAATGGGTGGTGAATCGTACTCTCGTTCGCTTCAGGGAGCTGGGAACGTTGAACGACAAACGTAGAAGTGGTCGCTCGGTGTCTGTGACAACTCCAGATGCGGTCAAGGTCGTCAGAGACAGAATCAGAAGAAATCTGGAAAGAAGCATGAGAAAAATGTCCACAAAGCTTGGAATGAGTGCCAAATCTATGAGAAGGATTTTCAGAAACAAGCTGAAGATGATCCCGTTCCTGACTGACCGAAACAAAGCTTTACGCTTGAAAAAAGCCAGAGACCTCCTGAAGACACGCTTGTTGGCACGCATCTCAAGACGCTGTTTACAGATGTAAAAATTCTCACTGTGGAAGTCAATAAGAACGGCCAAAACAACCGGATCATAGCTGTCGATTATGAGAGTGCATGTAAGAACGGTAAAATCCTCAATAAAACTTCTCATCCGTCTTCTGTGATGGTATTTGGTGGTATCTGTTCAAATGGAAAAACGCCGTTGGTTTTTGTTGATGTTGGAGCCAAAGTCAATAAGGAATACTACATTGAGAAAATTTTGGTGTCGGAGGTGTTGTCCTGGTCCAAATCTCACATCGTAGACGGCGATTGGACTTTTCAGCAGGATGGAGCGCCGGCTCACACAACAAACTCACACAACAGTGGTGCGAGACCAATTTCCCAACTTCATTCCGAAAGATCAATGGCCCGCTTACAGCCCGGACTTGAACCCGATGGATTTCGCTGTTTGGGGATATTTGACCCAACAAGTGTCTACAAAAAATTATCGAAGTTTGGGAGCCCTGAAGACCGCTTTGACAGCTGCATTGGACAATTTAGACGCCTCATACCTCCGTGCCGTCATCGACTCCTACCCGAAGAGACTTCGAGCAGTCATTAAAGCCAAAGGAGGAAGATTCGACAATTGTTAATGCTATATTTTTTGTTATGTTTTAATAAACATTTTGGTTGATTTTCAGAAAAAACCTTTGATTTGAAGTTTTTACACTGTCTTGAATGCGGCGCTATATGTATGGCGCACCCTGTAGTGCCGTAAACTATCGCCTACATACTACATACATACATACCCCCCCCCCCCATTTCTATTTTGTAGTTCAAAAAGTGCGATTATCCAATCAAAACGCTGCAGAATAGCAAAACCCATTATACCTTTCCAAACCCAGCAGGATCTCTGAGAAGGTTGAGAATGTACTTTGACCTCTCGTATGGGTACACACTCTCATCGTACTTCAATATATCTTCATCAGGCACTTCTGTAGCATTTTTGATAAATACTCCATCCAATTTCAAGTTATCGGGAATCTGCATTTCCTCTGGTTTGTAGTACGAGACATACAAAACATGACCATTATTCTTGTGGCCGATCATCCGTTCCCATAGTCTTATAGATGATGGCATGCACTGGGCGACAGGATTTTGCGATGCATTTCGAAGTTGTTGTTTTATAATATATTCCGCCAATGCCATACTGTCCCTTCCCCTGTAATCGGGATTGACCCAGAAGAAACCTTGATATTGGTGAACCGAATCCTTGTGATGAGGCAATGGTGGAGTCATGATGTAGTGCGACGTGTGAATGATTGTGTTGGTCCCTTTGAGGCATCCAAAAACCAGATTGTATCGATCTTTGAAACAGCTTTTCCAGATATCCAAATCGCTTCTTTTGAAATTGAACCGTTGTTTTCCATACTGAAAAATCGATTATTTTTATATAATTATTTTATAAAATTTCATGATTTTAATAATGGCCGAATTGTACCCAGAAACTCGCTTAATTCTACAACAATTTCCATTATGCATTTCAAATATTTTCAAAGAAATTTACGAATTAAAAAGAAAATTTACTAAAATTAAAAATTAAAAAAAACTTTTGGAAACAAAAAAGTTCATCCTAATAATCTCCTAATTGGTCTATTTCAGCGAGTCCCCTTACCCTTCCCAAAATACATTATTAGCCCCCCCCCACCATTCAGCTTCCATACCAAATATTCAATACGGGCTCCCCTTCTGTCTAGAATAGTCAAATTATAAATATTTTGCAAATTCAAGCTCCGCCCAGAAGCGGCCAAAGTCCATTTTTTTTGTAACGCATTCAATAGTAACATTACACATGTTCAATATGTTCTTCTAAAGCTTCCAGGAAAGATGAAGACAAAAAGTCGTCTTTGTTCGTCTTTCAGTTCGTCTTGCATTCGTCTTACGCAATAAAAAGGTTGTCAAAACACTGCATCTGACGAATTCAAGACGGAGAAGAAGGCGAAGGTGAGACGAGACGGCCGAAATATAAAAAAAGTAAGGCTTCCACGAAAGACGAAATATGACCTCTCGTTTTCGTCTTCTTCTTGGATTCGTCTGACGCAGATAGAAAGTTCCGACTTTTTTATTGCGTAAGACGAATGCAAGACGAGACGAAAAACGGGGAGACGAACGACGAGACGAATGAAGACTTTTTATCTTCGTCATTCGTGGAAGCCTTATTTACTTCAACATTGATGTATTTGAATATAGGCAATTTCGAAATGTGAAAACATTTTTTAAAACCACACGAGACACCTTACTGTTTTTTGGTTTACACCTTACACTTTGAGGCACCTTTGTGTGTATAGTTCTACAGTATCCCAAGTGCCCAGGGACCTCCTAAAGATAGGGTTACGAAGCGTTCAGGTGGCCATGGCTCCAACCCGCATATCAAGAAAATGTCCTAGACTGACAGACAGACTGCCAATAAAACTTTTTTAACAATTGCTAGTATTATTCGAGTATATCTAATAACATTTTTAGAACAAAAAAATTGAAAAAAAACTCCAAAAATGGCTAAAAACCAGTGGACCCCCCAAACCAAGATAGCGCCGTTTCTATGTTAAACGCCGGCAATGAGAAATTTTTAATATAAAATTATTGTTGTTATTTTCGTTTTGCAACTTAATTTTCTACTGATTTTTATTCTTATTTTAATAAATTTTAATAACCATCTCCACTTACACCATTCATGAATTCGTCAATCAACTGTTCATTCGGATTCAGAATTATATCAACGTTGTGAATCGTGAGTTGTTGTCTTGGTTTCCCATCGGCAGTCAGAAATTTGCAGCGAACGGTTTTAGTGTACGTTGGTAGTCGACGGCAAAGTGACAGCGGTTCGAAAAACATTTTAGTAGAGTTGATTAATTGATTTTTAGCTTAGAACTATTGCGACGATTTAAATGAAATGACCAGTGAAGGTCACGGTGTTATGGATTCACGTAGTCAGACACGTTTGAATGACAAAATATCCTTTTTGACTAAATTAGAGGTGCATCCGCTTTTGAAGAAATCTTTCCGTACTCTTCTGTTGAGTATCGAAAAATATTGAATTTCCTTTCGAATTCCGACAGATTCCTTTTAGCGTCTATCATGGAACTCCTACCCGCCAAGGTGATTCAGCAGAAAACGAAAAAAAAAGATAATTAGTTGGCAAGCAGTGTGTGCACCCGGGAGTGTTACCGGGAATTTCCCGGGTTTTCCCGGAAGTATCGGGAAAATCTCCCGGGTAATTCCCGGTAATTGTCCCGGGATAGCTGTTTTTTTTTTTAATTAGGCGGCTAAAAACTTGAAAAATTAGTTTTTTCTTAATTAATTTGATTCTTAATCGTTTTTTAAGTTTAGTGCTTGAGGAGCTCGTTATGGACAATCAAACCGCTTGGTTAACAATGACAAAATTTTAAAATTGCGTTTATTAACAACAAAAAACAAAACAAAAAAAAGAAACATGTAAACAAAAAAGAAACTCAACAAAAATTTAAAACAATTATTGTGAGAAATAATCTTCTTCGTCCTCGTCTTCGTCCGACCATTGGCGTTAAAAATGTCCTCGGAATCATCCTCTTCCAGACGCATAAAGTCCTCTTTTTCTAAATCTATAATTTTTTTTTCGTTCTCCTCTCCGTTTTCGTCTTGATGCGATTCATCGTCAGAATCGGCATATTCTTTTAGAGGAACAACTCTGAAGATTTGGGTATAACGGAAAACATGAGTAAAATAAAAAAATAAATGAGTAATGCCGCGTTCAAAGTTGATTTCCAGGAGGAATTTCCTGGAAAAACGCTGTCCAAAGTGACCATTTTTTCCAGATTTTCCAGAAACTGTTGAAACGAGTGTTACCGTGGTTTTCCTCTTTCCTTCGAGACCACCGACCGTCGCACGATTTACGGCTATTTTTTAACGCAATTTTTTAAAGTTTTTAACGTTTTTTTTGCTACATTCGGCTGTTTTTTTCAGAATATTGCGATTCAAATAATGGATTATGACGAAGAAATCGTTGAAGAGGTGATGGGAAATAACGAAAACAATTCAAGTTCGTCAAAAATCGATCAACCGGAAAATCCGAAAATTTCAATTAGTAAATATGAAACTTTTAAGAAGGTGAGAAATAATTATTTCTGTTTTAAATTGTTTAATTCAGGTCAATTCGGCACAATGCCTTCGAGTGATTCATGCCGTAGCGGAAAATGAGTGCTTGTGGAATTTAAAAAATTCGAATTATAAGAATTCCAATTTTAAGCAAATGACATGGGCAAATCTTGAGAAAGACTTGTCGTTTTTTATTCTGATCATGGTAATTCGCTCATTTTATTAAATGTCAAACACCATAATTATTGCAGGCTACAATCTTAAGAAGGCTTGGAACTCCTTAAAGGGAGCGTACGACGCTGAAAGAAAAAGGGAGAACCAACCGAGTGGAAGTGGAGCGAAAATTGTCAGAAAATTCCCATTTTATGATGAAATGAATTTTTTAAAAGAGTCAATTATGGATAAGTCGCCACCACCGTATGCACATGTTCAGATATTGTAGAGTTACGGAGTTCTTTCAGATCATCGGATTCGTCGACGAGCGTAATCAAAAGAGTTTCAAAAATTGAAACGCAAAAACGTAAAAGACAGCGGATCGATGCACAAGATGATGATGAAAAGGAGTACAAAGAGTTTATGAAAACATCCACGGAAATTTTGAAGAAAATCGAAGAACGAAATAAAGCGAAGACTGAGGAGTTCGCATCGGTCACAAATTTACTTGTGGAAACGTTGAAATCAATCGATGCGACTTCTCAACTTCAACTTCAGGGAGAAATCGCTTCTATATGTCGTAAATATTCAAAAAAAGAAAACAATTTGTCAAGTTTCAAACCTCCATTCCCTCACTTGGACCCTGATGACTCATTTAATTCTGGTGATTATTTTTGAGATAAAATTTAAGTTTAATTCATTTATTGTCCAATTTAATTTTAACAATAAAATGCTCAATTGAAAACTATAAATCAACTGCAGCAGAAACTTCATAAGTGCATCTCTTTGCTCTTTGGCATCTTTATACGGGTGAGAGGGTGTTTCGAAAACGATTGTGGGCGGGTGGTCATCTTCCGAAATTAAATCGTTGTGAAGGCGGATCAATGAATCGAAATATTCTGAAAAAAACAGCGAATGTAGCAAAAAAAACGTTAAAAACATTAAAAAATTGCGTTAAAAAATAGCCGTAAATCGTGCGACGGTCGGTGGTCTCGAAGGGAAGAGGAAAACCACGGTAACACTCGTTTCAACAGTTTCTGGAAAATCTGGAAAAAAATGGCCACTTTGGACAGCGTTTTTCCAGGAAATTCCTCCTGGAAATCAACTTCGAACGCGCATAATATTCAAATAACTCAATCAGACGGTTAAGCTGAGCAATGTGTGAACACTCCTTTACAGTGAGCAATAGTTTTTTCAAATTTCAGTTATAATTCAAATTCTCGGGAAATACCCGGGAAAACCGGGAAATTTCCCGGGTAACTCCCGGGTAATTCTCGGGAAATACCCGGAAAATTCCCGGGAGATCCGCAACTTTCCCGGGAGTGTTACCGGGAATTACCCGGGAGAGTTTCCCGGATGCACACACTGGGGGCAAGTATGGTGAATACTGTGGGTGACAGAAGACCTGGACTCCCAGCGTCTGGAGCTTTTGGCGGGGCTTCAAAGCGGTCTGCGGTCTTGCGTTGTCATGCACCGTCAAAACGTGAGAAATGTGAGAAATGAGTTCACCAAACATTGGCACTCTTCCACATTCATGAAGATGATCAGTGATAATTCTTTGAGAATGCTTGAGAGTCGCCGCAAGCTCGCGTGACGTTGCTCTTGGTTCTTCTTCCAGCGCTCTCGTGATATCCGCGTCAATATCCACAAGTGGATAATAGGATGCCATGGATTGTAGTTGTCTTCTGCAAACTTTTCGAACCAAAATTTGATGGTAGTGTAGGAGACATAGTTCTCGCCTAACACGTAACACAAGTTACGACAAGCTTCGCTGCATTTGCGACATTGGAGAAACTCGTACAGAAAAGCATTTCTAAGAACATGGCGATCAGCAATGACGAAGCAAAAAAGTTAAGAAGACTTTTCGCTCAACCTTATAGAACAAAGATAAAATTATAAATCAAATAGTCCAATGAGCAAAATGGTTTTATTCTGCATCACCTGATATCTCCCGGGGGTCTTCGAGCTAAAAGCATTATTTTGCTTGCGTTGCGTATTTTCAGGATGCTGACTATTCTTAAGAGGCGCTCTTAAGAAAAACCTTTCTCGCGTACTAGCACAACACAGTATAAACAACTGTTCAACACGTTTCGAAGTGATCGGATCAGCTCCGATCACTCGTGCTGGGTCGTTTCATGACTTCATCTGCTTTTTCAGTTTTGTTGTCTTATAAAAATAATCGGTTTCAAACGCATTCGGAGCGTCGTCTTTATTTCTGAATAAAGTAAGTGAAATAGAAAAACGAACACTCTTTTTTTTTCAATAAGCAATATAAATCAACTTTTTTTTTGTAATTTTTTTGAGAAACAAGTAGGGGAGAAAGGTCACATGAATTGTGATTTAGTGCAGAAACAAAGAAGTAATGAGAATAAGTGAAAACAAGAAACGCAGAGAAGAGGGAGATAATATGCATATTCCGAAACTAAATACTCAGTATTTTCATTTCGTATTTTTATGGTAATGGTAAGAAATGGGTAGATAAATCGGACGAGAACCACAAATAGAAGGCAAAGGCGAAAAGAAACAATGAAGATAAAAGAATGAAAAATGGAGTGATTGATTAAACAGAAAAGGTTGCTTGGTTTTTAAGTTCAAAAAGCTGCAAAAATTGGACCTGTTCAATCATTCACCAGACATGGTTTTGGACAACAAGAGATGGGATAAAATACGATGAAAAATCTGAGTGAGAAGTTGACGACCGGCTTCATTCCAATCGATTCCTTCTTGGGATTATGGAAAGTGATTGGTTTGAATTCTGAAATTGCAGAAAATAAATATTGATTCGTTGAATGAGCAAGATGAATAATTTTGAATTGTAAAACATTGTTTAGACAGATTTTCAGGAGCACAGGCGTACCAGTTTAACCAAGTTATCTACTTAAAAATTTGTTTAAAAATTATATAAAAACAAGAGAAAATTGAGAAAATTAATGGAAAACTCAAACCAACATTTTAGCCTCCTTTCGGTGCTAGTCTTTAAGTTTGAAAATTTGGCCGAAAATGCTCATGATTAATTAATTAATTTCGAACAGAACATGAACTATAAAAAATTATTTTGAACTACTTCAGTTGTTGCTATATTTCATAAGATTTCAAGCTGGCATTATACAGAGTTGTTTTTGGGGGATTGAACCAGAAGAAGAAGAAGAGTTCCGGGACGACAGATAAATGACTCATATTTGAAAACGATATTGGGGCTATTATCTGAGCCCAACATAACTGAATTCATTGAGATATTTAACTGAAGATCCTTTTTAAATATTAATTTTTGGAATGCAATTTTTGGAATAATTTTTGGAATTGGTTCCTGGTCGGCGTTGATGACAGACCATGGGCCGACAAAAAGCTAGAAGAAACGGAAAATTACTTTGCAAAACAACGAGCCGAAAATGTGTGAAGGTTTCAGATTTCTTGAATTGGTTAAATAAAATATAAGCCAACATAATAGAAAAAATCGGGAAAAATACTCACTCTAAACTGATAATTCACGTATTCATGTCCGAGATCATATCGTCATTAACCGCAATGATTTCTCCTGTATTTCTACTTTTTTTCATTACGAGTTGAGCTTTTTCTTTAGCTATATGCTCAATTTCTAGAGAAGAAAGCATTTTCAACGAAGGAGAACTCATAACGGCTTCATGACGATCCCACACTGCTAGTCAGCTACTGTCGGTTGCATACTGGCTATCAGTTGGACTGCACGATGCCGAGTGTTCCAGGTAGTTGTCATCATTCTGGCCGTCGTCGAAAATGTCGCCGTAAAGTTGCCAGAAGAAATGACCCCCACCGAATGAAAATCGCTTATTAAAGGTGTTACGGACTCGCACTTGTTCGATTACATCAACTCCCATCAGCTGAAATATGACAAGGTGAAAAGATAGGATGAGTCTGGAACATTTTTAAGCATTGCATATAGTATTCCATTGATCAATTCTTACTATTAACTATCTTCCCAGATATTCATATTCAGAGTAAACCGAGCGTTCACTCTTTTTAAATGAATTGTCTATTCCATCAATATTTGGCCTATAATAACTAGACGCCACTTACCGCAAGTTGAGGAATCAGGAGCAAGATTTGAGAAAGACGAGAAGCGGCAGCCATCGGTTCGGAACCTTCCAGAAGAAATTGGAAGAGAGCTGTGTGAACACGTTCACGCAGCAAGCGGATTGACGATTCGGCTTCCGAAGATAGACCGTGGGCATCTGAAGAACGTAAACTTTTAACTCCCAATCAGCAGTCTTGTCTGGATTTCCGCTATTAATGATTTTCGGACTTAAGAAGCAGACTTTGATTTTTAAGGCTAAAATCGGATCCCATAAACACCACTTAATCAAAACATTAGTGCTTGAAACAAAATAGAGATCAAGTCGATAAAAATATATTAGTCAAATGTTTTTGTCAGGCTCATTCGAAAACTGGGAAAATTGAAAGGTTCAAGGTTTCATCCAATTCTATTTTTAACATATTTACGTATTGCCTTGTGATTCTCACCGGAAACAGTTTATTTCGGTGTAGTTTGAATTTTTCGTGACAGTAATGTAATAAACTGACCGATCGCTAACTGATAATAGCGAGTTTTCACGGAAAACATTGAGTTAAGAATAACGATTTTCGGAAGTGTTGCCCGACAAGATAACAATAGTATTCAAATTTCCACATTTTTTCAAAGTTAGGTTATTGGGAAATGCAAACAACCGATTTCATTTAATATCTTAAAATACAATGTGATAATCAGAGTCGGCAACGATGAATGGAGTATGGGCCAGACTGACGGATTTGATTTTTAAGGAAATGTTTAACCAGTAATTTATTGTTAAATGTATTTCCTTAAACGCGCGGCTTGAAGAAACACTCATGATAATACATCCACTTTTTTTTTTATAAAGACGCCTTCGGATGACATCTCTATGCAAAGTTGGTCTCCACAAATTCTAACGCCCACTTACCAGGGTTAAGCACGATAAGAGCCTTGAGAAGCACAATCTCCTTAGCTCGCAGGCAGAGTGGTTTCAGCTCACATTGTGTCCATTTGCTCAACGATTGAATGGTTTTCCAGTTGAGGAACGAAGTGGACGGTGGCATCTGGTGAGCCAATAGAAAAGAGTTGTTACACAAGGGTATTTGTGCGTCAGATAGGCAGAAAGAGAATTGGACCCCGAGCTCCAAAAGGACCAATGGGGAACAGCACGCACGCAGGAGGGAGGTCTATAAAACCTAATTTTACCAATCAAATCGGCTTCCGTGTTTTCTTACCTTATCCTGCGTATGATGAACGTCTCCAATTTCAGCAGTCTGACGGCACCAGTCAATTGCCCAAGTAACCAGCCGACGTTCCGTGTCGTAACACAACTGCTCGTCGGCCTGTCGAGTCGCTCGATAACTCATTTCTGAGCGAAAACCGTCAAGAAGTTCTGGTTCTTCGAGAAGATTCTGGAGAGATGGCTGGACAAAATGAAGGGATGAGAGCTTTGCGTTGCCGTCCGAAGACGTTTTGTCAATGAGTTGAAGCGACGAAATCAACAAGCGATTGTCAGACTTTGCACGCTTCGCCTCGATCTAAAAATATATAAGTGTGTATTGATTTGCGACGAAGCTGACTTTCTCACTATATTTCTTCGTACATTTTAGGATGGGAGAAGTGTTCGCTTTTATACGGCAGTTTATATCCGTAACTTCATGCGTTGAAAAATAACCCAACATTTATTGAAGTGTTCCAACACCCCCCCCCCCAAAAAAAAAAAACTGAGTGTACATATGTTAGAGTTGTTATCTTTTTTTTTGATTTTCCTCTTTGCTTAACGGGAGTCTTATATTTGAATGTAATATAGGGTTTCTAGACCCCCAGAATGAGTTTTCTTTCTAGCTTTAACTTCGCAACCGTTTTTTCTGCCATTCGTACACTCTATTGAACTCCTCACGTCACTGTCTTTTCTCTGCCTGTTTAAATCATTCCACATTTTGTTGGTTGTAAGCACTCGTCGGTGCTCTCTATTTCCGGCATGGAGACCAACGAGACAGCAACACCGCCAGACCACTTCAGCGCAACGCATGTGAAATGAAGCATAAAGGACAATAGTGGGTGTGGCAGAAAAGAGATCAAAAAATGGGTTGGAAGAAGAGACAAAGAACATGATCTGTTGGTTGATAATAATTGGAAATCCACAGATTCGGAAATTCATTCACTGTTGTCATTAAAGGAGACCAGGCAGGGATTTTTACTCTGAATCGGATCTACGAAATTACGAGATATATTGTGGCGCTCCCCACTAAAATTTTATAACAGCATAGCGTAGTTTTTGTGGAATTGTGGTGGCTTTTGATGTCTTGACCCACAATTAACACTCGCAATTTTTTCCCATTTAGGCAAAACATGAGTTTTTAATTACAGTTCCATTGATTTAGCAGATACTTAAGTTTATTATTAAAATATACGCATCTTCCCAATAAAATACTTGGAATTTGTGTAAAAGCTGAGACTGCATTCTTTGCAACACTTTAAAAGTTGATTGTAAAGGAATATTTTCGTTTATATTCCGAAACATGTATAATAATTTAAATAGAAAAATAATACTTTCAAAATACAAAAATTCAGAATTTGCGTAATTTTCGAAGTAATCTACTTATTATTAAGCGAATAGTTCTGTCTGTCTGTTACTCTGTCCAAGACGTTTTTTTGAATAACTCAAAAGATCGTGGGTCTTTTACTTTGATATTCGGGATGGAGTCATGACCACCCGAGCGCTTCGAAAACATATATTTAAGAGGTCGCAGGGTACCAGGGATACTGTAGAACCGTACACCCAAATAGTACAAAACTGTTTTAAAATTGATAAAAACAGCCAAAATTTTGCAGATATATCAGTTGACATGTCCGTATATCACATGTAAAAAATCAGCTTGATATCATTAAAACTGCAATTTTTATGAACATTGTTTTCCAACGTTTTTGGAACATCACTATATTATTAAGCGAATAGTTCTGTCTGTCTGTTACTCTGTCCAAGACGTTTTTTTGAATAAATCAAAAGATCGTGGGTCTTTTACTTTGATATTCGGGATGGAGTCATGACCACCCGAGCGCTTCACATTCGTATATTTAGGAGGCCGCAGGGTACTAGGGTTACTGTAGAACCGTACACTCTAAATCTACAAAACTGTCCTAAAATCGATAAAAAAAAGAGAAAAACAGAACGACTACAAATATTTCTAAACGAAAGCCAGTGGAAGCCAGTGGAAGTCGCGGCGTAGCCGCGAACTTTCCGCTGGTATCCTTTATACGAACATTCAAAGAGGGTTTCAAGATGTCGGTTTTTTATTCATGAATTTTATTGTAATTTTTGTGTGAATTTTCCAAATTTCCATGTTAAGACAGTTCCTTTAAACTTTTTTGAGAAATTTTAAACCAACTTCTTACAGTATGATCATAGATCTCATGATTTCCTCCATCGTCCGTATCGTCTCCATCGTTCTTCTCCCTCTTTCGCTTTGTCAGCTTACGATCCATTTTTACCGCTGAAAAAAAAACGGTAAAATAATTTTGAAGGAAGTAAAAGTGAATTACTAACCATCCATTTTCATTCCAACAGACAGGCAACGATGGAAACGACAGTAGCGACAAGCGTTACGGCCGGCTAAAAAAATAATATTTAAATTGGCGAGAAATCAGGTTCTTCGTAAATTCAGATATCGGAAAATCAAAAGGTTCAAACTTACCTGAAATTATTTCTTTTGAAATGGCCAAAATTTTAGTAAATGTTTTGTTTCACGAACTATAGGAATTAAGGATGTAGGTAAAACAACCTTATTTAGTTATTTGTTCCTGTTATTCGCGAAAAATGGAACAATAACCAAATGCGCTAAATGAATACGGATGGAATGAGAAAATAGTAAGATGGATCGTTGATTCACGAGCATTGACAGTCGATTGTTTATTTGTTTTCCCCTCTCTTCCTCATTTATCTCCATTTCCAGTCATTTTCATGTCATGTGTGCTCATGATCACATTTAGTTTACTTTGGGGTGATGTCATTAAACGAGCGGAAAACATAAGAATCGGGGATCTTTGAGGTTCGAAAAAGTGAACGAAAAAAGTCTGATTTGGAGATATTAAGGAATTAGAATTTAGGGCTTGCAAAAAACTTGTTCGGCTTGCAAAATGATGGAATTGCAAAAAAAAACTAATTAAAGAAAATAGGATAATTCAATTTCCGTCAAGCCTGAAATTTAATTTTTTTTCTTGTTTTCAACACTTGCATGGCTGTATAGTTTTTTACGGTTTTTTTTTAATTCCATCGATATTATTGTATTTTAGTAGAAATTATCATGTTTTAATTTCATATAATTATAGGAAGAAATTTATACCACATCAGAAATAATGTTGAGAATTTTTTACAGCCTATTGATCTGAAAACCTTATCTTTGAGAATTCTATATTAGGAAATTTTATGCGCAAACTTGAAAATTTTAACTACACTTTTGTAGCTTAATTTTTTTCCTTGCTGTTCTAGGTTTTGTGAACTACAAGAATATAATTCGAAGTCATGTAAGTAATGTATTTTGTAGGAAGCAGCACTATGCATCTCCGATATTTTCCGGCTGTAGAGACCATAAGACTCCTAAACTGATTCTCAAAGTAAGGAATTTTCGACTCAACACACTGCAAAAACGGTACCCTTTTGTCATTATTACCGCAGAATTTTCATTTAACTTACCAGTAGAAATCGAGCAGTTTCCACCGTAGCGGCACACGTAGTTTAGTCTACTCTTGACGGTTCGCCAGAAAAAACACTTGCATCCGTGACATGCGGCAACTCCGTAGTAGAGGTGCGAACACGCGCGGTCACCACACACAACGCACTGAAAATGGGCTTCGATTGAAAATGGACTTAACTCAAATATTGGATATAAGGTAGGCTACAGTACCAAAAAAGAACTTTACCCTCGCCACCTTCCATCGCCACATTAACAATAAAAACGAGTTAAACAGACAGAAACGGAAAAAAAAGAAACACAATGGTTAGAGAGTGGGAAAACTGAGGAGCCGTAGAGAAAACGAAACACTTCCGGTGATAAAAAAGAAGAAAATCAAGAAGTGTGAGAATAAAAATAGACACGAATCTCGAAGTGGAGATAAATTATCAGAAAGGGCATTCAAATGCATCGCATTTATTGAAACTACATTTTCCTGTAGCCTGCTGTTATGAAAAAGGAAAGAAAATGGAAGCGATAACAGTTTCGATAGAAACGAAGATCTCAATACTTGAAACTTGTGAAACTTAATTAAATTAAATGTTTGCTTGTTGTATCTAATAATAATTAATGCAACACATCAGAAAATCGAATCATTCCACTTGCCGGACGTCCAAAAAGCAAATGATTGCACATCTCGATTATAAAAAATGCAGATGAAAGAGAGAAACGTGTCAGAGACTGGTGCAATTTTGCAGGCACTTGACTACGATTCCCGTTACTGCGCATTTCTATTCAATAATGATAATATCCCCCGCAAAACCTACCTGGTGCCTCAACGCGGCGCGGGGGTGAACGGCTCTCGTCACCTGCCGGCCAAACCAGGAGGTCGTCTACTCAAAAGGCTAGCAACCCGAGGATGATGCCCAACCCCCAGCTCTCACACGTACGAAAAAGAGAGTCCGGAGCGGCACAGATGGAAACACGAGCTCTAAGTGCACCGGAGCAACCGGCGACCTGAAGGGACCTGCAGAACAAAACTGCAACTGGTCCCAAGCCGCACAGGACCGAAACAAATGGAAAGAGACGTGTGCCCGGCGCTGAGAACATCCCCAGCCGACTACCGGGCGTCCAAGTATCCAAGTAAGTAATGATAATATTTATGTGGAATTTTGTAATTTACAAGAAAGGTGGAAGTATTATGAGTAAAATTCTTAGCAAACAATAAACTAAAATGATTAATTGAACCAGCATAGCCCGGTTGATCAAGTGGGAGAAATTAAAGTAACAAGAAGGATATTATCTATGTTCATTGCTTAAGGCGACAATTTCTTAGAAATTAATATTCCATTCCATTGTGACAAGTTTTCATGTAAGAAACAATCAGAAGACGGCCCACATATATTTAAACATTAAGATTGTATGGACAAAGTTGCGAGTGGAAAGGTCTTAGATATACAGCTAATGTGCGAAAGTGATAATGACAGATTATTATGTTTTTCGTTGAGAAACGAGGAAAAATACCTTACCTTTATTCAACGACGTCATAACATTTAAAGGAGCAGACTATATTTCGAAAAGCGACACCCACCGCGCTGCACAGTTTCCTTACGCGTGTTTTCAAATAAATTTCCATTCTACGTTGCTTATTGAGTACCTGACTTAGAAACCACTAATGTTCATGAAAAGCACAATTGCATTTTAATGCAAAAAATGCATTTTTTTTGCATTAAAATGCTTTTCGTGCTTTTCATGAATAACCCCATTATTATTTCTTCCGAGTAAACGAAACAGAAAAACCTATTCTCTGAAATCGAACTGCGAAGTATTAAAATAACTTTTCTGTGGAAGCTAGATTTTAGGTTTAATTGTGTCAATCTATAATTGTATTAAGTTGTAGAAGTTAGGGTTTCAAAATGGAGCATTTTTAGAATCTTAACATTTTAAGAGAGCATTATATTCGTAATGTGTTCAATGAATTTTAGTTGCTCGTCTACGTTAGTGCTAGATCCCTTACGCCTTTTCTGGTCTTATCGGAATACAATTCAAATAATATTTTGTATGGAGATTTTTCATTCCGAAATGTAAAATTGTCGTTTTGTTTTCTGCAAGAGTGAGCCTCCACTTTGCACTCCATTCAAATTTTTTTATTTTTGAATTTTCAGGTTTTCGAGAAGCTCATTTTCTCTGGAAAATGATATTCCTGAATCAGTTTTTCTCGAAACGGCATTAAATTGTATTAATGTTTTCAAACCCCTTTTTCCTGTTTTTGTTCGGGTTTTTATATGTACCTCTGCGGAGAAACTTGAAAAATTGTTCAGGTATTCGTTATGTTTATTCTCCAATCGTTTTTTTAATGCCCTTTTCTATTTGCATTGCTACATATTCTCATTGATTATCCTTCAAAAAATGCTTTGGGATTTTGTCCACATTGTCCTACTACGAATAGTTTTGCCTCTTTATTGGTGAATTTTTGATTTCTTTTTAGTTGAAAATATTATTTTATGCAGCTCCTTTGCATAATCATTTTAAACAATTCCAGAAATAGTATTTTATTTGAATAATCAAGAAATGCGCGCCGGCAATTACGCGCAGTCTTGAGCTTATCATCTTTTGCAGCATTCATCGTTGAATCTAGTTTAATTCAATAACCGATATTACCGGAATAAAACTCACAAGAGCGCCAACGGCTGCTTTCTCTTTGATTATGGGCGGCGAGGGCGGGGGACGTTCCTCGGTAGCACGTTGGTTTGAATTTGGCTGAGCATCTCCAGACATTGTTTTTAGACGGTTGACAAGCGAATGTTTGAGTTTTTGAGGAACTCTTCAGAACACACCGATCACGATAACCAACGCACCGAGATCGATTTGACGACGAGGTTGTGTTTTGGGGGAAGGGGGAATGAGAAGATGTTTTCGTGGATGTTGGTGATGATGACTTTCGATTGTTATAGTTTGGAGAACGCGGGGTTGACAGACTCCACCTTCAAAATTTTCGGATATTTATTTGAAATTTATGGAAAAAAAAGTTTAGAATTAAAAGTAATGAGTATGATGCGATTGAAAAAATTTGAAAGTGTCTATTTGCATAACTGTTTATCCTGTTGTCTGAATGCTGCTCTGGCTTTTGGCTCTCAGTACGCTTAATTCATTTCCAAGCACTGATGTGACCCTATAATTAAATAACGAAAAGATGAAGTGCTCAGAAGTCCGAGCACGCCGTTGTCTGTATCTCTTTCCTTTTCTTTATATCAGATCAGTGTCCATACACTTTCAGTCTATATTCAATCACAAAATACTTCACAAAAAAAAGATTATAGCTTCCGAAATTTTGAAACCCGCGTGAAAAAGTTCCAAACAAATGGTAACAAATAATAGGAAACAAATAGTGCTAAAAATTGAGAGGTCAATAAAAAATCATGGAGGAAAATGGGCTCCAATTAAATGTTGTGACAGAAGAATGCCATGAGAAGAAGAAGAAGAAGAACAAGCGAAACGGAGGAAAGGAATATGAAATATAGTCAGGGGGGGGGGGAGAATTGGGGAAGGAAATGAGAGATGAAGAGTCAGCCGCAAGAAAAAAAAAGAAAACTGTGTGAGGGCAGAACAGGGGACCGCCTCTCCGTGGAATTGTATCTCTTATGATAAAGATACAATTGAAAATAGAGAGCGCAAAAATAGAGACTGTCAGTTGAAAAGGAGAATCATTGGAGACACAAAGAAACTATAGGGAATCTCTAGTGATATGGGTGGAAGCGACTGGTAGAAACTATTTACTAAAAACAGCGTTTCGAAATAGTTTTTTTTTGCTTCGAGCCGTCACCAGTAATAAGAACAGGAACTGAAAAGCGCCATATTGAAAGATTACAGATGGTCTTTCATTAGAATGACGTAAAAGTTATGCAAAATGGAAACAGGCCAGCAGTCTTCTGTCTTAACGCTAATAGAAAACTAGCTGCTCTTTGTGGGAGAGTGGCTGCGAAGGTTCAGCCGCCTTTCAGCAGACAGGGCTTTCTTCAAAATAAAACAATAAAACATGAAACAAAACGAGTTTTTCGCAAACAATTTTCATTTTGAAAAGAGTCATGTGCCGGACCCCTTTTTGTCTGGATTTCAAGAAGAATTTCTTTAAAATACCTGAGGCACAATGGGCAAAAAGAACATATTAGCCTAATTTTGGAATTATGATCACTGAATAGAGAAGCCTCATGCTTTCGCAAGTTTTGCGAATCAATAATGACTTCTGAAATTTAAGGCTTTCACGACGAAACAAGTCGGACGTCTTTCGTGGAATCCTTTCGTCTCGTCTTCATTCGTCTTTCAGTTTGTCTTGTGTCCGTCTTACGTCGCCAATAAAAATATATGTGTACCTACACTGTCTATCTCTGTGTCAGACGAATACTAGACGATGACGAAGACGAGACGGGACGGTCTTATTTCGTCTTTACTGAAATGGATGCTAAAATTATTTTCTCAAAACCCGATTTTAGTTTTACCAAAACAATAGAAACATTGTTGACCAAAGACAACGTATTTCAGCATAAATTCAAACTTTTTTATTACATTTCTGCCGAGAAATATTAAATCCCAATTGACCTTTCTCGATTCGCATTGGTAGAGATGGGGGCGGGGTCGTGGGCTTCCTGGAGTGCCCAGAGCCAAGGGGCGTTCCCCATTTTTATCTATTTACGCGATTCTCCGTTGCAAATGTGTCTGCGTTTCTTAAGATTTGATTTTCTGCTCTTTTGGTGTTTTACTTCTTGTAAAAATGTTTTAGAAGGGAAGTGCGTAAGGAAGCAAATATTCGTTTATTAAATATTTGAGCGATGCATTTGACGACAAAATTAAGGCTTTCATTTGGGCAACATTTCGGCCGTCTCGCCTCATTTTCGTCTTGAATTCGTCTGACGCAGTGTGTTGACAACTTTTTATTGCGTAAGACGAATGCAAGACGAACTGAAAGATGAACGAAGACGACGTTTTGTCTTGCGTGAAAGCCTTAGTAAAAATAACAAAAATCGGTAAAAAGCAGAGAAGGGCGGAATTCCGGATTCCAGATTCCTTGAAAAGAATTTTCCGTTTTCCGGATTCCAGATTCTTAGATTCCATTAAAAAAATTTTTCCGTTTTCCGGATTCCAGATTCCGTGAAAAATTTTTTGCCGTTTTCCGGATTCCGGATTTTGAGTTCCCAAAATCCAACTCCGCCCTACTCTGGTAAAAAGTCAATGAGTGAGTAGGAAAATCCTGTTAATTGCAGGGGGTTTTGCCATTAAAAAATAATCGGATCTCTTCCAGTAACAAGGAAATATTTTCCTTTTTTTCTCTTCGGGTTTCACCTGAAAAGACTGATCAGTGCAAGACCAGCTTCAGAACTCAGAATATTTGTCGTGAAAGAGAACGTCTTGCCATTCATTAGAGTAGGGCGGAATTGGATTTTGGGAACTCGGAATCCGGAATCCGGAATACGGAAAAAAATATTTTTTCACGGAATCTGAAATCCGGAATAAGGAATGTAAAAAACGGCGGAATCCGGAATGCGGAATGCGGAAAACGGAATTTTAACCATTAATGAGAGAATCAAATGATGTAAATGCGCTCTGTTCGCAAAAATTTTTGCGGGAGTTCAAAAAAGTATACTTTTCACAACAATTGAAAATAAAGCATTAAAACACATAGTTGGGCGGAATTGGATTTTGGGAACTCGGAATCCGGAAAACGGAAAACTGAAAAAATTTTTTTCACAGAATCCGGAAAACGGAAAACGGAATGAAAAAAACGGCGGAATCCAGAATTCCGCCCTACTCTGCTTGCCATGGGGCCACAGCAATTCATATAAATGCCAATGACCGCCATTTTATGGTTTGTTTAGCAACTCTTGCTTAAAATTTCAATACAAAATGTTAAATTCCCCCGCTCCTAACAAAACAAACGTTATTTTCAAGAATGGCGAACTTAAAAAAACCTTTCATTTTTATTAAAAATCCTTAACTGCAATCTTTTTTTCATGGAAAATGACATATGTTTGAACGAGATGGACGGCCCATAAATATCTTTTTGTATGATTCTTCGTCTTCTGTTTGCTTAATATCTGTCGACCATAAACGAGGGTCATGAGACGATAAATGGATTGGAAGGACGGAAGGGAAGATGAGGTGATGGAAATGCGAAAAGGGTTGATACGAGGGAGAAGTGATAATAGACGAATTCCGCGGTCTGACTCCTGATGTCGTCGTGATGAATTGGTTACGTTTGCTGAGTTGTTCTTTGAACGTTTTCTTTTATTTGTTTCATTCAAGTGTTACTTATCTATGATATACAAATCCGTCCCCCATGATAAACGGATAGGAAGTCATTGGGGGGGGGGGGATGTACAGGGTGCGGAATAAATAATAGGATGAGATTTTGCGGCAGGTCTGGCGCCGGTATACCGTTCCCGGCGCACACAGTGATTTTTATTTATTTTTATTTTGCTTTTTTGTTTATGTTTTTCTAGTTTTTCCTTAATTTTATTCGAATTTCAGTCAATGGTGGCTGCATCTCCGTATATACTCTCGATTCATATTGCAAGAGAATGGGATTGTCTAATTCTGAAATTGCAAAAAAGCTGAAAGTGCATCATCCTCTGATCTATCGGACTGTGACTCGTCACCAATGTCTTGGAGCACTGAAAGACAAGCCTAGATGAGGTCGTCCCACTAATGTCACGACTCGTGAAGCTGTCAAAAAGGTACGTTCCAGGATTCGCAAAAATGCAGCAAGGAGCATGAAACCGATGGCTAATGATATGGATATGAGTTAAACGTCTATGAGGAGAATCGTCAAAAACCAGCTGAAGATGACCCCTTATCGTATCCAAAACGCTGATTTTTTGACTGAGAAGAACAAGGCTCACCGCATGCAAAAAGCACGTAACCTCCTGACTGACACGCGCACCGGCACGCACCTTCCCACAGTCTTTGCAGATGAGAAGTTGTTCACGATGGAGGCTAAAAAAAATGACCAAAACCATCTGATCTGCGCCACAGACTTTCAGTCGGCTTGTCAGAATGGGAAAACCTGAAAACCGCTTCTCATTCCAACAGGATTCAGCTCAAGCTCATCGGGCCAAAGAAACACAACAGTGGTGCAAGAACAATTTCCCCGAGTTCATCACTTCTGCAGAATAGCTTGCTTCTTCGTCGGATTTGAATCCAATGGACTATGTCGTTTGGGGTGCTTGACCCAGATGGTTTCCACGAAAAACTACTGCAGTTTGGGAGCCCTGAAGATTGCGCTTCTGAAGGTCTGGGGTCAACTACCTGCGTGCCGTGGTCGACTCCTAGCCGAAGAGATTGAGAGTTGTGGTGAAGGCGAAAGGATGAAGATGCGAAAAGTGTTAATTTTATTTATTTTTATATTGTTTGAGTAAACTATTGTCCAAGTTTCATATCGATTCCACTTTTTTTGCAAAAGTTATGGCGTTTGAAACCCATCCTATTATTTATTCCGCACCCTGTAGGTGGTCTTGTTAGACATTTGACAATAAGGTGAGTGCACAAAAGGGTTATTTATTCCTGTTCTTCTGTAATACTCTTAAACATGTGAAAAACGACATTTTTATACGCTCTGTAATTTCTTGAATTAAATCATTGAAATTCCCATATTTTTGTTTCAATTTCATTAAAATAGTTGTATTTTTTCTTCTTATTCTGTTTCCAGAAACTTTGCAAATTGCTTAAAACATTCTAAAAACTAGTGCGGCATGTTTCATTGATTTGACGAACATAAAAGCTACATGAGAAACGAGAAGGCAACAGGCTTCCACTAAAGACGAAATAAGACCGCCTCGTCTCGTCTTCGTCTTGAATTTGTCTGACGCAGAAATAGGCATTGTGTTGGTCAAGTAAAATATGTACATTGCGTACACAGTACCAAACGTATTTATTGCGTAAGACGAATGCAAGACGAACTGAAAGACGAGACGAAATACGACTTTTTGTCTTCGCCTTTCGTGGAAGCCTTAGAATAGTTTAATCCGCATAATAACTGATGATCAGTTCAAAAAAGTGTCAGCGAACTTGTAGAAAAGGCTTCCACAAAAGACGAAACAAATCAGTCGTCTTTCAGTTCGTCTTGCGTTCGTCTTACGTCGTCAATTAAAATACACGTGTACCAACACAATGCCTATCTCTGCGTTAGACGAATTCAAGACGATGACAGAGACGAGACGAGACGGTCTGATTTCGTCTTTCGCGGAAGCCTTACTTGTAGATGCTAACAATTCTTCTGTAACTAAGATAATTTTAAATCATCTTCTGAGAACCGGCAAGTTTTATGTTCAAGTTCAACAAAAACTTTCAAAATTCAAATAAAAATCTACGTCATAGTTATTCACGAAGAATGTATTTTGTTGTGAATGAAAACCTTCATATTGAACAAAAAAAACTGTAAATACAGTGAAAGGTTGGGAATGGAGGGAGAGAATGGAAATGCAAACGTCACCATGTATTGGAATGGAGAGAAAACCTGCTTCATAAGACGATATCACGGAGCGGAAGTGACTTGTCAGATTATACAAGTGTAATCATCTCACCTAAGGTTTCCACGAAAGACGAAATAAGACCGTCTCGTCTCGTCTTTGTCATCGTCTAGAATTCGTCTGACGCAAATATAAACATTGTGTTGGTACACATGCATTTTGTCTGACGACGTAAGACGAACGAAGACGAGAGGAAAGGATTCCACGAAAGACTGCCGACTTGTTTCGTCTTTCGTGGAAGCCTTAATTTCACCTACGGCGCGTGTCGGAAAATGATTTTCGCTAAAAGATTTTATGAAATTATTATGACACTGTTAATTGAGATATTCATAATCGCTCACTAAAAATGTGCTAACCAATACAAAACTCTTTTTTAAAATATTGTTAAATACTGTAACTACAGTAAGCTTCAAACGGGACTATCTCGAGCCAATGAGCAGAGAAAAGAGGGCCAAAACTGGAACAGCAGGAAAGATAGAAAATAATTATTCCTTCTAATAGGAAGCAATTTTTATTAAGTCGTGCTTTTTTCTCTACAGTACTAGCCAAAAAGGTGTTCGCAAACAGTTTTTCGAGCATTGTCATTTTCATAATTTCTCCGATTTTTTTTCAAAATTACGAAAATTTGACTATTCTTGTTGTTGAATCAATTTCTTTTACCGTTTTAAACTTTGTCTTAAAATATCAGATCGATCCGGGAAGTTTCAGAAAAGTTAAAAACTGTTTGCGAACACCTTTTTGGCCAGTACTGTATAAACATCGAGTAACTTCTAAAACAAACAAAACTTCGTTCGTCTTTCAGTTCGTCTTGCATTCGTCTTACGCTATAAAAAAGTTGTCAACACCCTGCGTCAGACGAATTGAAGACGAAGACGAAGATGAGACGAGACGGCGGAAATTTCGCCCAAATGGAAGCCTTACCAACATGGATTGTTTTAGAAGTTACTCGATGTTTATACAGTACTGGCCAAAAAGGTGTTCGCAAACAGTTTTTCGAGCCTAACTTTTCTGAAACTTCCCGGATCGATCTGATATTTTAAGACAAAGTTTAAAACGATAAAAGAAATTGATTCAACAACAAGAATAATCAAATTTTCGAAATTTTGAAAAAAATCGAAAAATTCATGAAAATGGCATTGGCCAGTACTGTATAAACATCGTGTAACTTCTAGAACAGTCCATATTGGTAAGGCTTCCATTTGGGCGAAATTTCCGCCGTCTCGTCTCCTCTTCGTCTTCGTCTCGTCTTGAATTCGTCTGACGCAGTGTGTTGACAACTTTTTTTATAGTGTAAGACGAATGCAAGACGAACTGAAAGACGAACGAAGTTTATCAAATAAATAAAGTTCATATGTTCCTATGTTTTTATTACTTTTATAAAGATTATGAGGGAGGCTATAAAAGAGGTGAAGCGGTGGCAAAGGTGATAGACAGAAGGGAACCGACCACCGAACTTTGTGGAACATCAGATGGCAGCATATTCATTAATTCAGATGGAAAAGTAAGTTGGTAAACTGCATAATTTTTAAAAATGGTATAATAATGTGTTCAACACAAGTATATGTACAATGTGGCGTCAAATCAGTGGAGTGTTGAGAACACGTAACCCATAACTTAGTCTAAACGCCTAATTTCTAATCAACGTCAAGAAAACAAAAAAGCCATAAAAACGGAAGAAAGTATAATAAACCCGAAGCGAATCAATAAAAATACAAGAAAACGACACATTCCAAAACGAGTTTTCGATTCGGCCGTCAGTGGTATGACACGTCATAAATCTTGTGGTGTATAGGGCAGAAAGTGAAGAGATCAGGACATTAAAAACGATAACAAAAGGAGAAAAAGGACGAAAGAAATACAAAGAGTGAGATGGAGAGAAACAAAAAATGAGAAAGAGAGAGAGAGAGTGAGAGAGGCAGGTACTATAAGTAGAGTAGTTATAAATGGCTACTTTGTTTTTTGTCCAATTTACAAAAATTCGTCATTCGTCTCCTCGCTTTTCGACTCGTCTTCGTTCGTCTTTCAGTTCGTCTGGCACTCGTCTCACGAAATAAACACTAGTATACACGCAAGACTTACGCAAGCCAGACGAATTCAAGACGAAGACGAAGAAGAAAAGGAGACGGCCGAAATTTCGTCACTTTAGCCTAACGGCCCGTTTTCTTTCAAAATCTGCCGACAGCACATTTGATTTCAATTTCTATACAATTTCACAAGACGGTTTACGCTGCCATTCGGCAGCAGGTTTTTTAAAATCGGAATTTAACACCTTGCTCTTTGAGGCAACTGAAAACTAGTGTAATTAGAAGCCTCGAGCTTAATTAGATAAATACAGAATCTTGTAAGCTTCCATTTGGGCGACATTTCGCCCGTCTCGTCTCATCTTCGTCTTTAATTCGTCTGACGCAGTGTGCGGATAACTTTGTTATTGAGTAAGACGAATGCAAGATGAACTGAAAGATGAACGAAGACGACTTTTTGTCTTAGTCTTTCGTGGAAACCTTAAAATCTAGATTAGACATAATTGGAGGCACGCACCGCGTTCGTGTCTTCAATTCATTATTCGAATCATGCTAATTTGTATTATTAGGTAATGTTCATGGCTATTTAAACAATATAAATCATTGTAGAAAACTCTGGAATGTTCTGGAGTGTTTTAGAACTTTCTGGAACTATCTGGAACTTTCTAGAACGTTTCAGAAATTGCTTTTAGAAAACAAGATTGCATTTCCTGCGTTTGAAATAAAAAATATTAAAATATCTAAACGTTTTATGAAGTTTCAAAAAAAGTTATACCGGTTTGAATTCTACTCAATATTTATGGTGCACCCTGTATTTTCAGCCCTTTTGCCGAACGAATCGTCAGTTTTGCACGGAAAAATAAAGAATGAAAATGGTCTAAATGCTTCCACAACAATGAACGATTATCAATGAGGAAAACATGTAATGTGCAACGAAAAAAATAAGAGAAATGGATGAGAAAAGCGAGTGGTGTTGGTACGAATGAGCATTGAAAGCGTGTGGTTCGAGTTTTCTTGTGCCTGACACCGACTACACAATTCTTTCGCATTTTTCTAACACACAACACACAATTCGATGATTGTAGGCATTCAGAAACGGCGAAGAATGACAGAATTTGTGGCGGGAAAATGATACGATTCAGTCATTGAACTCTTTTCCACTCTGCCCAGTACACTGAATACAAAAGGAGCGGAGAATAAACGTTATTGTGGGTTACGACGTCATACGACCTTGTCAACATTCGAGATATTACAAACAAGGTAATGACAGTTTTCACGGTGAGATTTTGAGAAGAAAACGTTTAAAAGAACTTTTCCAAAGCTAATTGATTTAGGAGACTGTAATATCAAGAGTAAGACTTTCATTTGGGCGAAATCTTCGCCTTGAGTTCGTCTGACGCAGAGTGCTGACAAACTTTTTAAAACGAATGCAAGACGACTTTTTGTCTTCGTCTTTTGTGGAAGCCAGAGCAAATGCAATTTTTATTAAAAGCAATGTTTCCAGTTGGTCCAAATGAGCCCCCACAACCGACCCTGTGAGATCTTTATTTAATTTCAATATTTGTATTCGATGAATCACCCAAATTGAAGAACTCAACTTTGAAAAAGAAGCAATTTAGATAGCCCTGTTCAGGTTAGGCATCGCAAGTCACGATTCACAAATCATTGCGCTCAAATCGTCCCTGGTCGCCTGAATGTGATGAAATAAAAAATTGTTTTCTAACGGAACAATTTCCTAAAATAAAATCATAAAATGCACTGATTTTCAAATGTTGCGAACGTAAGCAAACAATAATATTAGCATTGATGAATCAACAATTCTCAAATCGACCTCCTTTCGCTTTGATGACAGCGGCCAGTCGCTTTGGGTAAGCGTCAATGACTGTACGGTGGTATTTGTGTTTTTGGCACGATGAGCTGGTGCTCCGTCTTGCTGGAACATCCAACGTTGCTTTTCGAAATGTTATTTGGATCAAGAAAGCATTTCGTCCCCCAAGATACGTTTTCTTGTTGATTTTGGCTCCAAATTTTGGCACCTCTGAATCCACGAAAATCAGAGGTGGGATGAGAGGTCATGTTTAGAATTTTTCCTGGCTGGCAGGCGGTCTGAATATCTTTGGCAAGGATTCGATGACCTTGACCTTCTTGTTGGCTTCGACGGTGAAGATTTCTTCATCCGTTCTAAATTCAGTAGCCAGCTTTCTCATGATACGTCCCCGATTTCGCCTGATCCTCTCTTTGACGGCATGGAGGATCAGATAAATTGTGACAGACACTCGATGGCCAGTTCTCGGACGATCCTTGTCGGTATGAAGAAGCGATGGACAGTTTGTTGAACCAATTTGCGAAGCACATTGAGCCATTTTGCAATCTCCGGATTACCGTAGCCTTGTTGAAACAGAGCGATGAAAGTAGTACGATACCTTCAAACGCAATCCTACGGTTTGAAACTTAATAAGCAAAAAATGCATGAAAAAATACAAAAATGAAAAAAAAAACGTTGAATCTGTCATTAAATTAATATATTAATGCCATTCAAATATGTTAAGGCTCTAATGGTGGCTCAAAAATTTGTGCATTATAACGTCCTTATCTCTTTGACTAGACAAGCATCAATAACACTGATTTATATATCTGAGATCAATATTTGTAGCCTAATTGCAGCGTAAACAGTATGGTAGTTGCATGTAGATTTAAATCTTGAATTTAGATAAATTTTTTCGTTGTTTTATTCAGTTTCTGGAGTACTTTGATGCTTTATTGGCCGAGCCGAATGACTGCGAAAGCTCTCCTAAATTTGCGTTTTTTTTTGAAAGTTGAACTTTCAGTATTCTTCATTTATTCCTGTACATTCTGCTGCAGTTTGTGAGGCCAATCGAGAGAAAACATTAATTTTGAGCAAAGTTTGACCAAATATTCGAGCAGAACCGAGCCAATGCCGACTCATAGATTTTCTCAAATTGAAAAATACTGAGCAAAACTCCCCAAGTCTAGCACGAGTTTCCCAAAAGTTGTGTGTGGAACTTGTGCCAAACCTGTGGTGAGCTTGATCTATATTTGTGAACCTTCAAAGTTTGGCTTAAACTTGTGAGAACTTTGTGCTAAACAGAGTTTCAATGAGTTCCGCTAATAAAAGTATCAAATTTAAGATAATCGGAATAGCTAAGCCGGCATAATTCATGCGGAATTCGTCAAATTTTATTGAGGTCAACGAAATCTGAACTGTATCACATACACACGGTTCGCAGAATCATAACCGCCCGCTTCGGCCCGTATTAGAGGGTAAGAACGGAATTTCAATATATGCAGAAGGTCGCATGAACAGTTCAGATCTATTCCGAATTATGCGAAACTTAACAGAAGACAGAAAAAAATGGAAAACTTGTTCGACTGGTGACTTCTATTCAGAATGAAAGGAAATTGCGTTCAATTTTCGAATGAAAAACATTGATTTTTTCATTCATTCATTCTATTTTCCGATCATTCTTGTCGCAAACGACCCACGAACTGCCAGCCGGATGATCCAGGAATACTAGCAAAGCAAAAGTGTTGAGAAACACGTACGCCACCACACATCCGGTGATCACTGAAACGAGCTAGAACCGGAACTCCACTGGGCAGTCTGAGCAGTGTTCAGAAACATCAAAAACACCACCGACGCTCCGAATTCGAGCTCAACTTTTCGACACTATCTCCCAAAGAACAAATTAGGATAGGCCGGGCATTGTGCGAAGAACTTACGGAAGATGGACAAAACAGATATAAGAATGGATTCCTAGTGATCAAAAACGACCTGTCGGACGGCCTACCTTGAGATGGTCCGACTCACTACGAAAGGATGTCACAATATAAAAATCGACTGACTACTTTATGAACCACCAATGCCCAAATCACAAGGCATGGTTAGCTGTGATCCGCGCCCACACAAGCGATTGATGGATCGACTAAGTGAGTCACCAAAAGTCGCGACACTGCCTTCTACTCCACTAATAGGGATACCGACCTACTTATCTTCAAGGCGCCTACTGTAGACAATGCGCGACTAACTTATGGGTCTCACTGCGAATTTTGGCGAAAAAGGGCTGCACCGAAATAGGAGAAATAGGATAGACAACCTTTTTTTATAGCTTTCCGAATCACTTAATCGAAAAACTAAATATCTCAACAATTATTGCAACAAAATGAGTTTACATTAACATTTTTCACTCATTATTTACGACATCTTTTCTAATGAGATCCGAGGAAAATGTCGGAGTATTTGCTTATTTTCAGAGCATTTCATATTTTAAGAACACCTTTTTTCGTTTTTTTTTCTCTTTACACTAATTTGGTAAATTTTGATAAACGATGGAGAGAGCAACACAGAAAATTCGCCGGATAAAAAAAATAAGCTTTCAATCGATCTCAGCTCATCGGTGTCTTTTTTCAAAGCAATTTTTATTGCATAAAAATACAAAATATCTCAAAATCGGAATTCGCTGATCCACTGTTGTGCAATAACTTCATAGGTGAAACAGTTTCAGAGGCATAGCTCGCGAATGGTGTTGTGATGAGTGGTCAGTATTAATTCTTTTATGGGATGTACGCGGCACGGAATAAAGCAACTAAAGGTGATCTCAGCTCTCCCTCATAAGTTGAAGGACAAAATTTAGATTTTAGGAAGTCCTTCATGGACAAACACCGCCCAAGATCGCAAGGAATCGTTAGCTGTGATCCGCCCCCACACAAGCCATTGACGGATCGACTGAGTAACTCAGTAACTAAGTAAGTATGCCGCACGAAAATAGAGGTCGGTGTATTCCAGAGTATTTGCGATGGAAATCACGAAAATTTCACGTAGTTTCCATTGCAGACAATATGCCTCATAGGGAATCCATATAGGAAATCAGCAGCAAGCGGTCTTCCTGTAAGCATCAATTATAAGTTCACATACTTGAACACATCGGGCTGAAGCCGGCCGGCACAGACTGCCTTATTCCTCAACATTGAAATTATGACTGGAAAAGTCTGCAACTTACATAGCTCGTTAATGTCTGTCATTTATTCATGTGCCGCAATCGTCCTGTAATCGCACCAGAATGCGCCATTCCTGATATGAACTGGCAATAAACGATGATATCAACTAGTCGGCAGATGAGCAGTCCGCATCGACCGCATCACTTGGGAACATATCGTCCGAGTTGTTGAACCTTTCCGATGCGTGCAAGCCCCGATCAATGGTTGCTTGACTAACCCCAAGGATCCTTGCTAGCTCACTGGTTGTTTGAAAAGGATCGCTCTCCTCTTCGTAACATATCCAAATCCAACTCCAACTCCAACTCCATCATCATTCAATAAAAAATCGCCATCTTTCGAATCTATAGAACCAACGTCTAATGGTACTTTTAGAGGGTGCATCCATGCCATAAACTTTCGTCATTCGACGATTAATGTCGGGTATTTTCAGACGAGATAGAAACAGAAATAAAATGACATTTCGAAAAGGCAGTATAGTGGGGGCAATAGCGAGAGCCATTTCTCAGTGATGCGATCACTGGAAATGATACGAATTGTGTTGTCGATAGGGGTACGTTCAACCTCCCATGAGACAGAAAGACAGCTGTCTCCATCAAATTTGCACAGAAAAAAATTAACTCGAAAAATGCGTCAGGACTTAGGAATCAACCTAATATTAAATAGAAACGCCCACCTAAATCGACCATGTATCTGTCGGTTCGGCAATTTAACGGTTTCTGGTCCCATGCCAATTTTTTTTAAAATCTATTAATATTCAATTTTCATTGAGAAATGGACGGAGATTTGTAATTTGCGGTATTTTTAATTTTTTTAATTTGCTTATTTTTCTTTATTATGAAGAAAGCATGGACCACCATCGCCCAAGATCGCAAGTCATGGTTAGCTCGCGTCCTAACGGATCGACTAAATAAATATAAAAAAAAGCTATGTACCATCCAGCGTTGAAAATGCACAGATTGTTGGTAATTTGATAATAAAAAGAACAGAAAATAACGAAAAACCCCGCTGAAAGTTTTTGTCCGTAGGTGTATAACCTCTGTGGATTAAACAATTACTAGCCTTCCTCAATATTTTCTCTGTCACGATAGTTTCCAATGCTGAATGCAGTGCTGGTCAGCGTCAAATAAAGTGCCAGACATCAGTCACTAATTGATATGGTTAACTTTTAAAATATGTTTCACAGTGCTTACTTATTATGATAAACCGGGATGATAAAATGTGTGAATGGAATCCATCGAAAAATCATCCAGCTGTCTTCTCCCGCGGATTTTTGTTTCCATCAATCTTCACAATGGAAAGGTTATCTAAGCCGTAAAACCGATTTCCTAGTTTTTCCTAGCTTTACTTGAACATTGATCTCGTTTGTCTTTCGAAACGACGGGCAGTCGTTTTGTTCTCAATTCACTCTCAGAACGTCATCTGTTTTCCTTCACTCCTCCAACACGGAATCTTCCATTTCGACCTCAATCCGTTGCAAAATCTTTACCAACAGAACTACAAAAACTCGTAAATTTCGATCATTTGAACAGAAAAGGAATCGCACGATCATCATCATGATCTAGTTAGAATACACAGAAAACAAATGGATCTCAATTTAGAAAGAGTCGTAAAAACTTTACGAAGCGCTTCGAGACATATTTTTATCATTGTGGAGAAGTCCGCGCATCTGAAGAGGGGTGATCAATTTTGCTGAAAAATTCGGTCTGTAAAAGTATTGCCTGTTTGTCATGCGCAACTCTGAGGCTTCCACGAAAGACGAAATAGGACCGTCTCGTCTTCGTCTTGAATTCGTCTGGCGCAGAGATGGAGATTGTGTTGGGCAAGTAAAAAACATTGTGTACACAGTACACAACTATTTTATTGCATAAGACGAACTGAAAGACGAGACGAAAGGCGACTTTTTGTTTTCGTCTTTCGTGGAAGCCTTATGCGCAATAAACGTAGCTTTATTGCGAAGAAGCTTTTCTCTGCAATTTCAACTTTTCTCAACCGTTAAGAAAAGTCTAGTTTTGTTTTTCACAGCTCCAATAAAATTCTAATCGGCTGAAAATTGGGCCAAATACAACGTGTGACGTAAAATACTATTGGGGCGTAATACGTATGAGTTCACGTAACACATAATTAATTAGTTTATACGGGAAACCGTAACACATATACTTTACAGGAACTCATCAAAGATTTACAGGGTGGGGAATAAATATAGCGCCGAATTCAAGACGGTGTAATAACTTCAAATCGAATTATTTTTCTCAGAAGCTCGAAGCGGGCCATTGATCCTTACAAGGGAACTGTTTTTAGATAACGTTTGAGAATTTTATGAAAATTGGTACACAGACACTTTCGAGCATGCTGAAAACCATTCATTAATTTGAAAGAACCCAAAGGCCGATTTCCCAAGAAAGGTCTTTTTAAAGCATCAAATCTGAAAGTCACGTGCCATTCCAGTCACATCATGACTAAAAACAACATGGTGACTTTCTTCGTTGGTGTTGGTTGGCAGAATTCACGAAAATCTTGGAATTCTTCTCAATCTGATAGCGAGTCTTGGGTCGAACGGTAGACACAAATTTCGTGATTTTCCTGGAGGAAATTCCGAACCTTTTCTTCCATCCAGCCAGCCAACTATCCGATCCGACAAAGTTTCCAATGCAAATGTTGTTCTTCCTTATGATGTCAGCAATAAGATAGCGTAGAACGTTATCATGTAGGATTTTCATGGTGACTTTCTTCGAAAAAGTGGTTTTCGATTCGTCTATGCCCAAAGATATTCTTTTGATCGTCGACTCCTGGAGCACTTGGAAAGACACGACAGCAATTGACGCCGTCAAGCCTCCAAGCCTCCAAGCCATCCTCCAAGCCGAATATTTATGTAGTTTTCTAAAGTTTAGAGTAGAAGCCTTTGAGATCAAAAAACAATTAAACACAACTCATATACCCTTTTTCAGAATTCTACAAGTTCCATTCGAGACCAATGTGCTCTGGAGACCTCTAGAAAATAAAATTACAAGAAACAAAAAAATTTTCCATAGTGGGGTTCGAACTTGGGAACCCCAGGGTTCCAAACCATCCCACTGCCACTACACCACCGCTGCTTCCGGAAATGGCTGATATGGAAGCATAGAGAAGAGTGAGGTCCCGAGATGGGGGAGAACTTCAGATGCGATGAAAATTCAGATGAAACTTCAGACGCGAATATTCAGCTTCTGGAGAGTTTTAGGCAAAAACAAAGTTTGCCATGGTTTTCAGCATGCTCGAAAGTGTCTGTGTACCAATTTTCATAAAATTCTCAAACGTTATCTAAAAACAGTTCCCTTGTTAGTGATAAAATCGGGGAAAATGGTTTCGCACCATTGCTGAGTGAGTTTTGCGGTGTGAGCCGGCGCTCCGTCCTGCTGGTATGTATGTCCAATTGTCACCAACAAAGTGGGATTAGGACCACGACATCCGTTTCAATAATCTTCTCGATATAGTATTTGCTGTTGAAGCCAAAGCCAACGTTGACTACCTCCGTTCAATCGTCGATTCTTATCCCGAAGAGACTTCAGGCAGTCATCAAAGCGAAAGGTGGAAGATTCGAAAACTGTTAATGCTATCATTTTTGTTGTTGTTTATTAAAAACTTTGGTTGATTTTCAGAAAAAAAATCATTCGATTTCAAGCTATTATACCGTCTTGAATGCGGCGCTATATTTATTTTCCATCCTGTATTTGAGTATTTGAACGAAAACTGGAAAGTGATCTACAAAAATAGAAAGCGAATTAATGCTGCTCAATTGATCAATCGATGATGAAGCTTTTCAGAATTGAACGAAGAAGGTCCTTGTAAACTCTCTAGTTTCATGGTAAATTCTAATTTATTCCTCTAGGGCAGATTCACTTCACTTCACCTCACTTCACTCTCCCCCCCCCCCATCTCTTACAATATTCCCAGCTACCGCTAATGGCCAAAACCACAACGGCACCTGTTGACCTGAATACAATGCTCTTCTTGCCATCTTTTCGCATTGAACATCTGTTACAGTATTCAATTATAGCTCCTTTGCAATCAATAGACCGCAATGAGCACGATGTACAGGCTCTTTCGTTTCTCGGCGTCTCTCTTATCTCGATGACCTTTTTCCCAGCATTACAGGTGAAAAGGAGTGGATGTTCTTTGTCTGTTCTGGTACACTATGAGCGTGTACATAAGAAGATGGCATCATCGCGTACATAAATCTTGATTGAGTGTCAATGAATGATGGAAATAAGGACGTCGAGATGTAATGGAAGGCGTTGAATGGTTCTGAAATGAAGAAAAGAGTTGTCAGGTTGACAACATTGAAAAGAAGAGACAGCTACATTTTAACATATTTGTTGGAACTATATAAGCAAAAACGACACGGCAGGGCCAAATGACCTCTGCAAAAATAAAAAATTTTTCGTATTATCGCAGAAAATAAAATTTGACACAAAAGTCCGTGGACAAATTTGTTTTATTTATTAAAAATATTTAAACTTAATTAAAATTCTTAAAATTTTTTATATTATTTAAAGAATACTTTAAAATTTCAAAATCAATATTTATTTATAAAAAAATTAATTAAAAAAATTCATAAAAATTGAAAATTTTTAAAAAACCCTTAAAGAATTGACACAAAAGTCCGTGAACAAATTTGTTTTATTTATTAAAAGTATTTAAACTTAATTAAAATTCTTAAAATTTTTTATATTATTTAGAGAATACTTTGAAATTTCAAAATCAATATTTATGTATGAAAAAATTAATTTTAAAAATTAAGTTTTTTTAACCCCTAAAGAAGTGACACAAAAGTTCGTGGACAAACATTTAAAAATAGCTTAATAATTAATTTTTTTGCCAATTTTTTTGGATTAACGAAAATAGTTTATTATTAAGTTTAATATTTTTTAATAAATAAAACAAATGTCAATGGAATTTTGTGGAGTAAAGTTTATTGTTGAAAGTTCTATAATTCTAAAATTTTAGACTAATGAAATATTATGTAATTTCCAAAATCCACCATTATAGTAGAAACAACAAACTACAATTGAAATGCTTGGTCAGTTGAAAATTGAACAAACTTTAAGTGAACATATTTTTCAGAAAGCTGAATTAAATGTTTTAAATTCACAGAGTGGCTCCTAAGTATGGAGAATTGTTCCCGAGAGCTGCTGGAATGGAGCCAAAGGGTATTTTCGAAAACTTTCGAATATTTTCGAAAGTAGGTTAACTATATAATAGGATATTACAAGCATAAGTCATCACTTCATTCGCATCTCTAGTTATGAGAGCTTCTCGACATCGATCCCTGACTGCCAAGCTCTGCGCTGATGGATTGCGCGTGTGTGACGTTGTTCAACGTTTTCAAATTGTGAAGTCAACCGTCTACAAGGTTGTGAAGTATATCAAAACAAGAGGGCATGTTAAGGAGCTGCCAAAAACTGGAAGTCCACAAAGTTTCAACACTCCTCGGATCCGTGACATTATCAAAAAGAAGATTGCCCGGAATGTTCAAAAAATCGTTAAGAAGGGCCTTGGTCTTACCAGTTACCGCCTTCATCGTGGGCAGTGTCTTTCCGACGGATCCAAGAAAAATCGGCTTCAAAAATCCAAAAAGTTGATTGCAGCCCTTCGCCTCTCCAATGTCATTTGGATTAATGAGAAGATTTTTACAGTTAGACCACTTCCGAACCGGCCAAACCAGCGGCAACTCCTATGAAAAGATGAGTGGAGATCTCCGAAACGTAGTTTGGCATTCAACCATATGTTTCCTTAATCGGTCACGGTGTGGGATGGATTCACAAGCGACGGCAAGGTTTCACCGACCTTCATCGATCGGAACATCAAAATTAACATTTTGAAGGATATGACACTACTACCGTGGAGCACTAGTCACTTTGGCCAGCAACCCCTCATCCTCCAACAGGAATTGGCAGAAATTTACAGGAATTTAGTCTGGTAAAAATCCAAATTACAAGCTATTTATTCCTTCCCTTTTTCACATTGTATTCTGCAGAACTCATACTCTTACTGATAGTGTCAAGAATATTTGGCGGTATTTGATCTCATGTCACAAAGGATGTTCGATGTGTTTATGCATTAGTCAGTGGCTGTAAAACTGATAAAATGATAAGACTAATGTGATGAGCGTTATTAATGTGAACAGAAATATCCAACCCAAACTGTTGGAGAGTCTGCACAATGTCGGAGCAACTTTGGCCCCTCTCATATGTAGTTTGGGGTAAACTTTGGAACGACTTGTGCAATAATTTGTGGAATTCACGAGTTGTGAGATCTGAATTAATTTTTCACAAAACGCCGTTTTCCGTATTTGAGAAGTGGGAATCTAGAAATAAATGATTTTGCGGGTATGATTTCTCGGAAACCGTTGACCCGTTTTGTATAAGGCTTCCACGAAAGACGAAGACAAAAAGTCGTCTTTCCTCTCGTCCTTCGTCACCCGTCTTCGTTCGTCTTTCAGTTCGTCTTGCATTCTTCTTACGCAATAAACGCAAGACTTACGCAAATCAGACGAATTCAAGACGAAGACGAAGACGAGACGGCCGAAATTTCGCCAAAATAAAAACCCTAGAGAAGGTGTTGGCGCTCATTTTGTTTTAAAACTTTAACTAATAGCATTGCGCGTCGTATGAATCCACCAAAAAATTCCTATTTTCTGTGCAATTTCTGTGAATTTCAATGAAAGCTACTCTAATGAGAGTTATGAAAATCCATAGGTAGCGGTCGTGCAAATTAAGTTTTATTTTTGTAGAAATCTCTCAAAACATGATGAAGCAAGCTCTCATACAATTGTTTCATTACGACAGGCATCCAAACTTTATGTTTCTTAATTGAAGACCCTAAAATTCATTTGTGCCCTACTGCAACACTGATAATCTTATCATGCCTCGTTCCTTACTCGCAGTTATCCATGTTCAGTGTTGGTATCATAAAAGGTCGGTTTACGATCAGATGGGAAAATGCTCTTTGTGCAAAGGAGCAAACCATGGAAAGAGCTTAGTCTATGAAGACCTTATCCGCTTTTGTGATATTCAGGTAATACCTCAGCATTGAATCCATTATCGGAAAATTAGAATTTTTAAATAAAAAAAGATTTTTTAACTTTTTTAAAAACTTTTTTTTTAATTTAAAAATTAAAAAAAAAAAGGAAAAACTCAAAAATACAATGCACTGTATAAATGGGAACAATAAATGGAAATTCAATTTTTAAGAAATGTAAACTTTGACACAAAAATCCGTGGACAAGCTTGTTTTATATTTTTTCATGATATTTAAATTTAATTAAAATTTAAATATTTTTAAAATGTAAAATGTAAGACGAAAAACGAAATGAAAAACGGCTTTTTGTCTCCGTCTTTCGTGGAAGCCTTATGTTGCGAAACAGTATTCCAGTTATTCCGAAATCACCGTGATCCGATGGAAACCTCGGATTAAGAACTATTTATATTGAAATTATCCTAAAGCTCTAATTGCAATCCCGAACCCAGCTTCACATGAAGCCACCTGATCACCGCATTTTCCTCTCTGCCTTCTCTAACTCCTCCACCCCTCTCCTTCATCTTTACAGAATTCAAATGTGCCTCCTTTTCCTACGTTATCCGCCCAACCCCCCCTCACCCTCCGTACCATCCTTCGTCGTTTGTGCATCCCACCCCTGAGTAGTCTGTTGTCTCTTCATAATCCAAAGATATATGCCAGTGCAACAGACCACCCGCCCTCCCCCCATACCCCCCAAAGTAGGCGTGGCTTGGCAACTTGCCAGCGGCAATATGTGGGTCTTCTGCTGCACATAGCCCCGTTGCGAGGGGAAGGCTGTTCATTGCGTAGCCATACGATTCAACCAGTACGGTGACCATCCTCCTTTTCTCTTCATTTCTTATTTTTCCTTTGTGCAAAGCAGTTGTCCACTTTGCTATTACCTAATTGAATATTGTGCTAGACGTTTTCAGTTAGAAATACTTCGTTTGATTCTTCATTTTGTCTTTAATTGCAGTTTTCACTTCTCAAATACATCAACATGTCGACCGAGGAAAACCTCAGAACCGAGGAGGAGATCCCACTCACTGAGCAAGCAGCCAGCGCTGCTCTAACAAGTGAAGCCGAAGTCGCCGCTCCGGAAGAACCAAAGCCAAAGAAGAACTGGTTTACGTGGGGAAAGAAGAAGACTGTCGCTTCTGATGTGGCTCGCATAGAGGAGGGAGCTGCAGAGGTGGAGACAGAGAAGAAGGAGAAGACTTGCTGGTGGAAGAAATGTCAAAAAGGAGAGGTTCAACAGAAGGTAAGCGAGAATTTGGTTTTCAAAGTACATAGAGATCGTGAACAGTTTATCCGCGAAGCCGGTAGCATTTTAGAATTCTAGAAGATTCTGAAATGCACCACAACATTCTAGAGCTTTCTGGAACATTCTAGAAGATTCTGAAATGTCCCACAACGTTCTAGAGCATGCTGAACTTTCTAGAACATTCTGAAATGTTCCAGAACACTAGAGATATCTTAAAATTTCTGGAATGTTTTAGAAACTTCGGAAAACATGGCTCACGTTCTTTTGAGTTATTCAAAAAAAAAAAGTCCAGGAGAGACAGACACACACACAGACAGAGCTCTTCGCTTAGTAAAAAAATGGATTGTTTCTCGTTCTCATCTAGTTCATATCACCTAAAATTTTTCAGGAAGAGCACATTTCTATTGGGACTGACCTCGTCAACCGGGACCACAATGGAATCAACAACCACGTCCAGCTCACCTTTGAAGATATCTTCGCGGAGGCCGACTCTCAACACTCATGGGACTGTGTTTGGCGTATCAACCACACCGTCTTCACCAACACTAGACTCTTCGTATATCGTCTTTTCTCTGTCCTGGCTCTTCCATTCACTATTCTGTTCGCTATCATCTTCGGACTTATTGCTGCTCTCAACGTCTATGTGATTGTGCCACTTGGAAAGCTCCTTTCAATTCCTGGAAATGTCATTGCCAAGTTGTGGAACTGGTTGATCCACGCCATCTTTGACCCCCTCGCCAATGCCATCGGGCTTATCTTCTCTAATTTCACTATTAGAAAATACGGACTCAATCAGGAAACCACCGCTCCATGCGTCTAAACTCCCAGTATTATTGCCTTTAATTTTAATGATTTTTTTTCTGATTTTTCTGATTTTTTTCTTTTTTACTGTCTTTTGAAAAGAAATAATAAAGTGGAAGATCCTAAATTTCGAATTGTCCGTTCTTTCCTAAACAGATTTACAAATAAGACACGTATACACGAACAGAATAACTCAAATAAACACAATGCATTGTTTCACTTATGGACTGGAGGGGGGCAGAGGAGGTACTGTGATGATGCTAAGTGCAATAGGACACCTTAAGGAGGATGTTTGGCGGTCGGATATACACACATTGCGAGACTGCTGGATACATACATTTGATCACGGGGACTCTGCTTGCCCGCTCTGTATCCAAAATCCACTTTCAAACTGCTCACAACTCAAAAACGGATGAAGGGGAATTAAATGGTGCAGTAATGAGTGTTAGCATCGGAGACTTTGCTAGATCATATCAGAAACTTTTTTAAATTTCTGATTGTCATTCAATTTAAAGATTTACGCAATTTTGGAATCTTTCTATTTCAGAGCTACGAACAACGATAGTCTATACATAAATATTTTTTAAATTTAAACGTTTCACCAGAAATCTTGTTAAGCGAAGTTCCAGTGTTAGCGAGTTTCAGAAACACCAAATTATTTGAACTCTCCCCAGTACCGTTAACAAACTTATAGCACAACTTTTTGCAGTTCTGAGTTTTGGCACAAAAGTCCGTGGACAATTTTGTTTTATTTATTAAAAATATTTAAACTTTATTAGAATTTAAAATTTTTAAAATATCATTTAGAGAATACAGAATAGAGAAAATAGATAATAAAATTTTAATGTAATCTCTAAGTAATATACAAGCTTTTAAAATTTTTTAATAAATAAAACAAACTTGTCCACGGACTTTTGTGTCAAAGCTTTTAGAGATTTTTTAAAAATTTTAATTTATATAAATGTTTTAAATTAGCTTTTTAAAAAATAAATATTGCATTTAAAATTTTAAAGTATTCTCTAAATAATATAACAATTTTTTAAAATTTTAATTAAATTTAAATATTTTTAATAAATAGAACTAACTGGTCCACGGAATTTTGTGTCAAAGCTTCAACACAGTATTAGTATTTTAATTAATCCTGTTTTAGTGCAAATTCTCGAATCGAATACAATATGAAACTTGTTGAATATCGCATTGTCTCAGCTTTTATTCTCCCATTTGTAGAAGTCATTTCCGTTTCAAAAAAGACTAATGAATTCAAGAATGTTCGGCAGCTCTTTCTGCCCGCAAGTTACAAATTCTTATTACCTCATGTCAACTCTTTTAGCACCTGTCTTTGCTAGTCGATTCGGTCAACACCTCATTAGTACTTATTCACCATTCACCATTTCACCTCTGATAATCCTCTTTCTTCCATTATTGCAAATCCTTCCCCGCATGCCCCGTTTTCCTTCGAATCGGTGCCTTCATCCGGTAGCCAATTGCGCACGCGTTCATTCACACGAGGCACTCTCAATTATAATTCAAATTTTCGCTAGAGGACCGGAATGAGGAAAGTAGGAGGCACGGTGCGCATATACAATGAGAGCACAGATTGCGCAATTCGAATGGTCCGGTTGCGTGGTTGGTTCTTAGAGATCTATTGTAATGACATAAAATATACAGAGCACCCAATATTAGAAAAGGAGGAAGATGTAAATAAGAGATCGAATTGTCAAAATTGTGAATGAAGGCTGGAAGGTTTTTAAGCTCTCCTGAATATGGCTTCCACGAAAGACGAAATAAGACCGTCTCGTCTTGTCTTCGTCTTGAATTCGTCTGACGCCGAGATCGGCATTGTGTTGGTTAAGTAAAATACATTGTGTACACAGTACGCAACTTTTTTATTGCGTAAGACGAATGCAAAAAGGCTTCCACGAAGGGTGAAGACAAATAGTCGTCTTCGTTCGTCTTTCAGTTCGTAGAAGACGAAGACGGCCGAAATTTCGCCCAAATGGAAGACGAAATTAAAGACGACTTTTCGTCTTTCGTGGAAACCTTACTCGTGAAACATGGAACACAATAAGCAATATAAGCAAATACTACAATTTGGGTCATAAATCATAAGACGAATGCTTTGTCATATCCCTATTTTTATCTAAAGATCGCAGTCTCCCTTGCATCAAGTCTCTAGTGGCCAACTCTTCTCAACTGGGCACCATCATTGAACATGTTATAAAATTTTAAAGCAGTCAGCAATGTCAAGATATGAATGGGGAGGAGGGCTCGCGGGTAATTGATAATTATAACCGCCAATTTATAGGTTTGCGCTGCCAGAATGTTTACTTCAATGCAATCGGTGTTGGAAGACGAGTTTTATAGAAACTAGTGTCAGAGAGAAACAGAGGTCAAAGTATGAGAAGAAACCATGATAGTGAAGAACAACAACATTTAAAAGATTAACGGGATGAATATTTTTTGCAAACGAAAGTGCAACACAAACAAACAATTAGAATTTTCTGTAAGCCGACATCATTGAGTTTATCACTTGGGTGGTCTTGGCTTGTGGGACACCGGCAGGGTTATTTTGAACTACCTGAAAAATATACAATAATAATACCAGACGGTTTACGCTGCAAAAGTAGAAAAATCTGGAATGTTCTGGAGTGTTCTAGAACTATCTGGAACATTCCCGAATGTTCTGGAGTGTTCTAGAACTTTCTGGAACATTCTGGAATGTCTTAGAAACTTTGGAAAGCAATGCCTATTAAAGTTGTAGTTTTGCACCTATGAAGCTGATTTTTGACATAATTGTTATTCTCTACCGAGATTTTCAAATGAGCTTAGTGATTGACTATCAGCCTCGAAAGAAACAATAATTAATTACAGGCGCATGAAGTGCGCTATTCTTAAATTCAAGCTTTTAAATATTCGTTTATTTTCATTTTAAGTTTAATTTTTGATCTTTTAATTGTTTTCGTTTGTTTTGTGTTTTTCTAGACAATATTTTTGTTGGCCTACATCCTTCGAAAGTGAAACAAAACTTTTTCAGTCACGCAACACCCGATTTTTTTTCACAAAGTAGTGAGTTCACGAGAATTTTATTCGCTAGTTTTCTATGCTAATTTTCTTCTCACTTTCCATTAGTTTCTTTTCTGTTAATAACTTTTAGGTCTTTTTTATTATTTTCTGTCCGTCATTTTATCTCATATATCGATCATAGTGTTCTAGGCAATATATTCTTAATAAGATTCAATTACGTGATTAACATTATCACTTTTGAGGAACAGCAGGAAATGCTTGATCATCACTAAATCTACTTATTATTAAGCGAATAGTTTCTGTCTGTCTGTCCAAGACGTTTCTTTGAATAACTAAAAAGAACGTAGGCCTTTTATTTTGATATTCGAGATGGAGTCATGGCCACCCGAGCGCTTCGCAACCATTTCTCAAGGAGGTTTCTGGGTACTTGGACTACTGTAAAACCGTACACCCAAAATCTACAAAACTGTCTTAACGACGATAAAAACTGCCAACATTTTGCTGATATATCAATTGGGATGTCCGTATATCACATGCAAAAAATCAGCTTTATATGTGCAAAACTACAACTTTAATAGGCACTGATTTCCGAAGTTTCTCAGACATTTCAGTATGTACTAGAACAGCGGCGTAGACGCGAACTTTCTACTGGTATAAATTAATTAACATTACCACTTTTCAGGAACGGCAGCTTTTTTAAAAATAAAATCTGGGTTTGAAGATTATGGAATATTATTTTGATAACTTTTTAAAGCAAAATAGCCAAATTTAGACTGCGAAGAATTTAAATTCGGCTATACAAATAAGTGAAAATTTCAATAGAAAATTTAACTCACATAATTCAGTGCACTGGCAAACGCGGATTTATGTGCAGGTGTCATTTGAGCAATTATAGCTTTGCGATTTTCAAACATTTGTCGGAAAGTCGGATCCAATCCAGTATTTGCCATAGAGGACCGAAGATACTTTCGATCTAACTTTCTCTTGATTTTCCTTCGCTTTCTCGCATCAACAGGACTACTTGGATCTTCATCTGAAGATGAGGTAGACGAATCAGAAGAATCTGATGGCAGTGCTTTGCGCTTTTTTTTACTCGACTGCTCTTTTCGTTCTTCCTCCGAATCAATTTCTCCTTCATCCAAATCTTTTTTAGCTGATGGAAGAGATAGTACTGTCATTGCTTCCGATGAAGTGGGTGCATCTGAAGTACCTTCCTCAACGGCTTCTTCTTCATACATAACAGCTCCTCTCTCCATAATTCTCTTTTTAATTTCTGCTTTTCTAGTGGAACTTTTTTCATTCCTCCACTTCTTCCATTCTTCCTGACTCATTCCTTCCACTGCTCTTGCTTGTCTCATCTGTTTTTTTGTAAATCCATTATTTCCAATTTTCTTAGATCCGTCATCATTGGCTCTCACTACTCCGCTACCCTTTGTTTTCGTTATACGTGCCCATGAATTAAAACTGAGAGGTTCATCACCACCAATCATGTAATTCCCGTCCTCGTCTGAATCAATATCAACGTCTCCTGATTCAACAATGAGACGAACACGATTGGCTGACAGGAAAGCGGCGACTCCCATTTGTTGACGAGCGGCTCGTTTTCGTTTCGCAGCTCTGAAATAAAATTTAAAATATTATTTTACTAACAAAGTGAGTTGGAAATAGTCAATTTTTGGTAAACAAGAGAAAACGAGTATTTTGTAAAAATTCACTCACCCTTTACTTTGGGCATCCGATTGTTCCTCATTAACTGGTTTATAATTCACAGTTTCCATTGGCACAAACGTCGGCCTTTCGAACATTTGTTCATTGAGAATCTCCGTTTTCCACATTTTCAGCAATCCTTCAATATGTTCTCTCATCCAGTGCATTTCCGTTCTATTTAAATGTTTTTGAAGAACTGATCCCATTGCTGGTTTTAATATTGAATCGGGAACACCGTTATACTCGGCTGAAACCGTGTCGCAAAGCTCATAAAGCTCATCTTTTTCATTAATTTCCGCGAAATTCAATTTTCTCTCTTCTATTATTTCTAAAATACGATTCTGAATGGCTTCTTCATCGATTTCAGGTGCCAAATGTCCAGAGTTTTCAACTTGGGATATTTGAACTGTTGCCTTGTGAACGTTGTTTTCAGATGGTCTAACGTCGTCCATTTTGGAATAGAGTTCGTATTCTCTCGGACTCAGAACTCTAAAAAACAGAAATTTAACTGATTCACCGAACATGTTAACATTTAATTTTTGAATGAAGTCAGCAATGTTCCTACCCTTTTTATGTAACAGCCAGTATTAACTTAATCGGGTGATAACAGACATCTAGAGAAAGTGCAAAGAGAAAGGAAAAAGCGAAATAAAAATAACTAGAAAAACAGTTTTATATTTATAAATCAGGCAAGGATGAGGAAAAAGAAAACCAGCGACTTTGATTGGAAAGCTTGAAGTAGACGGTTTTGGTTTTTTATATGATCACGCTAATTATGCAAAATTTTTTAAATATGATTTCACGGCTTACAGAAAAACAGGCCTGTAAATATAAAGAAGAGCGTAAAGCTGCGTTCCAGTTTAAATTGCTGTGATCAGTTTTCTTTTCACATTTTTTGTTGATTTTTACAGACATTATAGCAATTCCTTCAAAAAAAGTAGGTAATTTCCAAGAATCGCCTCCCCCCCCCACCCCACAACCGCACCCCACCATCGATAATAGCCCCCCAACCAACGTTATTCATTATCAAAATTGATGTGGGGGATAATTACTGTAGGGGGGCTTCTATACGAAGTCGTTATCCAATATTAATCCCATGCCAGTTGAAATGAGGGGGGGGGGGGAAATTTGGATCCTAGGTAATCTACAATAATCAACTCCCAACAAACAGTACTAAAATGAAAATGAAACTAGTTCATGATGCCACGTAAAAATCGAAAATAATTATGAAAATTGTAAAAATTGGTGAAAAAAACTGACGTTAGAGGAAGGGGTGGGCGGTCATTCCACAGTCTTCCACCGGGGGTCACTCTTATATCAAACGGGGGGGGGGAGTTATTGTATTATACCAAAAAGTGATATGTAGAATTGTAGCCTTCTTTCAACTAGTAGGTAAATTTTATTTAATAGAGTCTAAACAGTTTTCGGTTTCTATGCGACTAGAGAACAATTTTTTGGCAATATCATGATTCCTTGAATTTATTGTGTAAATACATTATTAAGTGGTAGCGTTACGAAACTGCCATTTTGATAAATTTCGTTTGGAAATGTGAAGCTTTAACGACATATGAATATTTTTCTGAAAACTCCAAATCCCGATAAATTTTAAAAAGCTTACATCACAGTGCACTCCACGTCTCCATCGCTTATAGAAAATTTTGATGAACCCGCAAGAATTTTCTCTGCGACTTCTCCACTGGAAAGCAGCACTTCTACTTGAAATAACCCGTTTTGAGAGGGCATTGGAAGAGTTTGAAAATGAATAGGATTCTCTCCACTGAAAAAGTAGGCAATCATATGTTCATCAATGGATTTCGGAGCATCAAGAAGAAAAACCAATCGAGGATCATTAGAAAGTTCGAAGAATTTGCGACTCGCAGTGCTGGTTTCTATGGAGACTGTAATTAATCAAACAATTCAATTTCGGACTGTAAAAAATGTAATATTTCGAAACAATTTGGGTAAAAGCTACCTATCTATAAAAAAGGACACACAAACACTAAGCAAAACTTACAAAATAAGGGATCAACTAATACTTCAGGTCGTTCTCCATCGATAATCATCTTTTGAAGACTCGTATAGGCGTTTCGGGCGATTTCGGAGGATGAGAAGAGAATTTCAATTGTTCCCATTTTAATTTGCTGCAATTATGAAAAAATTATGACTTCTAAGGCGATCAGCTGAGTTTTAAGATATACCTTCTCATTAGAATCTTTCGGTCGAGAAAATGCAACATTGTATTTAACAGATTTGTCCAGCAGCGATTGGAACTGAAAATTAATGTTTCACTGTTTGAAACTGATATTTTTTAAATTTTATTAGAAATGTCAAATGTCATAAAATAATAACTTACTTGCCGATTCTTTATCCAGCCTCCGGGGTGTCTTAAATTTTGAACAATTATAGTACAAAGGGCATTATCATCATTTTCCTTTTCTGCTATGCATTCCACTGATAGTACAGCTTCAGAAGGCGTACCCGCGAGTTCTAACTCTTGCACCGGACTTTTTTCGAGCATTATTGCTGAAATATATAAGTTTATAAAAGAGGACAATTATGTAAAAACTAAAAATATGTTTTTCGAATAGAATTAAATAAATAAAACTTCCTAGGCCACGGCCACGCAACCAGGCGCGGCAAGTTTGAAAAATGAAAATGAAAACAACCTTATTTTTCAAGCATTCAATTTAAGGGCGAGAAATTAATACTTTTTCTTCATTTCGAAATGAATTTTAATTAGAAATAATTTTTCCTTCGAATAAAAGTTGTAAAGCTAACACAATTTAATTTTAATTATACATATAAATTGTAATTTTATTTAACTATGGGCTCATGCAACCAGAAAATCTATTAATAATTTTTTTTAATTGAAACTTTCTTAATTTCAAGTTTTCAAAAAATTTATTATGGGTGGAATTAATATACTTGTTAATACTTGTTATGCTCGATAACAAAATCCTCAAAAAAAAATTTTTTTTCGCAATAAATTCAGTTGATGAATGATGTGTGGGAGCAACCAGTGATTGCAGTATCTCCTGCTAATCCATGTGAAAGCAGTAGTTGAGTCATAGTTTTGAACTTTTGGGTTAAACACGCTGGGTACCAAAGTCCGAGCAGTATTCATTTCGAGTTGGTACCCACTCTAGTCCGCGTTGAGAATGTTGAATGGGCCGTATGACGTTTGGTATAATCATATCTCAAAATTTCTATTAAATAGAACACTAGAAGAAGCGGAATCCGTCAAACAAGCAGTATTTCGTCGATCATTCTCACCGATCGACCTAATACACTCCTCACAATGTTGGCTCGAGGTTGGCCGTGAGAGAGGGAGGGATCGCGGAGCTTACTTCATGCGGTAGTCTGAATGGGCCGTAAGATATCTGTAGCGCGCAAGCAACTATAAGATCCGCCCACCTTTCCACGCTTCTGTGAGCATTCGTATTTTCTCGCCGTTGTGTTTACACCAATTTAACACACCGTGTTCCACCGCGAATACATTTAAATTTCGAAAATGTTTTTTCACATGCCAAAATAATTTTAGCTCGAAAACCGCGAAATCCATCTGTTTTGTGCTGAAAATCGGATGGAAAAATGTGGAAAATCAAGGAAATTATCAGAAAACATTCAAAGGACGATTCCATCTCCACAGAAATTCTCATACTGGACTTGATCTGCAAGGGAACGACAAATTGTGAGTTTTGATTGAAAATTTCGAATGAAATGCTCTGAATCATTTTTCCCCAAATTAATATAGTTATTTACAGACAAATACATAGTTTGCTATCAAAAAGATCTTTTCGAAGCGACAATTCCGCTAACCGCCCTGAGAAGTTTCGGACGAAATGTCCTTCAATTTGGAACTGTTCTCGTAGGAAATATCAGTTTTGTGTGAGTTCAATTATTTTTCAAAATCATCGAGGAAATATTCGAAAATTCAAAAATAATTTTTTCTCTTGCTCAAAATCTTTTCAGCTCATCTAATAAAGAAATTCACGTTCAATTAGTGAAGCGTATCTACATGTTGAACAAAGCTATGGCCTCTAATAAATGGGCACTGTTGAAATTGGAATTCAATGAAAAATTAAAGAAAAACGTTATCGTTTGCTCTGCTCTAACAACTGGGTGCTTAACATATCATGAAAAAGATTACAAGACACCAGCAGTTTTTAATGATATATTGGGAATCATCGTAGATTCTGAAGATTCTCCACGGCTTCCAAAACGACAGATCGGTTTGTTTCCCGCATTGAAAATTAAAATGTTCCATCACTTAGGCCGCCTTCTGTGTACTGTCACCACTTTGCAATGCCCAACTGACAAAACTTGGAAACTTTGTATTGAATCGGTCAAAAAATTCGAAATGATCGTATCATTGGCTATGTCGGCAAATATAGGGGAGAATGAGCATTTTGGACTGGTGACTAGAGAAGAATGCGAAGAGAAACGAGATTTGCGGCTTGTTTCGAGCAGGGATTTTCCTAGAGATGTCCGCATTTTCAGAAGGTGAGTGGTTTGATAAAAATTAGAAGGTATTTGAAGCTTAAAACATCTCAGCGGCTCTCACTGTTGCGAGAGCATCGAATCAGGTCATCGGCGCCCTCATCATCATCAATCAAAGTGCATGAATACGTGTGTTGGAGGTACTATATGAATATCTGTGTTCTACAATTATTTAGATTGTTTTTAGAAGTAAAGTTGATCGGAAGATGTATGGCATTCCAAATGAAGCGGTGCCACGGCATGAACTCATCCCAACTGACGCAGATGGACTCTCTCCTTTCGTCTCCAGTCACCTTCAACTCATCAAAATTATCTTCGCAATCCACGATTAATCCAACGACTACTATAGATAGCCACGTGGATTTTGCCTCGATGCGATCAGACGTCTCCCAATTGCAAGTGCATGTTCAGAGTGGTTTTGTGGAGGTGGTGACGATCGCAGAATATTCTGGGTACACAGATCACGATGGCTGCCCGCTTTTGTGGAGTCATGACGTGGAATTCGTAGTGGATATTAGTGGATTGTTTCATGAGCAGAATTACAGTGCCGGATTGTATGAGATCAAAGTAGTCAGATTCCATAGGCCAAATGTGTTTGCAAAATGGAGATTGGCCAGGAAGAATCCCATTTTAAAAGCAATGCAAAGTAAGAAAATATAACGGTGTAAATGATTCAAAAAACTATCATATATTTAGAATAGGGATTTTTAGAAAACTGAAAAATACGCCAAACGCGTGAAGCGAAATTTCGACTGAACATATCCATTCGTTACTACCGTTTGCACTCTTTGAAAGAATGTTGTTCTAAGTTTTGTGGTTCCTAATCTAACATTCTTGATTCCGTCTAAAGACGGGCCCTATTATTCTCATTTTCCGGTTTTCTGAAATGCGAAGAAGTCTAATTCGTGGATATTTGGAGAAGCTAAATGTTATTTCCAGCTCGATTTCACTCCCAAAGTGCTCACTCTATCACTCTTGAATCGATAGGCCTTAATGCCTGTTCGATCTACGACGAAACCTCCGAACCAGAAGAGCCAAAAAGACGTTTAATGTCGTTCTCAAGATTTGGTAGCAATGCACAGGTTATTATCATGTTTAAAACATTTCGTTAACAATTAAAAAATAAGTTTCAGAGTTGCTGTCTTCCACGAACCGATTCTCTGGACAAAGTACAGCTCTACGATGCTCTTATCAAAAATGAGAATTCCAGTTCATCGAGTTGCACAACTAACGCCACAATCACCTCGGCGTCTTCAAAATTAACACCATTAGGCACTAAAAGACTCAATTATGGGCGGTCTATGTCGGTTTCTAATAAGGTTTTTTTCTCGGGTTTTCTTTCGTATCTGAAAAAAATCAACGTTTAGCCAATTGAACTGGACGACGACCTGATGTGGAATCACCACGACACTTCTGTCCTAAAAATTGTCGAAGACGATGATGAGTCGGCAGTTCTTCCGAAAGTTGTTGATTTTGATGAGAATTCCAACGTCTTCTGAATTGATTTCTGTCCCCCCCCCTAAGTTGATTTTCCTCATTAGCAAATAGGCAATATAACAGTTTTACCAATAAACACCCAAATGGCGAATTGATAGTTTCATATATCTCATAGTTCTTATAGATTTTTAACGCTTTTTGTTCCCTATTTCCATTAAATCCCCATTCTTCGCTCCGTTATCATCACGATCGGTCGCCATAGGTTTTTTTGTACATAAAATTTATTCAGTAGTTTAGTGATTTTGAGAGGGGTTCTGAATGGAAAGTGGTTAGGGTGGAACTGTGGTCCTAGGACTGTTAATGCAGATACGCTTTGTTGAATAATGCAATGTCGTGTAAACAAGTTGAACTTTCGGAAGGCCATATCTGTTATTAACAGAGTTCATTTGCATTTGCAGTTATTGAACTTATTATTGAATTAGTTATTGAACTACAGTGGGGTGAGGGGGGGTCTGTTTAAAAGTGAAAAAAAAGCACGAAGCAATTAACCTAAGATTAAATGTCAAGCACGCGCTCTCAGATTTTAATTGTGAAAAGAACAACTCATTTCTGAGCAAACCAGTCTCTCCATACCCTCCCCGTATAAATCTTCAGTTTAGTTAGTTTTTTTTTTAATTTTTGCCTCGAGAACTCATTAATTTTTTAAGATCAGAAAATATTGAAATTCGATTCCCACCCCAATAGAGAATCACATTATGTTGTATGCTGCCTTTTTTATTCGTCATTCGCCTTTTTAATTCGTTTCAATCAAATTCACTGTAAAATTGACTGAATATAATCATCAATTCAATATAGTTGCTTTTAATTATTGAAAAGGGCTGACTTCTCTTTTCAAGAAATGCTTTCATGCCGCACTATCAGAATTATTCAATACAATATTATTTAGCGGTTATTCGTCTGAAAATCAACAGGAATAATGTTCGATTTAAGTGTATCTTCCACGGCGCGGAAAGGGTAAGTAAATGTAGAAGAAATACAGTTTTCACAATGTATACATTGTCCGTTTCTTTGGTGAACTTTAAAATACATTTAATTTATTCAAAATGATTGAATTGCAACTTCAATGGAGGATATAAGAACTAAAAAAAAAGAAACTACATATATAAGTTATTATATTATAATTCAGTAGAAGAAGTCGAGGAAAAGTATCCGTAAAAATCCTGGTAAACGTGATTTTCTTTTTGAAGTAACAAATAAGACACCAAGAATTACTTCAATCATCAGAAGGTCTCTGATCAAATGACGATGCATGTGGATGTCTTTTGAACATATCTGCCCGAAGACGTGGAGATACTGCTCGGTGAGGCGGTGTAGAGGACGTTGGTTTTGATGGAATATTCGGAAGCTCTATAGAAGGAATGGTGTCGGCGCCGCGGACACGAACCGTACGGTTCTGAAATATGGAGAATTAATACGCCTCGTTTTCAAGAAAAATGGAATCAACCGTCTGGATAGTTGATAGCAGATAAGTAAATACTACGACGTTAGACGTTGGACGTGAATGCTTCCGTTTTCAGCATTTATAACCATATTATAATAGTTGAAGTTTCATATTTTTACATTTTTTTCACTAGAAGTTTTGCACACATTTTTTTAATTTTTCAGGGACTGGTAGTTTTCGTTTACTTTGTTTTCCTTAAATCACATTTTGGGGAAATTCAAGAAAAGCGAGATAACGGCATAAGTTCCTGCTTCAGTTAAAATCCCTGAGGAACCATTCTACTGAAAATAATGGGAATAGAGTAAAGTAAGGTTGAAGGCGAGTGAGAGAATTCCGAATAATAAAGAGGATTAACTGGAATCTACTTATTATTAAGCGAAAAGTTCCGTCTGAGTTTCCGTCTGTCTGTCCCGAACGTTTTTTTTTTGAATAACTCAAAAGAACGTGGGTCACCTTCTTTAATATGCGGGATGGAGTCATTGCTACCAGAGCGCTTCGCAACCATCTTTACGAGGTCGCTGGGTACTAGGGATACTGTAGAACAACGAAAAAAAAAACAATCAAAATTTTGCTGATATAGAAGTCTGGATGTCCGTTTGTAAAAAAATCAGCGTCATATGTGCAAAACTACAACTTTAATAGATATTGTTTTCCAAGCTTCCAGAATGTTCTAGAACACCGGAGTAGCGACGAACTTTCCAGTGGAATCAAGAATTACGCGCACATTAGAAGTTATGACGTTTCAGGGAGGAGCTAATAGAAAAGACGTATCAACAGCACGAACCACCTAATGAAATCAGAGATTTTGCAAAGTTTGGGTGTGGAGAAATTAGGAGTTGTCGCTAATAGCCGAGCCTTTTGAGATACCAGATGGAACCCGTTAGGATGCGGGATCTACGAGTGTATTTCTGTTAAGGTTAAAAGAGTGGGTGGATAGAAAGTAGCCCAGCCGTTTAGCGAGAATACCGGAATACCATTTTGAGTTTATCGACTTTTTTGAAGTCAAAAAAATGGGACTGAGATTATTGAGGATGCTGGTGCTGATTATTCGACTGAATAATCAGCACCAGCATCCTCAATAATCTTACATAAATCGTACTGCGACTTTCCGTCAAAAGCGGCAGGTGGCAGTGCAATTTTTTTGCTTGCCGCTTGTTATCGGCAAATTGCCGTAATTCTATAAAAATGTACAAATTTTACTAAACGCTGTACTACCTTAATGCTGAATGGTGCTATCGCATGTATATCAGAGTAGGGCGGAATTGGATTTTGGGAACTCGTAATCTGGAAGACGGAATGAAAAAAACGGTGGAATCCGGAACGCGGAATGCGGAGTCCGGAATTCCGTCCTTCTCTGATGTATATACATTTTCTACAGTAGAATAATAATAAGACATTTTTCTGATCTGGTCTTCGAATTCTAACGGAAATTCCTTAGTATTCTGCACTTACATATTCTATTACTTTGATAGGCGAATCAGGAATTGGAGGCGTTTTGTTTACAGCCGGAAGCACTACAATTGGACTTGTGGCTTCTGATCTCTCGGAGGTTTTCGATTCAGTTCTTTCTTCAACTGGTGTTACGGATGGCTGCCAGTCCATTGTAGCTCCTTCTCCTGATAAACTGGGTGGAGCTGACAAAAGCATACTATTGACAGCTTCATCGGTTCGGACCTGAAAAATAGAAATATGTAACGATTTATGTATTTCGTTAAAACAGTTTTTGCAGGTATATATATATATATATATATATATATATATATATTGATTCCAGATTGTACTCTTAATAGACAAACAACGAATGAATCACAAAAAAGCTAATTCACCAGTTAGAATAAGAACAAAAATTAATAAAAAAAGATTTGGGCCGAACCGGGAGTCGAACCCGGGACCTCTCGCACCCGAAGCGAGAATCATACCCCTAGACCATCCGGCCACTGGTAGTAAGAGCTGTCTGCATGCATTGAAAAAGATTGCTGTGCGTGTGCCTGCTTCTCTAGCTCTCTACTATTCTCCTTACCTCGTGCGTATGTGAGACGATGGACACAGCGGCGCCCACCACCATAGTGGTTTTGAGACGTTTGGAAGAGTGCAGCGTAGTGCCGATACGCGTAGGAGTCCTTGATCTGCTTGGCACTTTTTCGGGTTGTACGTGATCCTCGTATACTCTGTCGAGACGATCATGTCCATGGAGCAGAAGAATTGCCTGCTCAGTTCCGACCTTATCAATCGTGTGAATCACTTTTCTACCGATTGTTTTCCAGTTGTAAATTGCTTGTTTCCGTTGGCGGGCCCGAGTCTTTTTAGTCTGTTTGATGACCATGAGACCACGAACTTCCATTCCAGATGATCCTTCCTGTAAAATAAATCGTAATTTGACAGTTAGAAGAAGAAAAAGTCAAGTTTGCGTGTAATAATGGCATGCCAGTTGGCAGCAAACTTTTTTTGTTTAAACAAGAAAAAATCAAATCCAGGAGTAGAAAAGCTAATGGAATTCCGTCAGAATTTCAAACTTTTTAATAATTTGATTTTATAATTTTTTACAAAACTAAATATGATGAAAAATATAAAACAGGTTGAACATCCTTGAGAATTCACTTCCAGTTCGATATAACTTCAGGCACTACGAACGTTCTCTGCCGCCCGGACGATGTTCTACAGGGTGGCTCCTAAGTATGGAAACTTTTGTTTCGAGTCAAATTTAGAAACGACAGTGATTCATACAAAATCAGCATTATTTTCTGATAGAGTAGACCAAAATCTACAGTTATTTGAGAAGATGATCGAAATTAATCGACAGCAATGATGCACGACAAGTCAGAAAAGACGAGTCGGAAAAGATTCGACCGTACGCCGAAGGTACATTCTGATCAATTTCGTCCCATGCCTTGAGCAACGCTTTCTTCGCAGATTTCGGATTTGGATGGGAGTGAGCCATGACCTTCTGCTCCGAGAATCCCCCGATGGAATAATGCAGCGGATTGTGATCCGGCGACGAAGCCTTCCCCCAGTATCACGGGAAATGAGCGTTTAGTATCTCTTTGGTGTATTTGGAGCCGTGGAAAAGAGCCCAGTCCTGTAGGAGGATGAAGGGTTGCTTTCCGAAGTGACTAGTGCTTCACGGAAGTAGGGCATCGTTCAAAACGGTTTCTTGGAGTACCTGATTGTTAATTTTGACGTCCGATCGATGAAAACCAGTAAAACCTTGCCGTCGGATGTGAATCCATCCCACACCATCACCGATTAAGAAAACATCTGGTTGGATGCTAGACGACATTTCGGAGATCTCGACTCATCTTTTCGTAGGAGTTGACGCTGGTTTCGCAGGTTCGGAAATTGTCTAATGGTAAAAATATTCTCATCAGTCCAAATGACGTCTGAGAGGCGGAGGCCCTTAAGGGCAGCAATCAACTTTTTGGATTTTTGAAGCCTACGACGGTGACGGTAACTGGTAAGACCAAGGTCCTTCTTCACAATTTTTTGAACTGTTCGGCGATTGATTCCAAGCGATTCAGACAGCTCGTTCATGCTGGTCGCGTCATTCCGGGCAATTTTCTTTTTGATGATGCCACGGATCCGAGAAGTGTTGAAACTTTGTGGTCTTCCTGTTTTGTTTTAATTAAAGGTGCGGTCGGTGCGTACCTCTAATTATGCCTAATCGAGATTCGGTCATGGTTTAATTAAGCTTGTGGCTTCTAATTACAGTAAGTTTCTGTTTCCACAAGGCACATATTCCTTTATGTAAAAAAAACTCGCTGCCGAATGACTGCGTCTGGTTACATACTATGGCACGACAGGAAACCCGATTCAAAATCCAATCGAAGATATTTCAAATGATCATAATCCATCAAAAGCGTAAATAGAAAAGACTCACCTGATCCAATCGAATGCTGTATTCTAGTTGGCTCGCCGCCAACCTCTCTTTTCCCACAGACCTCTCCAAGACCATAACAATTTGAGCATACTGTTGTCTCCACGCTTTCTCAGCTTGCGCAATTACCGTTGTATATGTGTTACCCATCATAGCAATGAGAATGTTGATCATCATAATTGGCATCACAAACATGTACAATACAAAGAGAGTCTTGGTAAGAGCTTGGTAATTGGCGCAGGAGAATTCTTCGTACTGAAAAAAAACATTTAAAAGTGGCTTCTTTTGCTAAAGAAGTTAGTTGGAATCGATCAATGAAATTCACCGTGCTGAGTAATCAAATCTACAGAAAGATCAGGATCATGCTTGCCTTTTCAAAGGCAAATTTCTTTCATACTGTTTTCAAGGTTATTAGCTGAATATACAGTACCGGCCATAAAGGTATTACATATATTATGGTTCCCATTCGAAACACACAGTCACTGTCGCTGCCCACAGTCTTTCTTGCTTCAGGTGTATTTTCAGCTCTTTCAGACATATTCAGACAGACAGACATTCAGAAAATACCTGCTTCTGATTGCATTGCTTAAAAATCACCATCCCGCAATGCTCTTCTTCTTCTCGCCGGTACTCATTTTAATACATACACGTACTGGCCATAAAGGTATTTTATCATGGTTTTTCGACAATATCTCATTCGGTATAGAACGAATCAATTTGATTTTGGCTGTAATTGATGCAAATGGTTTCCCCACAAAATATTGAAATCTCGCAGATAGAACAATTTCTAAGAGCACAAAATTTCATTGTCGAAAAACCATAATATTATATCTTTATGGCCGGCACAGTATGTATTTTAGAATGAGCATCGGCAAGATGAAGAGCATTGCGGGATGGTGATTTTTAAGCAATGTAATCAGAAGCAAGTAACTTATATGTCTGAAAGAGCTGAATAATTACACTTGTGAGCAAGAAAGACTGTGGGCAGCGACAATGACTGTGATTCGAATGGGAACCATAATATAATACCTTTATGGCCGGTACTGTACATAGATAGCATCATACCATATCATACCACGTGCCAAGTGCCTCTTATAGTTTTGAGATGAAAACTGAACCCTGACGTTTTTCAGAATATTTAAACGAAAATTTGCAAGTTTAAATACAATCTTGGAAATCACTGTATATTTTCAGCGTTCCCTATTTATTCCTTCGAAACTTACATCATATCCGCCCATTGATGCACGGAACAAAGTAATAAAAGTCTCTGGAAACGTGTTGTATGTGTAGATGGTGTACCCAGAAATTCGACATGCATGCGGATTCGTATCCTCCAGTTTCTGCTTGGCATCCATATCCTTGCCGACAAAGTAGAATACTGAAGAAAGGTTTGGTATTATTACTGTATTCCCCCTCCCCCCCCCCCACTGGAATCGCCCCCCCCCCTTTTTTATTTTCTTCATCCAAAAATCACGTCGCATTGGATTGGATTGGAGAGGTTGGGGGGGGGGGGTGGGCATTTTGGATATTTATACCTCACAGAATAGTCCCCCACACACAATCACCCCCCACATCCAAAAGTAATCGAAAACATAAATGTGGAGGGGGTAATTCCGGTTATGGGAGACTGATAGAGGTGTGGGGGCGATTCTGGAAGATTATCGAAGGTTTAAATGTTACAATAACAGAAAACATAATGAAAATAATTCATAATTTCTGATAAAAGATGATAATTTTAATGGCAGGTTGATTTTATTTATTTTTTCTCATTACTTCTAATAGTTTAGGCTTCCATGAAAGACGAGCACAAAAAGTCGTCTTTCGTCTCGTCTTCGTTCGTCTTTCAGTTCACCTTGCATTCGTCTTACGCAATAAAAAAGTAGTTTAACACATCACACATCTCTTTCTATCTCTGCGTCAGACGAATTTAAAACGAAGACAAAGACGAGGCGAGACGGTCTTATTTCGTTTTTCGTGGAAGTCTTACATTAAGTTGTTCTCGTTTTTTAAATTAGTAAAACGACTCCCAAAAAGTAGAAAAATGGGCCCATTGTGGGTTAAGAAAACAAAAAAGGTTGATTTCAGATTAAAAAAAGAAAAACGAGCAATTTCAGAGATTAGAACTAGACATTAAAGTTCTGCAAAAAGAGATTATATATTCCTTAAAACTACAAAGGCAATTTTCTAAACGACGAAATTTTTGAGTATGTGAAAATAAAATGCAAATTTAAGGCCTTATGTTGATACTGAATTAAGACAATTCATCGCTTTTAACTCCGTCCAAAATGGTAATCCATGAAAACAAACCTTGCGAGAATGAAACGAGAAAAATCGCTGAAATAATTGCAAAACGAATCATATCTCCGGCAATCATACTGTAGATCATTTGTACAAAGGGTCCAGTCAATTTGGCAGAGCGCGCGAAGAAGAGAAGGAAAATCCAGGATCCGGGAAGGGCGAATACGAAGAGAGCTTCTTCAATTTCGTGTTTTCTGAGCAATCTGAATGGTATGCAGAGCAGAAGAAATAGGTTGGCTATACAGAACACGGCTTTGGCTGGTGCGGTTTTCTGCAAATATGGTGGATATCGACTCGAGACCAAAAACAATTCCGTAAAAGCTTTGATTATAAATTCAAATGTTCAATCTGGTGTAACTTTAATTTTATGACTAGGAGCTTTAAAAAATTTGAATTCTACTCATCGTTATTATATTCTAATCAAAAAACTTCCAGAGAATATACAATTCGATATAAGACACTGCGTTCGAAACGTATTGAATTACAGTACCGGCCATAAGGGTATTATATTATGGTTCCCATTCGAATCACAGTCCCTGTCGCTGCCCGCAGTCTTTCTTGCTCCAGGTGCATTTTCACCTCTTTCAGACAAATAAGTTACTTGCTTCTGATTACATTGCCTAAAAATCACCATCCCGCAATGCTCTTCTTCTTGCCGGTGCCCATTCTAAAATACATACAGTGCCGGCCATAAAGGTATTATATTATGGTTTTTCGACAATGAAATTTTGTACTCTTAGAAATTGTTCTATCTGCGAGATTTCAATATTTTGTGGGAAAACCATTTGCATCAATTACAGCCAAAATCAGATTGATTCGTTCTACACCGAATTGTCGAAAAACCATGATATAATACCTTTATGGCCAGTACTTGCATGTAGAATGAGCACCGGTAAGAAGAAGAGCATTGCGGGATGATGATTTTTAAGCAATGTAATCAGAAGCAGGTATCTTATATGTCTGAAAATGCTGAAAATGCACCTGAAGCAAGAAAGATTGTGGGCAGCGACAGTGACCATTATATAATAACTTTATGGCCGGTAGTGCGCAACATACCAAATTTCTCAAATATCCTCGCATTCCTTGAGTTCGTATTTCGCCAAACTGTTGATATCCGACAAAAAATATACAGTTTCCAATGGTCAAAATTTCGCATACCGTACGCACCTAAAATGTCAAATTTTTATGAATTTTGTGTCTTTCTGATTTCATACCCAATCATCCCATTGTGGATCTTCCATATAAAGACGAGGCAGCTCGGTTGGACGGATGTAAACAACGATGGACAAGGTAATGAGTTGGAAAATGAGAAGTACAAGACGTTCAATGAGTTTTCTCTAGAATCATTTCAATGTGCTCTTCTATCTTCGCGATTCCTATGACCTACCTGAGCAAAAGCTTTCCACTTGTCAGCTAACAGTCTTTGGATAACTTCACTTCCAATCATATCCAAATGTTCTGGTGTTGATCCGTTGATCACTGTCATTAGGGCTGAGTCGTAGTCTGTAATTAGGTATATAAAAATGAAGAATCTGGAGTTCGAAAGCAGTTGTTCTTCAATAAATCTGTTGAAAAAATGGTGAATACTCGGTTGAAATAATTCAAATTTCATAGGAAAGACTCATTTTTATCATAATTTTTACATATAACTGACAAGACATAAAAATTAAAATCAAAAGTAAGGCTTCCACGAAAGACGAAATAAAACTGTCTCGACTCGTCTTTGTCTTCGTCTAGAATTCGTCTGACGCAGATATAGACAGTGTGTTGGTGCACATGCACAAAGTTTTTTATTGCGTAAGGTGAATGCAATAAGGCTTCCACGAAAGACGAAGACAAATAGTCGTCTTCGTTCGTTTTTCAGTTCGTAGAAGACGAAGATGAGACGAGAAAGCCGAAATTTCGCCCAAATGGAAGACGAACGTCTGACTTTTGTGAGTCTTGTGCTTATACAGTAAGACGAATGCAAGACGAACGGAAAGACGAACGAAGACGAGACGACAGGCAAGGAGACGAAAGACGAGAGGAAAGACAAGTTGTTGTTTTCGTCTTCAGCTTAGTAACGGAATACTTGTTTATGTCTTGCTCATTTTATTATTTGAATTCATTAAACCATGTTTAAGCTTATTGCATAAATACAGTTTTTATTGTACAGTTATTAAATTGGATCAGTGAGTTTCTTTGCGTTTATGATAAAGCATTTGATTAAGGCTTCCACGAAAGACGAAGCAAGTCGGTCGTCTTTCGTGTAATCCTTTCGTCTCGTCTTCGTTCGTCTTACGTCGTCAATTAAAATACGTGTGTACGAATATAATGTCTATATCTGCGTCAGACGAATTCTAGACGATGACGAAGACGAGACGAGACGGTCTTATTTCGTTTTTCGTGGAAGTCTTAGATAGGATAACTCTTTGTCAATTTTCCAGCTTCATTTCCAGCTTAAGTAATTCTCTTTGAGTGGACTCAAATTAATAATAAATTTGATATAAAACTATTTTTCAAATGTTCATTTTCTCCGAATACCCCCCGCCCCCCATCAGTACTCACTTGTAGATCCATCCGGTTGAATAGTGTCCAGTGTATTTAGTGGGTATGCCGAGCATGTCATATCGGAGAACCTCCAGAATTCAACTTTCATTATTTCGAGCATTTCTTCGAAAATCTGTTTTCGACCCAACTTAGTGGCAAGTGTCAGAGGAGTGAACCCAGCATGATTCACGACATGCGGATCTGCAGGTTTCGCCCAATGACGGACGGCGTACGAGTACATAGACTGGAAAAAATTAAAATTATTCCCAATATTCATAAGCTAAAATTAGGTAATGACAGATCGATTAAGTAGGTAAATCAGTAAGTAAGTAACTAGTTCTAATAACACCGAGATTAATAATCTGCAATCTTTTTCAAGAAATAATTTCTTCTGACGCAGCGCGTTGACAACTTTTTTTATTGCGTAAGACGAATACAAGACGAACTCAAAAACCAAATAGACATGAGTCATGACTGAATAAAGTATAAACCTCATGAAAATCCCCAATCCTTCGGCTACTTGAATGTAGACTTACACTGCTGTAATTGATGACGCACATGTGTAGAATTGTGTTTCCAAACGAGTCCTGTAGATTTGGATTAGCACCGAATTGAACAAGTAAATCGTAAATGTCCTTATTCCCAAAACAGGCAGCAAACGCCAGTGGATATTCACCGTAGTACGCATATCCTTGGTAATCGGTGATTTTATTCGTCAATTTATAGTCTTCGGGGAGGAAGAAGTTTCCACAAGCACGCGCATTCACATCAGCTTTGTTATTTAGAAGAAGGCTGACTGTTTCATAATCATCATGGACTATGGCCAAGTGGAGTGCTGATTGACCTTCAAATGGAGAGTTTAAAGCAGAGAAGGCCGGAATTCCGCATTCCGCCGTTTTTTAAATTCCGTTTTCCGGATTCCAGATTCCGAGTTCCCAAAATCCAATTCCGCCCTACTCTGGTTCAAAGACATAGATTCATCTCCTCGTTTTCCTCTTTTCAGACATTTTCTTTAGTTGATCAACGTGGATAGTTTTCAGCAGTGTGCGTTGTCGACGAAATTTTGTCATTGTTTTGTCGACAAATTTTGTCATCTGTTGTCGGTAACGCACACTGGTTTTCAGAATTTGCTTTTTTCAGAAAAGTTCTCAGAAAGTTTCAAAACCCAAACTTACCAAATTGCTCATCACCCAAATAAATATCATTCGCCATTCCAGGAAATCTCTTGAGCAAAATTCGAGCAATTTCATAACAAACTTGCTGCTCTCTGGAATATTGAAAAATAAACGTCTTAAACACTACTGCCACATGCCTTTTAAGTAGAAGATGGATCAGATTTTCTCCCTCCACACCTCGTTTGTTCAGTTTCCATAGAGCGTAGTGCTCTTTGAAACGACTCTGTTGCATATCTACAGATTCTTCGCTGAGACCAAGTTGAACATTCTGGAAGAGGTTCGATTGAAATTGGAAAAAGAAAAAAAGCAAAATCTATATTTTCGAGTACTATACTCTCGAAAGGGAGTAGAGCTTCCCACGCAATTATTTTCATTTTTCAGTTGTTGCAGCTGCTTTATCTAAGTATTCCACGAAAGACGGAACAAGTCGGTCGTCTTTGGAGGAATCCGTTCGTCTCGTCTTCGTTCGTCTTTCAGTTCGTCTTTCAGTTCGTCTTACGCAGTGAAAAAGTTGTTAGCACACTGCATTCAGACGAATTCAAGACGAAGACGAAAATGAGATGAGATGGCCGAAATTTCGCCCAAATGAAAGCTTTACTCTTTGTGGTTCTTTCCGACAACTTTTCGACATTTTTGTCCGAAACGCCGTTTAGTTAGAAACTGAAATTGCTTCAACACCACGGAGAGGCTAAGTGCATGTAGAAGATGACTTAGGAAAATCTCTCTAGAAATTCCTCTAAGAAAAGCGACGGCGCACGTCTTACGTCGTCAATTAAAATACACGTGTACTAACACAATGTCTATCTCTGTTTCAGACGAATTCAAGACGAAGAAGAAGACGAGACGAAACAGTCTTATTTCGTCTTTCCTGGAAGCCTTATTTTTATCATTAGTTTTCACAATAAGCTACTCTAATGAGAGAGAAATGGTAAAGAACCCCCTGGAAAAAATAGAATTTGAAAATCATTTTCGAAAATTTTCATTTTTGTTGGACGAAAAAAAATTAGAATTATTCGCAAGTTTCTTCAAAAACTGATATTTTGCACATTCAAAGAAATTCCGTGTTAATTTTAAACTTTTAAAAAGTAGTTTATATAAAATAAATAAAATCATTTCTGACAGAAACTTGGCCGAAAAAAAAAAAAAAAAAAAAAAAAAAACGAAATTTGGCACGATGAGGCGACAATGATTTCTCGGAAATCACACAATATATACATTATTTGACTTGATTCTTTATCGTTTTGTCTTGAATGCACAAATGCACAAAGTATGCACAAATGTACAAAGAATGCGCAAAACCTCATTGTCTTAAATAAAAAATTTCAGCGGAAACTACATATTGTTCTTCAATTTTATTCTGGATCAGTAATACGGAAATGTTCAAAAACCAACTTACCACTCCTTTTTTCCATTTAATGTAGTCACTGTATGTTACCAATTTTGGCGTTTGGCCATCCTCGTACAACATGGTTAACAACTTTTCCTCTGCAAACTTCAGAACACCTTCCTCACCATCACGCTCGTAGATATTTATCAATTCTCCGCCTAAAATGGAATTTTTAAGTACGGATTGTCATAATTGAGGCAGGGGAACTAAAGTTATCATTGCAGTTGTCATAGGGTCAATTTGATGCGCTTGTTGAAACGAAGGCTTCCACGAAAACCGAAATAAGATTGTCTCGTCTCGTCTTCGTCTTCGTCTTGGATTCGTCTGACGCAGAGATAGACTTTGTCTTGGGACACAAGCAGAACTTTTTTATTGCGTAAGACGAATGACTTTTTGTTTTCGTCTTTTGTGGAAACCTTAGTTAAAACACAAAATGTCATATTAAATTTTCAACAATGATCATTGATCAGTCACAAGATTACGGAAAAATCTCAATTTTTTACTTTAACTTTTCTTTAAATGTTTTCAGGTTAAAGAACTGGGAGAATTTCACAATTTACTTATATTTTGCTCGTTTAGTGCGCTGTGCTCAAGAATGCAAATGCAAGGAGAACAGCTTCATCGAATGACCGCCTCATCTGGCGCTTAGTGAGCCGTTTACACGTGTACACGCGGATGGTGCATATATTTTATACATTTGAAAATTGTAACTCAAAAAAATTATTTCAGTTCTTGATCCGGCACGTTGTATCTTTTTAGAACTATCTTTCTTTTAAGAAGGGCAGTAAAACAAATTGGTAACGCTTCCATTTTGGGCGAAATTTGGGCCGCCTAGTCTCATCTTCGTCTTCGTCTTGAATTCGTCTGACGCAGTGTATTGACAACTTTTTTATTGCGTAAGACGAATGCAAGACGAACTGAAGAACGAACGAAAACTACTCTTTATCTTCGTCTTTCGTGGAAGTCTTACAAATTAGTTTATGATGTATCATTCGATAGCAAATTGAAGCACAGCATCACAAAACTCGCCAGAAATCTTCAATTTGCTACCTTTCTTAAAGATTAACATTGCGTGCCGACCCGATGCTAGTCCGGCTCATTCCAGTTTTTCTAAAATCTCTAAATTCACCTTTTCTGACTCCGACCCACTTATACAAGTGATTTTTCTCCCTTTCTCGATACAAATTTGACCATTTTTCATCAGGATCGAACGCCAACTTGACTCCCTCGGTTCGTGGTTCTGTTTTATTTCGTGAGCTTCCACCACCCATCTGTGATCCTGAACAACAAAACTTTTTCTTTGCGTTTCAATCTGAATCTTTACTATTAGGAGACAAAAACGTGAAAGGAGAAAATCGTGAAAGCGTCAATTATTTATGATCTAGAATAATTTTTAAAATGGTAAATGAAGTGGTCAAAAATCAAGTTAAAATTCGGGTGACCGAAGCAATCTCGAAGTAAAGCTAATCTCTACAAATTTCCGAATTAATTTGTTCTTCTAAGCGGTGGGCAGGTGAGTGCTGGACCTTAATTGGAGTTTTGGATATCCATAGTAACCTCCCAAAAGCGATTTAACTTTTAGTTCATTATAGGGAATATACGAGTTGTTTCAAGGAGTCTATCACATTTCGCTAATCACAACTTTAATCAATTATTTAAAAAAAAAGAAAGTAGAAGCTGATCGAATTGAGCCTGAGCTAACGATAAAACAAATAAATCAAAATGATATATATGCGAATACTAGGCAGTAATCACATTGATATTCTTTCAGCTGATGTTGGAAGAAATTCAATAATCTGAGAAACTCTCTTTCACAGATTCTTCTAGATCTTTGGCATTCTCTATTCGTCCTGTTTTCTCTGATTCTAACACTACTTCCACATAGGATTCAACAAAAAGAAAGAACTTTTGTAGTTGCAAATCTTTGGAAATATAAAAGAATGTTAACCGAGTACTTTTCGAATAGTGGAGAGACGCATTTCTAAATTCTCAGAATCACAATTATTAGGAATTTAATCAGAAGAAGAAGAAGAAGAAAAAGTGGAGTGGGATATTTCAGAAAATTGAGATTTTGTGCTTAGTGGGAAAATGGAGTAAAACATGAGAAATTGAAAGTAAGGATGACGAGAGAAGTTTGTCCAGCTTGCTGGCACGCAATGTTATAGGTAAGCACAATTTGAAAAGTACATTGAACATCGACGTATAATAAAAATGGAGGCTTCAATTGCAGTAGCGAAGATGACGAAATCTATTTAAAGAAGCCCCTTTGATCTTGCGAAGGTATGAGATGGCAATTTCTTATAAACCAATTCTAGCGGGGTTTGCACCGTAGTGATAAGATTTGGTGGAAGAAAAAATCAGAAGAGGTTCTAGCTTTTGGAGAGAGCAATAGAAGGTGGACTTATAGTGTTCATCCACTTTGCACACCATTCGGCGTTTGGCTTCTTTTTGGAGGCTAGTGCAATGTGAGCTAATTATTTTCATCAGCAATAGAGGAGAGACAGAAGGATATTCGAATAAATTACCAGAAAGCGATGCTCCAACAAAACGGAGCCACTGCTCAAACAACAAAACTTGCTTAGGAATGTGGTGCAAACCTCCCCGCGTTCATCAAGAAGGATACGTCTCCAGAATTTTCGCCGGATCTCAACCATAGACACCTACCCACGTCGTCTTCAAGAAATTAAAGTCATTAAAGCCGGTGGAGGCCAAATTGTATAATTCTTTTTGACTTGCTTTTTTTCAAGTCGAAATAAAATCCATCTTAAATTTCTGTTTTTTTTTTCATTTCCTATTTTCAGTGTTCATTCTTCATTCTTCATATACAGTGCCGTGCAAAATTATACGAACCGGGGTGATTTTTACCGAAACTCGACTTCGGATGATCCGATCGACCCCAAACTTTCAGGGATTGAGAAAAACGCTTAAAAAATGAGTTTGAATAATAAATTACGGTAAGCAGTAACAGTTGCGAACTTATTTTTGAATTTTTCGAAAATCGGTAAAATCCGATTTTTTGGTTTTTTCCATTTTTTTAAAGTATTATCGTTCTTTTATGCATGAATGTTGTTATTTAAAATGGATAGACCACGTGGTTTACCTAATTTATCAGAATCTCAGCGAATGGCTATCATCCGTGATCGTTAGATGGGTCTGGACATGCCCACCCTCGCGAAGCAGTTCAAGACTTCTAAATCGGTTATCTGGGGAACTTTGAACACTCGAAACCGATCGAAAGGTACTGGAAGACGTTCGAAAACATCACCAGGAACCGACAGAATCATTGTCAGGATGTGCTAGAAAAATCCGCGGCTGAGAAGTACGGACATCAACTCTGAACTGAAGGCCCAATATGAAGTCGAGGTCAGTTTTTTGGTCATTTCTCAAAAAATTTCAATTGATATGGCTTATAGGTGTCCAGCGACACTGTCAAAAGACGTGTGCGTGATTCTGGACTCTTCGGAAGGCGCCCAGTGAAAAAGCAAATGATTTCCGAGAAGAACCGTCTGGCTCGATTGAAGTGGGAGAAGGATCATCTGCCCTGGACACCTCAGCAGTGGAATAAGGTACTGTAAAGCGACGAATCGAAGTATTTGATGATTGGCTAAAAGAAATCACTCATGTACAACGTCCAGTTAACAAACGGTACGATCCCAAGTACCAGGTTCCGACTGTTAAGAACGGTGGTGGTAACGTCATGGTTTGGGGCTGCTTCCACGCCAAGTATAAGGACAAGTACGAAGTACAAGTACAGGGTACATGTACAAGGACATTTTGGAGAAGGAAATGTTGCCATATAGAAGGTCTCAGATAAGTCGTGGTTGGTTGTTCCAACAAGACAACGATCCTAAACACTCTTCCCTCTTTTTCAAGGATAGGTTCGCACAGCGTCAAGCCAACCTGGCCAATCCAATTCGAATCCCATTGACCTGAATTCCATTGAGCATCTCTGGGAGGTCCTTGGCAGACGTTTGAAAGCCAGAAAAGCAAAAAAATGTACCGAAAAATTCGAGAAACTCAAGGAAGAATGGACCAAAATCCCACTTCAGACCCTGATGAACTTGATCGACTCGATGCCAAGAAGATGTGAGGCGTTTATCAAAGCCAAAGGTATGGCGACCAAGTATTAAGTTAATTTAATCATTTCGTATCATTTCCCCCGATTTTTAACTTGTCATTTTTGTTTTTTCTTTCCATGAATATCAAAAATCAAAATATCCATTTTTCAATTTTTAACATTTTCTTCAAAAAAACTTTTTTTTTGAGTAAATTTGTTCTTTTGTTATTCAAACTTATTTTTAAAGCGTTTTCCTCAATTCCTGAAACTTTGGGGTCGATCGGATCATCCGAAGTCGAGTTTCGGTAAAAATCACCCCGGTTCGTATAATTTTGCACGACACTGTATTCCTCTTAAATAAAGCGACTCGCTATTATTGACATAGAGAGTGAGAAAAAAGGTGTATTACACCGAAACCGAGTGATAAAAGTGTCAAAAAGTCTATTCAACTTAGAAAAATTCATCAATGTTCACCCGGAAAAAGGAACGAAAAAAGAATCAAAAACGTTGTAAGCAGCTGTTTATAAAAAAAATTTAAAAACTGGAAAAAATACAGATGAACCTATCTTTTTTTGGAACGGTTTCAACTTGTTTTTCGAATAAATACCGTTATTTTTTCAAAATTTTTTTTTTCTGAAGTTCACTTATGTGCATTAAAATGTATTCAAAACGCAATTTTTTTTCAATGGCAAAACATTTTTTAAACTTAAACTAAAGCGGGGTAATTCAAAAAATATGGGTGAATCTATGTTTATTTGGAGGAGTGTATAGAATTGAAATATAGTATTTTTTGCGATAACTTTCCGAGTTTGCTTGCCATTCCAATAAAACTAACCACAAAAAAGGTTAACTCAAAGAAGACCATTTTAAGAATTGCGCCAGCTAGTTGTAGAAATATTGATCTCACTTGACCGTTCCTCCCACATGCATTCCCAAACGGGAAGGCAGCCGGAGAGGACAAAAACAGTTCATTAAGAGCTGTCATGATAGTGCCATCAGCCTGATATCACGACGATTCTAAGTCTTCTATCAGTACTCTACAAGACATTCTCAAAATGTCTATTAAATAGAGTACGAAGAACATTAGAGGAAGCCCAGCCTGTCGAGCAAGCAGGATTCCGTCGATCATTCTCAACGATCGACTACATACACTCAGTACAACACTTACTCGAGGTTGATCGTGAGTACCAAATCCCACTCACTCTTGTCTTCATTAACTTGTGTACGCCAAGGTATCACCAAACCTCTTCTCAGCTTGTCTAGAGCTCGTCCTCAGATAATTGCCTTGGAACCATCTGAAAGAAAACGACGACGACGACTACACTCATACGCCTGGAGAGCGAATCATTGGCAGAAATCTAACCCACTTGAGATTCGCTGACGACATCATTCTCGTCGAGAATAGGCCTCCAAATAAAAACTAACAAAAAAGAAAGTGTTGAGAAACACGTGCGCCACCAAATAACCGGTGATCACAAGTAATAACGCCACCATCACAACAATCGAAGATGTGGATGAGTATGTCTTCCTTGGCTGGATGCTCAACTCAAGAAGAAGAAGGACAGCCTGGGCAGTGTTCAATAGCATCAAAATCACAACCGACGCTCACACTTGCCCCTGAATTCGAGCTCAACCTTCTAGTTCTTCCCGCGCTCTCAATGGAAATCGACCAACTACTTCCCACATAGGCGAATGACAGATCGAATAAGTAACTAAGTAAGTAATGACGAATCAAAAAAAAATTAGGAAGACTTTTTGCTCAATATAATATTTTGACGCTATCATTCAAAAATTTGAACAGATTTAAAAGTTCGTTTTCTTCTGATTGAATGTGTTTTAATAATTTAAAATTAACGAGGTTAAGAAACGTTACAGTTGCGTTAAAAGCTTTCTCGCTTAAAGTCTTTTATACATATTCTGGAAAGTTCCTATTGTATATACATAAGTTCTAAGTTTCTTCGAGGCAAACCAATTTTTGAACAAATAAATTTTGCAGCTTGCATAAAATGCAAGAGTGATGTAATGTTGAACAAATTAAAATGAAAATTGGAAAGGAAACGGCAATAAAAAAACAGAAACCTTGTTTTATTAATTCGGGATGAATTTTAAGAGATATGTTAAAGAATAACTTTATATATACAAAAACAATGGGAACAAACTTATTAAATCTAAAACTTTGAGGGTAATTATTTTACATGATTCATCTGAAATCGATTTTTAGTTTCAGCTAAGACCCTTTTCTTTAACCGTAGGATTAACATTTCAATTAACAGATGATAAACTATTGACGCGATACATTTTTTTAAAAACACAACGTCATATAAAAATTACTACAGGCGGCTCTTTGCAGTTTCATTTTCACATTCTCTAATTTCTATTCCGTGGATTGCAATTTTCATTAGCGAGAGACCCAGCTTCATGCAGGCTGCATGATCAAGTGGCGCCGCCTCCAGAATACAGGATGGTGAATAAACATAGCGCCGCATTCAAGACGATGAAATTACTTCAAATCGAAAGTTTTTTTTTTCTGAAAATCAACCAAAATGTTTATTAAACCACAACGAATGTAGTCCACGTCTAAATTGTCCCATGCTGCTGTCAGAGCGATCTTCATGGCTCTCAAATTCGGATAATTTTTCGTGGATAATTGTTGGGTCAAATATCCCCACACAGAAAAATCCATTAGATTGAGGTCTGGGCTCGAAGACATTGATCATTAGTGATAAAATCGGGGAAATTCGCTTTGCGGTGATAGCCGGCGCTCCGTCCTTCTGGTATATCCAATCACCACCCACGACGTGGGATTTCCACCACGGCAATACTTCCACCTCAAGAATCTTCTCGATATAGTATCCCCTGTTGGAGCCAAAGCCAACGTTGACTACCTCCGTGCCATTGTCGACTCTTACCCGAAGAGGCTTCAGGCAGTCATAAAAGCGAAAGGAGGAAGATTCGAAAACTGTTAATGCTATATTTTCTGTTGTTGTTTAATAAACATTTTGATTGCTTTTCAGAAAAAAAATCTTTCGATTTGAAGTTATTACGCCGTCTTGAATGCGGCGCTATATTTATTCCCCATCTTGTAAAAAATCTTAAGATTAGAGACGTGAAAACAAGACTGCACTGAACAACATCGTTTCAGTAAGGTTTTTAATAGAGAAGCAAATAAAAACTGCTTGTAACGGTGTGCTATTCACTGTTTTAATGATGAGCGAAATTATTTTATAATAGATATTAATTTATTTATTTAAGTTCCATTCCGGACACTGCACGGGTTCTGCCATTTCCTTTTTCAAGTCCCTTATTTTCGCATGAAAAAGAATACATATTACAGAACTCGGTCTCAGTGTTTTATGGCATTAACATAGAAAAAAAATTATATTTCGTACATCAGACTCATCCTAGAAGCTGGTAAGTAGACGTCTTCTTTCAACACTACCTTGCACCGTCTGACGCGATTCCAATCAACCAAGCTCACCCTAACTATTGCCATAAAACAAACTGAGATCTGCACTTACCGTAAAAAATTTATTACACTTGTCCCTTTAGTTTTGTTTCATTTCTAACAGTATTGCCGTAAAACGAAGCCTTTTGAAAATAGTATTGTCCTTCTATTAGTAGTATTTTCCCTAAAAATAGGTGTTGAACAATAGTAATCCATACAAATGTACCTCAATTTTGACCGTATCTGGTTTTCTTTTTCTTCTTCTTCCTTTCCGTGGCGTGGAAGAAGTGCTCAATACTCTTTGAGAACCTACAGCTCTAACGTTGTCTTAGCAGACTATAATAGAGTACATGGACATCAAAAATTGCTACAAACAGGAAACCAATCTCCCTCAGTCCTACTTTATTGACCACTATCGTTCAAGATTAGTAGTTTGCTGTGATCGGCGCTCACACAACCGTATATCAGATCTTCTAAGTAAGTAAGTTCCATTTTACCTGCTTCGACGTCAGATGAAAGCACAAAATGGTGGACTCCGGAAACTTGTGCTGGAAGTAATGCCGTTTACCTCTCCTTTCTCTTCTTTTCCAATTTTATTTCCTACCACCATTGAAGACGAGGATTAGTCACACTTCATGACTTCCACTAGCACTTACACAATGTAGGAGAAACACAAAGTCCAATCAAATTTAAAAATTAAAAAACGGTTGTTTTTACAAGTTAAGATGTATTAATTAATAGCGTCGAGAAATCAGGGAAATACCATAAGACGTTTAGATTGATCCTCTCACTAGCTTGCGTAGAAAAAAGACGGAATCATGCAAAAAGGAATAAGGGAGTAAATAAGGCTAAGGCTTCCACGAAAGACGAAAACAAAAAGTCGTCGTTCGACTCCTCGTCTTTCGTCTCGTCTTCGTTCGTCTTTCAGTTCGTTTTGCATTCGTTTTACGCAATAAAAAAGGTGTATCAACACAATGTTTATCAGTGCGTATGACGAATCCAAGACGAAGACGAAGATGAGACAAGACGATCTTATTTCGTCTTACGTGGAATCCTTAAATGAGAACATTTAAGGAAAAAAAAAATTTTAACAATACATATTAAAGCTATTAAAAGTGATTTTTGTGTACGAAATGTGTGTTCGACTAAATATACAAATATATAAAATATATTTTTCAATTTTTTTTCTAACCAAAAAAATCAATTTTCCAAGAATATTAAGCCTCGAACCATGGGTTACGCGGGCAGATCCGCGGAATCACATGCATTTAATATAACTGCACTATGAATTTAACTACATATTCGAATAAACCACTGTTCCCAAATGGTTTCCCAACAAATCGAAAAGAAAGCAGAATCTAAGGAGCATCGATCTACGGCAAAAATCCGGAATCCGAGTGGAATACACAACCACAGCGAAGTACCTACCGATGGTCAGGCCACGTCGTACGAAGACAAAAACCGAATCATCTTCTGGTATCCAAGGGAACAACGTTAAAAAAAACATTTGGCCGTCCCGCAACAAAATGGTCCGATGCACTGAAGAAAGTCAATATTCCTGACGGCAACCGGTCCCAAGCCGCCCAGGACCGAAACAAATGGAAAAAGACGTGTGCCCGGCGCTGAGAACTTCCCCAGCCGACTACCGGGAGTCCAAGTATCCAAGTAAGTAAGCACGTAATAATCCATTTTAATGAATGTACTAGTATTGATCCTCAAAGATCCTGCTCAAATCTTTCATTTTTCAAATAATTTGAAATACTTGAAATTACGAAATTACGAAGCATTTTCATTTTTATTTTATTTTTATACTTTAAAATTCAGTTAATTTATTTTATTTTGTTAACTGCGAATTTTCGTGGTGAATGTGTAACGAATAGTGGAAAACATTGAAAAATAATAATATCTTAAATGATTTTCAAAAGAGCCGAATAAACTTGGTGACTGAAAGCTTTTAACATTTTCGATTCTCTCGAGGATGAAATGATTAATAGCAGGTGCAAACGAACTACGCACATATAAGATTTAATTCAACTACGGCGTTAAGTTTGTAAGTTTAACTGTAAGTTTATTTTTCATTTGCAGTGTTATTTAAAAATTACAAAATATAATTGTTTTCTGCAACTTGTCTCACAGTGCGGCGCACTTTCAAAAATTGCATTCTTTCAGTGAAAAACCAACGAATTCAACGCTATAAATTGTTTTTTGTATTTTGGAGTTTTAACGTTTTGGATTCTCTTTTGATTCTGTAGAAGAGAATCAGAAGATCAACAACTGATTCTCTTCTACATATTCGGAGGAGATCGGCACCCCGGCCGAGTTGGCTAATGGGTATATGTACGTGTCATATCGGGCGAGAGGTAGCGACCAATGCTCTCTGTGACCCGATAGCTCTAGTTTTGGCTTTGCAGGCTATAATAGAGTAAACAGGCACGCAAATGTTGCTGCAAACAGCAACAAAACTTCCTCAGCCCTAGATCGCAAGGCATGGTTAGCAGTGATCCGCGCCCACACAAGCGATTGAACATATGGACAATGGTAGCACGGTGGGGAGAAGCACGTGCCATTTGGCTAAAACGAAACTTATGAAGCTGAAACTTGGGAAAATAGTTTTAAAAAATACATGAATAAATAAAACAATTGAATTTATCCGCCCCACTGATGCGTCAATGCTTGCCTGCTTGGCGCGGAACCCGTGTACGGGTAATTAGTGGCCACCCTGTACGGACCGACTAAGAAACTAAGTAAGTGACGTTTTAGATATGAGAAGCTTTCAGTAATATGTACGTAGAGTGAGATTATTGATAATTTTCAGATTAATAAAGAATTTTGGAAACTGGGAATTTGTCTGCTACATAGACTTTCGAAAACGATGAGTTGGACCTCGGCAATCTGGAAGCCGGGTGTGTCTTGAATCGAAAATGAAGTCAGCAGTAGAAAAGCAAGACTCACAAGCAAATTCTTAAAGAATAAAAGAGAAGAGAAAATTAGAGTTTTTATAATGAAAACCAAAAGAAAATGAAAAAACAAATTTTAAAATTGTAAGAGATCAAACATTTAGGAGCATCATTCTAAAGAAAAGTGCTCAAATTAAGAATTATTTATTTTCTTTGAAATATGTTTTCGAGGACCGAACATTTCAATTTATGAGCAATCATCTTTCTCAACGAGAATGCTCATTCGGCATGGCGTTTCCTTTTATATCGAAATATTTTTCTCGAAAAAAAAAATATCAAAAATGAAGATTTAACAAAAAATGTAGGCGTTTTTTTTTCATTCTTTATCGATTCGACTTGCTTGCAAATTGCACATGAAATTTGATTAATATGATTTGCATCTGGCGCTATTTTCTTTTGGTAAGCTTGAATGAAACTCGTAAATTTCCGTTGTGAAACATGGAGAGCTTTACGATTATGGCTCCGATCGTGATTTGGAACAGTGATTATCAAACATTTCGAAAATAATAGATTCATGTCTTATTATATTATCAACCCCATCAACTCTCAATCGTTAAATACTTTCTTAGTTCAAAATGATTCTAAATCTAAATGAGTCTAAACCTATGGCATTTAATTCGGGGGGTACAATGATTCGGGGGTACAACGGGGTACAATCGATTCGGGGGGTACCAAGTTCATGACAGTCAAACTGTTTTTGAGTCATTGTGCAGATCTCAAAGCAAAAATCGTGTTCCGGAGTTCAATATGAGTACTGACTCCTTCAATTCTTTGTCTCCCCAAGTACCACGAACTGTAAAAAGACAGAAGAAGCGTCCCCGAATCTTGAACTTGGTACCCCCGAATCGTTTGTACCCCGTTGTACCCCCGAATCATTGTACCCCCCGAAATAAATGCCTAAACCTATTGAATGAATCGGCATCAGACCAGAATCAGTTAAAAATGTGTGTTGAACGCATTTGTGTCTCCCAAAAGATTTTTTCTTCCCTGATATTGTATTTTATTCGAAATCTATTTGCGACATGCATCACTGGACAGCTTTCAATGAAATAGAACTCTCCAAAACCTTCAATTTCCACTATCTACATATTGTTAAGAAAATAGTTCTGTCTGTGTGCCCCTTTCAGTCTCTCCAGGATCGTTTTTTTTTGAATAAATCAAAAGAACGTGGGCCTCCTACTTTGATATGCGGGATGGAGTCACGACCATTCGAGCGCTACGCAATCATACCTTTAAGAGGTCGTTGGATACTTGGAATACTGTAGAACTATTCACACAAAATCTACTATGCTGTCTTGCTGCAACTGTGCAGCAAAAGCTTTTTCAAGCGAGACGAAGGAAGAACATCTTCCGATGCAGCCAGAAAAGTAAGCGCCTGTTCTAAGGAAACTGAGGATGCACATCATCGTATCAGGACATCTTCTAACGCGCAAGAAGATTGAAAGCCCGTTCAAAGGAATCAGAAGTTGCTACCTCGAGGAGACGTTCTCAAATTAAAGACGTACTGTGGAGTCTAACGAAGCTTCTTAATCCAGAAAAGCAGCTGACCGAGAAAGATATACTTCCCATATCACGAATTTCCAGACAGGGCGTCGAGGTCGGGGGGTATGTAAAATCGGAACAAAATGAGAATAAAACTCGTAGGAAATCGGAACATGATGAAAATGAAACTGTTAAAAAAGAAAACTGTATTGAATTGGAACTGATAGGGAATTAGAACTGTTTTAAAGTAAAACCGCATGGAAGCGGAACTGTATGGAATTGGAACTATGTTCAATGGAGCGCGTTTGATTTACAAGAGTACTTTTCTCAGCGTTAAATCAACTAAAAAAACTCTGGGTAAAGCAAACGCGCTCCATTGAACATAGTTCCAATTCCATACAGTTCCGCTTCCATGCGGTTTTACTTTAAAACAGTTCTATTATCAGTTCGCGAGTACGTAGTGAGCCGCTTAGAGGTGGGGTTTGGGTCTCGTTAGGAAATTGGCGCGTTAAAACGCGCCAATTTAAAAATTGAAAGAAAGCGCACACACCGCGTTTGTTTTTTCTTTTCGAAAATTGAAATCGAATATTGGAATTTTTTCTATTTATATTGTGCTTCGAAAATCATGTTTTTTTTTTAAATTAATTTTTATTGTCAATTCAACAAGCTTCTTCTCATCAGATGAACTCTCCCTTCGATTCGCACTTTGGCGAACTTAGGCTCCAGCGGCGAGGACGACATAACTGAGAAACAACAATTGTTTATTCTTTTCTACATTGAATACAGAAACGCATGGCTTTTAGTTCCACATTCTTTCTATAAATTCTCCAAAGTTTTACATTTTGGCGCAGATGACACATCATTCAACAGTTAAACATATAAATTACAAATTATTTATAGACTTTTCCAATTTTTCAAATAAAAAAAGTATATTCACTGACTGACGTGAAGAGTATATTTAACATTGTTTTTAACTGAAGACGTTCGTTTCGTCGAAGAGAAGATTTTCTGAAAGAGAAGATGATTTGAAAAAAAAGAAAAAGGAGAAGATTCAGTTACCTTCGATGACTTCCTCTCCAGAATCCTCGCTCGATCCTTCCCCGGATGGTAGACCAGCTGATTCTCCAGATTCTAAAACGTCCGGAGCCTTCAGCGACCTCGCGTGTCTAACCATAAAAAACCTCTTCTCACGAAAAACCTGAAAATTAATATTTATAAATTTTATTTGACAGGTATTCCTTACCATAAGCTTCATCACTTCTGTTGAAACAATTAGCTGCAAGTGAAAAGATACTAATTTGAAGAATATAAACTTCTAATATTGAAAAAAAACATTTAAATTCCGGTAAATAATACTTTATTTTGTTTAATAAGCAGTTTAAGAAAATTGACAATAAAAATTAATTTAAAAAAAAAACATGATTTTCGAAACAAAATATAAATAGAAAAAAATCCAATATTCGATTTCGATTTTCGAAAAGAAAAACAAACACAGTGTGTGCGCTTTCTTTCAATTTTTAAATTGGCGCGTTTTAACGCGCCAATTTCCTAACGAGACCCAAACCCCACCTCTAAGCGGCTCACTACGTACTCGCGAACCGATAATAATTCCCTATCAGTTCCAATTCAATACAGTTTTCTTTTTTAAGTTTTTTATTTTCATCATGTTCCGATTTCCTACGAGTTCTATTCTCATTTTGTTCCGATTTCACATACCCCCCGAAGTCGAAGAAAATTATTTTGGAAAGATGTCGATTCAATACTCAATCTGCGGGGCTTTACACTATAAAAGTGAATTTAAATCTTGAAAATGTCTAAAATTTGAATCCATTTTCCAGGTGAACAACTTCAGAGGAAGGTTTTATTTAAGGCAGTGCTTTCCTGTATGTAGTTAACGAAAAAGGAAAAAAAAGAGCAATTTTCCAACTCTACCAAAATGTCTCATCTCTGGCCTCTTTTCCAAGTCTACTATCTGAAAACCAACATGCGTGCTAAGAATGAGTTCAGAGGAACAGAGATGGATATTTGGCGGAAGAAATTTTCGGATCATTGCTTCGAAATGGATCCGACGTTTCGGAAGTCTCCAAAGTTGCAAACCTCTCTCCTACCAACCAACAAGCACTCCAAATAAACCAAAAAGTAATGGAGGTGATTCCAGGAGAATCGAAGACGTACTGCTTTGTTTCACTAATTAGTGACTTTTTAAAAATAATTAAATAGTTTTTTATAATTACACTTTTTCTAGGTTGAATTGTTCTATTAACTCAAAATTTTCCTTTTCTATCCTTTCTATTTAAAATGTTTACATTTAAATTTTATTTGCTTTTTTGACGTTCTTCTAATAAATTTCTCTACTAACAAGAGGGAAAACAGAAACGATTACCATTATTTCTAAACAAAAGCCAGTGGAAGCCGCGAACTTTCCACTGGCACATAGTTAGGCGCTGCTCTGTTATTAGCCAGGAGGGCTGGGTTCTTTCCTTAAAGACCATACATACAGTACTGTGCAAAAGGTTGTCCACTCTGTGATTTTCGAGCATAACTCAACGAATACCTAACCGATTGGCATGATTTTTTTTGGTAACAACAGGGGCTATTTGAAAGGTATAGAAACGGTAACCAAGCGGTACGCAAACACTCTGACGCATTTCTGCAGACTTTCCAATTTTTTCGAAAAATTTGTTTTTTTTTTAACATTTTTCTGGAACTTGTTTTTTTCATAATTTATGAATGTTTTCAATTGTAACAAAGTACTAGACCCAATTTGTTAGTTTTTAGATGTTATGTGTTGAATAAAAGCGTTTTTCGAAAGTTATGATTTTTTGAAAAATTAAGGTAAAAATTCCATTTTTTCACCTAAAAATTTTATTTTTTTATATTTCTTTATGAAATTCGGCCACAATCCGTCAAACCTTCTTAGAAACTGCTGGTAAAAATTTTGGCTCCATATCGGTACTCGAAAAATAGTTATGCTCGAAAACCACAGAGTGGACAACCTTTTGCACGGTACTGTATACATTATAATTTGTAAAAAGAAATATGTGAACAATTACTTTCAGCTACACTGACTATAAAATCGATCTTAAACGAAAACTATTTCATCTTTCCTACACCTTCTGATGTAGTCCCCACCATGGTAGATTTCAGCCTTTTTTGAGTTACGCTCAAGAAAACCGGACGTAAAATAAACACAAAAAGGCACGCACCACACAGGTTTCAGCACAATCACATTATAATAGGAATTCAACTTAAGTTTTGAATAAGAAACTTCTAAAATAATCTTCAACGGATAATTGAAAAACACAATGAAAAATAGGAACAATCACCTTTTACTACTGTCTAAAATCCCAACCAGAAGCATAAACCAAAGAGCCAGAGAAAGAGAGAGAAGCGGCAGGTGGTTGTTATGGGGAAAGCGACAAAATGCAATTTGATTCAGCCGCCCCGCCTTTTTAAGAATCGGCGAAGGGAAACCAGTACCTTCTGCTTCTAAGGGGCACTCACTCACTCACGCTCTGCTCATTCTATTTTTTTTTCCTGGAGAGAGCTCCATGAGCTGAAGAAATTGTATTCGTAAAGTGTCGGTGTGACTCTGCTGCCTTCTGCCTTTTGCCCGTTTTCAAGACGGAGTCTTGTTCTAGAGTGAAAGAGGTAGTAAATTGGAAAATGTGTATGTGGGAAAACGGGAACAAGAAAAAGATTAAGGAAACACCACCATTCGCATTTTTGCTCAGTTGAGGTTTATATCAGAGGGAAAGAAGAAGTGATGTGCGCCGCTGGAAAAGAAAGAACTGGTAATGGAAGATGAAGTTATAGTGCATATTTAGTTATTAACCTTTGAGAAAAATCGAAGTATTAGGTCAAAAAGGAATGGATAAGCCCGCACAGGAGGCAAACTCAGATTTAGAGATAAAATATGGAAATTAAAAATTTAATAATGTAGCCGGGATATACATTACAAGACCTACTGTATCTTAGTGCTCACTCCTTATGTATCATTTAATTTTTGTTATTATCTATCCGCGAGTACGTGATTTTTCGTTTAAAAGCGCTGTTTGGGTCTCGTTAGGGGATAGCGCGTTTTAACGCGCCAATTTAAAAATTGTAAGAAAGCGCACACACTGCGTTTGTGATTTATTCAGTTTAATAAACAGTTTAAGAAATTTGACAATAAAAATTAATTAAAAAAAACATGATTTTCGAAGCAAAATATAGAAAAATTTCCAATATTCGTTCAATTTTCGAAGAGAAGTCACAAACGCAGTGTGTGCGATTTCTTACAATTTTTAAATTGGCGCGTTAAAATGCGCTATCCCCTAACGAGACCCAAACAGCGCCTTTAAACGAAAAATCACGTCTTCGCGGATGGATAATATTTATTTAAGGATTCCACGCAACACGAAGACAAAAAGTCGTCTTCGTTCAGCTTTCAGTTCGTCTTGCATTCGTCTTACGCAATAAAAGAGTTGTCAATACACTGCGTCAGACGAATTCAAAGACGAGACGAAGACGAAGATGAGACGAGATGGGCGAAACTTCAGTCAAATGGAACCCTTAATTTATTTTTTAACATTTGAAGGGCTAGAACTAAAAACGTAAAGAATGGTGATTTGAAGTGAAGAGCTGCAACAAAGAAATGGAAAAAAAATCATTTTTCAAGATTTGGAAAAGGAGAACACTCACCTAAATTGTTATAAATCGCATGCTCATTCCGAATAACAAAGGTTCCGAAACTTTCAGGAAAAGTTTGACACAAAAGTCCGTGGACATGTTTATTTTACTTATTAAAAATATTCAAACATAATCAAAAGTTTCAAAATTTTCATATTATTTAGAGAATACTTCAAAATTTTGAAATCAATGTTTATTTTTTTCTAAAATTAATTTTAAATATTTATATAAATTAAAATATTTAAAAAAAAAACCTCTTAAAGTGTTAAAAATAATTCGACAAAATCTATTCAAATTTTTTTAGAGTCTTTCCCAAAGTTTGCCTAATATGTAGATGAATTTTGTAATTCTAAAAAAAATTAAGTATTAAGCTATTTTTAAATGTTTGTCCACGAACTTTTGTGCCACTTTTTAATACGTTTTTATCAATTTTAATTTAATTTAAAAAAAAATAAATATTGAATTTAAAATTTTAAAGTATTCCCTAAATAATATTAACATTTGAAGATTTTTAATCAAGTTTAAATAATTTTAATAGGCAAAATAAACTTGTCCACGGATTTTTGTGTCAGACTTCAGTATTTTCCTGCACTTTTTTTTATTACATTTGGATCATTTTTCTCGTACATTTTACGACAATTTCTTTCTGCGATTGCATGGCGATCTTCTTTGGAAAATTCAGACTTTTGGCTTCTTCAAATTTCGACGATACGAGATAAAATTCTCGAAACAAAAGAAATGAGCAAAATTTTCAGATTTTCTTCCCAGTTTACCTGCAATTGCAAAAACAAACAGCCATGACGCTTCTTTTTTATCTTGGATATCCATTTCGCTTTTTCGAAAGTGAACAGCATTTCGAGATATTTGAACAGTTCGACAATTATCTTACTTCAGTTTAATCAATAGTCAATATTGCTTAAAACTTTCTGAAAATACTGTTTTGCAATATGGTAATGGGGTTATTCATGAAAAGCAAAAAAAAACATTTTAATGCAAAAAAAAATGGACGAGTATGTCTACCTTGGCAGGCTACTCAACCCACGAAATGATCTAGAACCTGAACTCCACAGAAGAAGACGGGCAGCCTGGGCCGCGTTCAACAACATCAAAAACACCACCGACGCTCTCACCTGTCCCCGAATCCGAGCTCAACTTTTCGACACCATCGTTCTTCCCGCGCTCACATATGGATCTGAAACGTGGACTCTTACACAGAATCTCGCTGAACGACTCCGTGTGACGCATGCATCACTAGAAAGAAGATTAATTGGAATGACCCTCACGGAACAACGCCAACGAGACTTGCACCGCGAAGACATCCGAAAAATCTCCCAAGTCACGGACCCACTCAAATACATCAAAAGAAAAAATTAGGATGGGCCGGGCACATTATGCGAAGAAATGACGGAAGATGGACAAAACTGATACAAGAATGGATTCCTCGAGATCAAAAACGACCTGTCGGACGACCCCCCATGAGATGGTCCGACTCACTACGTAAAGAAATCTCAATATACCGAGGAAATCGACTAACTACTTCATGGACAACCATCGCCCAAGACCGCAAAGCATGGTTAGCTGTGATCCGCGCTCACACAAGCGACTGACGGATCGACTAAGTAACTAAGTAAGTAAGTAAGTAAAAAAAGCCTTTTTTTGCATTAAAATGCAATCGTGAATAACATTAAAGTGGCATTTTTTGCGTTAAAATGCAATTGTGCTTTTCATGAATAACCCCATAAGAGATGCAAGTACATAACTACGGTTAAATGGCGGACGATTCTGTCTCACAAGGGAACCTCGAATAGAAATCCTCCTAACTTTTTTTTTAAAATTTGACCACAGGTACTTTCGACTACGGGAAATTCAGTACACATAGTGGCTATCTGCGCAAACTTCTGGAAATCGAGATATTTTGATCTGAAAATCCGGAGCTCCGGATTTTACAATTGTGGTGAAGATAACAAAACAACATTAAATAAACCAAGGTCCTTTTGAGGAGTATGAAATATCTACTTATTATTAAGCGAATAGTTCTGTCTGTCCGTGACTCTGTCCAAGACGTTTCATTGAATAACTCAAAAGATCGTGGGTCTTTTACTTTGATTTTCGGGATGGAGTCATGACCACCCGAGCGCTTCACATTCATATATTCCGAAGGTTGTAGGGTAGTTGGGATACGGCACGGGATGTAAATCTTATTTGGTTTTTGACGTTCTGCTAATAAATTGTTTTACTAACAAGTGGAAAAATAGAACGCCTACAATTATTTCTAAACGAAAGCCAGTGGAAGCCAGTGGAAGTAGCGGCGTAGCCGCGAACTTTCCGTTGGTTTTAACAATAGCAACAAACATTTTCAAAACAAATTAAGAAAAAAGCTGCAAAAATGACTAAAAAACAATTGACCCCCCTCAACTACCACAGCGTCTTTTTTCGTTTTAAACGACTTGCCTTAAAAAATAATTGCAGACATTTCGAAAATTCGCTCAAAATCCAGTTTATTGACAGTTATCGTTTATTTTGAGCTTTTTCTCTGATATTTGCGTTATGCATGATTTTTTGAGTTTTCCTGAAGTTTTTAAATTACGTCGTCATTCCTTTTTCTTCCGTTCATTTATTCCAAATAATTCTCAATTTATAAGTAACCGAATTGTAAAATGTTGGAATAATGCCCTCCCTCTCTTCCCGTCAACCGGCCTATTTAAAGCCCGTTTATCGTGATGTGATTTCTCTCCTTTTTTATATTTAAATTGTTAAAATTATTAACATATTCTTATTTTGCTTCATGAGTAATTGACCATCGTAAATTATGACACGTCAATTCAAACAACACGTGAACGTCGGGGAAAAGTAAATTTCAATTAAAACACGATGGAAGAGAAATGAATAGCCGTCATCAGTGAGAAAAATCAATGTCGCCAGCGATGTTCGTCAATTCTCAGAAATAAGTTAACAGTTATAATTTGAAGTTGTAGAAGGACTATTATGGGGTTATTCATGATGCATTTTTATTCAATGCCACTTTAATCTTATTCACGATATCATTTTAATTGAAAAAAATGCATCTTAGTTCAGTGCTATGTTCAGTTAAAATGCAAGGTGGTGTCGGATACCGTCACCGAGAAAGTCCGTGCGCCTTTAATTTATTTTTGGCTTTCAAATAAATAATTTTACTATTTTCTCACCATTGCCATAGTAATTTTACGCTTTTTCGCCTCCTCATCGTTCATTTTTGGCTGTAAAATATTATTTTTATCAAATTAATTTAAATTTTTTCCGAAAATGTGAATTTTTCGCACAATAGGAGTTCTTCTCCAAAGAATTGAGGGCCTCGTAAATCGACACATTAAAGGCACACAGACTTTCTCGGTGACGGTATCCGACACCACCTTGCATTTTAACTGAACATAGCACTGAACTACGATGCATTTTTTTCAATTAAAATGCTATCGTGAATAAGATTAAAGTGACATTTTTTGCATAAAAATGCATCATGAATAACCCCATTAGAACACAAATGAGATTTTAAAAGATCAAAATTTTTTTACAGTAAAGATCATTCCTGGACGTCTTCTAAAAACCGTCGAGAAACATGTTAATAAAATTATCTTTTCCGGAATATTCCATATATTTTAAAACGGAGAATGGCTACCTGTCTACTTAAAACGTAACAAATTCTTCTTAACCTTTCCGACATTTTTCGGAATAAAAAATTAACCGGAAAGTTCAAAAACGACTAGATTTTAGAATTACACGTGCATTTTCATATAAAATTTTCCATTTTGGAAAACACCGAAAAGTCTGAAATAACAATTTCTACTTTATTCTGTTGCTGTAGAGCTTTATTTTATTTTCCTAATTGTTTTGAATGCTCACATTTCTTTCTATAAATCGAGGTTACAATTCATAAAGCTATCATTACATTATAATCGTATAATATTCCATATTTGATGACAATTCCATCTGTATCCATCAATAACCTGCTCATCTGGTGACACATTTGTAATCATTCCCCTTTGTACGGACCACTGTAAGTGACCTGGATGATGATGACTTCAGAATTGATGATAATTCCTAAGATTGGGCGGGGTCTATCCGTCTAGAAATGGTATAAAAGGACCAGTAGGAGAGCACAGGAAATCAGTCTGATTAGCTTTCACCACTTCTGAATGTTCTCGACTTCTGTCTTCCTATTCCCATTCTCTTTCTATCTGTTGTCAGTGGTTCATACCACTGGACACCTTCGTCTGGAATTTACTGCTTCCAATGAGATGTTCCTGCAATTGGACACTGCTCACGGATCTCAAGGCATTGTTTTGGATATGGGAAGCACGCGAACTGTTAGTTTTCATCCGAAAATTCATCAAGAGACCCTGGAATTGGATATTGCAAGGCGTGGAAGTGCCCCATCAAAGCAGGTTTTCCAAATGAGTATGTCTAATGGAAGCAGATTGACGACGTTGGTATTCTCGGACACTGTTCTTCTGGTTTTGTCCGTTTTTGAATGCGATGCTGGATACATTGGAGAGCATTGCGATCAGACCGTCATTAATCTTCCTTCTTCTACTAATTCTACCTCTATTATGACGTCTACTACTATTCCTATGACTTCCGAATCTTCGAGAATAGCTACCACACAACCATCATTCGCTTTTCAGAAGTAAGTTGCTTTTCAAAATTCTCTTCTTGAAAATACAAAGCTATTTTCAGATCCACAGATTCACCGTTCACGAGCAACACTCTTCCAATCGGAATCGTCGTCATCGTCATCGTTCTCATCCTCTTCACCACTGTCTTCATCATCTACAGACGACGTCAGCAACATAAATGTCCAGAATCTCCAGTTCGAGACACCAAGAAATACTCAGTTACCAGGGAGAACTCGCCGACGAGCCAGCGGTACACTCCGAATCCGAATACGTTTTTGGATGTTTGAATTATTATATTTTATTTTAAATAATGAACCGGTCTTATATGTCAACTTATCGATAATAGTTTTTTCATTAATAAAATTCATTAATTCGAAAATGAAAATAATTTTTGTTAATTGAAAAAGGTTGCAATTGTAAAATGGAACTCATAATTTCTTTTCGCAAGAAACTCCAGAATATCCGTTATCACAGACACAAATGTAAGCTTCCGCAGAAATGAAATCATATTCCACGTGTCCATGTCCCAAGCAATCAGGGATTTGTCCGGTTGGTCCTAAATACGAGGAAATTTGCATATCTGTCTGTGTGTCTGTGCGTGCCTACCTCTCATATACGGAAGTTGGTCTCTATTGCAATAGTAATTCCCGTGTGCATCAATATTTGTACAGTTTGGGTTAATCTGCCCAACTCCTGGCCTACATTGGAAAGATCGAATTACGGTGAATTCTCCGGATACAAACTGGATGTCATACTTTGATTCGGCCCCGGAAACGCAATTGGACGCGTTTTTCGGTGCAGAATCACAAAAGAACGGAACAATTGGGTAGTGTGGAAAGCTGCCCTCATCAGCAAAAATATAGTCGATTGGAATCGTTTGAGAGGAATTGTACTTGGCACTGACAGCTCCAGAACAGTCTATGAAGACCGCATAGCCCTGAAAACTGGTCTGTGGACCTTGCCGTAAACGTTAAACTTATTATTAAGCGAATAGTTCTGTCTGTTCGTGACTCTGTCCAAGACGTTTCTTTGAATAACTCAAAAGATCGTGGGTCTTTTACTTTGATTTTCGGGATGGAGTCATGACCACCCGAGCGCTTCACATTCATTTATTTAGGAGGTTGTAGGGTAGTTGGGATACGGCGCGGGATGTTAATCTTATTTGGTTTTTGACGTTCTGCTAATAAATTGTTTTACTAACAAGAACGTCTACAATTATTTCTAAACGAAAGCCAGTGGAAGTCGCGGCGTAGCCGCGAACTTTCCGCTGGTATAATTTGATACACTTTCCATGTTCGTGAAGTCTTACACGATTTTTGTGCTTTCAGCGGCTAAGCGAAGATTCGGCGGTTTCCGCTTTCGTCTCTTTGCAAATTTGCAAGCAAATCGTTTTTTTTGTTTTATTTGCTCAGCCAGACGTGTTTCGTACTAAATGGCAAGCATTGTTCAGAAAGTTGCCACGTCGTAGATACATAAACACTTTTGGGTCTATATTTGATTGCACAAGATCAGCAACTGTACCAACAAGTGCTAGAAGGTTCCACCATTAATGCTGAGAAAACATCAGTCGTCCCTAAAAGTGAGTTGCTCCTCCAACATCACCTCAAAGAGCAACTTCACCTCAGTTTTCCAACCCTCTTCCAACCAGATGAATTAAAGATCGTTCGTAAAGCCAGACAGGCAGTCTACGCCCAATTACCAAAAATTACTCTAAAATTGGATCGTCTCGTCAATCAATGAGTTATCACTGTCAACTGATCACTCAGATTTTGCTACTCCAATAGTTTGAGTCGAAAAGAAAAATGGCTTGATCTGATCGAAAACATTCGAAAAATCTACCAAGTCACGGACCCACCTAAATACATCAAAAAGAAAACATTAGGATGGTTAGGGTACATTATGCGAAAAACTGGTTTTGTTCGATAGCTCCTCGGCATTCCTGAAACAGTGTAGTGACCTGTAGTTTGGATTCGATCTGTCTATGTAGCACCGTTTGGTTAAATTTGTTTCGGTTTTAGCTTTGATTTGGTTTTGATTAGTTGTCGCGATAATAATTCAAATGAGAACATTTATTTAAACAAACGATTGGATTTTTTTCTCAGGTTCAATATGCATTTCAAGCTTTACTTGCTTCGCGCAACAGATCTGTAACTGCAATATAATAATAGCCTGAAGCATCTTTAGATGAATAGAACGTTGTCTTTGAAAAAAAAGAGAATACGGATCCGTTAGACCCAGAGACCCGAATTCCTAATTTTTCGCGGTTACGAAAACCTCACTGAATCTGCGCCAGATCAGATTGAAGCTTCCGAGTCGTGGGAATAAAGCTGGCGTTTATCTAAAGTGTTTCTTTTGTTGTTTGTTTGGAATCTTTTGGAAAACTTTTGAAAAAAAATTTCGTCTACCCCAAATAAAAGTGAGTCAAGCGATTCATTTTTCTCGCACGCCTCCCCTTTATCGCTGTCCTTTTTGCATTGATACTTTCAATTGCTAGTTTTACACGTCTAGCTTATGCTTATGTGCGTTTTTTGCGTACAATTCTCGTTCAATTTCATTTGTTTTTCTAACAATAAGACTTCAATGAAAGACGCAATAAGACCGTCTCGTCTCGTCTTCGTCTTCGTCTTGAATTTGTCTGACGCAGAGATAGATATTGTGTAAACAGTACACAACGTTTTTATGGCGTAAGACAAATGCAAGACAAACTGAGCGACGAACGAAGACGAGACGAAAGACGACTTTTTGTTTTTATCTTTCGTGGAAGCCTTAATTTTTTCTTCCATTCCTCGATCATTGTGTCGATGGTTAATTGGGGAATCTTCTTCCACTCCTCCTGGAGAAATTTGAACTTCTTGTCGATGTTTGAAGCAGTTTTACCGGTCAATCTCTTTTCAAATTCCTCCAATTGGTGCTCAATGATGTTCTGGTCCAAACTTTGACTCAGCCAATCCAAAAGAGTGACACTTCGGCGGTTGAACCAGTTGCGCACGTGATGAGAACGATGCTTGGGATCATTATCCTGCTGATACAGAAAGGTACGGCCTATGCTAGACAGTGCCCAGTGTCTCATGGTGTTCTCCAAAATATTCTCATATCCGTAGCGGACAAAATTACCGACGATACGCTTGAGAGGACCCATTCCCGTAACGGAGAAACAACCCCAAACAATGCAGGAACCGCCACCGTGCTTGATGATTGACAGTTGATACTTGGGGACGTAGCGAATGCCGGTAGTAAACAGCTTCTCCTCGGCTGCGCTGTCGGTAGTTCGTGCGATCCCAAACTTGAGTAATTAAACGTTTTATTATGTGAGAAAGGGATTAAGTAAAGATATGCAAAATAATATATAAAAATATATGAAAATAAAAAATACAATCAGCTCTAAATACAATAAAAAAAAAGCTTAAATACAATTAAACCTGTAGGCGAGATATGCGTCCACGGCGCATGATGCGTCACCAGAGACAATTATTGATATTAAAAACCATGACCAGAAGTCAATGATGTCATAGGAGCTGTGGAATTCAGATCAGGTAGGACGACGAATCCACTTCACACCTCGTCCGACCAGACAATATTGGCCCAGTCCTGGCAGGATTAATGAAGATGACTTCTGGACCAGATGGTTTGGGGTTGCTTTTCCGTCACGGGAAAGGGTTTTCTCAAACGCATCGTCGGTAATATTGTCCGCTACGGATATGAGAATATTTTGGAGAACACCATGAGATCCTGGGCCTTTTCTAGCATAAGCCGTGCCTTTGTGTATCAGCAGGATAATGATCCCAAGCATCGTTCTCATCACGTGCACAACTGGTTCAACCGCCGCCGTGTCACTCTTTTGGATTGGCTGAGTCAAAGCTCGGACCAGAACATCATTGAGCACCAATGGGAGTAATTTGAAAAGAGATTGACCGGTAAAACTGCTTCAAACATCGACAAGAAGTTCAAATTTCTCCGGGAGGAGTGGAAGAAGATTCCCCAATCAACCATCGACACAATGATAGATTCTCTGCCCAATAGATGCCAGGCAGTAATTGATACAAATAATTTTCCCACAAAATATTGAAATCTCGCAGATAGAACAATTTCTAAGAGCACGAAGTTTCATTGAAGAAATATGGGTTTTTGTTGTTTTCGTTCTTTTTCAAATTACTCAATTATGAATTAGTCTCACAAATCCAAATGTTCTTAACTGATATTATCGGTTCGCGAGTACGTGGTGAGCCACTTACAGGTGGGGTTTGGGTTTCGTTAGGAAATTGGCGCGTTTTAACGCGCCAATTTAAAAATTGAAAGAAAGCGCACACACTGCGTTTGTTTTTCTTTTCGAAAATTGAAATCGAATATTGGAATTTTTTCTATTTATATTTTGCTTCGAAAATCATGTTTTTTAAAATTAATTTTTATTGTCAATTTTCTTAAACTGCTTATTAAACTGAATAAAGTATTACAGTGTGTGCGCTTTATTTCAATTTTTAAATTGGCGCGTTAAAACGCGCCAATTTCCTAACGAGACCCAAACCCCACCTGTAAGCGGCTCACCACGTATTCGCGAACCGATAATACATTCTTGCTTCATGAACAAACTGTGAAAAAATGAGATTGATTCGTTCTATCTAAAATGAGATATGGTCGAAAAACCATAATATGATACCTTTATGGCCGGTACTGTATCAATTGGGATGTCCGTATATCACATGTAAAAAATCAGTTTTTTATGTGCAAAACTACAACTTTAATAGACAACATTGTTTTCCAAAGTTTCTGGAACATTCCAGAATGTTCCAGAATGTTCTAGAACAGCGGCGTAGCCACCAAATTTCTATTAGTGTTAATAATGTATGCTAGCCTAAAACACTTTTAGTGGCAGACATTCTCGACAAACTCTATAGTGAACGCGCTCTTTTATTCCTTTGTAATGGTGATGAAGGCTGTACCCACCTTTCAAAATGTTTCTATTTGTTCTGAATACAATGATTTTGGTTTGATTTTTGGTTGATACGCGTTTTGGAGGGACTTTTCGATAAAAAGTTTTATTTAGCGCACTATACACAAAAAACACTAACCGAGATACACAGAGACATTCAAACACACAAGCACAGACATGCACACACTGACACATACATAAACATGGACCAACACATTCACACACATAAGTCTTCCATCAGGGCAAAATTTGGGCCGTCTCGTCTCATCTTCTCCGAATTTTCGTCTTGAATTCGTCTTACGCAGAGGTAGACATTGGGCTAGTGCACATGCATGTTAATTGACGCGCAAAACACTTTATTTTTTCTGGGGAAGCGAGAGAAAATTTTTTAATCAAAAAAAGAATCCCCAGAAAATTTGAATAATTGGTGATTTTAGTGATTTTATTATGAAAAAAAAACACCAGAAAAACAAAAAAAGTACGTTCTGTACGCTCTGTAACCTCTAGGCAACGAACTCAAAATTTAGAATTATCGATAATTTTGTTCAACTCCTCGGATGCTTTTACTTGCAAAATGTGGTTCTAATGCACAGAAAATTAATAAAATCTGTTAAAAACTTCACAATATTCTCTAGAATCTATAGCAGTTTGAATCTCTTCTAATTTTCTTTTCCTACTCGCTGTCGAAGAGTTCATAGGAAAATCGACATTTCTGTCGATTTGCTCATTATAATAATCGTCGAGTACGTCTATTATCTGTCAAAAATGTGCAATTTATTCGAAAATTTTGAGGAAAGACTAATTTTTGTCTCCGTCTTTCGCGGAAGCTTGCGATCTTGGCCGATGGTTGTCTACGAAATAGTCAGTCGATTTCCTCGGTATATTAAGACTTCTTTACGTAGTGAGTTGGACCATCTCATGGTTTCAGGTCATTTTTTTTGTTTTTGTCACGAGCCATCCATTCTTGTATCAGTTTTGTCGATCTTCCGTCAGTTCTTCGCATAATGTGTCCAGCTCATCATAATTGTTTCCTTTTGATGTATTTGAGTGGGTCCGTGACTTGGGAGATTCTTCGGATGTCTTCGCGGTGTAAGTCTCGTTGGCGTTGTTCCGTGAGGGTCATTCCAATTAATCTTCTTTCTAGTGATGCATGCGTCACACGGATTCTTTCAACGAGGCTCTGTGTAAGGGTCCACGTTTCAGACTTGGCAAACTTGAGGAACTCTGCCGTGATTTAGCAATGAATTGAGGGAAGTCCGATGATATTTTACTTTATTCTTCTTGTTTCTTCGAGCAGCTCTGCAACTCTACTGTTGGTTGCGACAGACCTGCAGTTGAAGGTGCTCACTCTTAAATCGATTCTTCTTGTTTTGGGCCGTGTTTTCTTCTTTTCCTTTTCCGAGTGGAAGACTACCGGTATTCCGAGATTTGATCGCCTCTCCCGAGTTGCATCCGACTCTACCGTATTAGAAGCAGAGGCCTAGTGACTAATGCTGTTTGGTTTGCTGTTTATAGCAATTTTTGTTTGCCTGTTTACTCTATCATATCCTGCTAAGCCAAAACTAGAGCTATCGGGTCACAGAGAGTAATGGGCGCTACCTCCGACGCGATATGAGTCGTGTACCCATTAGCCAACTGAGATTCTGCGGGGGTGCCGGTCAGAGAAGGGCGGAATTGGATTTTGGGAACTCGGAATCCGGAAAACAGAAAACGGAAAAAATTTTTTCACGGAATCTGGAATCCGGAAGACGGAATGAAAAAAAAACGGCGGAATCCGGAATTCCGCCCTTCTCTGGTGCCGATCTCCTCCGTATATGTGGAAGAGAATCAGTCGTTGATTTTCTACGCCACGTAGAGGCTGAGTAAATGTAAAAGCATTTAGCGCACTCAAGCACATATACACAAAAAACAATGCACAGAGACATTCAAACAAACAAGCATTATTTGTCAGAAATGTGGAATGTATTTGTTTTATTCGAAAATTTAGAATAAAAATCAATTTATTGCAAATTAAAAAAAAACTATTTTAAACATGAATAGTGTGTCGTGTCGATTCAAAAATCGATCAATTTTGATTCGATTTGTTGAACGGGCAAATCGAATCGAATCAACAAAAATAGTGCAAATGCGCTCTACCGATCAATGCCTTCGGCGGCGGTTTGAAATCGTATTTTCCTTTGAAAAATGCAATTTACTAAAAAACAGTTTAAAAATACGATTTTAAACCGCCGCCGAAGGCATTGATCGGTAGGTCGCATTTTCTTTATTTTTGCATTATTTTTGTTGATTCGATTTAATCGAATCGAATCGATTCCAATTCGATTCATGTTGAATCGATTGAATCGATTCAAAAATTGTCGATTTAATTCGATTCAATCGATCAATTCCAAAATCGACACGACACACTAAACATTAATTCATAAAAAAAATTAAAATTATCGTCAAATTAAATGCACTGTGCGCGTCAAGTTAAACACATTGTGTACATAGTACACAACTTTTTTATTGCGGAAAGACGAACAAGACGAGAGGAAAGACGAATTTTTGTCTATGTCATACACACACCCAAGCATATTGTGTATATACATATATGTATAATATATCCTATTATATTCACATACGCTTATTGTCGTAATCTCTAACTTATTCTCCGGTTGCTAGGCGCATATTTCTTTCACTCTTCCTCTCTTTTCCTCTTTTATTATTTTTCCGTTTTATTTGTCTTTTTGTGGCGATTCTGCTTCTTTGCACATTTTACTATAAAATGATAAAACCGTCAAAAGTTGATTTGTTTTTATGATTTTTGCATATTTATCGGTTTTATACGAGGTTTTCCAAATTTAATGCAATAATATTAACATCTAAAAATGATGAGCAAGCCTATATTTATTTAACGAATGCTCCACTTTAAGAATTTCGATACACCTAACAGGAAACAATTTTCTTTAGAGTATTTGAACTATAGAAAGGCGAATAAAAATGGCATTTCTTTGTATTAGAATGAGTTTAAGTTATTGTATCATTTTTTCTTTTTTTTCTCTAGAAACTCCGAAAAGTTTTTAGAATAATTAATGTTTCGGGTATGTGAGAGACTGCGCTGCTGATATTTTCACACAAATTATCAGCTCAATGGCTTCTTCAAACAACTCTTCCGTTCAACTATCGCGAGAGCAAGTCCGCCTCCCATTTTTGTATGAGCATCGTTCAGGCTCTTCGGCGAGACAAGCTGCGGATCGGATCAATAATTTGATGGATAATAAGCCTGACACTGTTATTCATGTAATAACAATTTGATGGAAGAGGGCCGCCGTCAGTGAAGTAGGTGTCTTGCAAGCAAGCTTGAACACTTTCAAAGAAACATCAATCAGGCTCTCCGCGATCTCGGATTCTCATGGAAACGGCCAATATGGGTCGCCCATGTTTTGCCGTCCTCTCAACAGCAAATGAGAGCAGATGTTGCAGCTTCTCTTTTGTCACACAAAAGTACAACAACATGGCTTTCCATTACTGGGGATGAGAAGTGAAGAGACACTCTATGCCAACTTTAAACATGGATGCCAGTTGCTGAAACCTGGGGATTCTGGAGTTCCAACGCCAAAAACAGAGTTACACCCTAAAAAGGTACTTTTGTGCATCTGGAGGAAAGAATCGTGCAAGAATCGGTTCACTGGGAACTTTTACCAATCAATACAACGGTCCCAGCAGGCAGGCCTCTACTGCAAGCAATTGGCCACAGTTGATGAAAAAATCAAAGGAAAAATGGTTCGAATTTACTTCCTCCATGACAACATGACATCCATGGTATGTCAGAGTACATGGCATGTCGCGAAGGTGACTCGTCATAAAATTCAGGAGCTATGCTGGACAACTCTACTCCATCCACGTATTACCCTCCCCCCCCCCCCACTGACTATCACTAGCTCCGATCTCTGACTCACTTCGTGGATGGAAATCTCTAGACCGGACTACAGTCGTCTTTCGATAGTAACCTGCGGGACTTCAACCGAAACGGAATCGAACATTTTACCGATTATCGAAAAATTCAAAAATAAGTTACTGCTTACCGTAATTTCATTCAAACTCATTTTTTAAGCGTTTTTCTCAATCCCTGAAACTTTGGGTTCGATCGGATCATCCGAAGTCGAGTTTCGATAAAAATCACCCGGTTCGTATACTTTTGCACGGTACTGTACAGTGTGTCGTTTCGAAAGCATTTCGAGAAATTTTTCGAAAAATTTTTTCGAAAAATCCTCGAAAATTTTTCGTAAAAATTTTCGAAAAATCAACGAGAAAAATTTTTCGAGGATTTTTCGAGAAATTTCCGAAAAATTTTTCGAAAAATTCTCGAAAAATCCTCGAAAAATTTCGAAATGTGTTGGAAACGAAAGAAGAAGAATAAGAAACGAAACGTGTTGGAATAAGAAACGTGAAACGTGTTGGAACGACACTCCGAAATAACGCAAAACGCGGTGTTTATCGTATTTCCATTCAAATCATTTTTCGTGATTTCTCGAAAAATCTTCGAGAATTTTTCGAGAAAAAATTTTTCGAAACGACACACTGGTACTGTACCTACTGTACCTATCCGTCCGTTGGCAATACATTTTCGATAATGATAATATATATATTATGTTGACGTATATTAGAAATACATAAATAAAGACTGATTCGAAGGTTTTTTTGAAAATGGTAAAATTATTTTGGCTCTACCTGATACATGAATCATTTAGTATTACCCTAGCTGAACGTCATTTATTAGGTAGTAGACAGAATCGTCTTGGACCAACAAGAGTTACTTTTATAGGTGTATTTTTGTAATTTTAGTATATTTTTCTAGACTTTCAAAAATTAGTGTTGTTAAGAGACATTTGGCTATTTTAGTTTTAGTTATTAAAATTTTTTTGTAGCATAAATTTTTGAATTTTTTGTAGCTCTAATAAAACATAAATAAGCAAAAATAAACCACCAGTACTAATAATAGAACCATAAGAAGCCAAAATATTTCAGGGGGGGGGAAGGAAGAAGAATAGTTTCATAGTACTGCTGTCGCGATTCTTTCTCTCGCAGTTCCATGCCCGATTTTCCCTTAATTTAACTATTCTTAGTGTACAGTACACCCAGAATCAGGCCACTGATCATCTATGAATTGAGTATTTCTCATTTTTGTAGAGAAAAATCTTAAAAATAACAGTGGGGTAGTTCTAAAAACTTTCAGAAGAAAATCCAAAAAAATTACTGTTTCAATAGCAAAAAAAGAACGCCATACGCTAATACAGTACTGGCCATAAAGAATGTCCGCTGGTTTTTTTTTAATAAATTCGCTGAAAACAGATATTTTGTTGTGAAAATTCTACTGTAGCTGCGGAACACCCTCACGGCAACTTGCAAAAAATTAAATTGCTTCAATGCAAAAGTTTTTAATTTTTTCAATTTTCTTCGTTTTTTCCATTTTTGAGTGTTTTTATTTATTTTCAGTTTTTGAGTCAGAAGCCCGCGGACATTCTTTATGGCCAGTACTGTAGTTCAACGGTGAATTTCCTATACTCTCCTAGTTTTTCTATTTTATACGATAGATAGCTTTTACGAACATTTTTGCCTGACCCTCACATAACTTTAGCTCAAGCTTCGTTCTAATATAACAATGTAGGAAGCACGCTTACAAACACCGAAAGCTTCAGTCTTTCGTTTTTTCTCAGAACCTGAAAAGAGTCGTTCGGAAACTGTCGACCCCGCCTAGTAGTAGGCTGGACGGTCCACAAAGTGCATCCAACTAGGTTCCCTTCGACTAGATAAGCGGTGTGATAATCAAGATCACGATTTTTCAATGACCCGTTTATTAGAAAAGAGAAGGATCAAAGAAATTCATAAAGGAAAATTGGTAGCCGTCGGATGGACTAAAACCTCAGTAAACGAAAGCGAGGTAGCTTTCTGAATTCTAGACGATGACAAAGACGAGGCGAGACGGTCTTATTTCGTCTTTCGTGGAAGCCTTAATAAAAGCATTTCAGTTTTTCTGGTTGTTCTGGTCGTTGCATACATATTAAGAGTTTCTTCGTTTTAACAGACTGAAATTGGGCATTTAATTCGGGGGATACAATGATTCGGGGGTACAACGGGGTACAACGGGGTACAAACGATTCGGGGGTACCAAGTTCATGAGAGTAAATCTGTTTTTGAGTCATTGTTCAGATCTCAAAGCAAAAATCGTATTCCGGAGTTCAATATGAGTACTGATACCGTTTGTACCCCGTTGTACCCCCGAATCATTGTGCTCCCCGAATTAAATGCCCTGAAATTGAAGAAAATTCTTATTGTAAGAGAAAGTAATCAATACGACTTTAAACTTTCAGAAATTCTATTCCAATTCATCGATATAATCACTTTATGTGCTTATACACTTTTTTTTCTCGACCAATTTCTCCTGCACATTAATAACCTCTCCGGTGACTTTTTTCAGTTCCACACCAACATCAGAGTACTATCTCACATTTTTACTATCATTTGTTATGATTTCCTAATTCATTCAAACGGAAATATGAAACAAATGGGATGATAAAAATAGGAATAAATAAATAAATAAATGAATAAGAGGCTAATTTGATAATTTTTCAATAATCTTTCAATAGACGATAGGAAGTTGTCAAAGGTTAATTTCTTTTTTTAAATTCATTTCACTATTATTCATTTCGAAGTAAGCGACAATTTTTAAAAATTTTTAAACTGATAAATATAAGAAAAAACAATATCATTAAAAGTAGAAATAACTTTTCAACAAAAAATAAACGGAATTTTCAAAATTTTAATTTCCAATTCATTTTCAAGGTGTAGTGTCTAGTGGAGGCGTGCTAGAATCTCTAGAAAATAAGTATTTTCGTTTGGATAAAAAATTTTTAAAAGCAAAATTTCAGCAGCTTTCTTAATTGTTTAAATTTTTATTCGGTGGGACCACGCATTAAATTTTAAATCCATCCAAAATGAGAACGTGAAAACAGGCTCTACATTTCAATTATTTATGTTACTTTCCTCTAGCTCTCTAATTCTTTTTCTCTCTTTAGTTGTATAGTTCAACATCATTTTTCCTCTTCTGCACACTTTTATTAGCCACTAAAGCAAACATTGATTGCTTTTACGTAACAAAATTCGTTTAAATACAATAATCGATGTATACATATTCAATTTTTTAAATCTTATATTGATATTTTTTAAAGATTATGTTTGAAAACAAGAGGCAAATGAATATATCATTAAAATTAAAATAAAAAACTTGAAATCTTAATTTCCAACAGTTTCTATTATCAATTCCATAAAACTTCAATTTTCCGATTCTCACTTGTGACGTGGGTATTTTCAGATCAAAAGTATGGCGGCAATGCTTGAACAAAGGGTCAGACCACGAGAAATCGAAATCTTCCGTGAAAATGAATACAGTGGAAATCCGGTGAGTGATTAATTTGCGTTGCGTTAAAATGAAATTGATAGAGTAGACTGCCTTTTACCGTTTCGAAAACTACTATTTGAATAGCGAAAAAACTATCGCACTGTTGTGTCTTGCGTTTTGAATTTTGTAGCTCGGAAAATAGATAGAGAACGATGTTTATTAATATTAGGTTTAGAGAAAAGTCTTCGTAATTTTTCGATTTTCTTTCGTAACAAAATATATTCAAAGAAAACGAGATTAAAGGTGTTGTGATATACTCACCATTAGTAAGTTGTAAGTTTTTGGACGATGTATACGATGACCCTGAACCACTTTTTCCATTTGAGTACAGTATCGATCCGCATTAACAATGGCGCCATCTTGGAGCAAGCAGTTCTTGAAAGATTACGCATTTGGCATTTGCTGTCCCACCAAAACGATAGCAGCACTTTTTTCTAGTGAAGTTCTCCTTTCAGGTCCGGTTTGGCGGTTTCCTCCGCCGGCTCCCATTGTCTTTTTCTAGTATGATCGACATACATATAAGGTTGATTCATAAGTTTTGACGGATTTTCAATTTGAAAAGTTTATTGTATACCTGAACGAAACGCTATCAGCTAAATTATACTGGCCATCAGAGTAGGGCGGAATTGGATTTTGGGAACTCGGAATCCGGAAAACGGAAAGAAAATTTTTCACGGAATCCGGAATCCGGAGGACGGAATGAAAAAAAACTGCGGAATCCGGAATTCCGCCCTTCTCTGCTGGCCATGTTTATCAGTAACGGTCTTCCAACGGTTCACCAACTTGCGAATGCCGTCCAACCAAAACGCCAGGGGCTGGGACTTAAAGAATGACTTCAACTCATTTTCGATATCCTTCCGAGTTGTGAATTTCATCCCAACAAGATGCCGTTGGAAATGACTGAAGAGATGATAATCAGAGGGTGCTATGTCCGGGCTATACGGTGGGTGTGGCAAAACAGTCCAGCCATATTCTGTGAGTTCAGCTTTCGTTTTCCTTGCAACGTGCGGTCTCGCATTATCGTGTTGAAAATAGATCACTGCGTTTTTTTCCTCGAGTAGTTTCCAAATGTAGTCTCAGTTTTTGAAGGTGACGAATGTAGACATCGGCTGTTATAGTTGTCTGGAAGAATTTCCCAATACTCTACACCACGAACAGACCACAAAACTGATAACATCACTTTTTAATCGTGAACTTCGTGTTTGGGAAGTCAGCTGCTTGTCCGCCTTGATCAACCCACTAGGCATGCCTCACGTTGTTTTCATAGAGTACCCACTTTCATCTCCAATAATGATTTTATCGAGCCATCCAAGAGTGCGGTGTACATAGCTTGAGAAGATTTAAGCAGGTATCAACACGAGTGACCATGTTGTGTTGAGTAAAAACGTGGTTCTAAAAAATTTCAGAAAAAAATCCAAACAAAAATAGACCGGCCTATTTATTTTCAGTTTTTGAGTCAGAAGCCCGCGGACATTCTTTGTGGCCAGTACTGTAGTTCAACGGTGAATTTCCTATACTCTCCTAGTTTTTCTATTTTATACGATAGATAGCTTTTACGAACATTTTTGCCTGACCCTCACATAACTTTAGGTTCGTTCTAATATAACAATGTAGGAAGGACGCTTACAAACACCGAAAGCTTCAGTCTTTCGTTTTTTCTCAGAACCTGAAAAGAGTCGTTCGGAAACTGTCGACCCCGCCTAGTAGTAGGCTGGACGGTCCACAAAGTGCATCCAACACTAGGTTCTCTTCGTGTAGATAAGCGGTGTGATAATAAAGAAAATGGTTTTTCAATGACCTGTTTATTAGAAAAGAGAAGGATCAAAGAAATGCATAAGGGAAAATTGGTAATCGTCGGATGGTCTAAAACCTCAGTAAACGAAATCGAGGAATCATTTCTGCGACTCCGTCAAGACTATTTTTACAAAAATAGCGCGGAATATTAGTAAGACGATATGGAAAAAAGGGAGAAACATTAATTAAAAATTTATAAGAAAAATTGGACGGGCCTACTGCCGAATCACGTCGTAGTCCTCGTAGCCAGAACAAAAGAGTGTATTGTCCTAAAATTTTTGAAAGGGCGCGTCGTTGACTCCACAACCGCAAGGCGTGGCGCGTGTCGCGTCGCGGTCCTGCACATCTTACTCACATACATATTCAAACGCCTTTTGCGAGATTGAGTTGAATTAGAGATGGTGTGTCGTGTCGATTTTGGAATTGATCGATTGAATCGAATTGGATCGACAATTTTTGAATCGATTCAATCGATTCAGCTTGATTCGAACAGCGATTGAATAAAAATCGAGTCTATTCGATTATGATTCAATTTAATTCTATTCGATTTTGAATCGATTCAGTTTGATTCGATTCGATAAAATCGAATCAACAAAAATAGTGCAAATGCGCTCTACCGAACAATGCTTTTGGCGGCGGCTTAAAATCGTATTTTAACTGTTTTTTAATGAAAACGAAAACAAAACGTGAAAAATCGTAGAAAAGTGTAAAAAACTCATAATTGCATCAAAACACGCAATCCGAATGAAAGCGATAAAAATACGATTTCAAACCGCCGCCGAAAGCATTGGTCGATAGAGCACATTCGCACTATTTTTGTTGATTTGATTTTATCGAATCGAATCGAACTGAATCGATTCAAAATCAAATCGAATCAAATGGAATCGATTCGCTTCGAATCGAGAATTGAATTGAATCGAATCAATTCGATTCGATTCAAGTATCTATCCAATTCGAATCGAATCGATTCAAATCGATTTGCCCGTTCAACAAATCGAATCAAAATTGATCGATTGTTAAATCGACACGACACACTAATTAGAGAGAGCACTGGTAATAAACGGAATAATTTACGGAGAAAAGGATGGAAGAAAAATAGAAGGAAATTCGGGCGTTAAGTCCGGAGGATTTTGCGGAGAAAATCGGTAGGGTAAGGCCGCAAATTGAATAATCGATTAAATTTTGTGAAATAAAGCACTATTTCGCACCAAAGATCGTAACAATTTGTTTAAAAACATCAATTGGTTTTATTTCCGCTGATAAAATGTAAGGCTTCCACGAAAGACGAAACAAGTCGGTCGTCTTTCGTGGAATCCTTTCGTCTCGTCTTCGTTTGTCCTTCAGTTCGTCTTGCGTTTGTCTTACGTCGTCAATTAAAATACATGTGTACCAACACAATGTCTATCTGTCTATGCTATGTCTATGCGTCAGACGAATTCAAGACGAAGATGAAGACGAGACGAGACGGTCTTATATGGCGTTTCGTGGAAACCTTTCTGGAAACAGAATGAGGTTTCAGACCGTGAAACAAGTAATATGAATTCTAGAGAGGTTAACACGAAGAAAGTAAAGTCTCACAAAGTGCCAAACATCACGTTCACGCGCTGACGGTCTAGAAATTCGGTATTCGTTTGAAATGTCACAAAATCAAAAATAATGTTCAGATTAAGATGATATTCAACAAAACGTTTATTTATTGATTTGTGAATAACTATGAATTATTGATGTTTAACTTGAACTTCTTTCGCTTTGATGACAGTTTCCAGACGACGTGGGTAGGAGTTGATTGTGGCACGGAGTCCACAGAAAAGTTATCCCATTCCTCTAATTGTAAGAGAGTCTTCTCCAAATTATTCGCATTTGAGTGCGGCTTACCGTTAACCTTCACCTGTAAGACCCCTTGAATGGAAAAAGTCCAACGGATTGAAATACGGCGAGGAAGCTGGCTATTCCAACGCTTTCATGAAAGTAGGAAGGTGAGTCTCACAACACACTGCTGAATCATGTCTTCTTTGCTGTGTGGGCTGGAGTTCCGTCTTTTTGGAAAATCCAAATTTGCCCAGCAAAGTGTTGTCGAACGGCAACAAATTCTTTTCATCTTCAAGATCGTAGTTCTAGTTCTTCGGCAGACTTTTTGAACCAAAACATGGTTCTAGTGTAGGAGGCAGAGTTCTCACCGAACACGGTATACAAGTTACGACAAGCTTCGCTGCATTTGCGCCCTTGGAGAAACTCGTACAGAAAAACACCTAAAAGCTCACCTCAAAGTTTTTCAGACACGTTAAGCATGCACAATAAGCACAAAAAAATAAATTAGCACTTAGCATTGACGAAGCAAAAAAAAAATTACGAAGACTTTTAGCTCAACCTCATAGTCATTTTCTATCATATGATGGAGGATAACAAAGGTTCCGCTAATCATCTGAAATAGTTTTGCATATAAAAATACTGTTTGAATGAATCTCTGAAAATGTTTCAGATAATCAGAGTGATATGTTCAGTTCAATTAATATCGATGATCGCAGTGACTGCACACTCTACCGCCATGCCATTTTTGGTCAAAATAGCTAATAAGGTTAGTTTTTGCATTCATTCTGTGAATTGCGCTGTAGGATTCTGCAAATTTACATAATTACGAGTCTACAGACACACTTTTTGCCAACAACGTCAGTATTCATGATGGAAGTTCTGAAATTGATATTCTGCATATTCTTTACAGTATTCAGGACCGGAAGTGTGGGGAAGTAGGTCAAACATTTTTAATACCAAAAAATGCTCTCAATAGCTTCACTCACCGATCAGAGACATTTCGGCCAGAGTAGGGCGGAATTGGATTTTGGGAACCCGGAATCCGGAAAACGGAAAAAAACATTTTTTCACGGAATCTGGAATCCGGAATGCGGAATCCAGAATGCGGAATCCGGAATTCCGTCATTCTCTGATTCCGGCCCATAGACGTATTCTACGGCTAATATACTAATTTTATTTCACTTTCCTGCAAATTTTATTCTGAAATTCATTTATTGGAACTGTGATTTCCTCCTATGAAATTGGTGAAACATCGGCAAAAAAAGCAGTTAGACGCTGACCAGAAATTCCCCTCAATTATACCCAAATAAAAAAAGACATTTTTCAAGAACAAGTATTGCCGCTTCTGCTTTCTTCATTTTTCTTAAATTGCCGTTTTTAAAATTTTTTAAAAACTTTTTTGCTTTTGCTTTGGAAAATGGTGTTTTGCACAAGATTTTGCTCGTAACGTTTTTTTGCAAAATGTATTCATAATTGATTCTGAAAAGTCACAGGATTCGAGCCATCTTAATTTTTGATGAATCTCCATAAAAACAAATATGTTTTTATTTTGTTTTTGCATTTTGAAATAAACGATCTTGGTGATAATATAGTCAGACACAAAAGTCCGTGGACAAGTTTCTTAGTTATTAAAAATATTTAGCCTTAATTAAAAATAAAAAAAATATTTTAATTAATTTATTTGAAAAATAAATATTGAATTTAAAATTTTTAAATATTAGGTTGAACACAAGGTTATGTCGTTTTTTAACCTTCAACTTTAAATGACCATAACTTTTTTTAAAATCAAATTTATTAATCGAAATAAAAACTATTAGAATCAATACATTTTTGCCAACGAGAAACAAGTTTCCTTATGCCGGTAGCGTAAAAGTCCGGGTCTCTGGAAGCGACGAACTCATTGAAGGCATTTTCGGCATCGTCTTGGCTTTTGAAGCATTTCTCGCGAAGGAACTTGTCGAGGAGCTTGAAAAAGTGGTAATCGGTGGGCGAAAGGTCTGGTGAGTATGGTGGATGAGGCAGAGTCTCATAGCCTAATTCGTTCAGCTTTTGCAAGGTCGGTTTGTCCGAGCATTATTTTGGAGATGAATTGGTCCCTCTTTGTTGATCCATGCTGGGCATATACGTCGTAACTTCTGATGCATTTTGTCAATTTGGTGACAGCACTTTTCTGCTGTAATCGTTTCACCCGAATTTAAGAAGCTGTGATGAATGAGGCCGGCTGCAGACCACCAAACAGTCACCATAACCTTTTTTTGGTGGAGTTTCGGCTTCGGAAAGTGTTTAGGAGCCTCATCACGATCCAACCACTGCGCGGAACGTCGTCGATTGTCGTAGAGGATCCACTTTTCATCACAAATTACGATCCGGTCAAGAAACGGCTCATTTTTGTTGCGTAAAAGAAGAGCGGACGACACCTCAAAACGACGATTTTTTTGATTTTCGTTTAATTCGTGTGGCACCCATTTGTCGAGCTTTTTTGATTTGCCTATTTGCTTCAAATGAACGACGACTGTTGTTTGGCAAACGTCGAGTTCTTCGGCAACTTCTCGTGTCGATTTGAGAGGATCGGCTTCGATTAAGGCTCTCAATTGATCGTTATCAATCACAGACTGCCGGCCGTCACGATCTTCATCTACGAGGCTCTCGTCACCGCTACGGAATTTTTTGAACCACCATTGTGCCGTACGTTTATTAGTGGTTTCTTGGCCAAATGCATCGTTGATATCGCGAGTTGTCTCGACAGAGTTTCGGCCTAGTTTGAACTGGAACAAGAAAATCTTTCGAATTTGCCTTTTATCCATGCTTTTTTGAAATGCTATAAAAAGTGACATAATTATTTCAAGGAAAAATAAATAAGACGAGTAGATAGAGCGAATTACGCTCTTCAAAATGATATATAACACGACCACAGATAACCAAACATTTTATTCAAAAATCTTTCACAAAAGTAAACAACATAAAAACGACATAACTTTGTGTTCAACCTAATATTTTCTAAATAATATAAAATTTTAATTAATTTTAAATACGTATTATTTAATAAATAAAACAAACTTGTCCACGGACTTTTGTGTCCGACTTTATAATGTTTTGGTTGATATTCGTTAACATTGGTTTTTAGCTGTTTTGTGTACATCGGTAAGCTCAATCTCTGTTTAATTTTTAAGGGATTCATCCTAAAGTTAATTGATCAATGAAATTTATGAGAATGAGCTGTGGATGATCATTAGTCATAAAACGTTTAAAAATACTTTTTGCCTCGCTGCTCTTTGGATTTTTCCTCTTTGACTTTTTTTTAACTCTTTGATTACCAAATATTTAATGTTTCTACTTTGACTTCTTGAGTTTCTGTTCCTCGAATATTTTTTATTGAAAACTCAGATTTTTGTATTACTTAATTACTATAAAATTGATAAACAATTACTTACGGAGGAAATACTTTACTACCTAACTTAATTACAAAGTTAATAACAAAGAAAATGTTAAATAAAACAAGTCAAAAAGAAAAAAAAAGAAAAAGAAAGAATAGTTAAAGAGTAAAACAAGTCAAAAAGGAAAGAGCCCATTTTAGAAAAACATTTCTAGCAAAAGTCAAAGAGTGAAAAATTCATAGAGAAAAAATGTCAGGAGGATGTAATGGTAAGTAGGTCAAACATTTTTAATACCAAAAAATGCTCTCAATAGCTTCACTCACCGATCAGAGACATTTCGGCCAGAGTAGGGCGGAATTGGATTTTGGGAACCCGGAATCCGGAAAACGGAAAAAAACATTTTTTCACGGAATCTGGAATCCGGAAGACGGAATGAAAAAAACGGCGGAATCCGGAATTCCGCCATTCTCTGATTCCGGCCCATAGACTTATTCTACTGCTAATATACTAATTTTATTTCATTTTCCTGCAAATTTTATTCTGAAATTCATTTATTGGAACTGTGATTTCCTTCTATGAAACATCGGCAAAAAAAGCAGTTAGACGCTGACCAGAAATTCCCCTCAATTATACCCAAATAAAAAAAGACATTTTTCTAGAACAAGTATTGCCGCTTCTGCTTTCTTCATTTTTCTTAAATTGCCGTTTTTAAAATTTTTTAAAAACTTTTTTGCTCTTGCTTTGGAAAATGGTGTTTTGCACAAGATTTTGCTCGTAACGTTTTTTTGCAAAATGTATTCATAATTGATTCAGAAAAGTCACAGGATTCGAGCCGTCATAATTTTAGATGAATTTCCATAAAAACAAATATAATTTCATTTTGTTCTTGTACTGTGTAATGAACCATCTTGATTTTGGTGATAATAAAGTCAGACACAAAAGTCCGTGGACAAGTTTGTTTTATTTATTAAAAATATTTAGACTTAATTAAAATTAAAAAATTTTTAAAGGCTTCCACGAAAGACGAAGACAAAAAGTCGTCTTCAAAAGTCGAGTCGCTTTCGTTCGTCTTACAGTTCGTCTTGCATTCGTCTTACGCAATAAAAAAGTTGTCAAAATACTGCGTCAGACGAAGAAGAAGACGAAGGCGAAGATGAGAAGAGACGGCCGAAATTTCGCCTAAATGGCCCAAATGGAAGCATTACATTTTTTACACTTAAGGAATACTTTAAAATTTCAAATTCAATATGAATTTTTAAAAATTTAATTTAAACAATTTCTATAAATTAAAATTTAAAAAACCTCTTTGGATTAACGAAAAAAAATCGATTTGAACCATCAAAGAAGAATCGATTTTGTGGAATTCTTCTTTGATGGATCAAATTGATTCAATTTTTTAAAAGAGTCTTTCCCGAAGTATGTCTAACAGATTTTTTTTTCGTTAATTCAAAAAATTGGTTTTAAAAAATTAATTATTAAGCTATTTTTAAATGTTTGTCCACGGACTTTTGTGTCACTTTTTACACGTTTTTCTGAATTTTAATTTATATAAATTTTTTAAATTAATTTATTTGAAAAATAAATATTGAATTTAAAATTTTAAAATATTTTCTAAATAATATAAAAACTTTTAAATTTTTAATTAAGTTTAAATATTATTTAATAAATGAAACAAACTTGTCCACGAACTTTGGTGTCCGACTTTACAATGTTTTGGTTGATTTTCGTTAACATTGGTTTTAGCGGTTTTGTGCAAATCGATAAGCTCCACTTCTGTTTAATGTTTAAGGGATTTATCCTAAAGTTAATTGTTCAATGAAATTTATGAGAATGAGCTGTGGATGCTCATTAGTCATAGAACGTTGAACAATACTTTTTGCCTCGCTGCTCTTTGGATTTTTCCTCTTTGACTTTTCTTAACTCTTTGATTATCAAATATTTAATGTTTCTACTTTGACTTCTAGAGTTTCTGTTCCACGAATATCTTTTATTGAAAACTCAGATTTTTGTATTATTTAATTACTATAAAATTGATAGACAATTTCTTACGGAGGAAATACTTTACTACCTAACTTAATTACAAAGTTAATAACAAAGAAAATGTTAAATAAAACAAGTCAAAAAGAAAAAAATAGAAAAAGAAAGAATAGTTAAAGAGTAAAACAAGTCAAAAAGGAATGAGCCCATTTTAGAAAAACATTTCTAGCAAAAGTCAAAGAGTGAAAAATTCATAGAGAAAAACTGTCAGGAGGATGTAATGGTAAATTCCAACCACCTGTTCAATTCAACGAGTGAGGACCATAACAGAGGAAAAAGTCAAAGAGCTGTGAGTCAAAGAGTATACGGTTAGAGGGTTCACTCAGTATTCCGAGATTTTCAAAACTAATATTTAAAAAAAAAATAAAAATCGTAGTAGTAATTATAGAATTGCCTATGTTCGTCTCTCATTCAAATTTCAATTGACAGCTCAGAAAAAAATAAATAATTTTCTTTTAAATTTCCAGAACAGTCCACGAACTTCGAAAAACAATCTGGGAAAACCGACTGGAAACAGGGAAGGTGGCTATTCCTGCAGTTGTCTATGCGGTTCAGAATAATTTGTATTACATTGCGTTGGCTAATATCGATCCTACCACGTATTCTGTGAGTTTCCAATTTCATGTTTTATTTCAAATAATTTAAGAAAGCAAAATTCTACTTTATTGCTTAAAAATTAGCTTTCTCAAACGTTTCGCCTTAGTGAGGATGCGAACAGCTCAAAGCTCTGAGCCCAGATACGCAAAAAGCAACTCGGACAATGATAAATGAGGCCAATATTCAATGGCTACCTAATCTTTGGCTACTTGATCAATGACTACCTGATATTCTTTGGCTACTTTTGCCTTCGAGTTTCAATGGTTACCTAGTTTCAATGGCTACCTAGTTTGTAGCCATTGATTTATGGGGTTATTCATGAAAAGCACAATTGCATTTTAATGCAAAAAATACCACTTTAATGTTATTCACGATTGCATTTTAATGCTAAAAAATGATTTCGTGCTTTTCATGAATAACCCATTAGTAAATACGATTTCCACGGAAAAATGATCTAAAAGTCGAAAACTATTCAGAAAATGAGCAAAATTCAATTTAATTTTCAAAATTTTCAAAAAATTCAAAAGATTCAAAAAATTCTAAAGGTAGCCAAATGATCAATTGATCAAGTAGCCAAAGATTAGGTAGCCATTGAATATTGGCCGAAAAATGATTCCGCAATGTTTCTCGAATCTGTCACCCTTAACGCTGATCACAGCTGTCAATTTCTTTGGGTAAGCAGAAAGACGAGCAAACTTCTCTGGCAAGGAGGCCCAGAAGTTTTCGATGGGATAGACATCCTGTGAACACGATTGTCAGGCCAAAAGCGGAGTTGACATGACATGAAGAATTGTCTTGTTGGAAGACTAGTCCGGAACGATGACGACGGTTAATGAATGTTATCAAACTTGTGCGGAGTGCTTGCTGATATGCCACGGCATCCATCCGATTAGAAATTAACACCAACTGAAGCTTCCTCGTTGCGGTGAAAGCTCCTCACACCATGACCGAAATAGGCTCTTTCCTCAATTCTCTCCATTAGTGTTTCCAATCAGCAGGGCCATCGAAGTTGAACATCTTTTCATTAGAGAAGGTGATCTGAAACAAAGTTTGTTCGCTTTTCATTATTAAGTATGGCTTGGTAGCCATCCATCTTAATGCATACCTTCTTCCAATTCGTGGACATGTTGTTGCCGGCAAACTGGAGTCTCTTCGCTTTGTGCTCGGGTTTCAGTCTTGTGCCGACTTCATGGCTTCTTGGACTTTTCGACATCAGAAGCTGAACATCAGTCTTGATGCTGCTGACTGACTTTGTGGAGTTTGACACAATGCGCTGAATGGAGCGATGTTCCCCGACTGGACAATTTCTTTGGTCTTCCGGAACGCTGGGCAGGACTAGAATTTGGATTGCAATCATAGGTAGAGACACTTTTAAGATTCCTTCCTAGCTGGCGGGCGATCGAAGATCTTCAAATTCCTCTAGCGAACAGAACATCGATTTGAGCTTGTTAGGCGGCGGATAAATGAGTAAAACGTGGCATATTGGAAGAAATAATAATAATGGAGCAAACATAAAATGTAAACTGGCTTTTATACCCATTTTCGACACCTTCTGTGAATTCCTGGATCATCCGGCTGGCAGTTAATGGGTCGTTTGCGAAGAGAATGACATGCAGATCGTTATATCACACAGTTTTGTAGATTTTGTGTGTATAGTTCTACAGTATATGTATATATTCAAGAATGGTCCGGGACAGACAAACGAACACACACACACATGCAGACAGAGCTATTCGCTTAGTAAAAAGTAGATATGAACCGCGGTACCAGTGTACATGTTCTAACGCGAAGACGCGCCGTATTATTTATCTCACATCCTTTTTCTTTTCAAAGAAAAGTAAATGAATTTTAAAATGTTATTCCTTGTTTTAGGTAACCCTGCAACTTCGTATCCTGACCACTGCCGCTTTATCTGTATGTATTTTATGTAAGAAACTATCCTGGTACCAATGGGGAGCACAATTGATGGCTTTATTTGGTGTTGTCATTGTCCAGGTATGTGGAAAACGCACTATTTAACTCCGACTAAAACTAGACAGTGACTTGTTTTTTTTTCTTGAAATACCACTGGGCGTACAATATTACAGGGTGGCAATCTACAATTTGTATAAGTATCATTTGTACAGGGTGCGCCATAATTATTGTAATTATACCCGGATTCCAACCGGAATAACTTTTTGAAACTTCATAAAACGTTTAGATATTTTAATGTTTTTTTATATTTCAAACGCAGGAAATTCATTATAAATCGACAATTCTCAAATCGACCACCTTTCGCGTTGAGGACAGCGGCCAGCCGCTTTGGGTAAGCATCAACGACTGCACGGAGATAGTTGTCGTCAATTTCGTCTTACTAGGCCTTTTAGGCCTTTTCGAAAGCGGCTTTCAGAGCAGTCAAATTTGGATAGTTTTTCGTGGAAACCTTTTGGTTCAAATATCCCCATACTGAATAATCCATAGAATTTGAATCTGGGGACCATTCTAGTCCACTGAAAACTCTGGGAATTTGACCACTCCTGAGTGTGTCCTTGGCACGATGAGCTGGTGCTCCGTCTCGTTGGAACACCCAATGTTGGTTTCCAAATTGTGATTTGGACCGAGGAAGCACTTTGTCTTTCAAGATACGCTTGATGTACTATTCCTTGTTGATTTTTGGCTCCAAGATCCACGAAAATCAACGGAGCTGTTCCATTTGAGGTGATTCTAGCAAATACCAGCACTGAGGCTGGATGAGAGGTTTTGTTTAGAATTTTTCCTTGCTGGCAGGTGGCCTGAATATCTTTGGCAAGAATCGATGATTTTTACCGTTCTTGTTGGCTTTGACGGTGAAGATTTTTTTATCCGTAAACAGTGTCCTCAAGTGTATGCCGGAGCGTGTGCAGCGAAAGTAGTTGGTACGAAGGTAGTTAGATTGGTATCCGTCTTGTATAAAGACTGGAGCTGGTTCGTTGAACCAGCTTGCTGAGCCGTTTTGTCATCTCTCCGGAATACCGTAGCCTTGCTGGAACAGTTGGATGATAGTACTACGATAAGGAGAAGTAGCCACCATTGCCTTCAAACGTAATACTATGGTTTGAAACTTGGACAGGAAACAAAAAATGAAAAAAAAAGTTGAATCTGCGCGCTGTGTATGTATCCGAGCTCACACAAAGTTGCGGGTCAATAATTATGACACACCCTGTATGTGTAATCATATATTCCCTTATGTCATTTAGCAATAGTTTGCCGCGTAGTTTTCAAGAAGTCGTAGGCACGGCCAATAAGCTTTCCAAGTATTTCCGAATACATCTGCGTCCCAAAATAAACCTGTTCAGCTTGACAAAACCAGCAACCACAACGCAGCAGCTGGAAATTTCTGGATCGGTGTATCAGCGGTGTTTGGAATGTGCTGGACGAGTGCGTTTGCGGGTGTTTATTTCGAGAAAATGCTCAAAAATTCAACAGCAGATGTGTGGATTCAAAATATTCGACTGTCACTGTTGACACTTTTTTTTGCGGGAATCACTATGATCACTACCGACGGTGAAGTCATATTCGAAGGTAATAGATAGTTCATTCAGAAATTATTTTACCTGCCTTTGCTTTAGGGCGAATGTTTGAGGGTTGGTCTCCAATGGTTTGGCTGGTGACTATTCTGAATTCTATCGGTGGATTGTGTATTTCTTTAGTGATGAAATACGCGGATAATGTACTGAAAACTTACTGTCAGTCTATCGCCATCGGTAAGTCAAGATGACATTTGGTATTCTTTAAGTATGTAGTTTCACACTTCAAGGTCTTACTTCACTGGTGTCAATATTCCTTGGTGAACGTCTTCTTACAATTTACCTCGTCTATGGTGTTCTTCTAGTGACGTCATCTGTTGCCGTCTATTCCTTGTTCCCATATTCACCGACTCCCGAATCCACATATCAAGAACTGGAACAACAAGATGACGTGGAAAAGCTGCTGAAGATGCAAGAAGATGAAGAAGATGAGATATTTCGATATGTTGAGGTGACGAGCGCGGACCTTCGGGTTTAATTTTAGATTATTTATTTCTCTTGCTATTTCGTTTGCCAAATTCGGAGCGGGTAACGCTTCAAATTAATGCAATAAAATTATTTATTTATTTATAGTAATGTTTTCAACGAAAATTTCATATATATATCACAACATTTTTATTTAAAAATTCATTAAAAAAATGATATTGATTAGTAAAATCACAACCAATGTGGAATCAGTCTAACTCCTGGCAGTTGAGAACGAAGCTCTTCAGTTTTTTCTACTAATGGCGTTTCGCAAAAAACGAGACGATTCAGCGAAGGAATTGTTTGAAAAAAGGGCATGACAGAAGATACTGAACTGATTTCGGTGTTAGCAATAGAGAGGAAGGTAAGATTCGAGAGTGACGGAGATGGTGGAAGGCTGAAAAAAATTGAATATGATTGATTTTTAAGATACATCTGTTAAAAAATTGGTCTTATTGTATGGCGGTTCTTACGATTCTTACTTGTTAGTTATATATTCTTTTATTTTAAGAAAGGAGGCACTTTGTTTAACTTTAGTAGATTTTTGATCTAGTAATGCTTTTTACATTTTAACTAACCTCTTAATAGGATTCTCATTAATCGTCAAGCTATGCAAATTAGGCAACACAACACGATGAATCTCATTTAATTGATTTCCAGAGAAATCGGCTGTTCCAACAAGCCCAGCAAGAAATTCGACTCCTTCCAAACTCGTCAATTCAGAGTATCTGACATTAAGCTCATCGGATTCTTTGCCCAGAATTCGTTGGAATTGTTCACGTACGGAAGAGTTGAGATTTTGGCGAGAAATTAGAGACTTGTATAAATCGGAACGCTTTGGATCAAGTGACTCAGATAGTTTCTTCAGATTTTCAATAATTTCTTGGCGAGATTTGATTGGATGAAATTCCATTAGAACAAGGGTTCGCATGTAAAGTGGCCACTGAAAATTGCGGGTAGAAGACTTTATTTTACACTGTTTCTTACCTTGTTTTTCGGCTCAAGCTTAACAAGCTGATAGCAGTCTTCTAACAATTCTCCAATATATTCTGGTTGTGTGGCTTCGGCAATATCATAAATAATTTTTAGTTTTTCTTCATTTAAATACGGCTCTGTTAGATCACTCCATGTAATATTATCCTCTGTTGATTTTGAAGTGACAACACGAAGTGGAGAATCACATAGATATTGCCAGACAAGACTACATGATGGGTTGACAGACGTCGATGAAAACTGAAAATGACATGATAAAATATTAAATTTAAAAAATGTTACCGCTCTCCATCTAGTCGTGTCCTCGGTATCGACAAAAGTGAGCAAAAATTGGAGAGTGACGGCTCTGGAGAAGACAAGAGTTGTGTTATTCCCATGAAAAGAGGCAGACACCAACTCGATTGGAGTAGAGGATTCAGGACGGACTGCAAGAAAAATATATTAATATTTTTAAATTTCTGGAAAATGCACGATCTAATACGTAGAAAATCAAAATGGGTAAATTTATTTAATCGGAACAATCATTACTTTTATTTTCATATATTACGGAAATAAATCGCCATTTAATTCTCCCTACTGTACTAATTGAAAATCGGAAATACCGTTGCGAAAAATTTTATCTCGGTCACCACTTTCAAACTAATTTCATTACACTTTGCGTATGAAATGCATCAAGTGCTAGTGAAGTTTTCGGGTCCCACGTAAAAATGAAGCCCTTAGAAATGCATGTCTTTATTCATGAATCGCAAACTTGGAAGACGCCATATATATTGCGAGAAAAAACGACACAGATGCAGAAAAAAAACTTGAACAATATTGTTTATTACATCAGAGAAAAACAAAAACAATTTCTCCAATTGACCTTTTCTAGATTAATAGATTTTCCCACTTTCCCGCAAAATAGAAGAAAATGGAGAAAAACAAGCAACATTTCTTGACTATTTCTTAATATCGAGATGAAAACTTTGGTAAACTTTCAAAAAGACTGAATTTCCATGATTAAAGTGTCTTAAAAGCCGTAAAAATAACTTTGTGGAGAGCCGAAACAATCAACTCTAATCGGCTCAAGTCTTGTCCACTATCACTGGTCACTAAATGCGGCGCTTACAAATATGAAAAACGCAGCTGAAGAGTTTCATAAGTAAATGTGCGACAGAAAATTACATTTATTTATAGCTTTTATTCTGATTGGATCGAGGTTTATTGGCAAGAACTCTTTAAAAAATATAAAAATTGCGTCTTATTACCGGCGGCCGATTACATTTAGTTTTGAAGCAAACAGGTCGGCACTGAGAATTGTTTTCTTGATCGGTAAAACTTCTAATCGGTAAAAAAGAATTGTTCAAAAGGAATTCTCACATGTTCAGGAATATCTCGCCTACTTCTTTTTTGTTTTCAAAGAATTCGTATGACGCATGCATCACTAGAAAGAAGATTAATAGTAATGACCCTCACGGAACAACGCCAACGAGACTTACACAGCGAAGACATCAGAAAAATCTTCCGAGTCGCAGACCCCCTTAAATAAATCAAACAGAAAAAATTAAGAAGGTCCGACATATTATACGTAGAAAAGACAGAAGACGGAAAAAACTGATGCAATAATGGATTTATCGAGACCAAATATGACCCGTCGGGCGATCCCCAATGAGATCGTCCGACCTACTACGAAAGGAAGTCTCAATATATCGAGGAAATCGACTGACTACTTCACGGACCACCACCGCCCATCGCAAGGTATGCTTCGGAGTGATCCGCGCCCACACAGGCGAATGACGGAAGTAAGTAAGTATCTAAATAATATGTAGATAAACAGAAAACTTACGAAACTCCTTTCCGCTTCTAACATCGAGCAGCCATCTTGTATAGGTCCACGCACTCTGGTCCTCTGCGTCCATGTATAAAGCGCTTTTCACCTTCTGTAAAAGGAAAAATGAGGGTTTCTAGTATAAAAAAATGTCACCTGAAGCTCACTGGCAATCAAAGAGTCGTCAATTTCTAAAGCGCCAGTTTTAACGTTATGATTAATGTTTCTCAGTGCGATAGATCTGAAAATTAAGATTACTGTATTAGCATTCAAAATGCAAAAACTACCTGTAATGCCATGCACTATAATTTGAAAAATTTTCATCGATCAGCTTATTTGAAAATTCAAGTTCCTCTTCCTCAGATCGATTTGCTAACTTTGCAACGGTCCGACGATGATCCCAACAGTGGAAATTTCTGAAGTTTTAATACTATACACACTTTCTCTTTGAAAGTCTTACCGGCAATCCAACTGAAGAGCCTTCTCACAAAGAACTAATTCCTTAGCAAAATCAGGTGTTGGCTGCCGTTGCAAAACCCAAGAACGCTGATACCAGGCAGAATAAGACTTTGGATTAGATTTGATGCACTCCTGTGATAGAAAAAGCTCTCCAGTGAGTAAATTATCAACTTTCATAGCACATTTCGCCTTTTCCTCATCGCTGACATCCGGGTTAGCTTGAATTGTTTCATTAGCTTTGATTCTTTGTTCGATTGTAATTCTTCGAATATTCCAGAACGTGTAAATGTCCGCATTTTTCTCTAGAAGCGCTTGAGTTAGGGAGAGAATTTCATCGTCGTACTCTCCTTTATTTCGTTTCGCGACAATTTTATCGCGAGCATGGAGAAACTGATGTGATCGTTTGGCGTGCTCTTTTTCTTTCGCTATTTTCTCCTCTTCAGTTGTTGGAACTTTTTTGACAAAATGCATTTCTGAAAATAAAAGAATTTAAAACGAGAAGAAAATAAAAAAAAATACTCTTAGAATCTGCAAAAAACGAAACCTGTTTGGATTTCGTAAATATTTTCTTCTAGAAGAATTTCGCAACTTTACGATTCATTCACATTTTTAACAGGAGAGAACATATCATTTAGCCCATAGAAATTATTTATTTATGCTTACAAAAAAAATGCGACGAAGATCAAAACCAAGTTCATAAACAGTTAATTATTACGGTTTGATAAATAGCTATCATTTAACTGTACGACTTTCAGTTGTGTAAATAGGAAAACGTGTTTCTTTCCGAAATTTCATCTGAAAGAATCACGTCAAAATATTAAGCTTCATATTTAACTTATTAAAATTTGAACAAGGGAATTTACCACGAATCCAGCGCAAACAGAATCAAACTGAAATAAATACTACACTGTGGAATGTATTACGAAATTAATTTTTCTCTGTGTATATTCCTCTTTCTCTTCTGAGAAATTTTAAAAAGTAAAAGAGAAAAACTAGTTGAGAAAAGCTCTTGAACATAACGGTATTAAATTATAAAAATGACTGGAAATAGACAGTAATATTATTAATAGACGAAGACGTGACGTAGCTACCAGAAACCGGTGGCTCTTCCTCCAGGTGGGTTTCGATTACGATTTGTTGCGGATCCACCAAACTCAATTGATGACTCCATAACTTTGGAGCGATTCCGACCAAATTCTCCAGAGCTTTTAGGTGTTTGCCCATTTTCTTGTGGCTTCGCTGGAGCTCCTTCTCGTTCAACTTTCTCGAAGATGGGGAACTAAAAATCAATAAGACGTACTGTTTCAGAAAAATGTTCCAGAGATACAAAAACATGAGAAAGCTCATGTAGTATTAAATTTTAACAAAAAGTTTAAAACTAAGCACTGGAAATAATATATTGTTAATTACATCGCTTTCTTATGTTTTTAATTTCAAGAATTCCCTCTCCTGTGATCTCACGAGTATAGGAAACCTCACCCGCAAGGAAAACAGGAATTGTGAAGAATGGACGGTGCAAAAACAAAGCGCCATTCACACTTAGTTTTATTTTTGTTACAATATAATAATAAATGTCGGAAAAAATGAAAGATGGCGTTATTAAGCGTTATTAATAAAACAATGCAGCATCAAACTATTCGTGTATGGGGATGGCATTTGTATTACTCACCTTATCGCGTTGACCGACCATACTGAATAGATAGGGCGAGCTAGGAGTAAGACGAAGGAAGCCACCAGCTGACTCGCGGATTTCTCCATTTTGATAGGCAATTTTACCATTGACAATGGTCGCTGACACTGCAGAATGCACGGTGATCCCATCGTAAAGGGAGCTCTCTTGTGAGCTCTGAGTTTTACTTGAATCCAACACTCTCTTTTCATTGACATCCCAGATAACTAAGTCAGCATCGGCTCCTACCGCAATTCGTCCTTTTTTCGGGTATAAATTAAAAATTTTTGCTGCATTTGTTGAAGTGACTGCAACAAATCTCATCGGGTCAATTCGCCCACTTCGAACCGCGCGTTCCCACACAATTGCCAGTCGTTCTTCAGCTCCCGTTGTCCCTTTCTGTGCGATCGCAAAGTTTTTAGCAGCAAGTCTGATGCTTGAGTTTACAGGCCGATGTCCAGAAGTGCATACTGTCAATGGTTGAGCGGAAAGTGCTCCGATTAATCGGTCAGAAGCCCCTCTTCTTAATGGAACATCTGTTAAATGAGTTGAAGCTACCTTCAAATCTTGGTTGAAGAGCGCAGATCCATCAGCTGCCACCGCGGCAGAAGCAATTTCAGCATGAGCCAGAGCACCAGATCCTCTGGCTTTTTCAATAGCTCCAAGGGATTCAGCTGATGACACTTGAACGATGGACACTGGGCATGAGGCAAGATTTCCAAGAACACAAACTCTGTTGACTTTGTCAGCTTCAAGTGATTCTGGCCGAGATTGCGGATATCCTTCTGGTCCAGTCACACCTAATTTCAACATTTTTTTCTCTAGCACTGAGATGACTGATTTATGTTCAGGAACAATGCGAATTAAGGCACCCAGTTTCTTCACATGCTCAAAAAGTTCCAGTAACTTTTCGTCTGACAATGAGAATCCGTCAAGTACAAAACTGTTTATTCCCTCCGACTTCACCAATTCACTCATTTCCAGTTCTGTTGATCCATTGAAATCAATGAGAGACACCGACAATGACACGTGGCAGTGGAAATGCGAAGCTTTTTCTAGTTGATTCTTCACTCTTTTCACTGCTGACACAAGAGACTCTGCACCACGAGGCCTCACGACCTCCATTATTGTGGCAGTTCCTCCTGCAACAGCAGATTTGCATCCAGTGGAAAGATCATCCACAGATGAATCCGTTACTTGAGTGTACGCGTCGATACCAGCGGGGAGGATAAGTTTTCCAGATGCATCGATAACGTCTGCACCTTCCGGAACTTCCAGATTCGAGGCGATGTTTCTAAAAATAAAAGAACAAATAATCGTTTTCAATTTTTAAATTTAACTCTAATTGTCAATTCGAACAATTCTAGCAAAAACGACTTTTACAAGCTTTGATTGGAAAATATGTGTTATCTGAAATTCTTTCTATGTTGAAAAAAAACACGCCAATTATCGTTTGTCTAGAAATCATGCAAATCCACTACCAGCTACCCGCATGATAAACATTTCTAAAAAGCGTATTCTAGTTAAAAGCGTTTTTATGGTCACCGCTTCATTTGTACTTCATTTGGCATTGAAAGAGTTTTCCACTTAATTTACGATTACTCTGGGTCTCCTTTCTGTCAGAAACGTCATGTTCTTTTAAACCTCAGTCCCCACAGTGATGATAATTGCAGGGGACACTCTCCTTTTTATTTAGATAATCAATCAAATGAGCATTATAATCTTCTCTTATTATCGCATTTAAGTGTTTTACAAGCATTTAGCGGGCGTGCGAAGAAAGAGGGAAGAGTAGACATCTGCTTCTACCATGCGAAATGTAATCTCTAAATTGACGCTGTCGTAACAATTTCAAGCATATTCCGAATGCTCTTTTACCAAATTAGGTTCCAATACTATTTTCGAGAACAGCAATTTTAAGTGTCTTTATCCTATTTGGATGAGAGCAGCGTGCGCTCCAGAAGCAGAGGGAGAGAGTCAACGGAAGCAGCGAGAGTATCGCGTTTCGCTTTATAGCTATGTGAAATTTGTGGCTGGGTTGGAAGCATTTAAGAAAAAGACGTGTAGAAGGTACCATTTGAAATCATTTTCAAAAAACACATCGATTTTATAATTAGATTCGTCAAAAATGCCGAAGACTACGAAGATTACGAAATTAAGATGCATTTCCGTCATCTTTTATGGATCATTCGAGAGAAAGTAGTCTTGCGAAATAAATTTTCAAATTGAAGAAGAAAAAAATCAGGTTTAAAGGATTAATTGCGAAATTTAAGCTCAGGAATTGCTTGAATGCTTGAAATCTTTATTTTTTAATGTTACTATTGAAAAAAAAGTTTTAAAAAAGCAGGTGTAACATTCAAGTGGGATTTCAAAATTTTAAGAGAATCAATATTTTAGGAAATAGACACAGAACTGTTAATATTTCGCATAACTTTCTTATAAAACTTTAAAACATTACTTAAATAAGAACAAATGTCGAACTCACTTTATAACGCCATCCTCGATCAGAATATCGGCTACGAAAATCGCGTCATCATTAACAATTTGAGCATTTTGGATGAGCAAAATCGACATTTCTCCTCCGCCGCCTCCACTTTCCTTGGACACCTCGTTTCTGGCAGCAGACGACTGCGCGGTGCTCTCTTGGTCTGGCGTCTCTCCTGTTGTGGTACTACTGAGTCCGCTTGACGATATCTCTCCGTTTTCCGAACTATTTAGCCTGGTGTCGTCGTTCGCGGAAGGGTGACTTTTTTTGGAAGAAGAGCCATTGTCTTCTTCGTATTTCTCTTTTTCGTCTCCTTTTCCCTTTTCTACTTTCGATTCGTATCGAGACTGGAGAAAAAGCGCGAATAGAATTGGGAATAAAGATAGCAAGTTGTAAGCTTTCGAGCTATTTTTATAGAATAGGAAATGAACAACGCATTGCGAAATATGCCATTTGAAAAATGGAGAATTTTGAGAAAGCATTTTGGATAAAATTTAAAACATATTTTTAACATTCGACTACAATGGCTGAGGCTGCACTTTTTAGTGATGTTTACAATTAAATTCAATTTAACCGTTTTTGTTTCTATTTAAATATTTTAGAGCTTCTAAGCTAACGCCTTTCACTAAGACAGAACACCTAAAAATGCCTCTTTTCTCGAAACTACATATATCAAAAATTAATTGAAAATACATAAATGCTGAATAAAACACACACCTCTTCAGCCACAGTCACATCTTCTTCTTCTTCTTCATCGTCAACTCCTGCACCAATATCTGGTCCTGGAAGTGATTCTGAGGGATTGAATTTATGAGCGAATCGTAGAGATTCTGCTATTGAAGGAACGTCCTCTTTGACATCTTGCCAATCAGAATCGAAATCTGGAGTAGGCTTTCCACAATTCAGAATCTTCTCGGCGGGACACTTTGAAACTGGAAATAATTCTGGGGTATACAGCAAGTTCAAGCTTTGAAAAAAAAATTTTGGAAAAAAACCAACCAATATCAGGTATATCCATGTTATCGTATCCTTCAAACCATTCAGGCCCAGGTTGGGAAAGTTGAGCTCCGCGAGCCGGAATGACTGCTTTCTCACATGTCTAAAATTGTAATCCTATCAATATATTTTATATTAAAATATTGCTATATCAATATATTTTATATTAAAATATTGCTATATCAATATATTTTATATTAAAATATTGCTATAACAAAGCAAATTATTTAAAAAAAATAGTGGAAATGCGATTTCTTTGACGAAAAAAGAACACATTGCAACTTAGAAAACAATGTAGTTCACAAATCTACGAAAACGGCAAAAAATGGAGAAAATATTCGTAAAGCATTGCAAGTGGTTCACCAGACTAATACCATTGGGTTAAAAAGGTCAAATTGGCATTTTAGGTCATGTTACATTTTAAGTTGAAAACATTTTTGTCGTTTCTTGTATAACTGTAAAACAAAATATATATAATTTTACTGACAACTCGGTGAATTCGGTGTCGCTGTTCCAGGAACAGTGGAACCTATTCTCAACTTTATTCTCGACGGTGTAGAACGCGGGTGATGCGAGCGCAACGACATCGTATTTTTATTGTAAAACGGCCCATAAAAACCGCCAAGTTTAGTTTACTATTTAAATACTCACACACTCAGTCGGCTGGCAAGCAACCGGTTCGTCGTGAAAATAAAGTAAGCGTTGACAGTGAAAACGAAGAATCGACAAATGTGTCTTATGTAAATGAACAGATTTGAGTAATTATTAAAAAAAAATAACGAAAACACAGGCGAGCGCGGTAAAGACGAGGAAAAACAACAAAACGTTTTAAATAAATAAAACGGCTGCCAAGTAGATTACGTAACGATATTACTACAAAGCTAAAGGTTTTAAAAATGCCAAGAAATACATATACCTATATTGCTTTAAAAAATGATAAACAGCATAAAAATAAAACACCGTTGGACTCTTGGAAAAAAGGATGGTATGCGCCTTCAATGTCGACAGTAAAGCTAGAAAAATTTTTAATAAATATTCTTTTCAATTCCATATTTAAAACATTTAATTGCGGTATTTTTCTGTAACTCTTATTTTAACGTTTTTTTTTGTATTTTAGTCCACATTTTGTGAAATTTTCTTTGTGTCTTCGACAGAAAGCATACCACATACTCTTTGTTCACGAATCTGTTCATCACTTTCCTTAAAGCAAATGTATTGTTTGAAATAGACTGAAACTTATAGATATCCGTGATTTTCAAGCAATTACGTGAATAAAAAAGCGTTTTGACAAATTATAAAACAAAGCCAACAAGGGGATGCAATTTATCGATCCGACCTTTATAACCATTTAGTTTGTTCTTAGTTACAAACATAATTTTTCTTCAAAAACACCAAAATATACAATTTGCGGTCTTTTTAAGCAATAGTATTCGTTTCGGAAAAAGTAATGTATTTGTTCGAATAATATTTATGGCTCACCCTGTCATGATTTTCAACATTTTTGTGCACTGATCCAACATTATCCCGCCTGGGTGGAGCTGGCGATGTGTTACAACCGAAAAGTTCCTAAATTCAGAACATTCACTTTCCGCGTTTCTTAATTTTTTAAATAATTACCCTCATTCCTGAAGACATATCGAGACCCTTGTTTTTTTGCCGCGTTGGTGCCGGAATCGCATCTTTCACCGGTATTGGAGAGGATTTTCCTTCAGATCGGGCCGATGTGGGCAGTGAGGACACACTACTTTTTTTAATCGCTGAACTTCGACTATTCGGGCGGCTCCCTTGTTCAAGCTTATTGACTCCTGAAGCCCATAAAAATCAACGTATACCTTCCGAAAGCTTGTAATTTCTAATTCTACCTTCACTACTCCTGCTTTTATTAGAAACGATTTCCACATCATCTAAATTTTTCAACGGTGGTATACTAGTCTGCGTAGTCGTAGAAGGTCTCCGTGTAGAATATGGGGATTCCGCTAGAAATGTGATTTCGACAAAATGCTTCGTGCCTTGTTGCTCTCTGTAAGAAAATTTGAAATAGGTAATTTTTCCTGGTCAAATGAAGGACTTACACATGATTCGCTTGCCTAATTGGTGCTAAAAATGGAAACATTGCAATGTGTCTCCCAACTATCGGCCCTCCTCTAGATGAATCTTGCGCGGTTTCTTTAAAAAACTTCAAATTGGCAAGATAAGATGTTAAACAAAAATTGAATTTCCGGAAAGAAGTTCTCTCGAATTTATAATAATTGTAAAACTGTTAAAAGTTTAAGGAAAAAGTTAGTTTTCAACTTTCGAATACTTTAACGCTATTTAAAATCAAGAATTATGATAATGTTTTTCCCTATGTAAGATTCCTAATGAAAAAATTGAAAACAAAAAAAAGAAGCTTCTTAGAAGCAGAATATATCGATGTGAGGAGCGACAAAACGGAGCCTTCCTTTTTCTCCCATCTCGTCCATCGCAGAGCGTTCACTCTTTCTCTCCACCCTCTTTCAGGAATTGGGCAGTTATTCTATCCTACCCCCAACCCCTTCCATTCTTTTCGGTTCTACACGAAACGGTTAGAGACGCAGAGGTTGTCACTCTGGCATCTCTGGACTCCCACCTACACACTGTGTCGCTTTGTGTTCTGCCTGTGCTTCCGCCTGCCTTCCGCTCGCCGCGGCGATTTATCGATTTAGAATCGAAATATCAGCATCTCTTAAGTCAATCCACAGAACTCGGCGATTTAAATTTCCAGCATTTCTGCGTTCATATTTTCCGAACTCGTTTGATTTATGTTGAAAACGTGTTTCCTTTAAACGCAAATGTCTATATTTATACATACATAGGAACAATGTGTTTATTTCGCAACAGAGTGTCCGTTCAAACAATGATTCACCATTCAATCATCACCAATCTGGTGATTTCTATCAACAATTTTCTTTTATCTCTATTAACCAATTTCTAGAACGAACCGGAAAATCATTTTATTCAAACGTTTATGAAGAGTTAAGACTGAATTATAAGCTTCTAATCTCCACATTATCTATCCTCCTTGCACATCTTTGCATAAAAACCTTTGTTTTTCTCAAATTATTTGCAAATTTTAAATTGTGTTATTCAATAACATCCTTTATGCAAAAAAAATTTGATTGCTGTCACTGTTTAAAAATCCATAGTTAAGCGACTATTCCATCATGTCGGCTCATCAAGTACAGCAATGTCTACAACGTTCCGGTGGGAAGTACATGGACTCTGCAAAGAAAGATATTATGGAAGCGCTCGCGCAATTCAAGGATCTCGCTCCCGGCACAGACTCGTTCATGTTTCCTGATGGAAAACGGCGAACAGCATTTCGGTTAAAGGGAACTGTTCCAGTACACTATAAGGGTTCAAGCTATAATATACCGATTACCGTGTTTTTGTGGGACACTCATCCATATTATTCTCCAATTTGCTATGTTAATCCCACTCCCACTATGGTCATCAAAGTAAGTTCAAATTTGATTAGTTGTTATCAGTCATTATTATTAATTTCAGGAGTCGGAGCATGTTAACAAGGAAGGAAAAGTGTTTTTGCCATATCTCAACGAATGGCGATCCCCTGGTTACGATTTAAGCGGATTGCTTCAGATACGTTTCTGATTACTTATGTTAAGGAAACCTGGAACCACATTACGGAAAAAATGCAGGGGATGGGTAAAAGGTTTTGGTACCTTTTCTATGCATACTCTCATTTTTGCATCATTTTAGATAACGCGAGCTTAATATTTCTTTCAGAAATGACAACTCTTTTATTTACTACGCTGTCTCTTTATGTGAACGTTGAAAAGGACAGTTTCGCGTTTTTTTTTCATAAAATGATTCAAAAAACAAAATCCTTAAAAAAAAGAAACACAATTTTGACCTGTTCCCAGGCTTATTTACCGGGATTCCTTAAAATTCCTTAAAGTTCACAGCAACGGGCATTTTCCACGCATTGCTCATTAAAAATAAGGCCTGATTTGAAATTTAAAAAAAATTGCAAATATTAGTTTCCTGTATCTAATATTACTTATTTTACATGATGACAATGGTGTTCCAAGAGAAATGCCCGGTTTTCGCCCGACCTGGCTCAACTACCACTGCTACGCCATCAGCCGGATCATCAACTGCTTTTACGCCTACTCCAACTCCATATCCATCACAGCCATCCATGCCAACGCCATATCCGTCGGGATCTGGAGCCACACCATATCCAGCCAATCCCACACCATATCCATCAACAGGAGCCGTAGGGTATAAGTGAGTTGTTTCATCAGTCATCGATATTTTTAAATTATACAATATATTTTTTTAATTATAAAAAACTCTGTACAATACATGCTTCACCTTTCTCATTTAGAAATAGCAAAAATGACTTTCCCGGAACGAGTTTTGGGCATTTATGCTTTTAAGCTCATTGTTATCATTAGTTGAACCTCCTTTTTTCAATTAGATTGAAAAAAGAATAGGTTGAGAATAGGTTTGAATAAAATAATAATAGTTTCCTTGAGTCTCTCCCAATATATTCTTCAGTCCATATATGAATGTTTCGCAACCAACACCGTATGCAATGGGCTCTGGAGCTACTCCATACCCGATTGCTTCTGGATCATCGAATGCTCCACCACGGCCACCACCAGTAACTTCTAATAGTGTAAATGGATCTATCCAACAAGATACCATCCGTGCGTCAGTCATGTCTGCAGTTGAGGAAAAGCTCAGAGTGAAGTTGCGAGATAGAATCGGTATGCTTCTCATAAGTGTCGTAATATTTTATTAAACAAAATGCGGTCGTAATTAACCTGTTAGGTTTTGGTACCTTACAAATTTTGCGCTTTCAGAAAATTATTCCAGTTTTCTGAAATGAAGAATTTTCAGTACACATTGATTGATAATAATAATAACTCGTGTATAACCAATAATAGAAGAACATAAATAATTTAAACCGCCACCTCCTTTGTAAAACGCAAAAAACCCCAACTCGATGAGCTTCCCGTAGAACATTCTATAGTTCTTTTTCAGGTACCAACACAGCTGAAATGGCCTCAATCAGACAAACCGGTGACGAGCTGCGTGAAGGACAGCAGAAACTCAAAAAGATTCTTGAAGAACTCGATACTCAACGAACAAATCTTCAGACCGCTCTTGAGATTTACTCAACAAAGAAAACAGAACTTTCGAAGGCGCTATCTGACGCTGGTGGTACTGATGCACTACCAATTGATGAGGCCATTGATGCTTCTTTCCCACTTCATCGACAAATTGTTCTCAATTATGCAAAGGATTTAACGTGCGATGATGTTATTTATGCACTTGGTAAGTATTTCTTCAAACAAAACTATCCAAAAACGGATAAGGAATAAAACAATTCATTCTCACTATAACGTATATGCAAATTTACGGCGGGCCTTACTTTTCCAGTTAAGCTGGATTTTCTTTGCTTTATTTTTCAGAAATTTTAATAAAATTTGAATGGTCGTTTTTGGTAGAAAGAATAAAAATTGTATTGCTGCCAAAAAAAGTATTCCTAACATTTTCTACCTAATCCTGTCAGTTGTTTTCATTTAGGTTGTTGCTGGGGAAATTATAGAAAAAATAAACCGCCGTGTTACTTTTCTCAATTGTAATAATTAAAAATCGGGAGTACCATTGCAATGTACGCAGCAAACCACCAAATTGATTTCTTTTAGACTATTTTGTAAAAATTATTTCACAAGTAAAGGCTATCGATTAAAAATCCGTCTGATGATTTATCATAAGGTGATAAATTATTTTTTTTGTAATTAGCTATCGGGTGTAAGATCAGGATTGAAACACGTGAAATACTATCGCGGAATTTCAGAATAAAGGTTTACGTTTATCATGCAATGCGCCCTAGGAAATCCCGATTTATATTAGGTAATCGAGTTTTCTCCGGAGAAAAACCTATTTCAAAATTTCCTAAACACAGTGACGCACAATTGCGGATGCCTCTCATCTCACATGCATTTCTAACTATTAATCGTCATTATTCATTTTTAATTCTTTAATGTAGAAGACATATTTAATTTTTTGAATTTATTTTGTACACGTTGCGAAAACACAAGCAAATGTATCAAAAACCGATGTTCATATTTGAAAACCACCCGGGTTTTTTACTGTGCTGAAACACGGGTGGTACGCATTGAGTTAATCTCATGTTACATAAAAAAGGAAAAATTAAAATAATTTGGGTCACAAGGATAAAGCTTACCTGTATTAAAAGCAAACCCAAAAAAAGCATTGAAAAAGTCCCTATGACAAAAAATTGCAGCTGTAGTTTTCATAGAACTATAAATCCAAATTCCTTTTAAAATTCCAGGTCAATCCCTGAAAAAGCGTTTAATTACCCTTGCCGAATACCTTCGACACGTGCGTGACGTCTCCCGTGAACAGTTCATCTACCGAGCAACAATGCAAAAGTGTCGGCGAACAGCCGGGCTCCCCATCTAGTAGTAATTGTTTAAATACAATTTTATCTTTTGCGTTTTTTCCGCTGAGCTCTATTTTTTTCTTTCTCTCCCCTGTCATCTGCCTGTAATTTCTAATGTTCTGCTCCTTTTTCGTTTTCCTTAATATATTTTTTCGTTTTTCCAATAGAACAAATGCTAGATATCTTCTTTTCTCTTTCTCAGAACCAATTATTTTCTCTCTTTTTTCACTGCTTCCAACAATCCCTGGTGATCGACACGGATTAATCGAAAAAAACATGGTTGTCTGCGTCTCTGTTATCACTATGGCATTCCCTATCTCCACACCATGTTTTCACCCTCACTTCACAAAATACCATTTCATAGTGCTGACCAGGCGTTCTTTTTTTTTCTCTTCCTCTAAATTCAATTTTTTCGATTATATTTTCTTCTCTAATTTTCCATCCCATATGTGACTTAATTCAGATGAAAATAATTATTTATATTCGATTCATCATTTTTCCTCATCTCCCATTTTCTGTGTAAAAAAATATTTTCAAGAATTTGTCGTGTTTTATTGGGATACCTGTCATATCCTTGTTTTCGGGTTTGATATTTATCGTTTCATTTTTGCAAAATTGTTTCCACTTCTGTGCATCTGCTTCTGGCTGCATTTTCTCCTGCTTAAATTTATCAGTTTTTCAGAGTACGAATTAGTAGCTTCAGAGTCGACTCTAGCTCTCTTATCTCCACCTCTTCAGATGCAAGCGATAAAATGTGTCGTCGTCGGTGATGGAGCCGTCGGTAAGACGTGTCTTCTGATCTCGTATACGACCAACGCTTTCCCCGGAGAGTATATACCAACAGTGAGTTTTTCATGTTCACGTAGAAAAATGCATCAAAGGTTTTTTTTTTTTAATTTTAATAAAAACCTTCAGAATTTTATTAAATGCTTGTGACCAGTGTGACTAAAAGCAGGCCTCTGCCTGGCTTGAAAGCTCAGCAGGTTTTGGTTTCTTTTCGAGTGTTGTTGAATGCGTTGCTGTGGACAGATTTTTATTTTAACTTAAAGCTCTTGATCGCAAAAACAGCTCTTCTTAAATCGTCTATAATAAATATAGATTATAAAATAACCTATAGAACTCTTGTCAAAATGTGCTTTTAAGGAATTTTTCAAAAGTGATTTCTTGAACAATTTTAGTAGTTAGAAAATGATCAATTTTCTTCAGAATGTTCCATTAACGAACAATTCTTTTGTAAAAAAAACTGGAAAGCGTTTTATTTTTCTGAAATGTTGTTATCGAAGAATCAATTTAAATAATTATTAATGGTAAACATTTTTTTACAGGTGTTCGACAACTATTCTGCAAATGTTATGGTCGACGGACGGCCGATAAACCTGGGTCTATGGGATACTGCCGGACAGGAGGATTACGATCGGTTCGCGTTCTTTTCTCTATTAGATACCTTTCTAAAAGTTTTGCATCCTGACAAAACTTGAAAATTGCCTTCTGTTTTTTAAATTAAACGTTTAATTTTTAGACTCCGACCGCTCTCCTACCCACAAACGGATGTGTTCCTTGTGTGCTTTGCTCTAAACAATCCAGCCAGTTTCGAGAATGTGCGTGCCAAATGGTATCCTGAGGTGTTACATCACAATCCCAACACTCCGATCATTTTGGTAGGAACTAAAGCTGATTTGCGGGAAGACCGCGATACTGTTGAGAGGTAAATGTTTTTATACAATTCTTTTTTAATGAGGAGATTAGTTGTATGCAAATTTGAAAACATTGCTTGCATGGCTGAAAGACGGGTATTAGAAATTTAAAGAAACCAAGTTCGAAAAACTTTCAAAGTAAAAAAAGAAACAAAATATGTTGAAACAGAAAATTCGTAAATATTTTGAAATTCAATAGGTCTTTTCAACTTCTATTATTTTATCATTGTGTTTTTTAAAGATTCATAATCGTGGCTGGTCTAAAAATGCATTTCTTAAACCATCTCATAGCTGTTGATCTGAAAAAGCCACTCATAAAAATTTAGAGAGAAATCATAATTCCGAAAATTTCTAAAAGCAGCCTCATAATCCAGCAAAACGTTCAAGCAATGACGAAAAAATAACTTATAAAATGCCTTTTCGTGTAACCCACAGGAAAAACCTCACAAAAATATTAAAATATGCGACATAGGCCTTTATGATTTTGGAAAAATTCGAGAAAGTAGAATTCTTCTTTCGTTAATTGTTTAAATCTAACAAATGTGGTTTTCACGACAGAAAATGTAATGTCTGAAACGATATGTTGCCACGCTCCCCCCGCCCTTAACTTAATGCATCCTAAAATTTACAAAATTGCATGAGTATGAATATCCAATAATATTCCTTCCGCTTCAGATGTTCATTGTGGTTCAGCTGTTTTTTCCAGCGCGAAAATTCAAACATTTCGGGACCACTGAAACATTGGTGATGTGAGAGCATGACTTATGTCTCCACATTTTTTAAAAATCAGTTTAAAATTCTCTGGCATCGTGGCAACATCTGGAAGTCGAGCCTTCGTTAACTAGAAGCTTGAGGAAATTTTTTTAAAAACCATTGTTGTAAATCAAGTAAATAATTGGAAACAGGACTAATTCAGCTGCTTCTAAAACAGCGAGTATTGTGAGCACTGGTTTAAAACTACTATTTAGTTGATAGCGTAAACAATTTGACTTTACGAATCGTAATTCATATTACGAATTTTATAAAATATATATATATACATATATATATAAATATCACTTTGCTAATCTTTTTCAGACTCCGCGAACGCCGTCTGCAACCAGTGAGTCAAACACAAGGATGCGTGATGGCTAGAGAAATCAAAGCAGTTAAATATCTGGAATGCTCGGCGCTAACGCAGCGCGGGCTGAAACAAGTGTTCGATGAGGCCATTCGTGCCGTTCTCACACCACCACAGAGAGCCAAAAAGAATAAGTGCGCTATTCTTTAGATACCCTCCCCAAAAACCAGCACATTGGATTTGATAGATTTTTGAATTTTCAAGTCTAGAAAATTCGTGTGTTTCTTATTGTTTCTTTACTCTCTTCTATATATTATCATATGTATCAATGATTTTCTTCATCTGGAACTCTCTGTGATGCGAATACTTACCTATCCCCCTTCCCCTCATTCTATTTCTCGTGCTTTTCCAGCTACTCACAAAATTTCATTCTCATTTTATTGTTGAAGACTTCATCTGAATCCTGAATCATCATAATTTCATCATTAAATTAGGCCCTCATTTCGTTCATTAAGAAAAATTTTGAATTTTACAAATATAAAAATTCTTTCATAAATCTGAATCCACAAGTGCGTTTAACAGTCATATGTTCGGTTTAATTTTTTTTTCTGTCTGTCATGATTCAACGAATGATCCTTTAAACTTGTGTTTTTTTGCACTATTTTTTCTCTTAAGTTTCAAAAGAAAGCCTTTCCTATTCTTTGATTGTTACCTTTTTATAAAAAAAAATAAAATCCTGTTTTCAAAGATATTATTGAATTTCGAATATCATACTGAATCTTTATCGTCTGGTTAGCTTTAATACACGGAGAATTCTAGACGGATGAGATGTGGGCCTGGATCTCGAATTCAAGAAGTACGCTGCTCTTCTGTGTTTGGAGTGGTGGTCACCAAGTGTGCTTGAATCTGCAAAAAGTTATGGCTACAGCGGCAAAAACGCTCATTATTGTTTGGTTTGCCCGGCTCTTAAGCGGCTAATCACACACCTAATACTTGTAGGAAGGACCCTTCCCCCCCCCAGAAGAGATCAGGTTTCACTGTGAATTTGAGAAGACACTTGATGCTTACAGTAACTATTCGATTTAACGAGAAGATTAAGCTAGTCCAACCGAATGCCTAATCTGTTGATAAATATTAAATGAAAACAAGTATAATATTAACATTAGGTTGAGCGAAAAGTCTTCGTAATTCTTTTTTAATTCGTCATTGCTCAGTGTTCATTTAATTATTTTTTTCTGTTATTTTTATTTTTTAGCGCTTTTTATCCATACTTAACACATCTGCCAAACTTACAGGTAGCGCTCAAAATGAGCGAGAATTTGCTTGCTCATCGCCATGCTCTCTGATGTGCTTTTATGTACAACAAGTTTCTCCAATGTCGCAAAAGCAGCGAAGCTTGTCGTGATTTGGGTGCCGTGTTAGGGGAGAACTACTCTGTCTCCTACTCTACCTTCAAATTTTGGTTCGAAAGAACTACGATCTTGAAGATAAACCGAGATCCGGTCGTCCACATGTGGCTATTGACGCGGATAACTCGAGAGCGCCGGAAGAAGAACCAAGAGCAATGTCACGCGAACTTCGGGCGAATTTCAAGAATCCTCAAAGAACTATCATTGATCAAGGTCATGAATCTGGAAGAGTGCCAAAGTTTGGTCAACTCGTTCCTCCCTTTTTGACGGATTCACAAAAACAATTGCGTTGTGACCTATACATTTCTCTGCTTTTTTCACCAGATTTTCACCAGACTTTGAGTAATTGGCGTATTTGGCGTATGTTTTCACCATACTTGCTCCCAACTGACCATCATCTTCTTCGTTTTCTGCAAAATCACCTTGGCGGGCAGAAGTTCCATGATAGAAAGAATGTCGAGAAATGGTTGGACGACTTTTTCGCCTCCCAGTCCCCCGAGTTCTACTCGAATGGAATCGCTCAACTTCTATCGCGTTGGCAAGAAGTCGTAAATACTAATTGTGAATATAAATATCACCCATTAAATATAGTTTTCTTCTAATGATGAATATACTGAAGAGATTGAGAACTGTGGCGAAAGCGAAAGGAATAAGATTCGAAAAGTATTAATTTTGTTTGTTTTTATATTGTTTGAGTAAACTTTTTTCCAAGTTTCATATCGATTCCACATTGTTTGCAAAAGTTATGGCGTTTGAAACCCATCCTATTATTTATGCCGCACGCGCATTTGTCACATTGAATCTCATTTTAAACTTTGTTCCGAAAACAATTTTCAAATTTCCGAAGACTTTTCGCTCAACTTAATAATTTAAAAAAAAACAACGAACTGGATGAAAATTCTGATACTGGTAAGCATACAATGGATTTTGATGACCCATAAAGTTGATTGGAGGAGCTACGAAAGCGGAATCCCCAGCAGACGGTGCGTTCGTATTGAAGGAAGAGTTGAACAGTGCGGCTCCAGGTGTCCACGCTGAAATTTGTTAAGGATATACAGAATATCAAGTATTGATATCTACTTATTATCAAGCGAGTTGTTTCTGTCTGTCTATCCAAGATGTTTCTTTCAATAACTCAAAAGAACTTGGAGCTCCTACTTTGATATGCGGGATAGAGTCATGGTCACCCGAGCGCTTCGCAACAATATATTTAGGAGGTCCCAGGGTACTTGGGATACTGTAGAACCGTACACCCAAAATCTACAAAACTGTCTTAACAACGATAAAAACAGGCAAAATTTTGCTGATATATCAATTGCGATGTCCATATATCACATGTCAAAAATCAGTTTCATTTCACTTTAATAGACATTGTTTTCCAAAGTTTCTGGAACATTCTAGAATGTTCTAGAACACCGGCGTAGCCGCGAACTTTCTACTAGTACTAAAATGAATTGTCATATGAAACAGTTAGAAACCGTTTCATGTTCATAGAACAATTATTTAAAAGCCTGGAAATCGAATATCTTACGTTTTCACATATTAATATTTAACTGAAATTTGCCTAATTTCCTAATTCTCTAATGGGGTTATTCATAAAAAAAACAATTGCATTAAAATGCAATCGTGAATAACATAAGAGTGGAATTTTTTGCATTAAAATGCAATTTTGCTTTTCATGAATAACCCCATAAAAGAAATTAGTGGGAAGATCCAAATATGATGGAAAACATGGTTTTGCTCGTCTTGGGTTCTCGCAATCTTTCGCCTAAAGTTTTTCTAAATCTAAGGTAAGTATTTACGTGTTTTTTTTAAATTTTTTTCTCCTGGCTAAGGATTCCATTAGGGCGAAATTTCGGCCATCTCGTCTCGTCTTCGTCTTCGTTTTGAATTCGTCTGACGCAGAGGTAAACATTGTGTTGGTACAATGTATGCACAACTTTTTTATTGCGTAAGACGAGTGCAAGACAAGCTGAAAGACGAAGAGACGAAAAACGAGATGTAAGTTTGTCTTCGTCTTTCGTGGAAACCTTAATTTTGAGCAAAACGTTGGAAGCGAATACTACATACTTCTGAAGTGCAATGCTAGTTCAGTTACGGCGTCAATCGTGCCGATAACCGTCCACTGTTAATCTTCCTTAATCAGTGGGTTCTGTGATGTACTCGATTCGAGCACTCTCCTGGCCTCGCACTGTCTTTTCATTTAATATTAATATAGTTCCACCCACGCTTTCCCACAATCAAATACAAACATACTGTAGGCTTTTAGCTCCAACATTCCTTATCTCTCCCTTTATTTTTAATATAACTAAAAGCTTCTCTGCCATTCACTCTAGGCGACCATTCGATTGTTTACTTCGCCTTCATCTATTGGATGAAGACGAAATTGACATTTTTACGTCTTGCTTTTCAATTTTTAAGTTTAGAATTTTCCTCTTTTACTTTAAAATAATCAGTTTAATTACCCAAGTTTAAGGCTTTCCCCACTTCAACCCTACGTAGTGCGAACAGCAACCATTCTATTTCATCATACGTCTTAAAATTTCTTAAAAATCGCTTTGAAATTCTCTGGAATAGTAGAAGCAGCTGGATGTCGAGTATTTCATAACTAGAAGACCTACTGTTGGGAAGGCACGTGACCTTCCACGTTGGCAATAACACGTGACAACGACGTGGCACGAGAACTATATAAATAGTTGCATGATATCATTAAGCCGGGTTTTCCAAGTTATATTTCTACTAAATAAACTATTATCTTCTCACCGCAACGACACAACATATTGGCGATCAGGATAGTAAGTCCTCATTAAAATGCCTGAAAAATCCGCGCAACTAGGTGTGACTGATGCGTTAAATGCGATTATGCTGCAATTGAAAGCGCAGACTGAGCTGTCCAGGCAGCTTATGGAAGATAATCGCGAATTGCGCGAGGCTCGTGCAGAGCAGCCTAGAATGGGCGCAGGCGGAACTAGGTCAAGTAACAACGCGAGACTCATGAGTGATTTGGGTAGACGAATACCCAAATACCAATTCAGTATTGCGGAGCCTGGAAGTTTTAAAAAATGGATAGCCAGACACGAGCTGGTCTTCACGGAAGACGGAGCAGAAATTTTCTTCTGCCGGCTTCTGCTGAGCTGTTTGGAGGAATCCACGTTTCATCGATATGTGGATTCGCAAAGAGACCTCGACGATGTTTACGAGGTCAAGTTCGAGGATACAGTCGCGGCGCTTACTAAAGTTTTCGGTTCGCGGCGTAGTCTAATGATGCGGAGACAAAATTGTCTGCAAATTAGTCGTAGTTCGGGGGAATTCGCAGATCCGCTGCAGTACACTAACTTCGTGGGTGAAGCAGTTTTAGAGGCGCAGCTCGCGAAGATGACCACAGATGACTGGTCAGTATTCATTTTCTTACGTGGTATGGACGCGACGGGGGATGAAACAGCAAAAGCATACTTAATGCAATATGTGGAGAAGTGTGAAAAATTCAATGAGAAAATCACGCTCTCCGATATCCACGATGAGTGGATACGTTTCATCCAAATGAGGCAACAAGTAAAGGTGGTCTCAACGTCTAGTAAGCATCCACCACCTGTTGAGGTACAGAAATTGGATTTTAAGAAATCCAACGGCAAGAAAAGGGTCCCCAAGAGCAGCGAAAGCGATGGTGAGAAGAAGCACGGGAAAAAGTCTGGGACTTGTTTCAAGTGCGGGAAAACGGGTCATTACGCGCGAAATTGTCAGTCGAGGACAGGAAAGTCGCGTAATGATAAGGACAAGAGACGCGTGGATACTGTCGGAGTTACTGCAGTAACCGACAGTAAGCGCAGTTTGCCTGTTGAAGTCGAGGGGAAAACGGTGATGTTTCAATTGGACACTGGGAGTCAGATAACTCTCATCAACTCAAGGAGTTGGAAAGCAATTGGAAGTCCACATCTAGAAGCCGTTTCTCACAGGATCTCATGCGCAAACGGGACTCCAATGACTGTCAAGGGTAGATGTCGGGTTTCGTTCAAATTGAAAGGTGAAAGTTACACCGAGTATGTTTATGTCCGGGAAAGAGACACGAACCTGATAGGGATGAGTTGGCTTTGCCATTCACCAGAGATGCGACAAGCAATAGACATTATGGTCAACCAGATGTCCAACAAGGAAGATGAAGTCAGGAAAATTGGGCCGATCACCGATAAAGACATTCGGAAGGATTCGGAAAGGGACAAGGAAATAGCCACCGTGATGCGATTGGTTAAAACCGACTCGTGGAAGCCAAATCCGTCTTCAAAGCTTGAAAAATATTGGACCCGTCGCAAGGACAGGCTGAAAATTATCAGCGGATGTCTACTCGTTGATGAAAAAGTTGTAGTGCCGAAGAGCCTACAAGGTGCTGTTTTGAAGCAATTTCATGAAGGACACCCGGGTGTGGTCCGAATGAAGCAAAAAGCGCGTGCATTTGTGTTTTGGAGAGGTCTACATGAAGATGGGCTGTTTACTTATCGAAACACTCCACACGCTTTTCGGAATGGGGCCACACCATTAGAATGTCACTTCTGTCGTAAATTCCTAACGACGATGTCGCTGCCTTTGCCACGCGTAAGTCTAGGTAACTGCGTTAAATTGTCTAAGTATCAGCACAGTGTGAAACGCCAGTACGATTTTAAAAACGCAGCGCGCGACAAATATTATGAAGTAGGACAGCAGGTGTACGCAAAAGTACAGCACGGGAACAAATGGCAGTGGGAACATGGGGTTGTCAGAAGAAGAATTGGTAAGGTTCTTTATGACATCCAAATAGGGACACGTTTTCAACGGAGCCACGTTAATCAACTCCGTCAACGTCATGGTGAGCATAGTCGTGAAGAAATTTTCGCAGACACCAGGTATCCGCTATTTTTTTGATTCCAAACCGTCAGTTCCACAAAGGGGGGCCGGGGGAGATGCTAATCGTTGCAAGATTGCAGATTTGGCTCGTGTTAGTTCAGATAGTAGCATTGGTCGACGTCCTGGAAGCAACCAGCCCTCACCAGTCAGTGCTTCTCAGGGAATGCGCGATGTCGTGGATCCAATAGAAACTACTGACGTGAAGAGAACTCCGATGTTAAAAAGAGGGAAGATGGTCCATGGAAATTCGGACAACAATGCATCAGAGCCACGAACAACTACAGAAGAACAACCAATGGTCCACCCGAAGCCACGGGATGGTTTACGCGGTCAACCTAGCACCCTCCTAAGCCATTCTCCGAGACGAAGCCACAGATTTCGACGAGCTCCAATCCGCTACGATCCGTGTGCCTCCACCGATCAAGGAGCATTGCGAGGATCGGGTAACCACGCTACCGATCAAGCCGTCACTCGCACCAGAAGACCCTCCACTTCTGGAAACCGTCAATCTGCCTCTTGCCAAGGTCAACGTGGATCTTCGTCGAGGGGGGGAGGTGTTGGGAAGGCACGTGACCTTCCACGTTGGCAATAACACGTGACAACGACGTGGCACGAGAACTATATAAATAGTTGCATGATATCATTAAGCCGAGTTTTCCAAGTTATATTTCTACTAAATAAAGTATTATCTTCTCACCGCAACGACACAACACCTACTCTTCACGACCTATGAAAGGAAAGATTCCTGCATGGCAAACCTCCAGATGCAATATGTTACATGAAAGGATGAAAAAATTTGATTAGCTGCACTTTGCAGTTCTCGATGGCTGCTATAGTCTTTGTAAATGACAAACACAATACAAATTACAAATAATACCCCACAATTTCTACTTTTCTACATACGGGCCATATCATAGGATACACCTCATCTCAAGTCTTATCCAAAAAGATTTTAAGAAGTTGAATTTTCCAAACAAGAATCGACACGCTGAATATTTATGAAATCCAATGAAATGCAACTCACTAATTACAGTAGTCTCCTCTTTCACTTTTTTCTTTATACATCGACTCCCTTCTCCTTCTTCTTCATTTGATTCTTCTGTTGTGAAACTGTCATTACTCTTGTTTCTTTGACGCTTTCTTGCTTTCGCTCGACGGTTTTTGAACCAGACCTACAATGGAAGCCGTTTGAGCAAGTTTTGATCAAGAGCTGTACAGATGCACTATACTTTTAACTGGAAACGGCTTCTGAGATTTCCTGTGACTACTTTAAGCTCGAATTTTATGCTGAAAAAGTCGTTTTTTTTGCATTCTCAGCAAACTTGCAATCCGGGTTCAACACGGTCGGCGAATCATAACTTCTTTTAAAAATATTTCTCAATTAAGGCAGAAATTCGTAGATCTCGGTCAGTTTATTATTAAAATGCCAATACAAATTCATGGAGCAAGTTGGTAAAAAGTCAGAATGCATTAAGCCACCGGACCAATAACAGAGTTAGGTACCGCCAACTTTACGGAGCCTATTTCAAAAATTAAGGCTTCCACGAAAGACGATGAAAAAAGTCGTCTTCGTACGTCTTTCAGTTCGCCTTGCATTCGTCTTAGGCAAGTCAGACGTATTCAAGACGAAGACGAAGACGAAGAAGAAGACAAGACAAAGACGAAGATGCCTTATCAAAAATGCATCAATGGATAGCTATCATCAGAACATAATTTTACAAATGTCGCCGAGATCTTTCGATTAACAAACTGCCAGAAGCTGCCTACGAGTTCATCAAATCTTAGAGGTTTGAGGAAATACCGTTATATTATCCACAAATTAAAAACTCGGTCAGATTATATTTCGAAGAATACTGATGAATAAAATAAACGATGTACTTGGAATAATTGTAGAACTATACACAGAAAATATACAAAACTGGCTTAACAAAAATATAAACAGTCAACATTAGCAATCTGGATGTCTGTATACCATGTAAAAAACCAGCTTCATATGTGCAAAACTACAATTTTAGTAGATTTCTACCAAAGTTACAATTTCTTACAAAGTCTCTAAAACTAAAGCTTCCACGAAAGACGAAATAAGACCGTCTCGTCTCGTCTTCGTCATCGTCTAGTATTCGTCTGACGCAGAGATAGACATTGTGTTGTTACACATGCATTTTAATTGACGATGTAAAACGAACGCAAGACGAACAAAGACGAGACGAAAGGATTTCACAAACGACGACCGATTTGTTTCATACTTTGTGGAAGCCTTATCTAAAACATTCCAAAAAGTTCCAGAAAGCTCTCGATGGTTCTGGGGCATTTCAGAATCTTCTAAAATGTTCCAGAAAGTTCTAGAACATTCCAGAACCTTCCAGATTTTCCTAAAATTGTGTATATTGTTTAATTAACCGTGAATATTGCCTAATAATACTAATTAACATGATTAGAATAATCAACTAAAGATACGGTCGCGGTGCGTGCCTCCAATTATCCCTAATCTAGAAGCTCGTGGCTTCCTTTATTTTCTCACTATTCTCCTTTTTGCCCATGCTTCTTCAAGAAGGTGGTCCCGAAACGAAAATGAATTGCCGAAAATTCCTTTACTCAAAACCTGCTTGACTTGTAGAAATCTATGATAACATTTACAATATGAAGGCTTCCACAAAAGTCGAAACAGGTCGGTCGTCTTTCGTGGAATCCTTTCGTCTCGTCTTCGTTTGTCTTTCATTTCGTCTTGTGTTCGTCTTACGTCTTCATTTAAAATGCATGTGTACCAACACAACGTATATCTCTGCGTCAGACGAATTCTATACGATGACGAAGACGAGTCGAGACGGTCTTATTTCGTCTTTCGTGGAAGCCTTATAAAATATGACGATGTTAAGAAGGAGTATGAAACTTGGCAAGTTCTGGTTTGCAAAGGCTCTGGTTGTCTGAGGAGACATTTTTGAAGAAATGAGCTGCAAACTATCGGGGCATGTCATACATAATAACCGAACATTATACAGTAGCGGCCAATCAAATATCACCTTTTCGTTTTTCGGCTATAACTTTTTTCAGAGAATAGATAGAAACTCAAGGTCTTCTGTGAAAATGTGTCAAATTGAACCAGAAATATGATCCGAATCAATTTTTCATATTATAGTTATTTTAACTAAACAAATGGTTATCCATCGATATGAAAAAAGTGTTTGGTTGTTCACCCATTACATACAAATATCTAAGGCATTCACGAAAGGTGAAAACAAAAAGTCGTCTTTCGCCTCGCCTTTCGTCTCGTCTTTGTTCGTCTTTCAGTTTGTCTTGTAGTCGTCTTACGCAATAAAAAGTTGTGCATGTGTACCAACACAATGTATATCTCTGCGTCAGACGAATCCAAGACAAAGACGAAGACCAGACAAAACGGTCTTATTTCGTCTTTCGTGGAATCCTTACAAATATTTTCTACGCACCTGAATCCTCGCTTCAGCTAAATCAATTTTCTTCCCCAGTGACTCTCGTTGTTGAATATCTGGATATTGACATTTAAGAAATGATTCTTCCAGCATTTCCAATTGGTTTTCAGTAAATGACGTTCGAAGACGGCGTACTCGACGTTCTTCTATAGGCACAGAAAAACGTTGCGGCGGAGATGAAGAGCATTCTGAAAAGTCTATTGTTTTATAAAGAGTTCTCGTGGTTACATAATTGAAATAAAAACGTTAAATCTCAAAAAGCACCTTGAGGATAACTTTAGTTCATTTAAGTGATATTATTCGGACAACCCACTGACTTTGGTGGAAGAAAATATTATTTTCTGAAATTTTTCAATAGCCCAATAGAAAAAACTGAAGGAACCATGACGGCGGCTTATTTGAAATGAATAACATGGCAACGTATCTATCTATTGATTTTCTTATATTCACGGTAAGTGAAAGTGATACACAAAAGTAAGCTTTCCACGAAAGACGAAATAAGACCGTCTCGTCTCGTCTTCGTTTTCGTCTAGATTTCGTCTGACATAGAGATAGACATTGTGTTGGTACACATGTATTTTAATTGACGAGTAAGACGAACGCAAGACAAACTGAAAAACGAACGAAGACGAGACGAAAGGAATCTTGATTCGTCTTTGGTAGAAGCATTACACAAAAAAGCGCTTAAATAATTATTGCATATCAATCCCTTTCTCTTGAACGCTAAAAACAATGTCTGGAATTGCAAACTTTGAAAAGAGCTTTCATGGGATAATTAGGATTTGACATTAATCATAAAACGGCTTTAACAAAATGTTGGAGCACTTGCAACTCACCTTTCATAACCATTTGAATTTGTTGTAAATGAGTTTGAAACATAGTTAACAGTAAATATTGTTTTTAGTAAAAATACACTCAGATTCTCACTACTATTCTACTATGAAGTCCCATTACTAACCAAGCTCTTGAAGCTCCGCCCCTCGCCCCTCGTCTACATTCTCAAACAACTGGGAGGTGGGGGGGGGGGGGAGAAGAATGATGTTCTAAACGTGTTCTGTATGAGGTGTGCATTGTGCAAATATAGCTAGTAGTTGATGCCAAAGAAGGAGAGAAGATGGAGAAGAAGCAGCGAACAGATTACTGTAGACGAGCGATGAGCCGATTAATAATTGTTGCAGGGATAAGAAGGAAATTGGGGCCGAGGCGAAGTCAATAAAGAAGATTTAAAAACGGTTACGATAAGATGTGATGGTTCGTATACAAAACGCATAGTAAAAACTGAGACACTCAGTGGGAAATAAATATTTTCAAACCATACATTAAGCTTTTTTTTGAAACGTTTTCTATTACAAAATTAGTCAGATCACTGTGCCTCAAACTGAAAGTTTTGAGCTATTTGAACTTTGACACAAAAGTCCGTGGACAATTTTGTTTTATTTATTAAAAGTATTTAAATTTAATTATAATTTTTAAAGATTGTATGTTATTTAGAGAATACTCCAAAATATTAAATTCAAAATTTATTTTTAAAACATTTATATAATTTTAAATAAAAAAACACATCTGAAAAGGTGACACAAAAGTCCGTGGACAAAAATTTAAAAATAGCTTAATAATTAATTTTTTTTCTGCCATTTTTTTTTTTGATTAACGAAAATAATATATTCGACATACTTTGGGAAAGAGCCGGTTTGTTTAGCGGATCCACGGGATGTTGGTGACGACAGAAACTTGTGAACTACCGAAAGAGTCGGCACTTTAACAGCACAAATGAACTTAGAATTGCCATCAAAGAAGAATTCGACCAAATCGATTCAAATTTTGTAAATAGTTTTTCCCAAAATATGCCTAATTGATTCTTTATCTTTTTAATCTTTTTTTTTTAAATCTTTTTAATAAATAAAACAAAATTGTCCACGGACTTTTGTGTCAAAGATTATATTCAAGTATGTTCAACATTTTTACAGAAGTTTTGCATTTTTCGTGAATGTTTGGAATTCTTCGGAGTTGATGAGCAATTAAAAAAATATATGTTCAAAATAAATTGGTAACAAATAAGCATAATTCATCCACATCAGAAATACAACAAAAACTGTTTTTGAAGGACCTCAAAGAAGAACACAATGACACAATCTCTAATGAAGATTAAGGTAGTCGAATTCTTCAAAAAATTCAATAATTTTTCAAAATAAACGGAGTTGCCATTGAGCTCGGCTTTCTTTTTCAGATTTTTCAATACTCTGTCTACTTTGAAAATTCAGAACCTTGGGTGAGCTTATTATAATATAATCTGAAATTGCTATTTTCATCCATCATCCTATAATTACCCATTTGCTTCGTTTATCCAATTGAAAGAATATTATTAAAAGTTATTAAAGTGATGTTTCAGTCGTTTAACATCGATCCTTTTCTGAAATTTCAGCTTTTAATCCACCTTCTTATTTTCGGAAAATAGCATCATTTCAGTTAGCCGTCTAGCAACTATTGGAAAAACTCATGGACCATCTTTTCCGACTGAAGGTGACTGAAAAACGTTGGTGCGGAACAGAGGTCACTCCAAATGATCTGAATAACGGATCGGCTTACAGGGTGGGGAACAGGACAGTTTTCAAATGTTCCTCCTTTCGCTTTGATGACTGCCTGAAGTCTCTTTTCGGGTAGGAGTCGACGACGTCACGGAGGTAGCTAACGTCTAAATTGTCCCATGCAGCTGTCGGAGCGATCTTCAGGGATCTCGAATTCGGATTTCGTGGATACTTGTTGGATCAAATATCCCCACACAGCAAAATCCATTGGATTGAGGTCTGGGCTCGAAGATCGCCAGATCCTTAGTCCTCGAAATTAAAAACCAGATCCTCGAAGATCCTTAGTGATAAAATCGGAGAAATTGGCTTCGCACCACTGCTGAGTGAGTTCGCGGTGTGAGCCGGCGCTCCGTTCTGCTGGTATGCCCAATTGCCACCCAAGAAGTGGAATTTGGACCACGGCAATACTTCCACCTCAAGAATCTTCTCGATATAGTATCCCCTGTTGGAGCCAAAGCCAACGTTGACTACCTCCGTTCAATCGTCGATTCTTATCCCGAAGAGACTTCAGGCAGTCATCAAAGCGAAAGGAGGAAGATTCGAAAACTGTTCATGCTATAATTGTTGTTGTTGTTTAATAAACATTTTGGTTGATTTTCAGAAAAAAAAATATTTCGATTTGAAGTTAATACACCGTCTTGAATGCGGCGCTATATTTATTCCCCACCCTGTCTGTAATGATGAACCTTGGCACGGGTGAAACAGTTGAAAAAAATACGAATTAAAACGAGAATGCACTTGATAATTCTGTTCCGTTTCTGATTTATTATTTGTATCGAAAATTTGAATATGTTCAAATTTATCTTGTTAATGAGGTGTCGGAAACGTTTTTAGGTACCTACTTGATCTGACGAAACTTATTTCCAAAGACTCTGAATTTCAATTTCCAATTTCCTGCCTCACCTCTTTAATTTCCTTTTTCCAATCTAAAATGAGCACATTTCCTCTTTTTATTTCTGAAACCCAATACGTTTCTCATTATTACTCTAATAATGTTCTAAACCAAGCTCATAATCAACACCAGATGTGGCCTCTCAAGTAGATGTCGACGAGCACTGTCTAACGGTTGTCCAATAAAGGGGAGGAGGAAAACCATAGGCGGTATCGTTTAATGTCTCTTTTTGAGGAGCAAATAGAGGGAGAAAATGAGCAAAGAAAAGTCTTTGCACATGACGTTGCCTTCTGAACAAACAATGTATTTTTGCAAATGAATGATTGAGTGGATGATGATGACAAGGTTAGCACAATTTCATGTGTAGACGTAATTTGCAGACGACAAAGAATTAAAACAAACGATCAAAGATTGATTTGAATAGAAACGTGTATTTTTACTCAACATTCCATGCATTTTTCATAAGAATTTCATTACAGGGTGCGGAAAAAGTAGTGCAACCGACAAAAAACGGTATAAATTCCCAAAAAAAGTCGAATCTACTTCAAAATTTTTAAAGGAGTTTATCAGAATAACAAATAACAAAATTAAATTGTAATTGTTCGATTCTCGCACCTTTGTTCTTGATAACCACCCTCAATCTCTTTGTGAATGCATCGATGGTGGCACGGAGGTAGTTCGGCGACAGATTGTCCCATTCTACGAGGAAAGTCTTTTTGAGATCCTCCAAATATATGTGAGCCGCTGCTGAAGCTTGAACCTCTTCTTGAAGAGTTCCCCATACGGAATTATCCATTGGATTGAGATCAGGACTCGAGGCATCGCCATTCTTTACCGTAGATGAAAATCCGAAAATTCTCTTCGCACCACTGCTGCTCTCGTTTAGCGTATGAACTGTTGCTCCGTTCTGATGAAAAATCCAATTTTGCGATCCAAAGTGAGATTGGGACCGGGAAAGCATGACTTTCACCAAAATCTCGTTGAGATTGTAATCCTGGTTCACTTTCCCACAAAAACTAAAGGTGTCTTTCTATTGGATGTGATTCCACCAAAAACCATAATTTGCTGTGGATGGGCAGCACGGTGAATAAGCCGGCCTTTGCTGCTGGCTTCCCGATGATCTCGAGCAAATACCCGATGATTTTGGGAATTGAATTCCGCTTTCAAATTGAATAGCTTCTTATCAGTGAATACTATCGCCAAGTGCGTGTCTTGTCGCGTGCCGGCACGTGCCTCTAAGCGCTTTTTCAGCTATCTTGCGTAACCTTTTGTGAGGATTGCGTCCAGTGCTTTCTCGGATCTCTTTGACTCGCTTTGGAGTAATGGAAATCCTCGGGCGGCCGCATCTCGGTCGCCCCAGTATCCCCAGTTCCTTCATAACGTTTGATGGCCCTCCAGACTGTAACTTTGCTAATTCCGAGTGTTGTTTTGCCTAGCTTGCGCAAACCGATAATTGAAGATCGATCCATAGAAGAAGGTCCCATAATTACTGTAAAAACTGATATAGAAACACGAAACTGTGTTCATCGACAAATGAAAAACAGGGAATTTTTTAATAGCGTCGTAAGAAAAGTGCGCCAATACACGCCAGTCTGCGCCAAAGTAGGGGTCCAGTACTTTTACCGCACCCTACCCTGTATTGTGACTTAAATTTCATAATTTTGTCAGGAGTATTTCTTAAAAAGCTCATACTCTAATTTTATTTGAAATAGGATTATAATAGACTATTAAATTGCGTCAATATCCTACCAATACCCACCGCGCTTGGTTTCAAAAAAAATTTCATTCTACGTTGTTAACCTAGTCTACCAACCCACCCACCATGAGATAGAGAGAACGAATAAGGAACGACCTGACGGTTAAAGAATAACAAATGAAAACCAACTTTTTCCAGAGTTTAGTAAAAAGAGATTTCTTTTAAAATCAGCACAATAAGCTTGTCCACAACTGAAAGGTTTAGTGGATCAAATATGCTCTGTTCCATTCGATTCAAAAGCTCCGTTTACAAACAAGCTTTATAGGTCCTCAAGCAAGAAGAGAATTCAATGGATTGTCGATAGGCAACTCCCAAAGAACGGGAACTCGTTCATTTTGTATTTAGTAGAAAAATCGAGACACACAGGGAGCAGCGCATTAACAAACATTTCGGCAGCATATCAAACAGTAAACCATAAAATTTCCGAAATCGGACCATCCTTTGTAGCCGATCTAATCTACTTCTTACTATGCGAATAGTTTTCTGCCTGTCTGTCCAGAACCTTCTTTGACTAACTCAAAAGAACGGGGTCATCCTACTTTGATATGCGGGATGTGATTAAAAACAGGTGTTATACATATGTTAGTCATACTAGAAAAAGACAATGGGTCCCGTTCGAAGAAACAGCCAAAGCGGCCCTCAAATAGAACTTCACGAGAAATAAGTGATGCTGTCGATTTTGTGGCACAGTAAAGGCGTAATTTTCTGAGAGCTTCTTCCAGATGGCGTCACGGACCTGTACTGCACTTAAATGGAAAAGTGGTCCAAGCTCATCGATTACATGGCCCACAAACTAACTTGCTGATGCTACATGACAATACAAGACCGCACACCACTTTGAAGCCCCGCCAGGAAGCTCCGGTCGCCCGGAGTTCCGGTCTTGTGTCACCCACCGTATTCACCAGACTAGGCCTTTAATGGTAAATATACCGAAGAGATTGAGAGCTGTGGTGAAGGCGAAAGGAGGAAGATTCGAAAAGTTAGAACGAATTTTGCAAAAGGGGAACTTCGTTTTTGTAGATGGCAATTCTCACAGATTGTTGGCTCTCACACGTGATCCTCTTTGGAAATCACTGAAATGTTTATTGAAAACGTGAAAATTCCGGTGATTTTGAAGGAATCTTAATAGTGAGAAACATACCTAAATCTGTAGGTAGTGGTCGTACAAAAAGTGTTGTTCACTACAAAAATGAAGTTCTATTTCTGTATTTTTTGGAAACTTTGTAGTAATCAAACAATTCTTAGCACAATGGAAAGTGCACAAAGTTGACTTTTTAACTAAAAAATCCAAATTTCCACATTTCAGTGGGCGCTGATGTTCTAAATTCTTTTATTTCGTAAGTCTCAGTTATCTGATTGCTACCTAAACCAACCTAGATGTACAAAATTCTACACTCCTCCAAATAAACATAGGTTCACCCACATTTTTTGAATAATCCCGTTTTAGGTTACGTTTTTAAAAGGTTTTACCATTGAAAAGACGTCGTATTTTGAGTACATTTTGATACATACATATAACTTAAAATGTTCAATGGCAAAACCTTATTTTAAACTTAAGCTAAAACGATATAATTCAAAAAATGTGGGTGCACCTATGCTTATTTGGAGGATTGTAGATGTAATTTTCTCTATTTACGTGTCACATTTCACGCCGGCAACAAGACAATAAAAAGGAGAATGGGAGGTGGAGGACGATCTTGGTGGGTTGAAATGAAATGTGCCAATTAGTTCCGACGAGTTGTACATTTCTACTTTCACCATCTTTTTTTTCTTTGGTTCCACTAACAAGACAAAATATCCGAACTAGACATGTTGCTGCCTTTTCTTTGATTAAAACCCAAAAAAGTGAACGCGTTAGCATCTATAATTTGATCACTTTTTATTCCCATTTCACTTTAGATTCGAGAATTTCTTTGATGCTATAAAAGACGGTTTGCATAGTCTATCATTTTATTTCCTTCTCATTTCCTTTACATTATATTTCAAAATGAGTTTTCATTATTTTGCCTTTTCGATCAGTAGTTTTACAGATACAGTTTACCATGAATTTTACCATGAGAATACTACTCGTGTTATTCCCATTATTGGCTGAATTATCAGATTCCTGTGCTCCTACCACCACCACTGTGAGTATTTTTTAGCAGCAATCCATTTTATAATCTGAAGAAAGTTATATTGAAAATTGTAAACAAGTTCCCCCGAAATGATTGTTCACAACGCCCTCCAAAACTTATCAGATTTTTCTAATTTTGAAATAAACTGAATTATTGAAAGAGCTCGATGATTCGGAACTATCATAATTAAAATATTATCGGTTCGCGAGTACGTAGTGAGCCGCTTAGAGGTGGGGTTTGGGTCTCGTTAGGAAATTGGCGCGTTAAAACGCGCCAATTTAAAAATTGAAAGAAAGCGCACACACTGCGTTTGTTTTTCTTTTCGAAAATTGAAATCGAATATTGGAATTTTTGAGAAACAACAATTGTTTATTCTTTTCTACATTAAACACAGAAACGCATGGCTTTTAGTTCCACATTCTTTCTATAAATTCTCCAAAGTTTTACATTTTGGCGCAGATGACACATCATTCAACAGTTAAACATATAAAATACAAATTATTTATAGACTTTTCCAATTTTTCAAATAAGAAAAGTATATTCACTGACTGACGTGAAGAGTATATTTAACATTGTTTTTAACTGAAGACGTTCGTTTCGTCGAAGAGAAGATTTTCTGAAAGAGAAGATGATTTGAAAAAAGAGAAAAAGGAGAAGATTCAGTTACCTTCGATTACTTTCTCTCCAGAATCCTCTCTCGATCCTTCCCCGGATGGTTGACCAGCTGATTCTCCAGATTCTAAAACGTCCGGAGCATTCAGCGACCTCGCGTGTCTAACCATAAAAAACCTCTTCTCACGAAAAACCTGAAAATTAATATTTATAAATTTTATTTGACAGGTATTCCTTACTATAAGCTTCATCACTTCTGTTGAAACAATTAGCTGCAAGTGAAAAGATACTAATTTGAAGAATATAAACTTCTAATATTGAAAAAAAGAACATTTAAATTCCGGTAAATAATACTTTATTCAGTTTAATAAGCAGTTTAAGAAAATTGACAATAAAAATTAGTTTAAAAAAAAAACATGATTTTCGAAGCAAAATATAAATAGAAAAAATTCCAATATTCGATTTCAATTTTCGAAAAGAAAAACAAACGCAGTGTGTGCGCTTTCTTTCTATTTTTAAATTGGCGCGTTTTAACGCGCCAATTTCCTAACGAGACCCAAACCCCACCTCTAAGCGGCTCCCTACGTACTCGCGAACCGATAATAGAAGTGACTCGTTTCGGAGCTAGCGAAAATGGAAGTTCGTATGCGTTGAGTAGCGAAAAATTGCATTGCTTATGGGGTTATTCATGAAAAGCATTTTAATGCAAAATGTCTAGAATTCTTCTGACGCAGAGAAAGACATTGTGTTGGTACACATGCATTTTAATTGACGGCGTAAGACGAATGAAGACGAGACGAAAGGATTCCACGAAAGACGACCGACCTGCTTCGTCTTTTGTGGAAGCATTATCTAAAACATTCCAGAAAGTTCCAGAAAGCTCTAGACGAAACAAATCGGTCGTATTTCGTGGAAGAATTAGAAGTTATATCGTTTTTTGCATTTTCCTGAGGGAAGAGATGGAGCTATGTATAAGAACGGGCAGCTTCACATTTATAAGATCAGAATTGTCATACCCCTTATTGCTCCCGCCGCTTCTGTAGAAAATTACCGGCTCCCCACCTCCTTTAATAGAATTAGGGGAAAATCTGTGTGAATAGAAAGACACATTCTGAATAGAATAGAAATATGAAACGAACACTTCTAGAGCCATGAAGTCAGTTCTAAAAAGTTGAAATTGAATATTAGTTATATTTAAAAATATTTAAATTCAAAGCTTATTTAAAGCTATATTTATTTGAAAAAAACATCAATTATAATATTATACTTCAGCATGCTTCACTTATTCCGAAATTCCCAAACAATTTGTTGAATTTGTTATACGAAAACACGAAGAATTTATAATTATTTTGAAACGCTAGAAGATGGTAAATAACATATTTCGAGTATGAGATCTTAATTTCCGATAGAATATTATGTCGTCAAACTTCGTTTCTAAAACTATTGAGGAACAAGGTATGTTGGAAAAACAAAAAGAAATTTTACGACTAGAATGAATCAACTATTTTCAGACCCCCATAGTATGCTCCTGCTCAACATCAGAAGTTGCTCTTTTGGACAGGGTTGATGGAAGTGTTGAAGGAACTGAAAGTATCCAACCCGTCGGAGAAGTGTGAGTTTTTGGCGTACATTATCATAAACAAGGAATGTTGACAATTTATAATTTCAAAAATCTAAAAATGAGCTGCTTCACTTACAACTTGTTTTATTTCAAACAATGGATACATTTTTCAATTTTCATCAAACATACCGTTTTCTTTTTCAACTTTTATTCCAACTCTTTCCAGTTGTAAATATCTAAAAGTTTCCAATCCACAAAATGAAATTCAAAGAATATAATTTCATTCATGTTATCAATTAACGATTGTTCGAAGTATCTATTAGTACTCAATGGCATTTTAGTTAAATGATTAATTTTCAGAAAAAAAAAATCAATAATGCGATATCGAAATATGATCTACAATTCTTGTTTAAGCAGTAGTTTTTTTCAAATTTTCAGATTCACTTTTCAAATGTTTCTTTCGTTAATAACCACATTAAGAACCATGGAAACCGATTAGAAAAACGTTGAAATAATGGGATGGTTTCCCTAATAAATACGGCGATTAGAAAACAAGTGCATCCGTTCAAAGATGGGATTTTGCTCTCTGAACAAATTGTCACAAAATATATAATCCTGCTCAAAGGAAGAAGACGGTGGTCTAAATGTAACCTTCAAATCAAATTTGCACAAAACGAATAAGTGTGGGTATTATAAAGGATCTCAACCTCAAACTTGGTATTAAACTTATAATTAAACCGTTTATTTTAAAATTTAAAAAAGTGACATATGAAAGTTTGGAAAACAAATTTAGGGTCATAACTATTCAAAAGAATGTGTGGGATCAATACAGTCCCGTCACCGCGGGGCGAGATATGAAAGCAAAAAGGGCGAGTGCGCCTTTAAAATTGTTGTTAGGAATGCGAAAACAAAAACAAGTGACGTCATTACAGGCGGAGCAAACAAGCACGCTAGCGCGCATTTACATTAAAAAAACACAAACATTTTCGCGGGTCAAACCATAAATTCGCACCCTAAATATTCGTTAGGTTAACAAATCTGAGGTATTCGATGTATGCGAATATAGGCATTTGAAATTGAAGGGTTGCTCTTAAAGTTGTTTCTCCAAAATTTCTAAAGAAAGCAATGTTCAGAGCCGTATCCGATTCTAACAACTGTCCATTAACCTACACAATAACGTGTACTCCTCCAAGTACCGATAACACCGTCAATATGATCTTCCAAGACCAGCTTGGTGGACCTGTCATCGGCCCTTCTTTAAATGTGACATGCACTGACGGAAATTGGATTTACTCAGATGACCAAAACGGACAAACGTAGGCTAAACTATTTTTAATTAATATTATAAATATTTCAGGTTGGTTGTATCGGTATCTTGCCAATGGAGCCCGTAATCATTCGGCATTTTTATTCATTGAATAAATTAATTTGATCGATTGATCATAATTTCAACAGATCTACCATTTTAGTATTTTATGGTTTAATATTTAATAATCATATTTATTAAAATTTGTTATTTTCATAATAATAGTAAATCCAGTGAAGTTCGTTTACTTATAAAGAATTTTAGTCGTTTCTGTTTTTCCTCTTGTTAGTAGAAAAAATTATAGGAAGAACGTCAAAAAGCAAATAATATTAAAATTTAAAATTTTTATACTTCTGATGAAGCTTCTTGCAATGATTTCTCATAGAAAGTGTCGTCGGTCAAGTATCCGGCAGCTTTAGCAGCATCGTCGAATTTCTTGTGTAGAAGACGCCTTCAATTGTTTTTAGATCTTTGAACGACTTCGCGTAGGAAATATTCAGAAGCAAAAACTTCAATGAGAATCTCTCCTGGTCTCTCGGAGATACAAAGTACACTCTTCCGATGCATCGTATGGCCCTTTTTCTTATAGCCCATTTCCCCCGGAAAACTGGAAGTTGTCTCTCTGAGCTGTCCCTTCTCAGCGGCATCTTTTTCTTCGCCTTCTTCGAAAACGACTCCGTGGGCATTCTTCAGATCTGCTTTGAGGAATGCTTCCACCCGATATTTTGAAGTCGAAGATTCGCCAGAGCGCTTCTGGTGGACACACGCATCTTCCATCCAGATAGCTAGCCAGCTATCCACAAGGTATTTATAAAAATACTTGACGGCTCCGACATCCCCATAGATTTCCAAGTTCGCATGACTTCTGTATTTTCTGGAGAGGTACTTGTTATAAGGCACCACATTCCTATTGTCCAATTCAATGACTGCAGTGTTTTTGGTTTTGACGGTGACATTTTTTCCGTCATCGCGTCGTCGGTACATTGGGAATCCGTCATGTTCAACGTCGGTTGTTCGACGGAATTCTTTTTGAAAGTGTTTTGCGCACACTCCATCTGACATTCATGGAGAAACTGGGTAATGAATCCCTCATGGGCGGTGCATTGGAATCCTGAAAATGATCTCGAAAAGATTTGGATTTTCTTCTGGATTTTTCTGGATCAGGAAAAAAGAGTTTTCAAGTTATAATATTTATTGAGAGGGAAAAGCCTGACACCGGAGGACGGCGGTATAAACCTCAAATTTAGGATAAAGTGGATGGAATGCCTGTTGATTCTGAGAGATACAAAAGAAGTTGGTGAGAATGGCAAAATTACAGCTTATAGAGGAGGAAAAGGAGAGAATCCTGAGTTAAATTAAATGAGAGAATAATTTTAGAAAACTTTTGCAATAAAAAATGTGAAAAAATCCAGGAAAATCCGTCGTTGTTTGGTGTACGAAATCTTCAAAATCGGCGTCCTCCTAAATTCGCACACGAGTCGCGGCGAGACCCTGAGTTTCAAAAGAAGCGGTAATTCAAATTCCAATGGCGAACTCTGGAAGAAAGGAATAAATTATAATGAATTGAGAGGAATTTCAGTGGGAGTTTAATTAATTATTGTGAATACTTAATATTCGCAAAAAAGTGTCCGGACAATTCTTTTCCACATTCTAGGAGTTCAAGGATTTTGCATTAGACAGAGAGTTATAATAGCTTTCCTATTTTTAAAATGATATAAATGATCACTAGAATTCGAGGTGACTTGGTTTTCCGCTTACTAATATTGAGAAATAAAAAACGTTTTCAAAAATTCGTAATTTCGTAACATTTAATTTCGAAAATTCGTTGTTTCCCGTTGTTTGTTTCATACTAAATACATGTTGGAGTATCAGTTTTCGAAGAGGGAAAACTTATTTTTTTCCCTCGAATCCATCGAAAATTCTGTAGAAAATTGGAAATATGATAGGATGCCTTCCATATTACTTTAGACACCTCGAACATACACTGGATCAATTCGAAAAAGATCTTTTCCTATGCGGCTAGAATTAAGTATAGCTCTGCTGTTTTGCCTAATTCTCCATTCTCCCAATTTTGAAGTTGATGGGAACACTGTAGCCGAGCAACTAAAGGATGTTCTCCTGGAAGATAAGTGGTTTACTTTTTATCGTTTCATCACTTAAGGCTTCCACGAAAGGTGAAATAAGACTGCCTCGTCTTCGTCTTGAATTCGTCTGACGCAGAGATAGAAATTGTGTTGGTCATGTAAAATACATTGTGTACTTTTTTATTGTGTAAGACGAATGCAAGACGAACTGAGAGAGGAATGAAGACGAGACGAAAGGCGAGACGAAAGACGACTTTTTGTTTTCGTCTTTCGTGAAAGCCATATCATCGCTCTTTAATATATAATATTTTTCGATGTTCGATCTGCATGAGTGCATGTGATAGTTACGGTAATGATTAGTAAACTAAATGGCGTCGATGGGGGGGGGGGGTTTTGGCGAAACTCTCTTATTTCCTGTTCCAGCAAGTATATTCTCTGTTGTGTTGCTCTTCTTTTATAATATATTATTTGAAATTGTTATGAAAATACAGTATCTCATCCTATTATTTATTCCGCACCCTGTATTTTCATTTTTCTGTCTTCTCACTGAGAGAGAAATGTAGGGAAATTCATGAAGATAATAATGAGAGTGGAAAATGTTAAAAACCAAGAAGAAAAACAAATTTAAAATATCATTTCTACATTCAGACAATACGACAAATTTCAGGCTACGATAAGTCTATTCGCCCCGTGATCAATGAATCAGATGCTCTCATCGTGAACATTTCATTGAATTCAATGTCAGTTTTAGCACTTGATCCTGTAGAAGAAACAATCAACTTCACATCCGAGTTCATACTTCAGTGGAGAGACCAATTTTTATTCTGGAATCGATCAGACTTTGATGTCACTTGGCTGAAAATCAAGGAAACATATATATGGAAGCCTGATACTACAGTAGCTACTAGTATTGACACAAATTATCTGATAGATTCTGCCGATAGATACGTGTCATTAAAGTTTGATGGCACTGTCAGACAGAGCATTTATGCGGTGTTTACTAATTTATGCGATATGAATGTGCAAAAATTCCCTTATGATCAACAGACATGTATCATCAGAATAGGTCCATGGAGTTATACAAATGATGAGATCATTTGTGTTTCTGGACAAAACATCGAACCCAATGAAATATTCTTAGAGGTAAGTTGAGGTCAAACGAAAATATAACAACAACATCGAGTTGCGTACTCATCTCTCTCTATTTCAAAAAATTTGTTTCAGGACTTCAAAGGGAATTCTGAATGGGACTTCGAAGGAATCGTCAATTCAGTTGGGCAAACTGTGGATCAAGATGTGAATTTTACTTATTCGGAAATTCAATTCGCGGTAGGTATACTTATTTCCTTAGTTACTTACTAGTCAGTCACTAGTCAGTAGTAGTTACTCGATCCGTCAATCGCTTGTGTTTGTGAGAATCACAGCTAGCCATGCCATGCGGTCTTGGGCGATGATGGTCAACGAAGCAGTCAGTTTTCGTTGCTGTTTTTAGCAATTTTTGTGTGCCTGTTCACTATATTATGGCCTGCTAAGCATAAGTTGGAGCTATCGGGTTACAGAGTGTATTAGGCGCTACCTCCAACCCGATATGACACATACAGTACCGGTCATAAAGGTATTATATTGTCGAAAAACCATAATATACCTTTATGGCCGGTACATGTATGTAGAATGAGCACCGGCAAGAAGAAGAGCATTGCGGAATGGGGATTTTTAGGCAATTTAATCAGAAAGAGCTGGAGCAAGAAATACTGTGGGCAGCGACACTGACTGTGTTTCGAATGGCAACCATAATATTATACCTTTATGACCGGTACTGTATACCTATCGCGGTCGGGGCTAGTTCTCACACCGTTCAGAAATCGTTTCACATCTTGTGCGCTGCAAGACAACCAGGGAATGCTTGAAATGGAATACACGACAATGGAAACTCTGCTCCTATGTATTCCTTGTTTGAAATCATGCCTCTAATTAGGGCGCAGCTCAGAAGTCTGGCTTCATGCCTTCAGAAAGACACAAGGGTCGGTAGAAATCAGAGAGTTCAAAAGATTTAAGACATAGATGAAGAATTGAGCAATACTAAGAATTAAAAGAGCTCCGAACTAGGTACAGTACCGGCCATAAAGGTATTAATCTTCTACGCCACATAGAGACTAAGTAACTGTATGTAGAAGGGCAAACTGTGGATAAAGATGTGAATTTTACTTTTTGGAAATTCAATTCGCGGTAGGTATTCAAATGCGAAATATGGATGAATTATGCTTACTTGTTGCCATTTTATTTTGAAAATATTTTTTTTGCATATCAACTCCGATGAATTCCAAACATCTACGAAAAATGCAAAATTTCTGTAAAAATGTTGAGCATATTTGAATTGTATTTGAATCTTTGACGCAAATGTCCGTGGACAAGTTTGTTTTATTTATTAAAAATATTTAAACTTAATTAAAATTTTTGTATTATTTAGAGAATAAATATTGACTTAAAAATGTTAAAGTATTCTCTGAATAATACAAACATTTTTAAAAGTTTAATTAAGTTTAAATATTTTTAGTAAATAAAATAAACTTGTCCACGGACTTTTGTGTCAAAGTTCATATTAAATTAAATTAGATAATTTGAATAATAATGGCTTTTCTTAAATGGCTATTATCGCCGTAAAAATTCGAATTTTTCGAGCCGCGAAATCGGATTAATAGAGCTCCGCCGTAATCGCGCAAGCAAATGCGCTGCAACGATGATAATGGCGGAGCTCTAAATTCAAATGATTTCCGGGCTCGAAAAAATGTCGAATTTACGCGATAATAAATAATGAGAAATAATTTAAAAACGCCCAACGCTATTTGATTTTTTGTTGAACATTTCCAGTTAATATTACGACCGAATTTTTTGTAATTTTCTTCGTAATTCATTAAAAAGCCATGCGTTGAATACCAAGCTGGTCGGATATGGTTATTACATTTGAAAATGAGCGAACAAAGTTTTCAGAAAATTATCTAAAACTGCACTATATTCCTTGACTATGTCTGTAAATCAGAATTTCTTAATGCATTTACCTAGTCAGATGGCGTCTAGCGTAAGGCTTCCACGAAAGACGAAGACAAAAAGTCTTCTTTCTTCTCGTCTTTCGACTCGTCATCGTTCGTCTTGCATTTGCCTTAAGCAATAAACGCAAGACTGACGCAAGTCAGACGAATTCAAGACGAAGACGAGACGAGAAGGCTGAAATTTAGCCAAAATGGAAGCCTTAGTCTAGCGAAACTCCCATTCAAACCCGTTTGTACCAAATTTGTTTGTTAATCGTGGCAAATGGCAAAAAGCTATTTATAATGGTTACTTTAAATTCCTATTGTTAATATTAATATATGCATTGTTTTCTACTAATATCCATTCCAAATTTATTGATTTTTGCAATATATAAAATAACATTTCCTTTGTTTCTTTTTTTTTTTAATATTTATCATTTTTTCAGTTAACTGTCAGAAGACGCCCTCAATTCTACGTCTGGGTGTTATCGATTCCCACTTATATCATCACCGTTGTGTGCATATTTGGATTATTTACACCAACAGCCAACAATGGACTACGAGAGGAGCGTGTCAATTTGGGAATTACCACATTACTCTCTTCCACTGTAATTCTGCAAATTGTCGCAAATTCAATGCCAAAAACGTCAGAACTACCGTTATTAGGTTAGTAATCGACAGTAAGGCTTCAACGAAAGACGAAATAAAACCGTCTCGTCTCGTATTCGTCTTCGTCTTCAATTCGTCTAACGCAGAAATAGACATTGTGTTAGTTCACATGTATTTTATTTGACGCGCATAACGCATTATTTCTGCGGCAAGCGAGGGAAAATAAGAGTTTTTACTCAAAGAATTTTTTTTGAAAATGAACAAAAAACAATGAAAAAATAACTATCTCCAGGCGCCGAACTCAAAGTTTCGAAGCATTTCAAACATTCAACCGTTTCCTGCTCTTGTAAAAGTATCTAGAACTTTCTGGAACATTCTGGAATTTTCTCTTCTTGTCTGATTTCTTGTTTGGATCTGGAACATTCTAGAAAAATCTGGAATGTTCTGGGGTGTCCTAGAACTTTCTGGAACATTTGGAATGTTCCAGAAATTTTGGATAACAATGTCTATTAACGTTGTAGTTTTGCGCATAGCAAGCTGATTTTTCCAGATATCTCCTAAATTCAGATTGTTCTATCAGCAAAATTTTGACTGTTTATAGAGTTGTTAAGACAGTTTTGTAGGTTTTCAGTGTATAGTTCTACATTATCCCAAGTACCCAGCGACCTCCAAGCCTCCTGTTAAATTTCGGAAACATCAGAAAAGATGAAAAAAAAGAGATGGTCATTAGTTTCGGGTTTTAATTCCCTTTTTGTCGTTTTTGAAATTCAGCCAATATATTTTAGTTTTAAAAAACTTGAAGTTCGAGAATTTGTAAGGGACATTGTAACGGCGCAGTTCCTCAAGATACTCTAAACCTTTTCTGTTTTCATCGGGCCGGACTACGGTGCGGCTAAATGCTTTTATTAGTCACGCCTATGTCCTTTCAACCCCAATTTCAGACCATTTCCATATGTTACTTTATCTGAAAATGAAGACAACTGTTATACATAAATAGCATTATACGGGCTTTTTCCATTAAATTGAGTTCTCTTGTGGATGCTCCACAAAAACTTTCCAAAGAGTTGAACTGATCCAATTGCAGGAAACTTCATTCTTGCTGAAATATTCGTTGTGGCAATCGGTGTACTGCTAGCAGTTATAGTGTTAATTCTTCATCAAAGAGCACACACTCGTGAATGGAAACCTCCGCAATGGATGTTGTGGATGCTTCGCATGTCTGGGTCATCAAAGTTTTTATCAAGAAATATTACAAAAATTAGGCATAAAATGAGTGCTGTCGAAAGAATCAATTATACCGGAGAGAGGTTTGTCACAATTAGACCGACTTGGAGCGAACCAATCCGGCAAGTCAGGCTCGGTTGAATGCATAATGGGAAATTTTCTAAACATTTTCCGGTTTTGCGTTCTTTCCAGTTTTCATTTTTAGCAATTACTCGTCCAATTTTGAAAATTGAAAGAAGATTTTAGCTGTAACATTATACAGGATGGCCGATAAATATACGGAATTTCTTTGTGGGTGGTCCCTAGAGAGCGCAAGGCGCGAGGCCGGCCCTTCCACGCTCCATCAGATGCACAAAAGTACCTTTTTCGGGTGTAACGCTCTTTTTGGTGTTGGAACTGCAAAATATCTAGATTTCTGATTAAAGTTGACACTGAGCGTCCACTTCTCATCACCCAGTAATCAAATTGGAAAGCCACGCCTTCGTTCTTTTTTGTGGCCAAAGAAAAACTGCAACATATGCCCTCATTTGCTGTTGGGAGACTGATTACAATATTATACCCAAACAGGCGGTTTCCAAGAGAATCTGAGGTCATGGACCCGATTGATGGAGCACTGAGAGTGCCCAAGCTTGCTTACAAGACACCTACAGTGCCGGCCATAAAGGTATCATATTATGGTTTTTCGACTATATCTCATTCGATATAAAACGAATCAATCTGATTTTTTCACAGTTTATTCATGAAGCAACAATGTATCAGTTAAGAACATTTGGATTTGTGAGACTAATTCATAATGGAGTAATTTGAAAAAGATCGAAATCAACAAAAATCCATATTTCTTCAATGAAACTTCGTGCTCTTAGAAATTGTTCTATCTGCAAGATTTCATTATTTTGTGGGAAAACCATTTTCATCAATTACTACCTGGCACCTACGGGGCATGGAATCGATCAAAATGTCGATGGTTGATTGGGGAATCTTCTTCCACTCCTCCTGGAGAAATTTGAAATTCTCGTCGATGTTTGAAGCAGTTTTACCGGTCAATCTCTTTTCAAATTTCCCCCATGGGTGCTCAATGATGTTCTGATCCGAGCTTTGACTCAGCCAATCCAAAAGAGTGAGACGGCGGCGGTTGAACCAGTTGCACACGTGATGAGAACGATGCTTGGGATCATTATCCTGCTGATACACAAAGGCACGGGCTACGCTAGAAAGTGCACAGGATCTGATGGTGTTCTCCAAAATATTCTCATATCCGTAGCGGACGAGATTACCGACGATGCGCTTGAGAAAACCCATTCCCGTGGCGGAGAAGCAACCCCAAACCATCTGGGCCAGAACTCATTTTCATTGGACCCGCCAGGACTGGGCCAATATTGCCCGAAAGCAAGCACAACTTGTTCGGAAGTGACGGTGTGAAGTGGATTCGTCGTCCTACCGGCATTCGCTACGTCCCCAAGTATCAACTGCCAACAATGAAGCACCGTGACGGTTCCTGCATTGTTTGGGGTTGCTTCTCCGCCACGGGAATGGGTCCTCTAAAGCGCATCCTAGGTGATATCGTTCGCTACGGATATGAGAATATTTTGGAGAACACCATCAGATCCTTTGCACTTTCTAGCGTAGGCCGTGCATTTGTGTATCAGCAGGATAATGATCCCAAGCATCGTTCTCATCACGTGTGCAACCGGTTCAACCGCCGCCGTCTCACTTTTTTGGATTGGCTGAGTCAAAGCTCGGACCAGAACATCATTGAGCACCTATGGCAGAAATTTGAAAAGAGATTGACTGGTAAAACTGCTTCAAACATCGACCAGAAGTTCAAATTTCTCCAGGAGGAGTGGAAGAAGATTCCCCAATCAACCATCGACATTTGGATCGATTCCATGCCCCGTAGGTGCCAGGCAGTAATTGATACAAATGGTTTTCCCACAAAATATTGAAATCTCGCAGATAGAACAATTTCTAAGAGCACGAAGTTTCATTGAAGAAATATGGGTTTTTGTTGTTTTCGTTCTTTTTCAAATTACTCCGAAATGAATTAGTCTCACAAATCCAAATGTTCTTAACTGATACATTGTTGCTTCATGAACAAACTGTGAAAAAATCAGATTGATTCGTTCTATATCGAATGAGATATGGTCGAAAAACCATAATATGATACCTTTATGGCCGGTACTGTACTTGACTTACGGGGCTCTTCTTTCACCAGTGCCCGTTGCTCGTCTTCATCAACGTTCGCTATGTGACGAATCTTTGAATTCCACTTCCCGTGTGAAAATAGTTTATATGATTTCGACTCCACCTGGGGGAATTCAAAGATTCTCCACATAACGAACGTTGATGAAGACGAGCTACTGGAACTCGAGAAAGAGGAGCCAGTCGAGGTGGTGCCTTGCAAGCAAGCTTGGACACTCTCAATGAACCATTAATCGGTATGCGGAATTAAAACCTCAAACTTTGGTATTTAAACCTTTATTTTAAAGTAAAGAGAAAAGTAAAAGATTAAAGTTTAGAAAACAAATTAAGGAACATAAAATCGATAAGGAACTAAATTTATGAAAATAAAATCACTATTCAAAAGGATGTGCGGTACAGTCCCGCTAAAGCGGGGCGAGATATCTAAGCAAATAGGGGGAGCGCGCCTTTAATGTGAATTAATCTGAGGAATTGAATAAAAAATTATGGGGTTATTCATGATGCATTTTTATGCAAAAAATGCCACTTTAATCTTATTCACGATTGCATTTTAATTTAAAAAAAATGCATCGTAGTTCAGTGCTATTTTCATTCAACATGCAAGGTGGTGTCGGATATCGTCACCGAGAAAGTCTATGCGCCTTTAATGTGTCGATTTACGAGACCCTCAATTTTTTTTTCCTAAAGAACTCCTATTGTGCGAAAAATTCACATTTTTGGAAAAAATTTAAATTAATTGATAAAAATAATATTTTACAGCCAAAAATGAACGATGAGGAGGCGAAAAAGCGTAAAATTACTATGGCAATAGTGAAAAAATAGTAAATTATTTATTTGAAAGATTAAAGGCGCATAGACTTTCTCGGTGACAATATCCGACACCACCTTGCATTTTAACTGAACATAGCACTGAACTACGATGCATTTTTTTGAATTAAAATGCAATCGTGAATAAGATTAAAGTGGCATTTTTTGCATAAAAATGCATCATGAATAACCCCATTAGAGAAGAAAGGAATACTTCGCGTTGAAACTCCGAAGTATGTAGTACTCGAATAATCGAGTGCAATGGGGTCTAGACGATCTCGGATTCTCCTGGCAACAGCCGATTTGGACACCCCATGTTTTGTCGGCAGACAGTTTGAAAATATGTTTTTTGCACATAAATTTAGATATAGAAATGTTCTTTCAAAAATAAACCGCTGAAAAGCGTTAACTACAACTAAATCTGTATCTGATTGCATTCTTCCTATGAGCCCGTTTCCAGTTTGAGACTGTGGCCATCCATTGTTTCTTTCAGCGCGAATATCTTCAAAAATCTGGACAAATCTCTGCAGTCAGTGCGTGAATATATACAAGAAGAGGACCGTGGCTATCACAGAGAGCTCACTTATATAAAATTTTTTGATCGATTGGATTTCTTTCTATTAGTCATGTTTCAAGTTGGAAATGCTTTAGTGGCCCTTTTTTTAATCAAAAAATAATTAATTTTTGTTGCTTTTACAACGATATACATAAATGTGCTTATTTATTCATGAATATAGAAATAAGACATAATAATTATTATTTATTTATTCTCTCATATCAGACAAAAAAGAAATGGCACATGAAAAGTTGAAGAATAGGAGAGAAAAGAGGGGTTGGATGGGAACAAATAAGTAAACTGAAATATCAGCTTTAGCGCTGAAGGTCAAGTTGTAGGTGTTAGGGAATCGAAGGGAATATCTCCCTAATCTCTTCCGCCAAATCTCCACTGCAACTTAGTTCCTTTGGCACTTCCATGGCTCCTACTTCTTCAACTCCCTTCAAGCCATCACCAACATTAAGAAGGAATCTGAAACGATCAGATTAAAGATTTTTAAAATTGAATTATTTTATTTCTTACGCTTTCCAGTCTTCGTTCTCATTCTTAGCACGCATGTTGTCTTCTGATTGTAGACTTGGAAAAGAAACCAGCGATGAGACATAATGATAGAGTTGGAAAAATGCTCAATTTTTTTCTGAAATCTCCACGAAGAAACAAAACGTTTCCTCCGAATCGTTTATTGATTTGAGTGATCCCGGATCCCGGAAAAGTTTATCAACAGTTTCTAATGAAGATTTAAGGCTCAATGGAGCTTCATCCCACCACACCCCGTCAAGTTTGGCGAGTTTCTTAGTGTCGGTTTCCACTCCAACACCTCATACTTGGGTAATTAAACCTTTATAACATTAAGTAGAAGGTATAAATAAGATGTACAATAAAAGTAGGAAAAGCTGGAAGGCGAGGCAAATATTTATATATCCAGCAGGACGGAGCGCCGGCTCACACAGCAAAACTCACTCAGCAGTGGTGCGAAGCCAATTTCCCCTATTTTATCACTAAGGATCAATGACCAGCTTCGAGCCCAGACCTCAATCCAATGGATTTTGCTGTGTGGGGATATTTGACCCAACAAGTATCTACAAAAAATTATCCGAATTTGGGAGCTCTGAAGATCGCTCTGACCGCTGCATGGGACAATTTGGACGTTGATTACCTCCATGACGTCGTCGACTCTTACCCGAAGAGACTTCAGGCAGTCATCAAAGCGAAAGGAGGAAGATTCGAAAACTGTTAATGATTTAATTTTTGTTGTTGTTTAATAAATGTTTAAGATTTTTTTGCTGATTTTCAGAAAAATATCTTTCGATTTGAAGTTATTATACCGTCTTGAATGCGGCGCTATATTTATTCCCCACCGTGTAGATCTTTTTAGAGATTACCCGACAAACAAATACACATAGACAGACATCCCTTCATTTATTAATGTTACATAAATGATTTCGATCAAAGAGAGATAGAGCTGAAACGATTCTGAAATTAGTTTAATGAGTATTTTTAAGTGGTCTAACAATAGTACAAAAGCACAGCGTTTTTGAGAACAAGTTGAATAAATTTAGCTCCGATTTGTTCATTATTTGGAATTCTTCACGCTTTCTCCAACATGTTGCAGACCGTCACCAACTGCATTCTTTGCGGAACTGAAAGTGTCGCTTACGAAGCCTCCGAGCGCTTTTGCTCCATCAACAACAGCCCCTCCAGCAGCTTCTGAAATGCTTCCCGTTTTAACGGTTTTCTAGAGTTTTGTCGATTCTTGCAAAAGAAATCGAGTTTTGTTGCAATCAAATGAAGGCATCCATTTGGGCGAAATTTCGGCCGTCTCCTCATCTTCTTCTTCGTCTTGAATTCGTCTGACGCAGTTTGTCAGCTTTTTTATTGCATAAGATAAATGCAAGACGAACTGAAGAGCGAACGAAAACGACTTTTTGTCGTCATCTTTCGTAGAAGCCTTAAATCAAACTCACTCGCTCCATCTAAAGCAGTATCTGCTGCGTGAGCCACTCCAGAACCGACAGCCTCTGAAGTAGTTTTTCGCGTCTCCATGGTCTCTCATGCTTTTACTTACTTGCTCCATCAACAACAGCTCCTCCAGCGGCAGCAGCTCCATCGGCAACGACGCCTCCAGCGTTACCTGAAAATAGTGTCTTCAGCGGCCACAGCTTTTCCAACAATTTCAAAAGTTCAAATATTGAAATATTCATTCAAATCTCATAAACGAATTCTGGAGAAATAGCGCGAAATTGATTGATTTTTTAACTCTGATTTCTGACAACTTTTGTAGAATTTGTAAAATAGTCAAACGCATTTCAAAAAGACTAACTTGCACCATCGATAACCGCATTTCCCACTGCACTGGCCCCGTCAACAACCGAATTTCCAGCGTATTCTGGAATATGAATGAAAAATTCACAGAGTTTTAGCAATAAAAAGAAAGAAAATAGCTTAAACAAGAAGGAATCATCAACAGATTAAACAGCAAAGGTCTGTTCTTTTCAACTCACTGACTCCTTCCACAGTCTTTTCTCCGGCGAGCTCTGAGAAATTTATAAATTTAGTGCGATGACACATTTTCATAAACTTACTAGCTCCGTCTACGACGACTCCTGCTCCGTGAACAACATTCTCACCGATAGCCTCTGTAATATTAATAATTCCACAATGGGAATTGGAGCGAAAACCTCTTACTTGCTCCATCTACAGCTGAGTTTCCAACAGCACTGACTCCATCAACAACAGCATTTCCAGCAGCTTCTGAGAGTTTGCTCTATAGGTTTTGCTCAATTTCAATCGATTGACTCACTTGCTCCATCGGCAACAACTCCGGCTCCGTGAGCAACATTCTCGCCGATAGCCTCTGTAATATTGAAAGTTTCGCCATTGGAAGTGGAACGAAAATCTCTTACTTGCTCCATCTACAGCTGAATTTCCAACAGCGCTAACTCCGTCAACAACAGCATTTCCAGCGGCTTCTGAAAGATTGCTCAAAAGGCTTTGCTCAATTTTTGTTAATTGACTCACTTGCTCCATCGGCAACCACACCGGCTCCGTGAGCAACATTCTCACCGATAGCCTCTGTAATATTAAGAATTCCACAATGGGAAATGGAGAAAATACCTCTTACTTGCTCCATCTACAGCTGAATTTCCAACAGCGCTAACTCCGTCAACAACAGCATTTCCAGCGGCTTCTGAGAGTTTGCTCTAAAGGTTTGGCTCAATTTCAATCTATTGACTCACTGGCTCCATCGGCAACCACACCGGCTCCGTGAGCAATATTCTCACCGATAGCCTCTGTAATATTAAGAATTCCATAAAGGGAAATGGAGCGAAAACCTCTTACTTGCTCCATCTACAGCTGAGTTTCCAACAGCACTAGCTCCGTCAACAACAGCATTTCCAGCGGCTTCTGAAAGATTGCTCAAAAGGCTTTGCTCAATTTTTGTTAATTGACTCACTTGCTCCATCGGCAACCACACCGGCTCCGTGAGCAACATTCTCACCGATAGACTCTGTAATATTGAAAATTTCGCAATGGGAAGTGGAACGAAGACCTCTTACTTGCTCCATCTGCAGCTGAGTTTCCAACAGCACTAACTCCATCAACAACAGCATTTCCAGCGGCTTCTGAAAGCTTGCTCTAAACGTTTGGCTCAATATTATTTTGATTGACTCACTGGCTCCGTCTACGGCGACTCCAGCTCCGTGAGCAACATTCTCACCGATAGCCTCTGTAATATTAAGAATTCCACAATGGGAAATGGAGCGAAACCCTCTTACTTGCTCCATCTACAGCTGAGTTTCCAACAGCACTAACTCCATCAACAACAGCATTTCCAGCGGCTTCTGAAAGATTGCTCAAAAGGCTTTGCTCAATTTTTGTTAATTGACTCACTTGCTCCATCGGCAACAACTCCAGCTCCGTGAGCAACATTCTCACCCAAAGTGTCTGTAATATTGAAAATTACGCAATGGGAAGTGGAACGAAACCCTCTTACTTGCTCCATCTACAGCTGAATTTCCAACAGCACTAACTCCGTCAACAACAGCATTTCCAGCAGCTTCTGAGAGTTTGCTCTAAAGGTTTGGCTCAATTTTTGTTGATTGACTCACTGGCTCCATCGACAACCACTCCGGCTCCGTGAGCAACATTCTCACCGACAAATCGCATCCCGTCCTCTGACATAATAGAGAGTAAGAATAATGTCTTTTTTGGGGGTTATAGTTTCCCGCTCACACAATCTTAGTTACACTTGGATTCAACATTTCTATCATTTTGTTTTGAGAGTTTCCTTTCATCAGAGAACTTGACTTTCAAGACAAAATGAATAGAAAGGAACCGAAATGTTTCAGATACAACGTCACATGGATTTACAATACGATAATGGCAATGGCTTACTCGCTCCTTCAATAGCTTCCTTTCCTCCATCGACAATAGCATTTCCGGCTGTTCCTGAGATATAAAAAGCATGATTTGGACTGAAAATGAGCTAGAAGCGACAGTTTTGCAATATTTGAAGATGACAAGAAAACATTTGGCCGACCAACATGAGTTCCATTTTATTCACTCAGGACCTATCCGCAGAGGCTTCAAAAGTTTCACTTTTATATTATGGCTAGACTGATTCCCGCAGCTCTAGCGTAGAACAGATACTGTTTCCTTAGTGCAATGCATTTCAGGCGCTATGCACACGTAGGGTAACCAACAGACAGCCCGGCCGACCGGTCGCTTGCCCGTTGAGCCCCGTTGAGCGGCATTATTTATATTCCATTTCAAACACTCACTTTTAATTTCAGCTCTTCCAGCTTTCTACAGGGTGGCATCCAAACACCGTTACACGCTTGAAACGTTATAAATGTCTTCAAACAAGTTCAATTTTCACCAGAATTGGACAGAAGGTTATTGAAATGATACAAAAACAAGTTTTAACGATAGTTTTCAAATCGCCCTCCTTTGGCCTTCACCACCGCTCTCAATCTCTTCGGGTAAGCGTCCACCACGGCACGCAGGTAGTTGGCATCCATTTCGTCTCAGGCTTTCACAAGTAAGACCTTCAGAGTGCTCAAACTAGCGTAGTTTTTGGTAGAAACCTTCTGGGTCAAATATCTCCAAACGGCGTAGTCCATAGGATTCAGGTCGGGTGACGACGCTGGCCATTCTGACGAGGAGATGAACTCAGGAAAATTGTTCTTGCACCACTGCTGAGTGGCCTTGGCGCGATGAGCCGGTGCTCCGTCTTGTTGGAAGCACCAGGGTCGGTTTCCGTAATGCGATTTGGACCACGGAAGAACTGCAGTCTCTAAAATGTGTTTTCTGTAGTAGGTTTGGTTCACCTTGGCTCCCAAATCAACAAAAATCAGCGGGGTTTTGCCATCGGAGCAAATTCCACCAAAAACCATGACTGAAGACGGATGAGATGTCTTATTGAGAATTTTTCCGTTCTTACAGGCAGTTTGAAAGTCTTTTGCAATAATCCGATGGTTTTGGCCATTCTTATTAGCTTCAACGGTGAAAAATTTCTCGTCTGCGAACAGTGTGTCTGAGCGCGTGCCTTGAAGAAGCTTTCGTGCTTTTCGCATTCGGATAACTTTGATTTTCTCGTTGAGGAATGCGCTATTTTGCATACAATACGGAGTCATCTTCAGCTTCTCTTTGACAATGATTTCCATAGAATATCGGCACTTTTTGAAGTCTTTAGCAAGCTTCCTCATTCTTCGCTCCGGATTTCTTCGGATTCTTTCCCGAATGCTTTTGGCGTCGTCAAAGTGACAGGACGACCCGATCTTGGATGGTCATCAGGTGTACGAAGACGGTGGAAGCGAGTAACAGTCCGACTTAACCGCTTAACGATCTCCGAATTCGACACACCCTGCTGCATCAGTTTAATAATAGAACCACGATGGGGTGAAGCAGCCGTCATTACCTTAAAAATGGAAGTTGCAACCAGAAAATTGAAAAACATAGTAATAAATATGTAATAATTAATAAAAAATAAAATTGATACAGTAGCGACTTGTGCTCATGCGCCAGAATCCACGCAAAGTTGCGCAAAGTTGTGTAAAGCTGCCACCCTGTACAAATAAAAATATTTTATGTTTTATTCCTTACCTGCATTAGTTGATCTACGTATGTAGTTTTGATCCATTCAAAAAAATAGGCCCGGCTAATTAAATATTGTTTTACACGCGCGTCTAACGTGTAACGTGTGACTGCTCACGTCAAACGTCACCACCACTATTTAACGCGACAGATTTTACCTTGTTAGGTTCATTCGCATAGCCACTTCTCTCTTTCTTTCCCCATCCCTTTGAACTATCGTCTTCTATTAATATTCCCCTATCTTCTTCTCTCTCGAATAAAGGTTCTCTACGTAAACTCCGAGACCATTGTATCTGGACGTTTCTACCCGAGCCATGGATACAACATTTTAAAACAATAGAGTTCTGTCTTCACAGCGCTCTACGGCTTCCACAAAAGACGAAGACAAAAAGTGGTCTTTCGACTCGTCTTCGTTCGTCTTGCATTCGTCTTATGCAATAAAAAAGTTGTCAACACACTTCGTCTGACGAATACTAGACCAAGGAGAATTCTAGACGTCTTGAATTCGTCTGATTTGCGTAAGACGAATGCAAGACGAACTGAAAGACGAACGAAGACGAGACGAAAGACAAGGAGACCGAAGACGAGAGGAAAGACAAATTTTTGTTTTCGTCTTCAGCCTAGTACCGGAATATTTGTTTATGCCTTGCTCATTTTATTATTTGAATTAATTAAACCATGTTTAAGCTGATTGCATAAATAAAGTTCTTATTGTATAGTTATTAAATTTCTTTATGCATTTACCTAGTTAGATGGCGTCTAGCGTAAGGCTTCCATGAAAGACGAAGAGAAAAAGTCGTATTTCCTCTCGTCGTTCGTCTCCTCGTCTTTCGACTCGTCATCGTTCGTCTTACATTCGTCTTACGCTATAAAAGTAAGTATAAACGCAAGTCTTACGCAAATCAGACGAATTCAAGACGAAGACAAAGACGAGACGGCCGAAATTTCGCCCAAATGGAATCCTAACAGCGCTTAACTCCAGTGGACTGACCAAAGACTTATAAAGATTCCCCCCACCCCCTCGTTTATCAATTTTTTAATCAATTTTCAAAGAAAATGAGTAATTCTCACTATCAGAGAGTTATTTTATAGTAATGACTAGAAATAAGGCTTCATTCCCAGTTTGGCGAACACAGCGCCTCTCCCCCCCCCATTTATGTTTCCCTTCGGTACTCACGAGCTCCATCAGCAACCCATTCCGCAGCGCCGTTCACGGCTCCTTGAGCAGCTTCTGAAATTTTTATTTTATTTTATGGAAAGATACGAAGACGGCGTGCGGCCTTAACAATAGCTTACCAGCTCCATGAGCAGCAGCCTCTGCAGTTGATTTTTCAGCGTCATGCACAAAATCGGCAAGGTGATCTGGAATATTTAGTAACGCACTGAAAAGTAAACCAGTGTCCCTACGTGCTCCATTGGCAGCGGCGTTATAAGCCGCCCCAGCTCCATTTTCAGCGTACTCCGCGGCGGATTCTAAAGAAAGAGCACAAAACTCATAAACTACAGTACTCTCTCTGACTCACTGGCACCATCTACTACAGCATCTATAGCTTCTCCTGTTTTGTGTCCAACAGTTTCTGAGATTTTTTCGTTGTTTTTTTGATTGAAGACAACATCCAAATCAAGCATCTAATCTACTCACGTTCAGTGCGATTTGTGTGTTTCGAAGTGAATGTGGAATGGAAACAAAAATCGATAAAGTTCATTCGGTGCCTACAGGAAACATTTGTGCATTAATGCATTTGTGCCGAATTAAAATAAAATGAAATAAAAATCCATGCAAGCTTCCGACTTTTCCAGAAAACATTTTCAGATTCTAGTCATGCAGTCATGAAACAAAAAAGGAAAACAGCAAAATGGCAAAAGTGGCTAAAAATAATGAGTGGATGATACAAAAGGAAAATGGGAAAAATAGAATATAAAATGAAAGGAAGAGGAAAATCAAACAACTAACTGGATCCATCGACAACTGCCTCTGAAAAGTTGCTCATTTTCAGAAGAGATTAGAAATGCTCTGCTATAAGTGGTTTAACTGTGAGTACGATTTACATACTCATCAAATGAACCTTACCTTCCGCTTCATGCCCCGCCTCTTCGATCTTGTCTCTCATGTCGGCGACGCCATCACGAGCATTTTCATAGGCGTCGTGCGTCGCCTCATTAGGGTTTGATTGAGGGTCCCCTGAAAATGCCTGTCTCGCTTTTCAGAACTGTATTTGAAAGCATACTAGTTTGGTCTCCGGGCCAGCGGATTCCTTGTTGAGCGCTTTCAGAAGTCCGGCTTGTCGCATCACCTGAGAAATAAGAATCGTGCAGGTTTAACAATGGAAAATTGACAGAAAAAAGTGTGTTAAATGAAGGAATGACTGACTTGAACGGTGGACACAACAATACAACTTTAAAACAAATACATACAGCTTCTGAACTATTTCCTAACGATTGATGGGTCACTAGTAGAGCGGCTTCTTATTTTCTTTGTAAGACGTCTCATCTTCGTCTTGAATTCCGACGCCGAGTGTTCACAATTTTTTTATTTCATAAGACTAATACAAGACGAACTGAAAGACGAACGAAGACAACTTTTTGTCTTCGTCTTTCGTGGAAGCCTTAATTCTTCGAATTGGTCCTTCAAATGATTGACTAAGGACAGCTCAGGAAGGGATTCCAAAGAATTATCTAGAAAGCTATTGTTATTGATTATTTTATTGATTATTGACCACAATGGGCTGCACACCAAATTGGCTTCCAAGTTAGCTTATGGTTCCGGACATTCAAAACATCACAAAACTGACAGAACACACACACGGAAACCAAAGACACTGCCTCGACACATGTGTCACAATGAATTCTCACCAGTAATATCCCCAGATTGCTTCTTTGTCTCATACAGATAATGATCAACTTTTCCGGAAGCGTCCACTGAAACGATATTCACTTTTCCAACGCATGGATCTTCTTGTTGCGGTTGTGAATTGCATGGATCTGGGCCATTTCCATGGCATTCCACAACAGGAGCACGGAATTCATTATTTCTGGGGTATTGAAGTTGTTGCGGTGGTTGAGGGGCTCTTTGGACGCACCCGCCGGTTCTTTGAGGGTATTGTTGGGGGTGTGGTTGTGGCGGTGGCATGGTGTTTGGCGGGTAATACGGTCCTGGAAGGCATCCGCCAGTCTGACGTGGAGGCTCTGGTTGGGGCTGGTAACAGGGAGGTGCAGGTTGGCTGTAAGTGCATCCTCCAGTCGGTTGTTGGGGCTGTCGTTGCTGAGGGTATTGCTGTTGTGGCTGTGGTTGATTGTCATAGCCTCTTGGAGATGGAAGGCAACCACCGGCTTGAACTTGCGGTTGCGGCTGCAGCTGAGGCAATTGTTGTTGGCACGGAGGAGAAGAATACTGCTGCACTGGCTGACATGGTGACGGCGGTCCTGGTGGGGGAAGACAATTGTACCTTGGTGGTGGCGGTCCTGGAGTCGGTTGTTGCTGTGGACGACGATTGCGACAACGTTCCCGACGACGAGCGTCTGCTTCAGCGCGAGCACGCTCTTCAGCGCTTTCCTGACGTTTGAGTCTATCGGTTTGAGTTTCTAGTCTAGCTGCTACTCGAAGGGTATGCTTCTTTGCTGTAAGCTATCTGGCCATCAAGGTGAAAATGTTATTTTGTTCAATTGGGGGTAACATTTTAAAAGATTCCTTGTATGGTCAGAACTAACATATTTTTTAATGAAAGCACGTTAGTTTGACTATTCGAAACGCATGTTTCATTTCCAGTGCCACCTTCAAAAAGCTCTCGGAATCAGTAGTATTATTTGTGTCCAAATTCAAGTGCCACTCATTTAAACACGCAAACTGTCAATCACCGCAAACCTAATTGAGTCACAAATTGTCCTGTGGCCGTGTACACGTACGTTCTGACTGGCTGCAGCTTGTGAACTGAATATTAAAGAATGGTTAGTATTAGCACATCATTTCTCATTATTTCAGTTTATTTTCCAGTTGGGACAGTGTGCAGTGAAGAGAACCGTTGAACTTACAGCATTTTAATACTTAAATAGTTTCATAACGATTTAAATGCACGCAGTTCTAAAAAAGGGACTAACCGACTGTCTCGCCTCCAATTCCGGATGATTCCTCGAGATTACGTTTATGGCGGATTTCAGAATGCTGAAATCAGAATATTTTCTCCGAATAATATTATCGAATCGCGAGTACGTGGTTTGTCGTTTAGAGGCGGGGTTTGGGTCTCGTTAGGGGATAGCGCGTTTTAACGCGCCAATTTAAAAATTGTACGGAAGCGCACACACTGCGTATGTGATTTCTTTTCGAAAATTGAAGCGAATATATTATCGCCGTAAAAAAGTTCCGACATTTTTTCGAGCCCGCGAAAATCGGGATTTGAATTTAGAGACCCCGCCCATTTCATCAGCGCATTTGCTATGCGCGATATATTTTTATCAGAAGAAACGAAAAAAAAAATAAATGACGCAAATTGATATATTTAAACATTCGAAAAAACGTGTAAAAAAATTCACGATTAATGCAATTTCGTTCTTTTAATCTAGTTTAATTCTGAAAATTCAGAAGAAAAAATAAGGAGCCTCTAAATTCAAATCCCGATTTTCGCGGGCTCGAAAAAATGTCGGAACTTTTTTACGGCGATAATAGGAATTTTTTCTATTTATATTTTGCTTCGAAAATCATTTTTTTTTAAATTAATTTTTATTGTCAAATTTCGCTTCAATTTTCGAAAAGAAATCACATACGCAGTGTGTGCGCTTCCTTACAATTTTTAAAGTGGCGCGTTAAAACGCGCTATCCCCTAACGAGACCCAAACACCGCCACTATACGAAAAATCACGTACTCGCGATTCGATAATGGGGTTATTCATGAAAAAGCACAATTGCATTTTAATACAAAAAAAGCATTTTTTGCATTAAAATGCAATCGTGAATAACATTAAAGTGGCATTTTTTGCATTAATTGTAAGATGCAATTGCGCTTTTCATGAATAACCCCGTAATAGAAAATCCCTCTCTAATACAGCGTCATTCTTTAATATAACACAAATTAATATTTTATGGAATCATTGTTATTTTGTTTACGCAACTCCTTTTTTTAATGAAAAAAAATTCTCCAAAAAAAAAAATTAAAATTTGATTTGGCGCTTTCCAGGCGTGAGAATCTCCTTTTTCTAGCCGGAAACGCCCGTCGCGAGTATGCATTTTTTTATTTTTTAAATGAGTTTGGCCTAAAATTTTGGCGCTATCTTATCTGGAGCTATCTGGAGCCACTTGAAGCTAAAAATAAAGACAAAGTGTGGCCTCAAAGGCGATTTATGGGTTGAGCATTACTTGGAGGCGCTGTGGCATTCTAAATATCATGATGATGCGAAATTTTACGAGTTACGGACCAAAATCGCCAAGAAATATCCTGTAATTTACTCATTTGCTTGTTTTCTTCTTTTTTTGTAATTTTTTGTGCGTATTTTTGTTGTCTGCCATTAAAATTTGTGTAAACATTTCTAGATTTATTCGAGTCTAATAAAATTTTCGGCTCTATCTTGGTTTGGGGGGGGTCAATAGTTTCTCGACTTTCCTTTTCTTTTGAAGAATATAAAGAATGAAAACTTCAGAGTTTCTGATTTTATGAAATCTACAGCAAAAAAGTGTGCCGTGGAGCGGAACCGAACCCACACTTCACAAATTCCCATCCCTTCTCTTCCCCCCTCGGCCACCGCTGCTTGTCCGGATTTTCAGATCGAAATACCTCGCTTTCCATAAATTTCTGCCAATAAAATTTTTGTAAAAATTGCTAGTATTACTCGAGTATGTGAGTATGTAACATTTTCAGAAACAAAAACAATCCAAAAAAGTAGAAAAACCATCCAGATAGACTAACCTGTTCTACCGGCGCACAAAAGCAGAGTGCGGCGCCCAATGAAACGAGAATAAAAAGAGTTCGCATTCTGAAATTAATTGTTTTGATTATTATATTAATAATATTATATTATAAGGTGAGTCTTTGATCAGTAAATGATATAAAAAGTTAAGTTTATAAAAAGCTCTTCGAATATCGATATGGGCAGATGAAAATGATTTATAATCGAAGGAAGAATCTGTATACAAAGACGAGCTCTGACATTAGAACTTAGAGATTTTCTGAAAGTAATGCTAGAAGAATCGAAAAACAAGCGTTTCCCGACTATCCAAAATATCTGTAATAGTTGTTGTTATGTTCTTAAAAACGAATCAAGCTCATCTCTCTCCCTCTCATTTTTCCATCTTATCAAAGCTCTCAATAGTAGTGTCAGAATACAAAGAAACAACTGTTTTCATCTCTTCTTCATAGTGGTTTATTCTCTTCTTTTCTCTATCATCTTTACCTAGTTGATTACGAATCATTTCTTATTGTGCTCAAATTTCTTCAAAGAAAACAAGATTGATGAGAAAATTCCTCCGTTTTTGATCCACTGATGAGTTTGTGACAATCACAGATCGTTTTGCTTTTATTTTTATAAAACATATGATTGATGTAGAGGTCTGCACATTATAAGCGGAGATCAAGTTTCAAAATTAATAGTTTTTTTTCGAATATACTTTTTTGTGTTATTTATTAATATTATTAGTTTTGGTATTATCCATCCGCGAGGACGTGATCTATCGTTTAAAGGCGCTGTTTGAGTCTCGTTAGGGGATAGCGCGTTAAATTGTTAGAAAACAATTTAACAATTTAAGAAAACAATTTTTCTTACAATTTAACGCGCTATCCCCTAACGAGACCCAAACAGCGCCTTTAAACGAAAGATCACGTCCTCGCGGATGGATAATACTTCTTGAGGACTCCGTCTCTATCATTTTGAATTCGAAAGCTTTCTCTGTTATAACAAATACAATATTAGAATAATCCAACCTGTTTTAATCTTGGAATCTTAAACTAACTGGAAGATGAGCTGAAATACAATTTTTAAGGAGGCTTGAATTGAATCACATTGAAGACGGAATTGAATAGAATTTCAATAAAACTGTGAGTTAGAAAAAAGTCTGAATTTCGATAGATTGCGAGATGAGAAGATAACTGGAAAAACGTTTAATCGGGTTTATGTGTGTAACAAAAATGATCGGTTTCTCCAACTCCTGGTACCGATTGACTCCGCCAGCGGGCACAGCCATGATCACCGGATGCCGTAAGAATGACACCCGATAGACATGAAGGAGAAAAGTGCAAATTTTTAGACAAGAGATGATATTGTGATACGGATAAGAGATAATTTTTAGCAATGGTGCATTTATTACACAGCAAGTGTGGAAATCGGGGATATTTAAATAATAAAATGTAATTTTTGTTTCCAATCTGTTCTAATAAAGCCGACACCAACCGAACGGGACATAAACATCACAACACATCAGAAACGACGAGAAACGGAACAGTTAATCGAATCCGGATCGCCCGAAAAAGTGAATGATGCCATCCATAGAGGTGAAATAATCTCATAATTGCTGTACGGGAAGAGTCGGGAAGAGGATGTTTCAACTATTTTGAAAGGCATTTATTGAAAAAATCAAACAATAACAACAATTTGGCATAGAAATGTTTACTAACAAGTAACTAATCGGTTATTGAGGATTGCGGAGGTAAATTAGTAGTATTTTCTAATTTCTTAGCATCCTTGTCTTCTTCACGAGCTTGAGCACTTTTCCGTTCTGGAATGGTTGACAGTAGAGCGGTTTTCCAATCTTTATGGACAGAGAAGTGAACCAAAATTTCATATACTTGATTGATAGTAAGAACCTGAAATCCATTTAATTGATTGAATTTTTATTCGAATGTTATTACTCGACGAGTCTTCATAAGTAAATGCTCATCCAATGGCAATCTAGCATGACCGAAGCCTTTTTCACTAGCAACACGATAGCACAATCCTTTCTGTGAGTTGTGATCCACGATTCCACCTATTACGTAGACTTTTGTGTCATCTAAATCGTTAAGCACATTTTCCGATTCTGAGGTCAAATAGACGATTTCCTCTGGTTTAAAAACGGCCTCCAATGCTTCATGACGAAGATTGATATCCTGGTTTAAGTTGTGTTCATTACTATCATAGATCTGAATTTAAGAAGTAAGGATGTGCTTTACGACTATATATTACTTTTCGTGATGCACCTGCGAAGCCGACAACATAAAATTGAAATGGATTAGGACTATGACGATTGGCCGTATAACACCATCCAATTTGCTGAACAGTTCGTTTTTGATCTTTTTCTATCATTAAATCATCGAACGACATATCCAAAGCGATCCGTTGCTAAAAATAAGAATTTTAAATTTCGGAAAACTAAAATGGAATCTTGAATTTCTATGCGGCTAGTAGTATGCTAGGTATATTTTATGATTTCATTCAGAGATCTTAATTATTCAGCTATTTACCACACTGTTTGATTGAGCCATTGTACGGAAATCTTTCCGTTTTCTTAGTTTTGAAAGGTCTCCAGCTTCTTTTAATGCTGCACGTTTTTCTTTTTTACGAATTCTTTCCGCTGCTCGCTTGATCAGCTTCTTTTCTTCCCATTTCTGCTTGTATTTTTGTCGACGCAATTGTTTCTTCGTAATTCCTTCAGGAATTGCTGAAATCTTTTCTGTATTTAATTAATTGCGATTTGTGGCTTTTATTGCTAAAGCGCATTGTTAAATAATTAATTTGCTTTAAAAATTTACTGAAAATAAAGTTTGTTTAATTGGAATCAGAAAAGCATATACCGTTATTTTATATTTCAGTTTTTGTTTTATATGCCTCAACTTGGATCGGCACACAAGCTAGCGGATATTTCTGAATCTGTCACATTAGTATGTCAAATCGGCGCTATCTTAGTTGGGGGGGGGGCAATGATTTTCAGTCATTTTTGGAAGTATTTTTTGAATTTTTTTTTTTGAAAATGTTTGTTGTTATTGTTAAAATATTTGCAAGCTGTTTATTTCACGCGTGGCGCTTACACTTGGCACGAAAACTACGATTCCACTTTTTTTCCCGCATAGCGCGATTCAACGATGAGCAATTTTTGCAATTTTTTTTGGATTTTTTTTTCGTTTATTAGTTAACTATAGCTTCGTTAATTATATGTAGATATGAATAGGACGGCAGTTGATGCACTTCTCGACTTGAAGTCGTTTACAGTTTTCAATGGATGGCTCGGTGTCGCGAGAATGTCGTCCGAAGACTGCAAGCATTGGGGTTTTTTTTTTAAATTTTTTTTGCAAGCATTGGGTTTCGACCATCAGACAATGAATCATTATTTCAAATATCATGATGAAGCGAAATTTTAAGAGATATGTGCCGGAATCACCAAGAAATATCCAGTCACCTGGTCATTTTCTTTTTTGTGCGTATTTTTGTTGTCTGCCAATGAAATTGTTTTAAAATGTCATAAAATGTCAATAAAATTGTTTTAGTGTTATTCGAGTATGTCTAATAACATTTTCAGAAAAAAAATTCAATAAAAAACTTCTAAGAATGACTAAAAACCATTGCCCCCCCCCAACTAAAATAGCGCCGTCAAATCAGTTATTTGACAAAGCGCATTAAAAAATTGGTGGCTTCTGAGCAACAGTTATTTGAATACTTAAAGAAGGGAAACTTACCATGTTGTAAATCGGATGATTCTGCCAAAATATCTCCGTTTTCGGTATTTGCTTCAGACATTATAGGCTGTAATTATTTTTTTTATATAATAATAAATTAAATTAAAAAAAAACAATTTTAATTAAATATTTAATTAAGATTCTTAAAAAGTATATTTCCTATACAAAAAAACTTTCGGTAGGTGCGCTCCAAAGACACGCATTAGAGTTGCAAGACTCAGACGCGGCGAACTGCTTGCATTGCTTCTCTGCCTTTGCATTGATATTAATTTCCGAAAACTTCCCAACATTTTTATATCCAAATAGCAGATATTCCGAATACACAAAATTCAAGCATGAATTTTTATTTATGCCCAGAATTAAAAAAAAAATTCCAGTCATAGCTGTTAAACGCCTTTAGTGTTCCCGAATAAATCACTGTGCAAGGGATGAGAAGCTGAATTGCTGACGACTTTGTATAATCGTTTCGTTTAAAAATTATTTTTTCTAGTGTTTTCCATACTTTTCCTATTACCTGGAAGCTTACAAGTACAGTAGAAAGGGATGCGGATAACATGCAACCCTATGCTCCGCCCACTTCTCCCGTGTTTTCATTCCAGCATTCGACCCCTTTTGAGCTTTTGGCTGAATCTGCTGTGTTTTGTTCTTTTTTCTTAAAATATTATATTCAGATAAAGATGGCAGATAATGAAATCAAAGTGGAAGAACCAAATGATTTCATGGTATGTTTTAAATTAAGCGATTATCAATTTAATTATGTTTTAGACAATTGACAGAAATCCTGTACCACTGGCATATTGCGCTTACCCCACTAAAGTTGCTACAAAAAACCCAAAAAAGGAAAATCGAGTTGTCGATGAGCTTTTGGAACTTGTGGACCCTGTTATTATAGCAAACCCCACTGAAGTACGACAAGCAGCATCTCTAAAAAGTTTTGGATGCGACACTGAAAGTGAATTCGAGTTTTCCGGTGATGAAAGTGACTTTGACATCAATGACATCAAATCTGGAGCACTGAATTCTGACGAAGAATTTGACCGCCTGGTAAAATGTTCTGCGAAAATTATTGAAAATACGCACAAGACAGAATATTCAGTTGAAGCCGATGGAAAGAAAAGTCGAAAAGCGAAAACTTATCAAAAAACGGTAAAAAAATGTTTGGAATATATTCAAAAAGTGTCTTCTTCAGCGCAACGTTCATGAATACGATTACCTGCCTCCGCTTCAAAATCTAAGCATAGAATGCAACAGTAAATTGGTTCAGTTTGGATTTGTGAGCAAAGTTGTTGATTGTCAAGGTGTGTACTTTCGTTGTATAAATTCATAGAGTTAAAATTGTTAAGTCGTCATTGTTCCGACATGCACAGAAGTTCTTGATTTTGATTCGTACATCTTCGATGAACGTGGCAATTCTATTGGTCAGGTTTATGACATATTCGGGCAGGTGAAACATCCAGAATACGTAATTCGATTTAATTCAGGCGAGCAGGTATACTTTTATTTATGAAAAGATTATAAGTTGATGGTTGTTTCAGGCATCTATGATCCCCATTAATATGAAAGTGTACTATGCCCCGAATGAAGAACAGTTCTCAAAAACTCCATTCAAAGGTTTGAATCTGGCTTCTGCTAACCGTGATGTCATCAAGTCCCTGAATCGCCAGCTAGATCATCAAGAAGCTGTGGCAAAGGCAGCTGTACATATTAATCCCGTGGAAATAGAGAGTGATGTCGAATTCAGTGATGACGAAGCGGAGAGAGAATTTCGAAAAGGCATCAGTAAGAAACTCTTTCTCTCTATCATTCACACTATATCTTTTTAAACTAACTAAATGAGGTTCTCATCCTCATTCAAAAATACAGAACTGCTTTATTCTTCATTTAGCAATTATTTTCAGACTCTACTCGACAGGTTCAAACATCCAGATCCGTCCATAATTCGAATAGGGGTAATAGGAAGCGTGATCGTCGGGTAGACCAAAAAGTAACGTTCTCCACTCGGAACACTGATCCACAGCAGTACCGAAATGGAGCTCAACAATTTTCCGGGCCAGCACCACCAGCCAGATCTCCACAAGTAACATCATCGAACCCATATGCTGAGTTTGGATGCCACACTGGATTTAACGGACGTTTTGGAATATAAATACTTTTTTTTCATACTTGGTTTTGTTGAGGGGCGTTCAAAGTACGTCGGAGTGCGAAATTTAGTTTAAAAAACTGAAAAATCCGCATTTTGGACGCATCCCGGTAATTGTTTGTTAACACTGTTATTTTTTTGTTGATAAATTATATTAACGTGACTGCTCTATATTCATTTTCGTATAATGCATTTCTTATTCAAGATGCCGAGTACCTCTGAGTACAGCGTTGAGAGCCCAATATGGCTCATCTGTAGCTGGGAAAGAGGACCGATTTGCTATGGATTAATTTTGTTGGGTTTTCATTGAAATCAGTTGGTATATTGATAATTCAGGGACATAATAGGAGCCATCTTTCTTCTTGCCTCTTCAATTGTTCTCCCAGGAATCATTTTTCTTGGATGGCTTGGAGTATTCCCGAAAGCCATTCGGGTAAAATCAATTTTTATTTCTTAATCAACACTAGCGACTTTATCCTATATTAAAGTTTTCAGCGCAGACTTCGCGATTGAAATTTGAAGTTTTATTAATCAACGGGTAACTTCTACTGAAGGAAAAAGTTCTAATACACTTTATTTGACTAAAGTTTAATAAATATTATGCGATACAACGAAACACATAAGGGTAAATTAGCATAGAAAAGTTCTAGGGAAAAAAAGGAAAACGGCAGGAGAAAAGCTGATGTGAAATTTGAATTTAAAAAAATAACAATTAAAAGAACTGGAAGAAAGAAAGCAGCGGGTGGAGTGAAAAGTGAAAGGGGAAAGGCAGCATAAAAACAAAAAGTGGAGAAACATAGAAAACAAAAAAGTAAAAAGGCAACAAGTGGTGGATGAAATAAAGCTGTAGGTTTGAAACAAAATTCGGAATTGAATATTGTGGAGAGAAAGCGAAAGTATATTTTTATATTTTTTATGGGGTACTCCGTGGTGATAAAATCATTTCTCACGTGTTTTTATTAAATATTTACAAAAGTAAAAATCCTCCAATTTAATGCTTTTGCAGACTCGAAAACTTACGAGTCTGTCAGTAGAAAAATGGAAAATTCGTAACTTTTTCGACGTTCGTGATTAGGATATAAAACGAAATGAATTCACCATGAACATCCACCATAAGAATTCTTAGATTTGGGGAATTTCAGTCTGCCGCGCTTATCAGTATCACAGTGGGAAGCTGTTCCGAATACTGATTTCTCGGTTTCATTTTGCGACTAACTTGACAAACCATTTTTCAGATGGCACTTTCTGTGCTGAGAAGGGCAATTTTAAATAAAGTGAAAAGGAATAAGAACCCATGTGCACCACGCGGCGAGATTCAACTTTTCGGAAAAAAATGTTTTGTTCCAGAATTTCTTGGAAATACTGGGAGTATACTAATCAATGAAATTAAGTGTTCTATGGGCCCATCGCACTATTTTAAAGAATTTGGTACAAGAATCGAGCCAAGTAAATTCTAAGACTGCGACCCTAACAAGAAAAAGGTAACCTTGCCGAATATCAACGTGGGATGCCGAAGTACAGTATGTTTGCTGTGGGGGGGGGGGGGAGGGGGGTTTTCAGCGCGAAGCTTTGAATAATGCATTAAAAACCAATAAACGCTATGAAGAGACCAAAAGAGAAAAGAGATTCACACACGACGCAGCCGTTTATTATTCAAATTCATCAGAGAAGCCGTCGTCGTCTAAGTCGTCGTCAATGTGTCCGCCATTTTTGACATGATTCAATAGCTTTGTATTCACTTCGAAGATGATGCCTTTGTATCGTTCCGGAGAGCACTTCCCACAAAAACCTCCACAATGCCCAATTACCTTGGCATTATTCTGAAACAAATATTGTAGGATAACTCAAGCGGGTCTAAGACATCGGCAGCTCCTTTCTGGCACGTCTCATTACATAAATTTTACATCAATCAGTGTATTCCTTAATCGGAAGATTAAATTTCTGGATGGCCGATCGGAATTCCGCTCAACAGCGGTGAGTTCCGAGATGATCATGCAAAAAACGCCGAGGAAACAGGAATGGCTTTCCGGTTTTCTGGCAGCGAGCAAAAAAGGCAAAATGTTTTTTGAAGCAAAAAGTTGGCGCTAAAAATTTTAAGACAATGTTGTCGATTTAATACGTATTTATTGAAAATTACAGCCATATGCACCGATAAATTGTAAAAAGACGAGAACGAAATACGAAGTGAAATGTAGCCTTTTTCAAAAAATTTTCAAACTATTTTTTGGTGGAAAGCCTTTTTTGTGATTTTTCCCGTGGATATTGTTGGCCCACGAAATTTTAAAATTTCAACAAAGAAAGGCAAACAATTTTTAGGAGGAAATTATTTCCGTAGATGCGTCTTGCCTTCTGACTTTTACCAAAACAAAAAAAATGGAATTTAAGTTGTTTTAAAGTCTGTATAGTTTTAGCACACTTTTGAAAATGACTATTTGTATTATCAGACATCAACGACTACGCATGTTTATTTCAAAAATATTTAAAAATCTTTTTCTTAAATAATTTTTTTTTTCAAAAAATGCTTACGTGGAAACGATTAATTCGAGAGTGTGAGCGATATCCTTGATCCTCCCAGTTCAAATCGTCGACTAACTTCAAGCCAGCAGATTTTAAATCGATTGAAAAAATTCCCTGTGGGCACTCTTTCATACTGTAGCAATCGCCGGCTGTGCCATATGGTACGTGAACACCGTATTCCCGTCTTGCAAAAGTGTAATCAGCTACTGAAATTATAAGTTGCATGGAGGCGCACCTTTAAAAAAGGAATTAAAACTTACAATGGAATTTTCTGTTCAATAAATCAATGCGAACTTTATGAAATCTGGTTAATCCTGCACTCGCCTCACCATCCTCCGAGCAATGACAGGAATCATTGCGATCTCCGTTGTGAGGACACGTGTGCGGGTAGATCAGTCTGCAAATCGGGAGACTTAGATCGACTTTCTTTTTTTGAAAAAGCGTACTTTTTTCCATAAACCTCTGCAAAATTAGTCCTTGGATTCACATTCAAGTAGGCTTTTGGAATTGTGGAATTCATTTGATGACAATAAATCTCAATGGTGAAACCATCGAGAAGGACTGTGTAGTTTCCATCAGTTGCCTTTCCATTTAACGCTTTCAGTTCTTGACACGTGGATGGAAGACCTAAAGTGACATTTCGACAATATCTGATATTTCTGATTTCCTTACAGTTTCTCTCGAAGCAGTATTGAGTTCGACGTGGCTTTTTGGTGGTACACTTGGCTCGTTCAACTCGACGACCCTCATTGGTCACACATTTCACACGGCGACGTCGGACACCTTGACCGCAGGTTTTGGAGCATTCCCCCCAAGGGCCAAAGCTCCATTTGAACTCGGAATTACACGGATTCAGCTCACATTTTTGAATTTCAGTCGGTTTTGGAAACAGTTCACATTTCTCCTTGGGCACTGCTGGTTCGTCTTCAAGCATGAATATTATGGGAATCGTTGTGTTGAAATTCAATTTTCGTCGACATCTAACTTCTCGTGTCTGAGATCCTTCTCCGCAAGACTTTGAACACTGAAAATGAAACTCACTTGCGTGGAAGCTCGATCAATTAACAACAAACCGTTTGCCAATCTCCTGGCGCCCACTCATAAGGGCAATGAGAAGTGTCGCACTCTCTGACAGAAATTGGAGCTCGAGCCATGGCGCACATTCTTGGAGCCGCCCGTTTTGCAGAAGTGCTGACACAATACACCCGACGAGTTTGCTTTTGTCCCCGGGCGCACTCATCCTTGCACTGTAATTTGATCAATGGGATGTATAGGATCGTCTGGAGTGAGGCTTCAACGAAAGACGAAATATGAGTGCCTCTTCGTCTTTGTCTTCGTCATTGAATTCGTCTGACTTGCGTAAGTCTTGCGTTTATTGCGTAAGACGAATGCAAGACGAACTAAAAGAATGACGAGAGTAAAGACGACTTTTTTCGTCTTCGTCTTTCGTGGAAGCCTTAGTCTGGAGAGACCAACTAAAGAACAAAGACACAAAAATACGATAGTTTCAGACAAATCAATTCGCCTGATCTGTTCCAGTCTTTGACTGTTTCAGTGAGAACTTTTTTCTGCTCATTTTGTTATTAAAAATTGGAAACACTGGAAATGGAACTTCAAATTGGTACTCAAGATAAGCAGAGGAAACTTGAGACAAACCTAGGCCATTCTTGCCACTCGATAAAATGATGTTTTCTCAAATAATTCAGCTGATTACCTTGCTCCAAGGAGTGATTGCCCACTTATAAGCGGGACAGGCGACTGGGAAACAATTGGCGGTAGAGTGAAACTTGGCTAAATGACTACATTCGGAATCGGCAACCAAATTTTTGCGACCACGGTAACACTGGACTTCGCGTCGACGGATTCCTCGTCCACATGTGACGGAACACTGAAAAGGGAAGAATTTAAAATGAGCCGGACTAACTTGGATTCTGTGTCAAAATGCACAGATTCTCCTTTTCACTTAGCGGCTTCTTATCCGCTGATTCTCATTAAAAATATCGATTTTTCAAACTGCAACTCACCAAACTCCATGTTGTGGTTTTCCATCTGGGACAATGCATTGTTCGGCAGCGAATCTCTTCGACTGGCTTCTTCTTCTGATCACATAAAACACTGGCAACTGTCACATTGAGTAGCTGATTGACACATTCAGCGATCCTTCTTTTCATTCCACGACCGCATTTTGTGGAGCACTAAAATTTGTCTAATACATTTGAGCAACCTTATTTGCTTTACTATAGCCCTCTGAAATGCACACTAATCTTGCCTATTCTGTATGTCTGACACTACACGGTATGGAGATGCCTAACACGTATTCTGAAAGCGCTGAAGCGCTGTCGTCCAAATTTCTGACAATGAGGCTCAGATATTTTCATTGAGAATGCGGACCTCGCTATTCAGCTTGTTCTTCATGAATCTAGTTTTTCTTCACACCCGTTTTCGGGGAACCTATTCAAAGGGACCTATTCATAGCTACAGCATAACACAAAAGGGTTTGAACTGTGTCCACAACTTAAATGATTTTAAAATGGCGAATCTAATAGATCGAAAAGGTTTTGAAAGCCCAAATAATCATAATCTGAAAAAGAAAAAAAAAGTAAATTTGTAAAGTGCTCAGCAAAACCCCGCAAGTTTAGTACAAATCTACCACTTGTGGAGTTTCGCTATGCAAATGTTTTTGATTTTTTTCAAAAAATGACATCGGATATCGGTTATCGGAATCGTCGAATTTGTTATATTTCCAAAATTTTATTCAATTTTATATTATGATAAAAAGTGCTTTCAAAACCATCTGCTTCCTTTAAAAGGTCAAATTCTGGCAGTACTTTGGAAGAGCCTTTCCAATAGGAAAAGAGCTACCAATCCTAAGAGGAAAACAGTGATTATGATTCGCTCATTAGTGAAAGCTGACAAGAACTATCTCCCTTTAATCCTCAAGGTCACAGTTATTCAGGGTGCGGAATAAATAATAGGATGGGTTTCAAACATCATAATTTTTGCAAAAAAAAATGTGGAATTGATATGAAACTTTGGCAAAAGTTTACTCAAAAAATATAAAAAATTAACAATTTTCGAATGTTCCTCCTTCCGACTTCATCACAGCTCTCTCAATCTCTTCGATTAGGAGTCGACCACAAGTAGTTGACGTCTAGATCGTCCCAGGCCTTCAGAAGCGCAATATTTAGGGCTCCCAAACCGTAGTATTTTTTCGTTGAAACTTCTGAGTCAAGTATCCCTAAGCAGCATTGTCCATTATGACGATGAAGACAGCCTGCATTCTGCAGAAGTGATGAACTCGGAGAAATTGCCCTTCGCACCACAGTTGTCTTGCTTTGGCGCTGGAGCTGAGCCCTGTTGGAATGTGGAATCTCCAAAAATTTACACCAAAGTGATTTCTAGCCCAGGGAAGCACACCAGCCTCCAAAATGCGTGTGACGATTCTTCCTTTCCACTCATATTCATCTCAGTAGCCATATTTGAAATGCAGCCACCATTGACTGAAATTCGGAAAAAAATAAGGAATAACTTGAAAAACATAAACAAATTGGGGTAATAAAAATAAATAAAAATCATTGTGTGCGCCGGACGCGGTGTTCCGGTGCCGGACCTGCCGCAAAATCGCGTCCTATTATTTATTCCGCACCCTGTCAGGATGCTCGGCTAAGCAAGCTCACCGGAATAAAGTGGTTGTTATTCCGCCATTTCTAGATATTATTCGAGATTTCAGCATTGAATTGGGACGCCACGGTGAAATATTTTGTTACTTTTTCAATCGCGCTCCATTGACACGAAAACTCTGCGTCTCTCAGCGAGAGAGTATTGGTCCCCTCGGACAAGAGGGAAGCATTAAAATTTTGAAATGAATTTCGTTTCTTTTGTGATTTGAAAAGCGATTTTCACCGATTTTCGTCGTTCCTTTTCTCAAATATAAATAAATAATACATTTTTTCATGATTTCCTTTGATTTCAGATTTTGATCTCTTGTCCGAGAGGACCAATACTCTCTCGCTGAGAAACGCAGAGTTTTTGTGTCAATGGAGCGCGATTGAAAAAGTAACAAAATATTTCACCGTGGGACGCTCTTAAATATATAGATTGGCTACCCATACCCTTATACTAAGACATTTCTAGCATTTTCAGTGAAGCTATTAGAACAGATCGTAGGCACATATAGTAACTGAATGACTGTGACCGTATCCATTAATAAAACGTTGTGCAAAAAGCCTCACCTATATGAAAGCCAACTTGGAGAGCATTCACCACAATGAGAGAGCATGCACACGTAGGCAAAAGCGAGAACAACAATGAGATAACAGCCACATAGACAATAGACACATTTATTGATTTGATTTTCAGATGATTTGTTGTTGTGTGGTAGAAAGGTAAAGATCATAAGAAAATAGAGAGAGAGAGAGAAAGAGAGAGAGAGAGAGAAAACAACTGAAATCTGGCATTCTTTTGAGAAAGAAAACATAGGGATGGAGAGAGTTTTGTGTTTTTGACTTCTTTGAAGCAGCAGTGAAATTTGAAAATTGGAAACATATAAAACCCGTGTTTAATCAAAACGAACGACATTTAAAAAGTGAAGAGCACATGCAGAAGACATGGACAAAACAAAGAAAAACGACAACATATTGAAAGAAAAATAACCTAAGCCCTATTCACTTGATAAGTGTAATAGTTATTACGATAGTAAGTTTTCGGCCTATTCCTCCTTGTCTTCTTACGACGACGTGGAGGTGGAGGCAGAAGCGAAGTGGAAGAATGAGAGTTGTTGTTGTTGTTGTTATTATTATTATTATTATTATTATTACTGTCATCATTCAAGTAAACTCTGTTGTTACGTACCGCGCTCCATGCTGACGTTTGCCAGGAGACAACGGGTGGAAGGATAGGAAGCGAAGAAGCGGAAGCGGAAGACGTCGAATTCGAATTCGAATAGGATGAAGAAGGTGTGAGTGATGATGATGGTGATTGTTTGGTGTCATAATGATATTTGCATGGCGGCATTTCGCAGTCTCTCTGCTCACGAGGCTTCTGCTCCGGGCACTCCATATCATCTTGTTTTCTACCGGAGAGAACGTCTTCGCACCAGATTCTGCGACGCTGCACTCCACCGCCACATGTTACAGAGCACTAGAAATGCCGATTATGATTGAGCCGAAAGGCAACAACTCACGTGAGTCCATGGAGAGATCTGCCAAGAGTTGTTGGTAAGTGGTGGGCATAACTCTTCATTGCACTTATCGAACATTTTTGGTTTACGATTCTCATCGCAAGATGCAGAAGAGCATGAAACACTGCGACGACGCCAACCACCACTACAGGACGCAGAGCACTAAACACAATAAAATAACAGCGTTTATCAGAAGCTGGAAACAAACTTTTGACCAATCTCCCATGATCCAGAATCCAAGATGCTCTTCTCCTTTTGAACACGGCTCCAGTCGGCAGTTCCTTGCACTTGCTGGCCTCTTTTGCACATCACAATCAGTGTCCTTGAGGATTGTTTGACCACCATCTTCTGAGCTGACACAAGTGACATTTCTACTCTGTTGTACATGAGTTCCACAAGTAGCCGGACACTCCTCCCATTCCGCTGTTTTCCAATAGGAGCATTCTCGAAGACGACAACTTCTTGTCGAGGCCTCCCTTTCCAGATGTTTACAGTACTCATCAGGAAGATCACGAACGTGATCTCTGCATTTAAGAAGGCGTCGTTGAGTTCCGCCACCACATGTTGCTGAGCAAGCTGTCCAAGGGCCAGTAGCCCATCGGATGGGAGGAACGTCTGCTTGAAGTTTATGGAGAACCCTTAGTCCCTCGCAAGCATCTTTTTCACAAGATTTACGTTCACGCGGGCGGATGTTCTGGAAGATGAAATAATGAGGCGATACAACAATCACTGCACTTACACGGTCACAGAAGTATTCGTCGACGACGGCTCCTTCAGATCCACGAATACAGGAAACACTTCGTGTTTGGAAACCTGATCCACAAGTAACAGAACATGGTGACCAGTGGCTAGGCTTCCAAGTAGTGCAAGGGAGCAGATGACACGCTTGACGAGTTTCTGGCATTTTAGTATCTCCACAGAAGGAAAAATCGACGGATTGTTCACGATAAAAGCATTCGATGGTTCGTTCACGTTGGCCAACACCGCATGACACAGAACACTGAAAATGCAGAATTAATAATGCGAGAAACTACGACGAAAATTTACAGCATTCCAGTCGCTAGTCCTCCAAAATGGACAGCTCCCAAGATTACAAGTCTGATGAGACGCCGGTCGATCAGAAACATCTCCACAAAGGGACATATCGACATCTGTTCCGTTGCCAGCCACGCATGAAACTCTTCTCGAAGACCAACCATCTTCACAAGAAACACTGCATTGTGACCATTCTCCAAGTTTATATTTTGGGCAGGCCTCACGATGACAAGGCTTTGTGATTATCTTCTCCATTTTCTGACATCGGTGATCTGGCAATGCCGCTCCATGGCGATCAGTACAGTTTGCACTTCGATATTGAACACCGTCGCCACACTTTGCTGAACATTCGGACCAAACTCCAAACTGCCACCAAGTACACGCGTGCTCGTTACATTGTTCTTGGGTGTGTGCTGGTCCACATCTTGAGGAATGCGTCTCTCGATCAGCAGCATCCAAACATTGTGCATGACGCATTCTGACTCCGCCGTCACAACTCCTTGAGCATTCTGACCAATGCCCATAGACCCATCTGGGACACGGAATTCTATTGCACTCCCGTTCGGTGGCTTCCTTTTGTTCTCTTCCACAGAGCAACTCATCTACTCTTCGATTGGAGTCATCGACGCAATACGATTTCCTGTGCATTTTTCCGTGAGAGCCACAAGTTTCGGAGCACGACGTCCAATCCCCGTAGCTCCATCTTCGGCCAGAACAGTCAATGTAACAGCTTGCAATTTCATTGGGCTTTGCATTACGATCACAAAGGTGTTCAGATGCTGGAGTCTGACGATCTCCTTCCATTTTAACGCATGATACACGTTGGCGTTTCTGCCGACGCCGCATTTTGCGCTACAACTCGACTCATCTTCGGTAACCCATCTGAAACAGGAAAACATGGTTTCTGATTCATTGAGCAACTCTGTAAATCAAACCTGGTGGAGCAGTCAATATTGCACATTCGTGTAGGTTGCTTCGGCTTGATCACACTTTGGCAGTTTCTATCATGGCTTTGCCTATGTGTTAACATATCCAGACACATCAGCTTCTGAGTCTGCTGTCCTCGACAAGCTCTATCACATTCTGTCCAAGTATCAGCAAGTCTCCACAAGTGCAGTGAGCTTGTTAACGGTCGAACAACGGCGTTCGGCACAGCAGCAGTCATGTATTCATAGGAGATGTCGGGTGGATGGCTTCCCACGGATAGGACATGAACATAGATATCACTACGAATCGGGCCAGTTCCGTTGATTCTTTCGACTACTGCATCAGAACCAGAATACTCAAGAACGGTGTCCTGGAGAGGAATTTGTTGGCGAGCCAAAGATACTTGAAAATGGCCGTTGAGAAGAAATTCACCGTTGGCGGCGCGAAGAGCTGAAAAATCCATTGTTTTTCAGGGTATTATGAATGGTTTTGTTTTAGAAAACGTACAGAGATAGTTGTCATCTTCCTTCATATTATTGTATCCTTTTTGCCTGATATCAATATTTGCTGAACCAGCAGGAATCTTCATAACTTCGTTATACCCGAAGGTGCCTTGCTCGTTGAATGTTCCCTTGACTACCTTGCATGAAGAGTCGTCTCCGCCACAAACCCCACACTTATCCCTGCGAAGAGTTGAATGCAGTTGATGGTCGCATCCTGAAACTACCGATATTGCCACTTCAGAGAGGCATTCGTTTCCTTACCAGCTGGCATGCACGCCCCGGCCACGCAGATATCATCGCCATTGCGATCGCACGATGTGCCGTCCACAACTTTATCCTTTAGTAGATAGAAGGCTGCTGATCCGCTCAGCCGGCAATACAGTTTGCATCGCTCATTTGGTGCCACGTTGGCATATTTCGGCATCCACTGAGTGTTGCTCGATGCAACGCCTTGGATTCCAATGTCTTTGTTGTTGAATTCGGAGCATTGGAGTTCACGGAATGGCTGGGTGTCCCATGGGCATTCTTGAGTGTTACACGATCGATAACGTTCTCGTTGACCAACACAATATTTTCCGCCGTTTCGAGGTCTGAAATGTTCCCTTGTAACTTGTGATACAGACTATATAAAGGAAAGCTTGGCATAGAAGCTGGCACTAGTCAAGCTGGGTGCTCCTGCAATAATTATTTTGTGTCATAAGCTTGAAAGCTGAACAATCTAATAAGCAAAATCTGAAATTGGCCTGAAAACCCGAAAAGCGGTAACGGACAAACACGGAGGTGTTCAGATGGTACTCCCCACCTTGGTAAAACATTTGGATTTTCAGTTTCGATTTTGTTTTCGTTTAGTCTGAATTTCAAATTATGTTAATTCTCATTTCTATTTTCCTATAAAGCTATGTTTGCTGATTTCAGAATTACTTTGGATTGTCGCAATCTCGCAATGCTTTTTGAACTCCACCACCACATGTACGACTACATTCGCCCCATGAGCGCCAGTCGCCCCATTGCCCATCAACTTTGGTAAGGGATTCAGGAGCGAGACGAACACAGGCTCCATGATGGCAGAACTGAAATTAACATAGTTTCCAAAGTGTTTCTTTACAGAAATAAAGAGCTTGTGACATACCATACTCCTCGATTCGTCGCACGGTGTTCCGTCGGCCCATGGCATATGCTGAGTTCGACAGCCCATCTGGCTTCCGTAGAATGTTGCACACCAAAGACGGCGGCATGTCGGCTGAAACAAAATAATAATTTTCCTGAAACTGTCGTAATTTGAGTAGAAAAACACAAACCATATAGGGGCACAACTCAGAAGCGGGCCCGAAAACAAATTTGCATTGTTGATGAGCATCATACTTCTTTCCAGGCTCATCACGCACGAACACGTCTTCGTAGTAGCGACGTTCGACCGGCTGATCGAATAGACATTGCGTTTGTCCTCGATTGTTCCTGAACAACTTTTTTAAACGTAAATAGTGTATGGTGAGAAGCAAGAGAATTCTCACTCGAGGAATCGTTCGAGCATTCCAGCTGAGCACGGCGACCAGCTCCATGGATGGGTGTTGTACTCCAATGTGGGTGCCATTATGTGGAAGTTGTTCTGTAAGCAGGTCTCCAGAATTGGAATGCATCATTTGACGAACCTTATTGACTTGCATGTAGGTAGAACACTTTCGTTCGTCATCATGAGGTATGGAGAACACGTGGCCCAGCTCGTGGGCAATCGTGAATGCGGCACTTAATCCATTGTCTTCGATAATAGCACAACTTTTCTGCATATCACACATTGTCCCAAGCTCCGCAAGGCCCAGTGTGTCGCATTTGCCCTGTGATCTACAAATATCTTTTCGTGTTAAAAGGATGGCCACGTCATGATGCTGAACACTGGAATCATCTGGATCATTGTAGTACTGTTGCCATCTGCAGAAGTCCTGAAGTGTCTGTTGGGCATTCTGAGTTATCCGGGGTCCCGCGTTTTCGGTCTTCAAAACGATCAGCTTAACAACAACAACGTTGATGGAAGCTCGCAGTGATTGGTGACGATAGATCGAGGCAACTGTGGAAAAAAGCGTGAGCACGTAGTCTTCCAGCGATCGACCATGATACTCGTACATTTTTGTGTCAGCGACCACAAGTACTTCAACATAGTGATCCCAGGAGTTTGCAGCTCTTCGCGAACGGGCCTTTCGTTCTGGAGACGAATTTAATTCAGCCCTTTTCAATCATAATCCTTTATGTTTTACACTTTGCTTTCTACACATTCTGGACACCTCTTCCCCCCGGTCATTCCATTACCATTTGAACACTCCATTATCCCTCTTCGATTTTAACTCGTTAACTACCATTAGCTATAGAACCCTCGGAAGAATCATATAGTTTGTGTGTCTAAGGGTGTTTTAATGGGTTATTACACATCACTTGATGGAAGCAAGAGCTGCTCCGTGAGATCTCTCGGCGCCCCGAAAATGTGCAAGTTTTAATTGATATGAGGTGCTAGTTTCGGTTTCTAAGTACATGCGGCTCTTTGCAGATTCTTCTTTTTCAGGTGTTCGTCAAAAATGCGTCCGCATACTCTCAATGCTGTTTCTAAACTGATTGTTTCATAGTGTTTGTCCTCTTTTACCCGGACGCAAGCAACACAAAACCGCTTGCGCGAGGAGGACGTACACAAAATATACGTTCTGCGCAGCCGTTTCTTTTCCTCTCATTTTCAACGTGCTGTTTTCTGCTTTATAAATCAGTGCTCCTTCTTCACTCCCACCGCTAAATCATCATCACTGCGTTTTTTGTGTCCTCTCTGACCTATACACGTCGACGACGGGTGAAGCTCTCGAACAGACACTCCAGCGCCAGTCGAGATAAAGAATTCGCACGGCGAGATGCGCAGTTGCGGACATGCAGCGTTCCAGCTCAGGAAATGAACATCTCAAAGGAGCATACACAGACCAGAGAGGCCTTACCAATAACGTCCTCCCATTGATTTTGCCAAGTAACGACCGTCGATTGCGTCTCGTCAGCGCTCGTCGAGTTGAGATGATCGAACGCTTTGAAATGCATTGGGTCAAACTTCCGGACAAGGTGCTGTCTGTGACGATCTGCTCCGTCATCCTCTGAAATTTGCAGCCAGTTATTGGCTACAATGTTTCCAGCTCCATGCTAATCTATCCTTGTGATTAGCAAGTTATAGTAATTTCAGATCTCCTTCGCTAGGCACATATCTTGAGGGATAGCCCTAAGGATTGCCCTTGATCTTCCTTATTCCCCTTTTTCTATACAAAATAGGAACCAAAATGTAACTTCAGTGTAGCATAGGGAACAGATAAAACGCGATTAGGGAAATTTGAAAAACCAGGAACTGACCTGATGCATTCTCGATGATGATCGGCTCAACCGTATGGATCCCGCTGGGCAGCGCAAGCATTCCGTACTGAAATAGCGACGCCTCAACACTAGACAACAACAACAACAACAGTGATCACTTACCAATCCATCATCTGAATCGCATAGATTGACGATGCTGTGCTGCTGAACTCCTTTGACATGTGCACGATAGATACAGTCGGGATCTGTTCGAGACATCCCGCCTCTAACCTCCTTCTCCGAATCCAAATAGAGAACCATCGGCGAGTATTTTGAGTTTGCGAAATGGGGAATACTTCTGAAGAAACGCTTGTTTTTTTTTCATTTTCGCGGCTCGTAAAATGCAAAAAAAAATAGTTTTCTTAATAACATGAAATGAGGTATTCAGTTTGGGCGGAGTTCCATTTTCAGAGTTAAAAAAAAGTTGGTGTTCTGCCATTTAACAGAAATAACTGTTTTCGTGTTGATGTGTTGATATTCTGCTGAAAATACCGTATATGATTGAGCTCAAAAATATAAAAATTCTGAATATTAGCGAACAAAAACAAAATCAGAAGGCGGGATGCCAACAGAAGTTTCGGAAGTTGATGCTCATTGTTACCATGGATCGTGGCGGATAAGGTGCAAATTCTCATGATCAAGCTCTCAAGTTTTGTTACAAGTGCCTCATTTTTAGAGTTATGAATGATAAGAATATTTTTCAAAACTGTAAGGCTTCCACGAAAGACGAAAAATGACCGTCTCTTCTCGTCTTCGTCTTTGTCTTGGATTTGTCTGACGCATAGACACTGATAGACAATGTGTTGGTACAAATTCACAACTTTTTTATTGCGCAAGACGAACGAAGACGAGGAGACGAACAACGGGATGAAAGATGACTTTTTGTCTTTGTCTTTCGTGGAAGCCTGGTTGTTTAGGAAGCAAATAGACAACTATAATGTTTTAGGCTGACTTAATTTCAAGTTCTCAGTGTTCATCACATTCCAAATATTCGAAAGATCAGAGTAGAAGAAAACATTTTTTGGAACACCGAGCAATATCCGAATGCCCTTTATCCGCCCCGATTTGGGAAATGGATTCAGTCGGTTGAGATCCAATCTCCGGATGCTGGCTTTCCACTTTTTTGATTTGGTTATTCTCACATTTTCAGTATTTCTATATTTTCAAGATCACACAGTGTAAACATTTGTAAACCTCAGTCGACTATTAAAATCGCTTTTCTCAACCGGCTAGCATCAACAGGAACAAAGTTATGACTCTTAAACGCCAGGATGTGAGAATGATTTGATGGCACACAACTAAATAAAAACTGAAAAGAAGCACATAGTACTTTGGGTGGCTCTTAGATATTCGAGGTAGCGTGAATCACCAAATTTCAGTCAACTTTGGCTCTTAAACTCTGGTTATAAAAAATCAATGTGAGCAGCACTCTTACTTGTTATGCGAGTCCGGAATTTGATTCCATCTGTGCAAATGAACGATGTAGACGGCGTCGTCGGACCGCAGCCGCAGATGGCAAGCGTGGCCGCAATCTCTGGCGACACCTCGCAATCGTCGTCGATCCAGAGACCGGACGTCACGTCTCCCACGACGACGTCCAAGCGAATCTCTTCTGACGATGTGATGAGAGTCAATGATGTGGACACCGGCGTCGTGATGCCATCGTGTGTGATGCACTGACACGCCTAAACAAGTTTGCATGTTTCATAAATGTCAGCATTTGAAGTGCGATACCCGAGTACTTGGCCCTGGAGAACAGCACATTTGGAGAAAAGTGTCTGGTCGTGACACTCCCTTCTTCTGAAAACCAAACGCTTCTGGATTAGTATAAATCGTTGAGCACTCACCTTGTAACCCATAAATGAGGCAGATAACGAGGAGTAGGAGAGCGGCGACGATGGGCTGCAGCAGATGGAATGAGCCGCCGGTGAAGCGCATACCAGCAGCTCCGTGATGATGACTATGATTGAAGTGAGAAAAGCAAACGTGGAAGAAATGGGGAAGAAGCGGGAACTCCGATGAAGTGCGTCCGGTTCTCCGTAATCTTCCAATCACTACCTACTTGAGGTAGAGCTACGCCTTCTGATTGCGCTTCTTTGACTGCTACCGCTGCCGGTGTTCCGGTGATTCTCCGAGTAAGTATTGTCGTCAAGTCGAGTTAAAAATGTAGATTGTAGAATGGGCACTTGTAATGGGGAACAGAGCATCACAGACTGCAAATGTTAAGTCCTTATCATCTTAGATGACTACTACTATGCTTAAAAAAGGCCTTCATAGCCGTATCTATTCAGGAATTCTCATTGACCAGAGGTAGTACACGTACTACTAGCCATTGCCCATCAACAAACCTCATAAAATTCAGCTTTGAACGGACGCAATTTATATAAACACTTTGCTCTCTTTTGCTCTTTTTCTATAATTCTTCTAGTTCCGCCGCCACTCTCGTTCTTGACGAAATCTGTAATTCACTCATCCATTTTGATTTATAGCGATTCTCCATTGGCTTTTTCTAGAACACCAAGAGTTCTTCCGGGCATGAGTACTACTCATTCAATAGTCAGATAAGGACGTAATAAAACGAAAACAGGAGGAGGAGAACACGATTATCGTCATGATTCCAAGAGAGGAGTAGGAGGTTTAGAGAGAGAGAGAGAGAGGGAGAGAGAGAGAGAGAAAGCTGAAACAAAAAAAATAAATATAAAAAAGAGCCGCCTTCGCTGCAGATGGAACATGATGGGTCATGTTTGATTTACATTCAAAGGGATCCCGTGTGTGCTGCTGCTGCTGCTAGTAAACATTTGAAGCGAATTGGAACTTCCAGACTGATGGATGTTTGCAAGCAATTGATGATAGATGTAGATGGGAGAAGAAAGGTGCAAAAAATGATCTTCTGATGATCTCATTGAGGCATTGATAAGTAAGAGAAAAAGCATAAGATGCTCCACCACTCTGTGTGGCTTTTATATAGCAAAACTTGCAAAGTTCCAGATGTCTCAAGACCAAAATTGCGGGTTCCTCGAAAAAAAAGGCTGCTCCTCTCTACAGTTGAGATCTATTCAAGACGTGCAGCCGACAAGTTCATTGGCAAGGACGCAAAAAAGAAGCGAACGTACAACAAACGAGCAAACAAAAAAAAATCGACGATGCAGATCGAAACGGAAAAGATTGAAGACTCCAACTCTCGAACTTTGAAATTTCGAAAACGAAAACGTGAACAAAGAGCACATGGAAGAACTCATTTGTGGCACACGAAAACCCAAACTGGTCCCGCTGAGCCCCCAATCTCAACGCACAAAAATCAGAATGAGCGGAAATTAGGAGCAGATGTGGGAAAGTAGATGGTGCGAGAGAATTCGAGAAGAGAAGAGCCCGTGTTTTTTTAGCTCTGGTGAGCATCCTAAGTTTTGTTGTAAATTGAACGGTGCCCCGCTACAGATTAGAGCGCTGTTGCACTTTTAGAAATATTGAAGGAAAACAGTTGAATCAGAATCTTGTTAGCTGACTACACAAAAAAAAAGGAAGAAACAAATGGTCAAACAAGCAGGATAGAGTGATGTCGAAAAGTTTTGGATCGGAGCCAGGAAAGAAGAAAACAACAAAACACATTCATACCACCATGGGAATCATGCAATACACGTTGCCTCATGTTTTCAGCTTTATTCATATTCTGCTCTATCATTTTGGCATTCAGCCAAACATTCCTCTCATCCCAAAGAGTAGAAAAGGGGGGGGGGGAGAATGGGGGGGGGAGGAGTTTCGAGAAAGAAGGAGAAGAGAGTCAGTCAGGCAGACAAAACAGGTAAAAGGAAGTGAAATAAACTTAGGACTCGGAGAAAACCCCCCGACGATGATAAGAGATAGAAGATCTTTTGGAGAGTGTGCTCTTGCGGGAGAGCATATTCTTTGGAAAAAAAAGGGGACCTGGGGCAACTGACGCAATTGAAACATGGTCGAGTGATCGGCGGGACGACACAAAGTGAAGGAAGATCAGAAGGAGCACGAGAAACTGACGGTATCCTTGGAGCATCACCATGATTAAGAGAGAGAGAGAAAGATGGCAGAATTCAAGAAATCTAATTCGCCATTCATATTTTATTCATTAGAGTTCAAGGAAAAGGAAAATTAAGACTTTTTGAAGAAAAACTGATAGAATTGTGCTCAAAATATAGTGCTCAGTGGAATTTTCTGGAACCTGAAGGACTTTCAGACCCACGAAATTGAAAAAAATCGAAAAAATGGAAAATGGACGGCAAACAAAGAAAAAAGTGAGAAAAACACTTGAATCTTAATAGACTGCTGCTCTGTGAGTCTCTGAAAAGTATACATTGAGTTGAATGGATCTCTTGATTGTGAATCCAACGTTCTTCACCAGTAATACGGAACAAACGAACGAAGCAACTGCTGGAATGTAGAAACTAGTCGCTCATTTCCCTTTCATGCCATCATTACCGTACCTTTGACTCCAAAATTTCAATGAACCACAACTGTCAGAACAACTTAGTGTGACGTTTTCGCCAGCGGAAGTCGCAATTGACTAACAAGAGAACCTTTAAAAAGTTCGCGTAAAACCAATAATAACAACACACATTAAGTGGTATGAATGACACGGCAGAGTTTCCGGTTTTCTGAAGAAAACTCTGACAATTTCAGAGAATCGGACATCATCAGAACGCGTCAGGGAAGACTTGATGGTGATACGGTATGACTTTTATTTATTTATTCGTTCGCTCTTACCCCTGATGACTATAGTACCGGCCAAAAAGGTATGCGCAAACGGTTTTTTGAGAGTAACTTTGCTGAAATTTAAGGGATCGATTTGAAAAATTTACTGCACACGGTGACGACAGCAAAAATCGCCAGGAAGTCTTAAAATATCAGATCGATCCGGGAAGTTTCAGAAAAGTTATGATCGAAAAACTGTTTGCGCATACCTTTTTGGCCAGTACTGTATTATATTATGGTTCCCATTCGAAACACCGTGACTGTCTTTCTTGCTACAGGTGCATTTTCAGCTTTTTCAGACATATAAAATACCTGCTTCTGATTACATTGCCTAAAAATCACCATCCCGCAATGCTCTTCTAGCTTCTTGCCGGTGCTCATTCTACATACAGTACCGGCCAAAAAGGTAATATATCATGGTACTTTTTCAAATTACTCCAGTATGCATTAGTCCCACAAATCCAAAAGTTCGTAGCTGATACAGTGTTGCTTGGTGAAAAAACTGAGAAAAAATCAGATTGATTCGTTTTATATCGAATGAGATATTTTCGAAAAACCATAATATTATACCTTTATGGCCGGTACTGTATGTACAGTAGTAAGAGATCGGGACAAGAGGAAGTGGGGGGGGGGGGGGGGAGAGGAGTGTCAAATTGGAGAAGTCGAATCGAAACTAGGATGTCTGAAAAAAATGGAGACTTGAGATTTTGAAGATCAAGGAAAAAAAAAGACGAAGATAAATACAAGAAATAGAGACTAGAGATTGCTCAGGTTTGCGGTGGCGAAACCGCACACATTTTTGTCTATGTTATCTCAAAATTTTCCTCTCGCTGTTCTTTATTTACTGTCCAGAAGAATGAAGAGAAAGTGGAAAAGTGCGCGGGAAAATCGAGAGAGAAAGCTCAGATTTGCAAAACTTTTTCGGCCAATAATCCGGCGGCGAGTACTACGAGTAGCACACACTCGTTACGAAAAGAAAAAAGAACTGCGGAGTTGAGGAGAGAAAAAAACTTTGGTTCGACACTTTCTTTATCAGTGGCAATTGTTGGCTCAGATGCCTCAGAAATGGTACTATAATTGAGCTTAAGCAGCGCTTGACTTCGCTGAACTCGCTGAACAGATGGATGTACAGCAGCAGAACCAATAATGAGGTTAACTACCCTTCATGGTTATATATCTTTCCGCTGCTTTTTGTCCGGCGTACTGTCATTTTTATAACCATTTTGAAGGGCAAAGAGTACATAATAAAGCGTGTCTGATGATGACGATCACCAAGAGAAGTGACCTCCTTGATTCGCAAAAAAATGCGATTAAAAGACGACGACTTGACTTGGTTACAGCCGAAACAACCCAGAATAACGAATTCACGGCCTCGGGAATTGAAAGAATCGAAAATTGAAAGAATTGGTGAGATTAATTATCCGTAAGAGTGCGAATTGGTTACACTAAACCAGAAATGGCATCAGGAAAAACGACGATTGTGTGAATGGAAATTGGAGGAAAACGGAGAAAGAGAAGACAGTTTTCAAATAACCAAAGAAGCAACATGACGACACGAAATAACAGGATTCATCACCTTTTAGGGAAGCGATGTGCATTTTTTTGTGCTCCAAGCGAGAGAGTGGCGCATCGCAAGAGACTTAGACTAGACTAGGAACAGGAAACGGTGGTGGCGCACGGGTTCTTGATTTCTGTGCTTTTGCATGTGTTCCGATGGAATTTTAGCCACTTTTCGAGGGGCTTCTAAGAGTGTTCGAGCTATGACGGACTCTTAGAACTATGATTGAGCGAAGAAGGATGGGGGGGGGCGGGGGCGAGCAGCCTCTATTCAATATCAACTTGCTCTGCACGTGGCGCAACACTGTACAGTAATCCTTGACAGAGACAGAGACAGACGACACGCAAAACTGCTGTTAACTATTATCTCATTCTTCAACTGTGAAACAAATGAAGTGGAGAGTCTTTTTCTTTTTGTCTCTCTGTCATTTTAATTTCTAATAAAATGCATGGATCGGACAGTCCAAGTGAGCTGCTTAGCGTGGCGGGATGGCGGGGAGCACATGTAAAAACTGAGCAGCCAAGTCGCGATAAACACGAAACAAATTGAAAAAAAGAAAACTTTTATTTAGATTTTTTGAGAAATTCAAAAATTTATTGAAATTCGCAAAATTATTTCAAACATTTTGGAACTTTCCAAGTCGTGCTTGAAACTGACAATACTATGCTCTTTTGGCTCAAAAAAAAAGTCTTCGTAGTTTGAACTTGTATAGTATCCTTCCCATCTCATCTATTTAATTTTCGAATAATGTCAAAATAACGGAAGAAATCAAAGTGAAAAGAGAAGAGAAATGAAAAGAACAGGAAGGTCTCAGGGGGGAGGAAGCTCTCGATTTCCGTGCCCATTCCTTGTTCGGATGAGCTCACTGTGTGACAATTGGTTTGACGCGCACAGCTCGGCCGTTTTTTCAAGAGAGACACAACGACAGAATGAAAGTGAACACTCACTAGCAAGGGGGCAAATGAACGGAGAGCACGAAAAGGGTGGTGGTCAAAAAATGCGGATGTTTCCTGAAGATATGCTCACTATTTTGAGGCTCTTTTGACCAATAATGCAAGCCAAGCCGAGCCGACTCATAACTTTCCCCCAAAATGAAAAATACAATGGTTCGGAAACGTCGCAAATTGAAGAAAAGCTTTGTGAGCTCTGCGAAGTTATGCTTCGACGATGAGGGCTGCACAGTTAAGTGGAACAGTCCTGATCGAGATCTTCTGAGATTTGCAACCTAATTCTGGAAGATTTCATCGGAATTCTTTAAGCCTGAAACTGCTTCTTCTAAAATCTGAAGGCATCCTAATCTCAATTGTTTTGCACTGAAATTCGCACTATTCTAGTCGTAAAGCTATTGTAGCCGTTAGACGTTAAACTGTAGGGAATAGTTGTCAATTGCAAAAATACAGTTCTAGGTTTGGGCATTTCTCATGGAACCTTCCCGAGCATTTCATCGTCTTCGAGCAGATTTTCCTTACCTCAAAGTTGGCAATTTTCAATTGAAAAAAACAGTATTTCTTGTACCGTTACTGGTTCACACGTATCTAACAAGTCTGGTCCTTAGCTAAATTTTGAAAAAATGCAATCAATTTTCATCCGATTAATACGTTATGCGCACATTTCGGAAAAACCGTTTTGGAGCAGGGAGCATAGAGCAGGGCTGCTTCCTGACTGCTTCCAGAAATGATGGAAATGATCGTCGTGGCGTGGCTTCAAGAAAGACGAAGACAAAAAGTCGTCTTGCATTCGTATTACGCAATATAAAAGTCAAAACACTGCGTCAGACGAATTCAAGACGAAGAAAAAGACGAGGCGAAGACCAAGATAAGACGAGACGGCCGAAATTCCGCCCAAGTGGAAATTTATTTCAAATTTTTGAAAATTTTTATTCCTTATTCTCAATTTGTACGAAAATTAGAAAATATGCGATGAGATTCAAATGCTTTTTTTCTCCAAAATTCAGAAAATTCTAAGCTTTATGGGTGAAACCCCTTACCGAGCGCCCATAAACCCCTATTTGCTAAAGCGTCCATCCATACCGAAGCCATAAATGTTCAATTTATGAATTTCATTTCTGATTCTATCTCACTTATCTCACAGTTTTGAAAGGAATTGTTTACAGCGTGAAATTCCTGCGATCGGCGATCGGTTAATTGCCGGTGCCGCGCACTGTGGTCAGCATTTTTCCCGCACTGGTATGGAAAGCATACCAGCGCGATCTTCCAACATACATACGCATGTAGACACTGTTAATCCACCCAGAGAATGTTTGTCAAGTTGCCCGTGGAAAATGGCTTGCCGATTGCCGATTGCCGACAACGGCCAGCAAACTTTTGAGCTCGGTATCTTTCGTCAGCATTGCGTCGTGGGAAACGGCAACTTGCCGGTTCCCACGACAATTTGGCAATGTGGCGTTATTCCATTAAATTTCTAGAAGAAAACTGAAAATAAGCAACGAAAACCAGCATTTTAATGATTTTTTTCATTGGAAAAGCTCCAATTTTTGGAATAATAATGTTAAAAATTGTTTGAAAAAGATTGATTTATTCTGATTTTCAAGGGAGCTGAAATCTGCAAATAATAGCAGCGCAAAAAGTTGGGAACTGCAACAAAAATGGTCGATAGTTGACTACCTCCGTGCCATCGTCGAATCTTATCCCGAAGAGACTTCAGGCAGTCATCAAAGCGAAAGGAGGAAGATTTGAAAACTGTTAAAGTTATAATTTTTGATAATTTTTGTTGTTATCTAATAAACATTTTTGTTGATTTTCAGAAAAAAATCTTTAGATTTGAAGTTATTACGCCGTCTTGAATGCGGCGCTATATTTATTCCCCACCTTGTAGATTTCACTGAAAATTTGTTGGATCCAATTTCATGTTATGGTATGCTGAAATTTCAATATTTGGAGCTGAATAAAACCACTGAATGCTGACAGTTCCTTAATAACGATTACTGCATGAAAAGCCACATAAGTGCTGGTAGTTTTTCAGAAGAAAAACTGTAAAATGCTCAAATTATGGCTAATAACTGGCATCTTTAAATTTGCGCATTTGGCATTCGGGTGAATCCCCAAAATGAGGAGTTTCGGAATTGCAGTAACTGGAGTCCACAAAAAAATATCAAAAGAATTATTTGAGACGAACAGCAAAACAGCAAAGCGAATCATTGCTTCAATCAATGTATGTAATGTATCAAATTGAGAGATGTGCAGGCAATAATGGTACCTAATTAGCCACCATTTCGCATATTCCGAAGCGCACTTTTTATTTTGGTAATATCATCCGACGTTTCAGAATAACTAAACAATGTTTCCGCCTGTATTTCTCAAAAGAAGAGCTTGAAAATTTGAAGCGAACAACGAAAGGAAAGCAGCTGACGCGCTCTCGTAGACATTCCGAAAGCCCCAGATGTCGAAAATGGGCTGACTCGGAAACCCGGAGCAAAAAATGGTGCACCTGTTGAATGGAACGGAATGCTTCATGAAAAGGAAAAGGGCAATGTACTTATGAAAAGGCAAAGATGGGGTACTCTTAGCTAACTAAACAAGTAATGTCTCACAAAGCAGTTGATCTTCTATTGGAAGAATTCAAAAGCATTTGAGGAGTTTTCAGCTTTATCAAAATGATTAGAAAGAAAGAAAAAGAAGCTCTCGTCAACCTGACTAGACAAGTAAAATCGTAAAATCGTATAGATATCGGTTCGCGAAGGGCACCGCGGGGGCACGGCGTGCAACGCAACTACTGCTCAGGCTCTTGGCGAGAAGAAACATCTTTTCCGGGACCAGTGGCCAGTAGTGCTCCCGATCATTTTCTTTTCGTTTCTCCTCTGATTCGTCTCTGCGTATTCAGATCTCTCGCCACCAGAACCTATCCTTCTTCTTCTTTTCTTTCATTTTGATTCTTCAACATCAGAACAACATAGACATGTATCATCTTTTCTCTGTTTGTTCTTCTATCAATCTAGTCGATGGAGTCCACTCAGTCATTTTCCATTTTACTTCATTTATGCTATTTTATTGTTTCGACTAGTTTGATGGGAAACTCAAAACTCACGTTTATTCCGATTCCAATTCTTCTATTATAGTAGACTAATAACTTTGAATTGCGAGAATCTGGAAATCGAATTCGTTTGCTTATTGTTTTCATTGAAATTTAAGAAAAGAGACGGAGCAATATTGGAAATTTGATTATAACTCTTATAGCAGAATTGAGAGCAGAAATATGCAGATATAAGACCTTAAAAAATGGTATACGGAACGCGGAATACGGAATAGGGAATACGGAACACGGAGTACGGAACACGGAGAACGGAACACGGAATACGGAACACGGAATACGGAATACGGAACACGGAACACGAAGTAAGGAATACGGCGTACGGAATAGGGATCGCGGAACACGGAGTACGGAACACGGAACACGGAACACAGATCTCGGAGTTTAAAACACGGAATACGGAATACGGAACACGGAACACGGAGTACGGAATACGGAACACGGAACACAGATTTCGGAGTACAGAACACGGAGTACGGAATACGGAACACCGAACACAGATCTCGGAGTACAGAACACGGAATACGGAATACGGATCACGGAACACGGAACACGGAACACGGAACAGACCTCTCAACGTGAAAATTAGAATGTACTCTCGAAACGTATTCTGAGAAATTGGGAAATATCTGGAAAATCCAATAGATCCCTGTTCCTCAAATTCCCTATCATAGCTTTCTGAAAAGCTCGGAATTGGAAAGTGAAATACAATTCGTTGGGGACGAAATACTAAAAAATAAAAAGAAATTAGTTAATTTTAGGGAAAATTTGGATATTGAGAGAGGAATATAACCCATTTTTCAGACTGTGAACTATGGAACCTTTGCTCTGCAGCCGCCAAATCTTCGACAAACCTTTGCCAAACCTTCGCCTAACAACCCGCCTAAGTTTCCTCCTAATATCGCGACAACCTTTGCTCAAAAGCTTATAGGCAACTGACTATCCCTCAAAAGCTGGAAGCGTTTTGCTCGGGGCTCTTGCGTTACTCTTAGCATTTGTCCGAGAGTTTCCAACAAATGTCGACAAGACGTCAATTAGAATAAATGAATGAAAAAGAGCTAACAATATAGGAAAATGAAATAAAAGAACATTGAGAAATGAGGTGAAGATACGAAATGATGAGATGGAAAATGGCACTTTTCGAGCTTCGATGGTCAGTCATTTGGTCAGTTGTGTTGGACGACGAGCTGTGAAAATGATACATTGTGGCGGCTCTCGGAGAGCGGACAGAGAAGCCACATGGTCTGCCGATCGAAGGATTCTCTTTAATAAAAAACACAATGGCGGGGCACGTCTCTACTAGTTTTTATATCAGCTTCTATTATTTTTTTTTTCGGTCTTTGTTACGCACAACACTCGTGTAAACGTTATGAGCATTTGGCATTTGGAAAGCGCTTTAGGTGGCGAAGGACTGAAAGAATAAATCAGTGAACACGGTAGAAGAAGTGTGGAATTAAAGATATAAGGAGTGAAGGCTGGGACGTACTCTGAAAAAATCTGATTGTGAGCACTGAAACTCCACAAAAACCAATTAAAACCGCGAAACTAAACAAGTGTTACAATGTGCGATGACGGTGAAAAGTGAAAAACGGAAGCGGATATTACACATCTGAATACATTCGACGTTCCGAAACCACAACCACACACATTCGCTCATTTTTTTGAAAACTATGCGCTTCAAAATGAATAACTTTTGAGTTGAACAACTTTCTTTTTCGTTTTTGAATTCAGTATTTTCCCATAATATTATTTCAATGGAGCCAATGTGAAAGTAGTCCTAAAAACCTAGATAACGGGCATGTGAACATGAATTTTTCAAGCTGAATACATACTTCAAAGCTGTAAAATAAAATCACGTTGAGAAATGAAATGAACAAATGCAACCGGCGAAAACAATGGAAGACAAGGAGCAAGAGCAACAGGAGCAAGATAATACGATTCAGAAGCTTGATTACGATAAGATCGGAGAATAAATTTCCAAAGAAATGTCTGAAAATCTGAAAATTAAGAGAAAGGATTCAAGGAATTTATTCAGCTGAAGCTCCAGCAGGAAATACCAAAAGTTTGAGTAGGTGTGGCAAGAGAACCTTTAAGGAGCGACGTGCCGATAAAACAAACTTCCTGAGATGGAAGAATGACGTTATCAGAGCGAGAGAACTTTCCATTTGGAACACGAGAAATGAGGGGGACACCGGAAACAGAATTACGTAGCTGCTTCGTGATTCTTGGAGGGAAGGATCAATTGATAGTAACTTATTATTCATCTTAATATTCTATGATCTCCTCAGCAAGTCTAACAAGCCTAACTTTGACCTCAGCTGGCCTAGCGCTTCACACGTCTAGGCCACAAGTTTAAGAGAAAAGCATCACCAGTTTAGGACAATTCACGGAAAAAATTGGTGGGAGACTTGTGCAAATTTGCAGAAATTTCTATTTTCCTTGGTGAAGATAGCTTAGGCTTAGTCTTAGTCTTAGGCTTAGGCTTAGGCTTAAGCTTAGGCTTAGGCTTAGGCTTAGGCTTAGGCTTAGGCTTATCATTAGGCTTATGCTTACTTACCTAAAATGAAAAGTAAAAAGGCAATCGTCTACAGTAGACGAATGACGGGCTTCTCACCAGAGTAGGGCGAAATTGGATTTTGGGAACTCGGAATCCGGAATCCGGAAAACGGAACAAAATTTTTTTCACGGAATCTGGAATCTGGAATACGGAAAAAATTTGTCACGGAATCTAGAAACCGGAAAACGGAACAAAATTTTTTTCACGGAATCTGGAATCCGGAATACGGAATGAAAAAAACGGCGGAATCCGGAAAACGGAACGAAAAAAACGGCGGAATCCGGAATCCGGAATTCCGCCCTTCTCTGCTTCTCACCGAATCTATGAATGAGTTCAAAAAAGTATAATTTTCATAACAATTGAGAATAAAGTATTAAAACTCATAGTTTTGCGGAATTGGATTTTGGGAACTCGTAATCCGGAAAACCGAAAAAAAAATTTTTTCACGGAATCTGGAATCCGGAAAACGGAACGAAAAAAACGGCGGAATCCGGAATCCGGAATTCCGCCCTTCTCTGCTTCTCACCGAATCTATGATTCAGATGCCCCAAGGCAAGCACAAACTGCCAAAACGTTGGACATTCACTACACTAGTCGACGTATTTGCAGAGTGTGAGAGTTAACAATGGCTCAAAATGTTTGGAACTCTCTGAGTGAATGTTGAGAGTCACAAAAAAATAGTCAATAACCGCATCGAACACTGTTTGGCAATAACAACTTCGTCGAGCGGTCACTTCCGATTTCTCAGCTGCCATTTGAAATATAAATATTTTATTTAAAAGCCATTTTTGTTCGCTTGAAAAGCGCTGACTTCTCGAAAAGCTCATTTTCAGCTGCAATAAACGTGAGAAGGTCAACAACAACAACAACTGGCTAGTAAGAGACCCAAACAAACAAGGAAACGCACTATAACTATTATAATTACAAGTAATAAGAAGAAGTTATCGGAGAGGAAAAGGCAGCCTTATCTTTTATCTTTTATCGCAATCTCACTATTTTCATCGTTATGGCAGTGCAGAAGATGGCAAAATGTTCGCTATTCGCGCGTCGAAAACAACGAGAAACGTGTGTTCAAGACGGGAAGTTCAAAAAATGACTGAAAAATGGATCTAGCAGGATTTGAACTCTCTTTATTTTCTGCCGCACGCCCATAAAACAGTGAATCACTGGAACAGGTGCAAAATGTACGGAAATGGTCAATGTAGTCGCGGGGGGGGGGGGGTGGAAACAGCGAAATAAAAGAAAGGAACGGGTCGGTTAAAGAAATTTGCATATCTGCACGATGAAAAATTTTTTTTTCTGAAAAAATGCGACATTGCATTGCAGAAGTAGTGAGACTTCCTATTAGACTTGAGAGCTCTGAAGTGAGAATACTCGAGTGAACATATCAAAATGAGTAATTAAGGATGTCACATCAGCTGCTACATTAAGAAGCTGGAATACTGTATTGCCTCCTTTCGGAATTTAAGAATTTAAAGTGCAAGTAATAAAATGACGTCACGTGCTCACATGGATTGCTCATAAATCTTTTGAAAAACGTCTTGTAAAGATCTAAAAGAACTAAAAGTGGAAGTGGCGTGCCCTTGGCAGCTGGTCTTCCCGTTTTGTCGAGATGCGAACAATTCAGAACACCTGCTAGAGTGTCAAACAGAATTTATTCGATACTTCTCTTCCTCAGAAAACCGTAGTAAATAACTAGTTTTCATTGGGAAATGAATGAGTAATCAAGGGCAGTTGCGATTCTCACAAAAGCGGGTTCACTTGGAAATGCAATACACCAATGAGCTACGATAGGCTTGATTGCTCCTGATTCTTTGCGCGTTTAGGGAATGCAGTCTTCTGATCTGCAGATCTTCAACTCCGTGTCAAAAAACTAAAATATTCAAATCATACAGTAATGGCCATAAAGAATAAAGAATTGAAGTTTTTTTTTTCCTAACATTATTTTAAAAAGTTTCAAAAAATTGTTTACGATTTTCTCAAATTTTGGATTTTTCCCAAAATTATTTATATTTACAAGCTACAACTCACTGAATATGTTACTCAGGCCAATTTTAACACTGCCAAGAAAATTTAGACCGATCGGAGCAGTTTCAGCGAAGTTATCCCAAAAAAAATCCCGCGAACATTCTTTATGGCCAGTACTGTACATGGTGCGGCAAAAGTACTAATAGAGCTACGATTACCTTAAAAATGAAAGTTGCAACGAGAAAATTGAAAAACATAGTAATAAATATGTAATAATCAATAAAAAATAAAATTTATACGGTAGCGACTTGTGTTCATGCGCGAAAATCCACGCAAAGTTGCGTAACACTATTTATCATCCACCCTCTACTGTATCCAAACATTTCACGATTACCACTGAGTTCCTATTAGATTGCGACTGAAGTAAGTTATACAATGAAGTTCTAGTTATCCTTATTCCATGAACCCACTCCCCCCCCTTTCACTTTAAATACATAAATGGAAGTTCATCCAAGAACAAATAAAGTGGGAGAGTTTTGCTTTATGCGGGGGCTCTTATAGGTGCTCTTATACAGTACTGGCCATAAAGAATATCCGCGGCCTTTTTTTGGGATAACTATTATCGCCGAAAGAAAGTTCCGACATTTTTTCGAGCCCGCGAAAATCGGGATTTGAATTTAGAGGCTCCGCCCATTTCATCAGCGCATTTGCTATGCGCGATATATTTTTATCAGAAGAAACGAAAAAAAATAATAAATGACGCAAATTGATATATTTAAACATTCGAAGAAACGTGTAAAAAAATTCACGATTAATACAATTTCGTTCTTTTAATCCAGTTTAATTCTGAAAATTCAGAAGAAAAAATAAAGAGCCTCTAAATTCAAATCCCGATTTTCGCGGGCTCGAAAAAATGTCGGAACTTTTTTACGGCGATAATACCCTGAAAACAGATATTTTGTTATGAAAATTCTACTGTAGCTGCGGAACACCCTCACGGCAACTTGCAGAAAATAAAATTGCATCATTGCAAAAGTTTTTAATTTTTTTCAATTTTTTTCGTTTTTTCCATTTTTGAGTATTTTTAAAAACTGATTTATTTCCAGTTTTTGATTCAGAAGTCTTGTAAATCAGCGAATATGATTCTCTACTTTTTTCTAGAAATGGTTAGTCCTATTGAAAAAATATTAAATCTTTTAAAACCGTATTTTGGTTCGGTTATATATTTTGAAGTTTTTTTTTTCCTAACATTGTTTTTAAAAGTTTCAAAAAAGTGAATTTTTCACGATTTTCTCAAATTTTGGATTTTTTCCAAAACTATCTATATTTACAAGCTAAATATGTTACTCAGGCCAGTTTTAACACTGCCAAAAAAATTTAAATCGATCGGAGCAGTGCCAGCGAAGATATCCCAAAAAAAGCCCGCCGACATTCTTTATGGCCAGTACTGTATGATCCCAATATCCATATAAAGAGAAATACGGAACACCGTAGAGGTATTTCAGTATTCCGCGGAGCAAAAACAAGTGTGGTAGGTGATGAAAGAAGTCGGAAAAGTGTCACATTTGAAGAAATTCGAAATTGAAAAGAACGTGGTGAACATTGAAGTAGAAATGAAAAAATGGAAAGCCAACGGCGCCAAAAAGAAAGACAGTCGATGAATTAATGAGAGTTCGGAAGGTTGAAACAGCACAAAGACAAATGTGCGGTTGGACGGCAGGAAGAGGGCAAAAAGGCACAGGTCGCGAGCATGTTTTTTCCGGGTAATGAGCTCGGCTTTTTTTCAGTTGGAAACCGGCTTCTTGGCCTCTCAATTTTAAAGAAAAAAACTGCGGTTGCAGCTTTTGAAACATTAAAACAGCCACTTTGTAAGATGTGTAACTTTGAAATTTTGCAGACCGCTTTCAGTTTGAGAGCATTTTCAGAGAAATCTAAAGAGATAAGGTGATAATAAATGCATTAATAATAATAATAATAATAATAATACCATAACTGAGATCACTTTGGCTTTCATCAGATCTTGATCACAAATCCGTCAGAACGTCAGAATGTGTGACAAATCTACTGTAACGGCACAAAAATCAGTCTTCAGGAAGAGATAACTGATTTCGTGGAGACGCAGAAAGTGCGACAAAAGCGCGATGTACAATATGTGTATTATCAGGTACCATTAGCTTTTGATTAAAACTATGAAGATACAATTAAGAGACACAGAGACGGAACATACTTGAAAAAAAAAGAAAGAAACTGGGGAACGTACGGAAGGAAATGATTTTGTAATACAATAAGAGAGGCGACGTTCATCAGTTTTCTCTCAATAAGATAATGTGCTTCCAGCACGGCGACACGCTTCAAAACACCTCAAAAATGACATTTGTGACAGGTTTGTATACATTTTGTGCTAAAGCTGTGATATATTTGTGGCGTTTTTGAGCCATTCACTAGGATTTGAAGAATGAAGAAAAGGAATGCTCCGGATGAGTGATAAGATAATCTAAATGCCCATAGATCTTTTCATGGAGGACGCTGAAAGCGTATAGCTGAAACTCGGGAAATCTGCTCAACGCTGAGCACATTTTGGTGGCGGGCCGGTGCGAAGAAAATGAGCAAACATTGCCATCAGGGGATTAAAATACAATGTGAGGTACGACAGACGGACAGTAGTAGTCGCAGTGCAAGAAATGAGGGATGGACTCCGATGTGCTACTGATAATTGTACGTTTCCCGCCTCGAATTTCCTGATAATTTCCCGTCATTTCGTAAAATTGTGTTACAGAAAATGGGCGTGGCCACCACACAGAAACAAAAGACGGCCAAGAATCGAATTGAAAGCATTCAAAGAGAACAAGCAATTTGTGGGGGGGAGGCTTCCAGCTCATCACAGTCATCTGTTTCTTTTTTTGCTGTAAAAGAGAAACAGTGAAAAATTAAAAATTCAGATTTTAAAAGAGCGACGAAAACGCGGCGAAATAGAGGCTCGTTTTGGCCTAAAAACGGTCAAGTGGACAGCTGTCGGCGCCCTCCGAGAATTCGTGATAAACGGAGGCGCCGTGTCGCTTATCACAAATTTTGCTATCCATTTTTCGAATTTTCAGCTCGAACTCTGATAATGAGTACAGTTTTGAAAAATGAGAGGCACAGGTGAGTGGAAACTTGAGGCTAATCATGCCATGGTTTCCAACAACAGTCTTGACGGCGGGGGGGAAACTCGAAAACTCCTCGAAAATCGAGAGCACAACGAGTCCGAAATCAAGCAGAGAAGGCAACAACAACAAGCCGCATTTCGCCTCTTCGTTCCCCAATGAACTAATCCCAAAGTGAGAGGGTCCGACGTGGATTAGAGCATCTCATTTGTTTCCCGCTCCTTCCCCCACATTTTTTGTGTGTTTCCTCGCCATCTTTAAGACGAGTTTTTTCGGGTTCTGATCAAAATGTTGCTTTCCTCTTTCCTTGCAGATGAGATTGACGTCCATTAAGAATCCCAAGAGAAATGAATGGACACTTGGAATTAGATGGCGGCTGAAAAAAAGAGCTACGCCAGAGGGAGGGGGGGGGGGGTGGAGAGATGGTGGAACTTCAACTGCATTTGAAAAAGAATGAGAAAGCGCAGGACGATTGAGAAATTAAAAAAAAAGTAAAAAGAAAGAAACGATAAGAAACGGAAATTGTGGATTTATTCATTGATGGACGGTGATAAGGTTGTGAACGCTAGTGCAGCGCACGCTTCTTTACCATGCGAAATACAAAGAAAAACTCCGGTATTTCCCCTTGCAAAATGCGTTTTTCAGCTGAAACTCTGCAACGAGTGATACTATAAACTCTTAATAAAAGGGCAACTCGTACTTGATGGGCTCCTGAATACGTGCTCTTCTCTAATAAGACAACACGAGAAGGGAAATGGTGTTCTGAAAATCGTAAAGCATGGTCTTCTATTAATGATGTCACTGTAGTGTGTGGCGAAGATAAGCCGGAGAATGGTTTATACTGCTGCGGTGTACTTTGTGTTTTCATATTGAAGCTATTTTAAGATTTTTTCAGCTCGATGCCTTGTCAGTTAGGCCACACCTCAACTAAGCTGAAAATTGAGAGTGCTTGTAAATTAGTGAAGAATGAGATGTTCGGAAGGCAATCCAATCCAAAAATTGATCAGAGTCTAGTCATCTATAGCAGAGAAATGGGTCAAAACGGGCGACAACGGGGAGCCGTATAATTTTTTCCAGGATGAAGATTACTGTTTAAAAATGTTGAAAGTAGTAGATTTTTGCCAATTTTGTAATAAAAAAGTATATCAATGTATATATAAAAGGGTCAAAATGGGCCGCTGAGAAGGCGTATGCGGGCGTAAACGGGCGAAAACGGGGAGCCGTATAACTTTTTCCAGGATGAAGATTACCGTTTCAAAATGGCGAAAGTAGTAGATTTTTGCCAATTTTGCAATAAAAGAGTATATAAATATATATATATAAACGGGTCAAAACGGGCCGCTGAGAAGGCGTATGCGGGCGAAAACGGGCGAAACCCGGGAGCCGTATAACTTTTTCCAGGATGAAGATTACCGTTTCAAAATTTTGAAAATAGTAGGTTTTTGCCGATTTTGCAGTAAAAGAGTAAATAAATGTATATGTAAAAGGGTCAAAACGGGCGGAAACGGGGAACGGTATAACTTTTTCCAGGTTGAAGATTACTGTTTAAAAATGTTAAAAATAGTAGATTTTTGCCAATTTTGTAATAAAAGAATATATAAATATATATAAATGGGTCAAAACGGGCCGCCGAGAAAGCGTATGCGGGCGAAAACGGGCGAAAACGGAGAGCCGCATAACTTTTTCCAGGATGAAAATTACTGTTTAAAAATGTTGAAAATAGTAGGTTTTTGCCAATTTTGTAACAAAAGAATATATAAATATATATAAAAACGGGTCGAAATGGGCCGAGAAGGAGTATGCGGGCGGAAACGGGGAACGGTACACCTTCTTCCAGGATGAAGATTACTGTTTCAAAATGTTGCAAATAGTAGATTTTTCCAATTTTGAAGTAAAAGAAGTATATAAATATGTATATGTAAACGGGTCAAAACAAGCCGAGAAGACGTATGCGGGCGGAACCGGGCGGAAACGGGGAGCCGTATAATTTTTTCCAGGATGAAGATTACTGTTTCAAAATGTTGCAAATAGTAGATTTTTGCCAATTTTGTAGTAAAACAGTAAATAAATGTATATGTAAACGGGTCAAAACAGGCGGAAACGGGGAACGGTACAATTTTTTCCAGGACGAAGATTACTGTTTCAAAATAGATTTTTGCCAATTTTGTAATAAAAGGTTATACATATACTTACATAAATATACATACATTTAACAAGACAGGCATCAGACCAGTAGATGTTAAGCCGATTTCAACGGAACAGGTATTTGACCGGTTCTCTTTCAAAATAGTGTTAATTTTCAGAAATCAGTTGCACTTTACTTCGTAGAACTCTTCGCGATCTACAGTATTCGACATTTTTCAAATATAAATTTTAATCTTGAAGAAAGTTACGTGACGGCTCATTGTCCGCCTGGAGCACCCCCCTCCCCCCGGAAATAGCCGGATTTGCTTCTTTTTAAGATGGCAGTTAGCGCTCTACAAGCTTAGACACAACAATCTTTGAAATCAATTTCACAAATCTGCAGGAAATGTAATGTTGAAAAAAAGATTAGACGCCAACCGATGAAGCTGATTGAATGGCAACGATTCCCTGGAGAAATGGTAGTAACAGTGACCCCTATACGTCCGTTACACTCAGATACATAAAAAAAAAGAGTCTCGACCCCAAACCCCAACTCTCCCTCCCCCCCCCCCTCCCTGTCTAACCCAACAGCATCAACAATATCGTTAGTTGTAACTCTAACCATCTGCGTCTTTCAAGGCTCTTAGAGCTCCTCAGAGCAGCTTGTGCTTGCTCCTTGTACGGCGGTACAGTGTCTCTTTTTTGTGTGCTTAAGTGTTGTTTGAACAAATAAGATTTGGGCCATTCACCTTCTTCTCAAACCTCCCCTCCCCCCCCCCCCCCCCACCCTCTTCCTCCTACTTCTTCTCCTTGTTTTGCGCACATTCTTAGCTCCGAGAGCTGCGAGACAGCTCGAGACAAACTGGCGGCAACTGATTAAAAAAGAGCTGAAGGTTACCGTTTGACCAACGCGCGAAATAACTATTATAATGCGCTTTTCATTTCAAAAAAAAAGTGGTTACAGTAATACCTCTAATAGAAGGGCACCCACTCGGCTCATAAATATGATTGTATTCTTTAAAAGTTCGTGTAGCCTGTCTGCCGTTTTTCAGAAGAAAATAGGGCGGTACTGAAATAGCGTATAGCGTTCCTAATAGCGCAGAATTGTATGTTTCTCATGAGTTTTCGTATGACTCTTTTATTAGAGGTTTAAAGATTTTCCGAGTTTCATGAGGAATAGGATGTGCCAACTGGCTTCAGAAAACTAGATAGATAGATTCAGTGAGTCATCGAAATGATGACACCAAGCATTGCTCACAATCGACAGTAAGGCTTCCACGAAAGACGAAATATGACCGTCTCGCTTTCGTCTTCGTCTTGAAATCGTCTGTCTTGCGTAAGTCTTGAGTTTATTGCGTAAGACGAATGCAAGACGAACGACGAGAGGAAAGACGACTTTTTGTCTTCATCTTTCGTAGAAGGCGTCAAGAGAAGCTTAATGGAAAGGCGTAAATGGATGCATGCATCAGAAGTTTACATTGAATTCTCAGCGCCGTTTGACAATTTTGTGCAGGTAGAACTGATTGCGAGTGAAGGCAACATTTAAAATAATGTACACAAATGAATCATGTTCGATTGAACAAAAAGTGCATTGGTATCCGATACACCCGGGGTAAACCGAGAACAAAGAACTCTAATACATTTCAGACGAATCGCAAACGTACGGAAATCGTAATAAATTGGAAACAATTGGAGGAGACGGCCAGCCGTACAGCGGAAAAAAAGCGCTAACCGCTCCTGAAAACTCAAAAATTGGAAATGCAATTAGCCAACTGGAAAGAAAGAAGGGAGATTTTGGGTTTTCGTCGGCTTCTTTTTCCCCAATTTTCATTGCAAACTTTGGTTTAAAAGTTTCGCAAACAAATAAACAATGGGCATTGTGAAGCGAGAACGAGTCAAGAGAAGAAACCATTGAGAACAATAAAAAGCGATAAATCTAGAAAAAAATAAATAAATAAAAGAATAAAGATAGCGGAACATCAGAAGGAGATCTTCGGAGCTACTCTCTATGAAACTTCTGGAGACGTGAGCCTCTCTCGAGACCTGAAAGCGGCATCTAGAGGAGCTCGTTGTCTCCTCAAACAACGGATCCTCTTGGCATACAAACAGTCTCAAAGCAGAAGGGTTTGCCGAAATTTCTGGATTCTAGCTCTCAAGAAAGCCTTGCGACTATCAGAATATCAAGTAGAAGCTTAAATTCGTGATGTGAAGCTCCTCTGGAAGAGTGAAATACGAGCTGGAAAGCAGAGGAGCTCATAAAAGCTTGCATTTTCCACCATTCGGCAACACAAAAGTCAGACTTCCAGGAAAGACGAAATAAGATCGTCTCGTCTCGTCTTCGTCTTCGTCTTAAATTCGTCTGACACAGAAATAGACATTGTGTTGGTCAAGTAAAATAGACGAATGGAACAGCGAACATTTGCACCCGGTTGATAAGGTGCAAACGTTCAAGATCAAGCTCTCAAGTTCTGTTTCAAGTGCTCCGTGTTCTCCGATTTTTAAAAGTTATGAATAATAAGTAAGGCTTCCACGAAAGACGAAATGTGACTGTCTCGTCTCGTCTTGGATTCGTCTGACGCAGAGATAGACATTGTTTTGGTACACAAACACAACTTTTTTATAGAGGAACGAAGACGAGATGAAAGACGGGGAGACGAACAACGAGACGACATACGACTTTTTGTTTTCGTCTTTCGTGGAAGCCTTACACAAAAGGGCTGAATGTTACCATAGGGTAACTTGAAAGTGAAACCAATAGCAATGAAAACATTCAATAATTTCCTTATGCTTCGTACAAAATGACGGAAATTCAAATAGATCAAAAAGAGTCGAAAACTTTAAAACCGTGTTTTAGTTGGATGGAGTTAGTGGATCAAGGATCGCGAACGAGTACACTGAAATGCGATATACAATGTTTCAATTCAATCTGCACATAGACAAAACAGGGCAGTTGTGGTCTAAAGCTCTCACTTGACTCGTCTCGTCTCATCCATTTTTATTTGTATTCCATCGCGTACGCTCAGAAACTTGCGCGGTATTTTTGATATCGTGGGAGGGGGGGGGGGTTCGTTGCTCCCAAATAATGTTTGATTTGATGATGAGAAACATAAACTGAGGAAACAAAAACGATTGGAATGACGTGATCATTTGGTACGGGTCTCAAGCGGGTTTTAGTCGACTTGCTGTACAGTATGGTCAATCAACTTTCAATCAACACCTCGGCTACAGCTAGCCTTGACCGATGCCAATCAAGTTGTTTGACAAATTTTTAGTTAAACAATGACTCGTTTCTTTCCAGAATATGCCCACCGTCGGTTTTTTTCATTACTTTGGAATATGTTAAGAGATCTTAAGAACAGAGTAGGGCGGAATTGGATTTTGGGAACTCGGAAGCCGGAAAACGGAAAACGGAAAATAATTTTTTTACGGACTCTGGAATCCGGAATTCCGCCCTTGTCTGCGTAAGAGCAAAAATGAGGTTTTTCAGTTGAAAATGTCCAACTTTGAGGTAGTGCAGATATGCTGAAAGACGATGAGATACTCTGAAAGTTTCTATGAGGAATCCCTAAACCTAGAACCGTATTTTTGTAGTTGGCAACTTTTCTCTAAAATCTCACGCAAGACTGATTTTTGCTTTTGATGGTCTTCCCTTCGTTAAGTTAAAGCAGCCTTGCGGGATAGCGCAGAAAAAAAGTATTCGACTACAAACATGCAGTTTTAAGCGTTCAGATTTTAGAGAAAAATTTCCAGAAATTTCAGCTTTTGCGAGCATATTTACGCCGTCTCAAAGTTCAATCATTTTCAGCAGAAAATGCTTTTTTGCTCATCTGCGTCATGCGTGGAATCAATCTATTTATAAAAATATTTTTCTTCTGAATTTGAGAAAACTGAGACTTCACTAATAGAATGAAATTGAAATTTTCAAATGCCTATATAAAATCAAACCAAAAATGAAAAGAGTGGAACGGAGAAGACGAGATGGGTGGAAGGTCATCTAGTCGCAATGAACAGACAAAGACATTTCAAACCCCGCGGTTTTATAACGTGTCCAGCTTGAACACATTCGTTGTATCTCCATTTTTTCGAATTTCTCAGACTCATAGTCAGGTTATTCGTTTTCGATTCGGATTATTTGAGTCAGCCAACTTGGCTCATTCTGCTCGGGAGCCGGGCAAATTGAAATCCATTGAACAAAGCTGTAACAGCTGAACAGCTATTGGTGCAGTAAAACGGATGCAGTAAAAAGTACATCAGAAAGCAGGAAAGGTTATGCATCGGTGGCGGTGTGCTGAGTCGGTGTCGGTGTTGTAAGAGCTCGCGTTATTAGTCAATTTGGGTTTTGGAGCCCAATATGTTGAGAGTCCAAATTTGGTTGGAGACTAATATAAATATGAAAAGAAGTTAAGAGACGTTTCGACGTTTTTGCCCTATGCTCCTCACGACTTTTTTTCAAATCTCTCACATCGTCTCAGATCGTCTCAGATCGCTTAAATTTCCAGCTCTCACGAATAGAAACTGAATGACTCGACTGCTCTTATGTGCTCTTTATTTGCCACAAAATCATCTTTGGTCTTGCCTTTAGCACATATTTCCTGACATTCATCAAAAATCTCCAATATCAAATTCCCAGTACTTTGTCTGGAATTGTTTGCAATGAAAGTAGTTCTCCAAAGATTAACCTATGTGTTGAGAGTACAATCTGGTTGGAGTCCATTAGATGTGCGCACAGGTAGAGATCTCAAACTCAGACTTGGGTAATTAAAACGTTTAGATCGGCGATGAATAGAAAAATTGAAGATGAAAGGGGACTCTAGCGACCCCTTTATACCGCCCTGAATAGGGAGGCACGGCACATAAATTCCCGCTCCCGTGGGTCACAAACATCTATGGTAGGTCAAAACATGTTTGCTAGCGCGCACTTAATATAATTGTTATAAAAACAAAAACTAATTGGGAGTTAATAGTAGGAAGGGAATATTTGAAGAGTGCTCAACCGAATACAGGTGGCACGGAGGTAGTCCGGCAACAGATTATCCCATTCCGCGAGCAAAGTCTTGTAGAGATCCTCCAAATTTTTGTGAGGACGTGCTTGATCTTTTGATTAGAGTTCCCCACACGGAATTATCCATTTGATTGAGATCAGAGCTCGAGGCAGGCCATTTTTTCCTGGAGATGAAACTTGCTTCCCACCACTGCTGAACTCGTTTAGCCGTATGAGCCGGAGCTTCGTTCTACTGGAAAGTCCAATCCAGAGTGAGATTGGGACCGGGGAAGCATGGCTTTCACCAAAGTCTTGCTGAGATAGTAATCCTGGTTCACTTTCTCATCTGGCTCCACAAAAACTAAAGATGTCTTTCTATTGGATGTGATTCCTGTGGATTAGCCGCCTGGTGAATAAGCCGACCTTTGCTGTTGGCTTCCCGAGGATCTCGAGCAAGTACACGATGATTTTGGGAATTGAATTCCCCTTTCAAATTGAATAGCTTCTCATCGGTGATCACTGCAGGCGAGTGAGTGATTTGTCGGAAGAAGCGCCTTGCATTTTTGGAATGGGGCGAGTTTGTTTCCATCCGAAAGAATAGCAAGTTTTCGCACTCGATATGGCTTCATCTGAAACACATTCTTGACTGCTATTCTCACAGCTCGGTCACTCGTTCCACGTTTTTCAGCCATCTTGCGCAAGATTCTTTGATAAATGCGTCTGATCCATTCCGGAATCCCTTTGACTCACTTTGGAGTGATGGTTGTCCTCGGGTGGCCGCTTCTCGATCAATCAGTATTATGTACAGTTGCTTCATAACGTTTGGTGGCCCTCCCGTTATTACTGTAAAAATTGTGATAGAAACATGACATTTTGCAGATGGAAAAAAGGGGAAATAATTGTTTTTTTAATAGCGAAGCACGAAAAAGTGCGCCAACACAGGCCAACCTGCAGCAAAGTTTGGTTACAGTACAGGGTGGGTGATAAATAGTGTTACGCAACTTTGCGTGGATTCTGGCACATGAACACAAGTCGCTACCGTATAAATTATATTTTTTATTGATTATTACACATTTATTACTATGTTTTTCAATTTTCTGGTCGCAACTTCCAAGGTAATGACGGCTGATTCACCCCATCGTGGTTCTATTAGTACTTTTGCCGCACCATGTAGAGTACTGGCCATAAAGAATGTCCGCGGGACTTTTTTTTTGGGATAACTTCGCTGGCACTGCTCCGATCGGTCTAATTTTTTTTGGCAGTGTTAAAACTGGCCTGAGTAACATATTCAGTGAGTTGTAGCTTGTAAATAAGGATAGTTTTGGAAAAAATCCAAATTTGAGAAAATCGTGAAAAATTCACTTTTTTGAAATGTTTTAAAACAATGTTAGGAAAAAAAACTTCAAAATATCTAACCAAAATACGGTTTTAAAATGTTTTATAACTTTCCAATAGGTCTAACCATTTCTAGAAAAAGAAAATAGAGAATCATACTCGCTGATTTACAAAACTTCTGAATCAAAAACTGAGAATAAATAAAAACACTCAAAAATTGAAAAAACGAAAAAAATTGAAAAAAAAATTAAAAACTTTTGCAATGATGCAATTTTATTTTCTGCAAGTTGCCGTAAGGGTGTTCCGCAGCTACAGTAGAATTTTCACAACAAAATATCTGTTTTCAGCGTAGTTATCCCAAAAAAAAGGCCGCGGACATTCTTTATGGCCAGTACTGTACATGGTGCGGCAAAAGTACTATGTATTAGAACCACGATTACCTTAAAAATGGAAGTTGCGACCAGAAAATTGAAAAACATAGTAATAAATATGTAATAATCAATAAAAAATAATAATTATACGGTAGCGGCTTGTGTTCATGCGTCAGAATCCACGCAAAGTTGCGTAACACTATTTATCACCCACCCTCTACTGTAACCAAACTTTGGTGCAGGTTGGCCTGTGTTGGCGCACTTTTCGTACTTCGCTATTAAAAAAAAAATTATTTCCCCTTTTTTCCATCTGCAAAATTTCATGTTTCTATCTCAATTTTTACAGTAATAATGGGAGATGGGATACGTACAAATGTATAACTTACTTCTGTCGCAATCTAATAGGAAAAACCTTCTTTCTGACATGCTGCTTCATAAGGGGGAATATTAGATGCCTGCCTGCTTCTGTTGATATTGATCTTCGAGCAGCTCCCAACTTCTTCATTTAGCGGTTTACAGGCAGACAGTGCCCTTGGTTTGTTGAAAACTTCAAATTCCTCACTTGCAGATTTAATTATTCCATTCCAGAAATCAAGATGACATCTGGGTCGTTTTTCTGCATTGTTCCATTAACGATTTATCTACTGTTTCATCTTTTCGCTGAATCGTGTGTTCAATTCTTTCCGTCTCCACCTTATCCAATTCATTATTGAAACGTCGACTCGAAATAATGTTCCCTGCCACCACTTCGATGCCTCCCTCGTCTTACAATTCAAATGAGGCATCGCCACGTCATCAGTCTCACCGTCAAGACGATCGTTGTTTCTCCATTCCTCTCTATGCACTCAACTATTTGCAATGCATTATCCTCCTTTACTTCTTTGTTTTCACTGTTCACTACGACGGGAGATACGGAGGAAACCCCGAGAATATCCAAGTCACGTCTGCGGTTTTCGATTCCAATTCCAATGAACTGACTTTAATTTTATTTATTGATTCTCGATCTCCACCGCGAGAAATATTCCTCGAAATCGGCTCGAGTGATTCTCAATCATTGCGGAAAGATGTACAACTTGAGTTGAAGAAGCCTCCAGTCTTTGCTGACAGCCCGCAAATCTTCGTAAGTGTCTCTTCGATGACTTCACATTTATTTCATTATGAAAAGGTCTCTTAAACTACTAGAACTCTGTTTGTTGGCTGAAATTCTATGAGGTTTACGTCGTCATTCTGCCGCTAAACCTTCTGGAAGATCTATGTTACATACCAACATCGGCGTCATTTTTTTCAGATTATTCAGATGTTATCATCTTGAATCATCTCATCTTCAGCTTTTCATACTAACTGAACTGTTTGGCTCAATCTTCCAGCACAAGTACTGGAATATGAGCAGAAAACGGGTTGCTTAAAATTATTTCGTCAGATTTCGCATAAAACCCATTTTTGAAACGAATTGCTTCCAGACAAGCTTGAATATATTTTAATATATTTGTGGTCTTGCAGCCACAAGGTTAGCAGGATTCTCCGTCTTTGAGGAGCACTAGCAATAGTTCTGAATCGTCCGGTTGCGAAACGGCAAATTATCTTTTATTTTGCAAATATATTAGATATATTTTCCTGGAAGCATTACCGTTTGAGAAGTAACTACTCAAAGTTCGCAAAAAGACAGGCTTCATTTCGTTCAAAAATCGTCGGGTCAATTCGTTTTACAGAAATCAACTTGGAAGACGTAACTGCCAACTTTCTTTGTTGAGTTTTGCTTTTAAATTTGGAGAACTTTGGGCAAGTTGCCGTAAAAAAACAGAAATTGCCCATTGGCAGCGGCCAGCAACCTTTTACATCGGCAATATGCCGCTCAAAACAGCAATTGATAATCATCAACGGTAACTTGCCTGCCTTTTTTCTTGCTCTAGACAACCAATGTTTTGTGGCAATATGCCGGCTTTGGACAAGGGCAAAACAGTTCATTGCTACCAAAATTGATTGATTATGGAAGCTTAGGACACTGTGGAAGAGGGAAGAGGGGAACTCTTAAAAAACCAATTTAAGCAAATCCTCTGTAATGATTTTCATGTCAGATGTGGTCATCGATTGAAGATGGAAAGCCGGAGTCACTCGCAATTAACGCGGAGCATCCGAAGACCGCGCTACTACGTGAGCATACAGGACATCCTTCCCTAGAGGTTTCTCGTTTCGTTCCAGCATCTCGAAACGAACTTTGTACTTTCTCAGCTATCTCTTCAAGAGCCACGTGGGGAGTTTCAGAATGTTGTCAGTTGCTTCAGCCCGATTTCCGGCAATTTTGACATGGTTTTAGCAGGTGTGTTCTTCATTGTTTATTCAACGTTAATTAAACTTGAATTCCAGCTGTGGCATCTTCAATTTCGATGGGCTCATTCGTTAACATACCATATGAAGAGCTCATTGGAGAGATTCATAATGTATTGGAAGTATTCGAAAGATCTGGAAACTTACTTCTAACCGCATTCCCTATTATTCGCCATCAACCGCATTTCCATTTTTCCAGTGAAAACTATCATTTGAAAATATTGAAACTCAAGGCAGACCTGGCTCATTTGCATTGTTGGCTAATGCATAAAACTCGCGCGAAGTTTATAATATTTCAAAACTCCGCAGAATCAGTTCTTCCCATTTCTGCACAATTGGAAAATCCCAGCTACATATTAGAATTCATTGCAATTTTTGAAGCATCGCGTGTTGAAGGGCTCGATATTTTGGAATATAATTTGAAAGTTTCAAGTGATCAACGACCAAGGGACTTTCCCGATTTCTCAATCAGGCAGGCGATAGAATCGCTGAAAACTGACGAATATTCTGGAAATGCGAAAACGTTTGTAATGAAAATTGTAGGTTTTTCTTTTGCTGATTTCAGCGTTTAACCATCTTTCTTCCAGCAGTCTCCTGAAAACCAAAATCTCTTTCGCGCCGGAAAAATGTACTCATCTCTCGAAGCTGCCCCATCGTCTATACCAAAGACGACAATCGATAAAGTGGGCCGAGTAGTCGACTTTATTGAAGAATCTGACGCATTCTGGACACTGAAAAAAGAGTGTTCGCAAGATTCGAACACTTGGAAATGCTCATCGAGCAAATGTGTGAGACCCGTGGTTCGGCATCGATCGCTTCACGGATTGTATTCTTATAATATTCATTTTTCCATGTTTTTGAGTGTTGAACGTTTTGATTGCTTAAAATAGAAGAAATGAGCTCTTTTTATTTCTAGGTTTTAGCTTGTCTAGGGCTTTAGGCTCGGGCGTGGGAAGGGAAACGTTTTGAATTACCTGTGTGACTATCATCATTCGCTGACCGAAAATACAGAAATATTATACATTTCTTTTTTTTCATCTGAAATAGTGTTTTAATAAATCTTGTTTAATCTGAAGCTTTAACCAGCGTTTTTGAAAATTCACAATTAAGGGATGCTGGAATTCTTGTTGTATGTACATAATTTTGAGCATGGAGGGGAGGGGGAGGGTGCTATACCATAGTCTTCAAGTAGGGAGTTATGCCAGAATTCTTGGTGCGATTCATCTTTTAATCTTTGGATTAGCTTGCATCACAAGTTTGAAGGAACGCTTTCCAACAAGGTCATTTCCTACAAGTCATTGCGTAAAAGCGGTCGCCTTTGATCTTGTTACAGCAGAGACTGTATGTCGAGCTGGACCATCTGTTTCTACTCCTGGTCACTAGCCCCGCCCCTTTACAGTCTCCATTCTCAAACTGTATAAAAGAGCATTCCAAAGTGCACTTTGTAATTTTTCTTCTTTGTTTCATTTTTGTATTATATGATTTTTTGTATTATCTTTATCTTCTTTTTTAATTATTTTTACGAAATATAAGGTTTAATTACCTACACTCTGGAGGGCATTCACCCATAACTCCGCAGGAAAGGGCCTATACAAGTGCTAGCAGACAGCACGACATTCAACAGCAAACCGCTCAGATATAGAACTATTACAGCCTTATTGGCACAGGGGGGGGGTAGTTTGGGTTTTACCCAATTTCGTTCCTTTCTTCCTCAAATGAATGTGGAGCGCTTTCTCCGATCTTTTGCGATTGCCTTTCAATGGCATTGATTCTTAATCCGAATTGATCCTTCATTACCCCTAGAATCCGAAAGGCCTTCCAATAAGCCGTTGTTCATTTCTTATTGCCATTTCTGAGCATCTGATGTGCAGCCAATCCGAATTTCCTTCTACTTGTGAATGTTAGCGGGTCTTTAATTCCTGACTGATCTTCTCGTAGTTGATTTCTCCAGCGTTTCTGTGATATCCCTTCCAGCGATGCGTGCGCCCCTCGGGTTCCGTTTGTCGGTGAATTTTTGAAATTGCAAACTTATGAGCTGTAAGTGAGAGCGTGGACGCCATTGTTAGTAATGAGCCAACTAAGATGCACTCTTTAACGCCTTCATTAACGGTCTTTAGTGCGCCGATGCTCATGAAGATGCTCTATCCTGTGCTTTTGTAATGTTAGTGCTAACTTGGTGTCAAACTTCTCACACTTCGGCCAGTTCTTCGACCTTTTGCCTGGCAGTGTTATGCAGACGACAAGTCTCAGATCTCAGATGTATGAGGTCTCTGCTGTGGATTCTAGCTACATACGCTGTGTAATAGTCCGCGTCATGACTTTTTAGGTCGCTCCATGTGCTCATTTGAGAACTTTTATTTCTAAGGGGAAAATCTGTTTCTGTGTTCTTTCACTTTTACGCAAGGTGCACAGGTACACGGCACACAACGATGTGTAAAATTCTTTGATCTTGTTACAACAAAGACTGTCTCACATGCGGGATCTTCTGACTAATTATTTTCGTTCACGACGTCTATCTCTCCGCCTCGCAAAGCACACCGCTGCAGAAAATGTCCTATATGTACATATAGTAAGTTGCTAGAGCTGTAACACAAGCAGAAAGGAAGAGACACATCCTTTTCGGCACACTTCATGACATTTAGCTGAAAACTAGTTCCTGGCAAAAGATTGGGCGCAATGCCGTGATCTTTCGGTATATTGACAGGTTTGCGGAAGGGCGTAAATGGGAATCTGCTGCTGGCGGTGAATATACACGCCTTCTATGCTCCGTTTCTGAAGATTTTCACAGTAGATGATTCAACACTATTCAGCAGCTAGCAAAAGACGGTGGTTGAGAAGTCCGGCGGGCTCCACTGCTTTCGGTATCAAAACCCTCGGTATTCTGTTTAGCACACATATTGTGACCGCTTGAAAAAACCATTTTCTTTTCATAATAAGCAACACGATTTGTGTGTCTCTGTGTGTGTGGGTGAGAGAAAGAGAGCCATCATACCTGAGCCCCGCCGCTCGGTAGTTCGTGCAGTATTTTTAGAGAACGATGGCCGTCCCGAACTGAAACAGGTCTCATACTTTCACTATAGTGAATGAGCAGTGAACTTTCTTGCACAGCTGTCATTGCTGCGACCAATGAAGGGGCAGAGCCAAGTGTCTCGAAAGCTAGTGTTATAATCTACTTCTCTAAAACAATAGCTTTACTAAAATTATTTATCTTCTTTTTATCAGTGTAAACCACGTGATCCGTGGGAGTCAGTTGGCTGTCAATCTGCTCTCAAATTTTTAACTTTTCAGACATATACTGAAACATAAAAAAAGCATCATTCCTATCATTGTAACTCGAAATATTTCTGTCATTTTTAAGAGATTTCGATTTAATTTATTCGTTTTGTAAGCTTATACTTTACCTTTGCGGCCACCCGATTTGCTTGCTGATACTACGAGTATCCATTGAAATCTGAAACTCTTTCATATTTGAAAGAACTTGCTTTATGTCTATTAGAGAGCGGATGGCAGAAAGGAGTTTCAACAAAAAAGATAGGAAGCAACTGTGCATTAGCTGGGGCACCGTTGAAAAGGAGGTTTTTTTCAACGGAACCTTGAAATTATGATTGTCCTTAAATTGCAAGAGAGCTTTGGGCAAGCCGCCGCGATTGCCAGCGGCTGCAATTTGGTGAATTCTATAGTTAATTGCAAGTTGCAGTACACATGCCAAAATCATTCAGAGATCGTAATCCGTCGCAGAATCAGAATGAAAATCATTCATTACCGATTTGCTCTTCAAAATAGGAGGCAGAGAACATTAGAGAAATAATAGGCCTTCCTGCCTTCTATCAGTACTCTATAAGACATTCTGAAAATGTCTAGAATGACCTCACGGAACAACGTCGGCAAGACTGACATCGCAAAAACATCAGAAAGATCTTCCAAGTCACTAACCCACTTAAATGCATCAAAAAGAAAAAATTGGGATGGGCCGGGCACTTTATGCGAAAAACTTACGGAAGATGGGCAAAACTGATACAAAAATAGATTCCTCGAAACCAAACGACTTCACATGAGGTGGGCCAACTCACTACGAAATGAAATCTCAAAATATCGAGGAAATCCATTGACTACATCATTCATGGACCACCAACACGTTAAGTATGGTTAGCTGAGATCTGCGCCCAGACAAGCGAATAACGGATCGACTAAGTAACTAAGCAAGTGTTTTTGCGATTTCATTGACAAATTATTTGATCAGTTGAAAAAAACAGAGATCTCTTTCCTACAACTCTAAGTGCGTTCATTTCCGCCCTGCTTCACCGTCGGCTACCCATTTCTGCCATATAGAGGATCGTTCAAAGCAATGGGCTTGCGTCAATATCTCTGAGCGAGTGCATGGCCCGCAAAATGCCATGAGTATGATTTTCCTGTCTCAATCGGCGTGAAGAAAAGAGGCCAAGAACGAGACACAAGTTGTACACTAGACCAACGATGTGTCTATATTGTTACAACTTGGACGTGATGCCCACCAGCAGGTTCAGAAGGTCGGCTCAAAGGAAGAAGCTACAGACAAAAGAAAGATAACAACTGATGCAAATGCTCACTTTAATGATACACGTTTTCTCTGATTTCGTTTGTTTTTTCTTTTTGTTTGATATTCAGCTCGAAAGATAGTTTTGCGATGGTTCGGATGGTTTTTGAAATTGCAAGGCATTCGATCTTGCTGTATCAGACACATTTTTCCAATCGCCGAAATCCCCATTTGCGAAAAACGAGCAATAGTTCTCTGGACTGCTGCCAGGCATGTTAAACTGCATAGAGATTGAGGCTGTCTTCTGATGTGAGAAACGCAGATTGGAATATTTTATGGTGCGCACTCAGAGTTGTAGGAAGGAGATCTCTGTTGTTTCAACTGATGAATGAAATGGTCAATGAAATCGCAAAAACACTTATCTACTTACTAAATCGATCCGTCATTCGAATGTGTGGGCGCGGATCACAGCTAACCATGTCTTGCGGTCTTGGGTGATAGTGGTCCATTATGTAGTCAGTCGTTTTCCTCTATATACTGAGATTTCCTTTCGTAGTGAGTCGGACCATCTCATGGGGGGAAGGGGTTGCTCGACAGGTCGTCTTTGATCTCGAGGAATCCATTCTTGTATCAGCTTTGTCCATTTTCCGTCAGTTCTTCGCATAATGTGCCCGGCCCATCCTAATTTTTATGTTTTGATGTAGTTAAATAAGTCATAAGTAATAAGTATGAACCAAATAGCAGAACCAAATAGCACTCAGAAGAATCTCAAAAAGTTCCGAATTAAAAAAAAAACTTCAAATTTGTAGTGTTCTTCATAATATTCACTGTTTCACTGTGAAACATTTATTGAGGGGAAAAATCCTGGCACTGTTGGTCGGCGGGAAAAACCTGAGTTTTGAAATAGATTTAGCAAAAAAAGGTTTTAAAAAAGCAAAAAAAAACCAATCCATCGTTGCTTCGAGTTAAAAGTATGACAAGACAAATAGGGAGGCAATACTATTAGGGGCGCAAATCTATTAGAGGTTTTACGGTAAGTGATTCATTGACTTGGGAGGTTTTTCGGATGTCTTCGCGGTGTAAGTCTTGTTGACGTTGTTCCGTAACGGTAATTCCTATTAATATTTTTTCTAGTGATGCGTTAGTCACTCGGATTCTTTCAGCAAGATTCTGTGTAAAAGTCAGCATTTCAGATCCGTATGTTAGCGCTATTGTGTCGATCGAAAAATTGATCTCGAGTACGAGGGCATGTGAGAGCGTCGGCGGTGTTTTTGATTATTGATATTTCTGTGGAACTCTGGTTCCAGCTCATTTCGTGAGTTAAGTAGCCTGCCAAGGTAAACATACTCACCCACATCTTCCGTTGTTGTGATGGTGGTGTTGTTACTGATGATCACAGGATGTTTAGTGGCGTACGTGCTTCTCAACACTTTGGTTTTGTTAGCATTTTGTTAGTGGCCAATGAAATGACCAAAACACAGCAAGCGCATTTCAATAGAAAATGTATTGTCATACTTGACATACATACATAGAATTTCAGAAATTGTTAAATATTTCAAGCATTTTTGAATTACGTCGTCGTAAACTTTTTGCGTGCTCTCCAGGCTTTCAAACAAAATATGAGTAATGGAAGAGTTCAGATGACGGACAATGAAATCCTAACATGCTGGAATTGCCATGGAATTCGAATTCTAAAAGCACACCAAAAATGAACTATTGTCACAGCTTTGGTCTGCCTACCTACTGCCGTTTTCTATCCTTGTAAGAGTAAGGAAATTGCACGGAGAAGGCCCACAACAAAGTTGTCGAGTACAAAAATTATGCTCAATTTGAGCAACCTTTGAAACAATCGGATAATTTTTCGCATTATTGCAAGTGCTTGGTGACCTCCGTTGAAAACCAGGAAAACATTCGAGACATGCAAAGAGTCATACATCACGGAAGATGCCTCAGGATGGGTTTCGCAGAGTGGTGTGAGATGCTCCAAGTTGAAATTGTAGACCGTTCCGCTTGACTTCAGCAATGCTTCAGCAAGATACGTTGCCAAATCGTTGAAGTGGAGAGCAGTAGAGAGCACAAGGTGGCAACTTGGTGAAAACTGTGTGCCCTCGTTTTTTAAATTAGGAAGAAAGTGTTATGTTCTATTTATTTTGCAAGTGAGAACCCTTAGTTTGCCCCTGATCTTGCAAAGATGGCCTGCAGTTCCCAGCTGTCCTGTTTCACGGTTTCAGCACGATAGCGTTTAGAGGCACACTTGTTGTAATAATCGCACTGCACATTTTAAGACTAACATGCAGTGCGTTTGTACGTGGACAAAATTTTTCAAGGCAGCATGTTGCTCACCGAAAACTCCTTTTGGGAGGGGGGGGGGAACACTGATAATGATAACAGAAGCTGGCGAGAGGCGAAAAGATGGACTTCCTTCAGTTACTTCCTTCATAATCCGGCGTTGCCGATATTTCGACCCATAAACGTTCCATGGTCCATTCGAGACATGCAAAGACACATACACCAGGAAAGGTGCCTCAGGATAGGTTTCGCTGAGTGGTTTGAGATGCTCCAAGTGGAAATTGTAGATCGTTCCGCTTGACTCAAAACTTCAGCAAGAACTGTTTCCAAATCGTTGAATAGCATCTTCCATAAGCTTCAAAACTATAATTTTGAGGAAAAAAGTGGAATATCGGGTACAGATCCTCTTTGATCTTTGATGCAACCTGTGTCCTGCGCTCTCGTAGAAACCAATGATTTAAGATCGAGAGACTTACTAGGACAGCCGAATTCCAGGATCGATAATGATACTGATACACCAAAAGAGTGAGATGAAATTGAGTACGTTGGGCCATGCGATTATTCAAGAGATCCACGCCCACAAAATTACGGTAGCGTCTCTTTTTAATGCACATAATGGGCCATTTCTGAAAGCGTCATTCCATTGATTACTCGAGAGAGAGAGAGAGAAAGCGAGAATTCAAGAATTTTTTCGCCATTGCTGAAAACAAATCTAAAAACTCAAAATGCTTACGGGAAAACAAAAAATTAAAAGAAAATCCATGAACGCTTCGATAAAAATAACATTTTAAAATGTGCATTGTTCGTTTATCAATACATTGAATACATTGAAGTCATGTGTTGATTATAATATATTTAAACGTTTTTGGCTTTTGGTTCACTTTGATTCAAATCTTGGTTCTATGGAAATGCATCTTTACCTCGGAAATAGTAATCGTGTTCGGCTAGCATAATCTGCAATTTTCACTTGTCTCGTTGACCCCACCTTATTTTTTTATTTTGTTTCATTCAAGTAGCCACTTCATATCCGATTCATCATTACAGAATAGGCTGAATTATAACTAAGGGACGATGTCGTTGCTCATTCGAAATGGAACCATTGTCAACGATGATTTCATGTTCAAAGCTGATGTATTAGTAGATAATGGAATCATTGTGTGAGTTGTGGGATCATCTGGAATTGCAGTGTCGGCAGAACACAAGCTTCATGTTTCAGTTGTGTGTTTCAGGGAAATCTCACCGTCAATTGAGCCGGTCGGTGGAATTGAAGTGATTGATGCCACAGACCGGCTTGTGATTCCTGGCGGAATTGATCCTCACACTCATATGCAGCTTCCTTTCATGGGAGAAATTGCGAAGGATGACTTTCACAGAGGAACGGAAGCCGCCGTGGCTGGCGGTACTACCATGGTAACAAGGATTTTGCATTCGCTTTTTGTTTATTTTGGCGATTTTTACAGTCTTTTTTTCTGAAAAGCATCGTTTGCATTTTTAACAATTTTAAAGAGCAAAATAGGAAATCAACACGTAAAATTTTTAGAAATGAGATAACGGACAGAATATTTTTGAGCTATTGGCGTCAGGTATAATGCCATTTCTGCAACTTTGCATACCGTGATTGCGGAGAATGATTATATTCGAAGAACATACTCTTTCAAAAATTCAAATTTGCAGATCTCTTTTATAGCACTCATTTATAGCAAATTCTTTTTGCATTAATCTCCCATAAAACACGTAAAAAAAAATAACTCACACGTTAAAAACTAGAACATTGTCAAAATGCTCCGTAATTGTGAAAAACGAATAGCCACCCATAGCGCCAAAAACTAAATGTCAATATTTGTATTTTTCAGATTATCGACTTTGTGATTCCATCCAAAGGGGAATCTCTTCTGACAGCTTATGATCGTTGGAGAGGATGGGCCGACCCAAAAGTAGTCTGTGATTATGGGTTGTCCATGGCAATTACAAGCTGGAGTCCGGAAATCGCAAAGGAAATGGAAATCGTTACAAAAGAAGAATACGGTAGCTGAAACAAACCCTATGGAATCGCATAAAACACATCGTTGTTATGTTTTTTCAGGAATCAATTCCTTCAAATTTTTCCTTGCCTACGCTGGAGTTTTCATGGTTCGTGACGAAGAGTTCTATCAAGGAATGCTGCAATGCGCTAAAGTTCGTGCGCTGGCTCGTGTGCACGCTGAAAATGGAGCTGTTATTGCTGAGAGGTGCGAGCACCTTCTGGCATCTGGAGTTACTGGGCCAGAAGGCCACACTCAATCCCGCCCGGAAGAGCTAGAAGCTGAGGCTACATTCCGTGCATGCACTATGGCTTTTCATGTAAATGAAGTTCTGTGCAGTTCAAATGAGATTTGTCCTTTTTTAGGCGAACTGCCCCTTATATATTGTGCATGTCATGTCAAAAGGAGCTGCCGCTGCCATTGCACATCATCGTAAGAATGGAGCAGTGGTATTCGGAGAGCCAATTGCTGCCGGATTGGCCACTGATGGAAGTCATTATTACAATGAAGATTGGCTTCATGCAGCAAGATATGTCATGTCTCCACCTCTTTCTCGCGATCCAACGACACCGGTTGCCTTGATGAAGTTGTTAGCTGCGTGAGTTTAGAAAAAAGGGATATTTCATGGGATATGGGTTGGTATACGAGCTCAATATAGCTCAATAGCTGAAATCAGTAATTGTTCAAATTTACAGAGGCGAACTTCACCTCACTGCGACCGACAACTGCACATTCGATTGTCATCAGAAATCGCTTGGAAAACATAATTTCACTAAAATTCCCAACGGAGTGAATGGAGTTGAAGACAGAATGTCAGTCGTCTGGGATAGAGGAGTTCATTCTGGCATCATCGATCCTATGAAATTTGTGGCCATCACTTCAACAATGGCTGCAAAGATCTTCAACTGCTACCCGCAAAAAGGAAGAATTGCCGTTGGGTCTGACGCTGATATTGTTATTTGGAACGCCAACGCAACCAGAATCATTTCTAAGGACACTCATCATCATGTATATTCGACGCTTAATACTCGTTTAAATAGGCCATCCTTTTCAGGCTGTCGACTTCAATATTTTCGAAGGAATGGAAGTTCACGGGGTTGCCGAGACCACTCTCTGTCGAGGACGCGTTGTGTGGTCTGATGGCCAATTGAACACCATTCAGGGAGCCGGACGCTTCATCCCATTACCCAACAACTCTCCAATTGTATTCGCCGGTTCTGATAAACGTTGGAAAAACATGCAACCAGTGAAAGTGGAGAGATTGCCATATGATCCAGTTGACATTCGTTCAGGTTCTGATGCGAATTCTAATACCGTCAAGCCACTTACAAGAGCAGTTACTCTTCCAGGAGAAAATGGCAAAATTCAATTTTAAATTGTAGTAAATAAAGATTTAAGTTTGATCAGAGGATATAATAATTATTATTTTTTGGAAATCAACAAAAATAAACAACAAACTGCAACAATAACGAGAGCCCAAACAAGTTAACAATAATTCAATTTAATTTCACTTTCCTGTCTTCTTTTTTAGACCAGCGATCCGCTTTTTTCCCACTGTTTTGGTTTTCATCAGCGGCTTTCCTCTCTTCACTTTTGGCACCGCTGACTTTTTACCGCTTCCTTTCCGAACTTCTGTGACTTCATCCTCGGCAACGTCAACGTCACCACTTTGCTTTTGAGAAAGTTTTGCAGCCTCACGAGCTCGTTTCTTGATCAAACTGTAAAATTCTTGTGAATTCATTGAATTCGATTGATTTATAAATGATTTCTCACCTTTTCACTTTCTTCGACTCTTTTTTCTCCTGCTTGAAACTGTTTGCCAATTCGATCGCTTTTTTCTCTGCTTCTTCGTAGTCCTGTTTCGTCAACTTTTCCTTCGGCTCCGGGGGTACGAAATGGAGTGGATCTTGTCCTCGAGCACTTTTGTCGAACTTTTTCACCAGATCGTAAATTCGTTTCCTTCTTTTCGCATTCAGATGCTGCTGTTTACCTACTTCGAAAAGTAATAATCCGATCTCCTTGTAATTGAACTCGATGCCTCCCTGTTTTATCTCTTCTCCTTCTTCCAATGCGCTTACTAAATCACTTTTATGTAGGAGAATGGTTTTGAAAATTTCGTCGCAAAGGGAAGTGAACAAGTACTCGCTGATATCCTTGTTACCTAGGAGCACGATGTATGGTCTCAGGCACGATGTCACTTGTTTCTTCGTCAATCCTCCAGCAGCATCCATCTCATCAAGAAACACAGAAGCAAAATGGAACTTCAAGGCTTCATTGAACGATTTATCTGTAATAGTCAAGACCGCGTTAAAAGATGGATACAAGAAATATCGTAATAAGAAGTTGAGAAATAATTTTAAGATAATTTTTGCTAAACATCCGATTTTTGAGAAAATACGACTGCTGTTAACCATTGTTTTCTAAAGAGCTGAACTATTCATAAATGTATCCTTTGTGATTCAACACGGATCAAACGCGACGTATCCTACGGCTCCAATGTGGAATCAGTACTAGCCTGATAGCCACGCCTCAGGACCTTTATTATCGGTGTTTTCAGTAGAACATTTTTTAATGCTAAAATTTTTTCTCATAATCCTAAGACTACTCATATATTCTTTGCATTATCTCAACAGGTTTTAAACAAAAACAATTTAAATTAAGTTTACAAACAAAAATATGAAGAAAATACAGTCTTTAAATCTTACTAGAAATATGTTGTTTGAAGGCTATTCCAGATATTTAAAAACTTCCAACCAAGAGCACTTTCCTTTCTACAAGGAAGACATAAAAAATTTTTGACGCTTTTTTTAATTGAGAAAATCTAGCTGATGTTAAAGAAAATTTACTAGCCAATTTGTGTAAGAATAATAACCTGCAGAGATAACAGTGTCACTGAACACTTTCCAGTATTCGTCACGAATCTCTTTTTTCCACTTGAGACTAGCCAGATAAGAGAAGCAGGCCCGAATCATCCGACGAATAGCCTAAAATTGTACAGTTGCGACTGAAAAAGAAACCCGCGTTTACCATTAAAAATTTGTCCATGCGCCATCTATCGATATGTGGCCATTCCTTTGAAAGGCTTTTTAGAAAACAAGCAACATATCTAACTTTTTCCTCGTCTGATGTGAAAATGTTGATGAGTCCTCCAATTCTATCTGCAAGCTCTTCTTGAAGAATCATTTTATCTTGCATCCACATCACATAATGAAGTCCTTTACATAATCTCATCAAGTCTGCATCATCGAATGCTGAAATTAACTTAATATTTATTTTTTTCCGCAGCATTAGAAAGAAACCGTGAATCCTTACGTTTTTTTGAAGATTGCTCACGAATCCAATCATGGAGAACACGAAGAGCTCTTTGGCGTGTGGCCGGTTCTCCGCAAGCAAGTTTCTGAGCGAAAACGACTTCGACGCTTGCCAAGTCTACATCCATTGTGAAGAACTTCAAAATACACATTTAAAAAAATGTATTTATTGAAACATATAAAACGAATACACAAAGCAATCATGAGACTTTCTGTTGTATAAATGTCTATTTATATGTATAAATAGGTTAAAATCAAGAGTTTATGAATTTTGTGTGAATATTCAAGATATTTAAATTTTATTGAAACATTAATCATAACAAATAAAAACATGGTTCGCCTGTAGACAGAAACAGAGCATTATTGTAAAAATACGAGTTCAGGTGGAAATTTAGTTGAAAATTCTTGTGTTCCTCTGTGCGACAGAGCGCGTTTGCACTCTTCGTAGTCTTATTGTAATACGTTCGAGTTGTGATAACTGAGATACAGAGATGGCTAGATTCCCACCAGCAACGTTTACAAAGTTTGGAATGATGAGAAATGATACAGAAACGTAAAATTGTTCATCTTTATTGCTCACCATTCATTAGTGCTTCTATCGAATACAGGAAAGACAGTTTCAACTCCCTTCTCTACATCTTCTTCGGGCATGTTCTATAAAATCGGCTTCAAAATCGGTGTCTGAATACGGCCTACATCATACATCATCGTCTGAAATCACAGCTCCTCTTCCTTAAAAAAAAGTAAGTTCGAGCTCTGCTTCTAAATGTCTATCAATTTTAGGTAGTATTTTCAGGCAATTTTTCTTAAAAGTGTGGTTTCATATTCAGTTTTTTGCGCTTAAAGTTATATATATATTTTTTTAAATATGAACTTGAACATTTAAAATGACAGGAAACGAGCATAGAAAAAAATATCTCTGAAATTCTCGTCCTCAGCAGTCTGAAAAGCAAATTTCACTATCCCGTTGGCTGCACTTCACAGCGAGAATCCGTAGGCTTCCCTATCTCGCTTCCCGCCTTTAAGAATCAAAATGAATTGCCTCAATTGTTTTTAGATCAAAAGTAGCTGTCCTTCTTTTATTTCCCTCCTTCTTTTGGCGCAACAAGATCCTCCACTATTTATGCATTTGTATCAGAAATGAACATGATGAATCAAAAGAGAAAGAAAGAGGAAGACAGTACTTGCTTCTTGCCTTCCAAACTTTTCCTCCCGGAGGGAAAAACGTGGGCGGGGTCTACTTTTTACATAGGCAGAAAAGCATAGCGCTGCCCTCCACCCTCATCGAAGCCTTTTCAGTATATTTTTTCTCTAGAGCTCTCTAATTCTTTGCAGTTTGATTGCAATATGACAGAACTATTACTTCTAATCTTTTTCATTGTGTTCACTTCATTTCCAGGTAAGCTGAAAGTAACTGATCATCAATCCCTGGTTCTTTAGAAGTAGAAGGATGCATGCCAGGTTATGAGGCTGAAAGAGATCGATTACGAGAGCATTTGGGAATCGAATGGATTCAAAATGGATTATCAAAATCAGGTAGATCTTCGGGAAACATTTCAAAGAAAAATGCATCCTAACTTCATAGCAATTCTTCCGTATTTGAGCAACTTTTCAATAGTCATTTGGAACAGTTTTCAAGTGAAAAAGTCCATAATTCAAATATTTCCAAATAGTTTCCTAATTTCAAAACCGAAATCGGGCTATTTCAGTTGAAAAACCACAAATTCGAGCACTTGCCATAATGCTGAAAATGGGTTAATTACTTCAAAAATGATTTAGTGAATTCTGAAAAAAACAGAAAAACAGATTCATCGTTACCTTTCCGATTTATAGCTTATAGCTGTCATACGGGTTTTCAAACTCAGCGCATATTCTCTTTCGAAAGCTCTTCATCGGCAGCTGGTGGCTATACGAGAAAGTAGCGAATTCACGATTTAATTCAATCGCAAGTCTTTAAAAATTGCGCCTCCCCCATCTAGGTACAGCTCTGAAGAGCTCCCAACCCTCTCTTTTATAACGCAACTCTGAATGCTTGAATTCTAAGCTTTTTTATTGCGTAAGACGAATAAAAGACGACTTTTTGTCTTTGTCTTTCGTGGAAGGATTAATCTAAACTATTAAATTAGTAGCTCATTTTATATACTCATAGTTTATAGAGACAACATTTTCAGCTGAAAGTATCTTTTTTTGATTTCAATTTAATTATTTGAGATGCTTCATAGAATTATACATGCTTTCAGTGTTCTGTGTCAATTATTTCTCTGGTTGGCCCAGCCCTTATCTCCCTGTTTTCCCATGCGCTTTCTCGTTTTCCTTATATTTAACTCATTGCAATGACGCAACGTCTGCCTTTTGATATACCATTGATAGGGATTGCGAGGAATTGGATCCAAAAAAAAAACGTGTTTCTTCAAGGGTAATCACAACGAGTCAGCTGTTTCTTCCTATCGCAGAGAAAAACGTCTGACAGCTCAAGTCAGGCGAAGAAGTTTCAGTGAATCGTTCAGACTGCTTTAGGATCTTTGATTCATCTTGAAATATAAATGAACCATCTCGTGGGCTAATTTATCCTACCATAGTGGAAGGCTGCCCATTTAGCCGATGATTTTATGTACCTATTCTGTAGCGGTACGACGTTTCCCCGATATGCAGATTTTATTAGAGAAAGAACTGTCTAAAACGCATATTATAATAATCTCGAATCTCATTAACGAGATATTATCAAGGGCCACTTGCTTCGAGATCTCATCCAATGTTCCCACTTCGATTTCGGTATATTGATGATGTCTTCGTTTCTTCTCAACTTTTTCGCTTATTGGCAATTCTAAAATGAACCGAACCTGTTGCTGGAAACCAGCTTTTACCCTCTCCCTCTCTCTCTCTCTCTCTTTCTCTCTTCTCTTCGTTTTCCTTCGACGTCAATTGCATTGTATATGGTCAAGAAAAGGACAACAGAAGAGGATAAAATTGACACGTCTTTTCGCTGTTTAGTGAAATAAAACTGAGAACCGCGCAAGAGATGTACACACACACGCACACACATAGAACATGAATCAAATTGCGAGGTGTTGGGTAATAGATTCTTGTGACACCTTGCATTAAGTCATTCAACTTCACCGGAAATTAAAATGCAAATGTTTTCTTTGATGGACCAAGAAACTAACCATCTAAAATTTAAAAGACAATAAAATGGAATACGGGAGCTTGAGCTTTGAGAACTGGGAGAAGATAAAGATGTGAAGATGTCTTTCTGAAACTTGATTTTTGGAACAGTATGATCGCTGTCTCGTGTAATATGCTATTTAGTTTTTATTAGAATCCATCATCTCAATTCTATAAAATTCGAAAATAATGTTGCTTACCGAGATATTGAAACTCGTCAGAATTCTCTTTTACTCGGAAATTCCACTTCATTTTTCAAAAAGAAAAAGGACTCGTAGGCCACTAATGAATCTTCTATTTTTTCGTGTTTTGTGGAAAATACACGTTGATTTATTGGAAAATATTTTCGCTGCTTCTCGGATACTTTTCAAAAAAAACTGTAAACTAGAACTGCTTTTGAGGGCGCACTTGGAGATTCCTCTAATCTCCGGAATGCCCTTTCGTTTCTAACTAGCGTCTTGTTTTCCGTTGCATCATGTATTTTCGAAAAACTTCCTAGTATAGACGTAAAAAGACAGTAGTGAAGAGTAAATGTGACGGTGTGTGCCAGAGCATCGTCATGGCCTCTGATAGAATTACGCTTGGACAGGGAATAGCTTCAAATCAGAGGACACTGTCGCACAGAGCTTTCCACTGTCCGCGCGGCGAAGATATGTTTTTTTTTCTTTGTGGGCGTTTTCCTAAATTCAAGAGCCCGATTAAAGCAATATTCATTTTTTAAAGTTAATATTATCGTCGTAAAGATTATCCATGAAGTTAATCTTAATACAAAAACGCAAATATGCCTCATTTTAAGGATGGGTTCAATCAAAGCCAATTCGCCATTCTTCCGACCTCAACTGTGATTTTTCTCATCCTGAGAAATGCCAATGGAAGAACATGGCTGACGAAAATCAGATGGATTCCAGAGATTTCTACCTCTTTGAAAAAATTGACTACACCGAATTCCCAGTTCTTCGAGTTGGTCCGGGTCCGTCGAGAGTTCAGCAGGGAGATAAAATGATATTTGTCGGAGACAAAAAACGAGAAGAGCAGCACGCTATTTTCTATTCGTCACCTATTAATTGCCAAAACTCAACCGGCAATTTGACTTTTACGTAAGTGTTAATCGGTTGACAGCGCTCTTGACTATTTTCGATCCTTCAGATACTGGGTCTACAACAGCGCTCGAGTGGAAGTGATCCTACTCGAAGATGATGGAAGGGGCGGCTACAAAATGATATTCGATGATCCGTCGGAAGAGAAGCCATACGTGGATTGTGGAACCATTCAAATCAATACAGAATGTCACGCAGAAATCCCGCCAAGAGAGAAACCATTCAGGTGACACTAGGCTATTTTTGAAAATGCGCTAAACAAAAGATTCAGAATCGGAATTCGTGCCTATGGAATATCAAACACCGACGGCTCCTTCGTCATGATTGACAATATTCTGTATTCTGCTAGTTTATGCAAAGTTGGAAGTGAGTTTGCCTTTTATGTAAAATTATTTAAAGCTTCCGTGACTTTAGTTGATATTGGTGACAATTTCAAGTCAAATGCGTTGGAGACTGGAGCAAGCGGAAAGCATATCAATACTGCTGCCGACTTGAAATGCGATAATTTTGATTCAAACTGCCGTTGGAGGTCTGGTGGAGATGCCATGGTGGTGAGTGAAGTGCTGAGCAGTGGCTTCTTACAGTGCAGATAATCAGATGCTTGTATACCGAGTATTTCATTGAATATTTTCAAGTTTTTGCAGATGTGGCGTCGTTCCTCTTCTCAACTCCCTCACCCTCTTCTGTTGAATGCCACTGGAACAACAGTAGGTCCACATGGAGGCTATGCAGTCCTATACGTTGAGCAAGGAACACAGAAGAAATCGCTTGACATCCTTAGATCTGATCCTATTACGTGCCAAAGTTTAACGGAGAACGAGTTCACTTTTAGGTAATTAAGCTTCTGCGAGAACAACTAAATTATACAATAATTTTCCGATTCTGGGAGTTTGGGCAAATTGAAATCGAAGCATGTGCCGTTGATCTGATGCTCTCAGACATTGAATGCGTTCCAATTCCACGTGGGAGCTCACCTGCAAATGTTAAATTGACTTTCAGAAAAGCAACTAAGAACTTCATGGCGAGTCATGGATACTGACTAGTCGACAACTAAATGAACAAGCTTTTTTCAGATTATAATTCGAGTGTCATCGCTGAATTCTGACTTCGACAACATGGTTATAGTAGACGACATTTCATACCATGCAACTCTTTGTACAGATGCTTTGTCCGTATTTGACATTGGAGATTTATTTGTTTCAACTCCGATGCTCTCCCTTCTTCTAAACAGAAATGTTCACACTGCTCAAGATTTATCCTGCGATTTCTCGAAAAGAGCGTCTGCTTGCCTTTGGGGAATGCTGAATCAGGACGAAGAATCGTCGGATATTGCGTCAAATTACTGGTCAGTTGGACACGGCCCATTGAATGAAGAAAAACTTTATTCATTGACTGGAATCTCTGATATGCCCGACGGTGAGTTCGGCCTGGCCAAATTCGAAACTGGAGGAAGTGCTGTTCTATTGTCGGAAGTCGTCAGATGTGTACTGAATAATGTGCATGTTCAGTTCAGATTATGGACCACTGGCACTGCCAAAATAAAGGTAAATTTATAGAAAAACTGCTAACCGTTTCCTTAGAATTCGAATTTTTTGGTTTAATATTTTTAGGTATGTCTCGTTGAAGAGTCTTCTCCCTCTCTTCTTGACTGCCAAGACGCCAGTAGTGGAGATGTGGTCGTGGATCTCCCCCGTATTCGTCGTCCTTTCCGCGTCGCTTTTTCTGCAGAAGCTGAGGATCAAGGAATGGTGCTAATTGATAACATAGTTGTAACTGGGGAAATCTGTCCACCTACTGCTACAAAACAGTTTTCCTCGAAAACGTTCCGTCCAACCGCTGATATTCCGGATCCGAATGTCTGCCGGTTGCTATCATGTGATTTTCATTCAGGACACGCATGTCTTTATGAAAGTTCTCAAGTGTCAAATTCAGCAATGCATGGGGTGAAGCGTATTCAAAATATCGGTTTTCATTTTATGATTACAGGTGGCCAACCGAAGACTTAACGCATTTTTGACCAGATCGAAACGAGTTTTCATTCTGGAGTCCCCCCAGTTTCGTCTGAATACAATAGCACGACTACACTTCGATTATAAACTACAAGCAAGTTAATTCGAACAAGTGGAAAAAGTTATCAACTTTTTAAGGGTGACGCCAACCTCTTCATTTGTAACGACAGCGGAACGAAAGAGTTAGAAAGTTGTTTCAAGGTCGAAGGCAGAGAAGGAAACGATTATATTGAGCTGTTGGCAAGCGATACAAAAGTGAGTTAAGACTCAAAAATAGCTACCATTATTTTTAAATTATTTTTAAAATTTGAATATTTACGAAGATTCAAAAATTTCCGAAAAACTTTTAAATCTTAAAAAAGCGGTACTTTGAAATCCGAAAGAGCCTCGGTAGTGGAACTTCAGTGACGTTTATCTGTGTTTTTAATACACGTCGTATCACTTTTTAACATTCGCGAGCCCTGTTCAATTTCACGAAGCAAGCGTAGAATCTGAAAAATCGAAATTTCTAGGGCGGCATTGCAGGGGCACATCAAAACGGCGTTTATCAGTCTCTTGGGGGTACTCCGATAGTGCATTCACTTTTAAGCTGCATCTAGAGGGCATTTTTCTACGAAAAACAACTAGTGATAAGTGAGACATTTTCGAAATCACACGAAGCAGCCAATGTTTCACTGCGGAATGGAAATATCAGAGACGCAGAGACACTTTTGATGTCATAGAAATAGTTACGTGGCGCACGCAAGGATTAAATGCTTTCAAGTTCTAAGGTAACGCGAGCAGACTTGCAATCCCAGCCGAGCCGTCCCGACTACGGGTCACCGCATAACTATGTTTAAAAGGTAAAATTTTTACAAAGGATGCAAATTTATGATATCGGAGATTTCTGATGCTTCGTATAATAGCTATCATACAAATTTGCAATAGGGTCCCTAAGTAGCCTTGCTGTATTTGGAAATATTCTTGATTCTTTTCAGCCACTTTTCTAAAAAGATAAAAAATATTCCCTTCCCCTGAATCTGTCGGGCTGGCTATCAGACTTAACAACATCCGCCCTGAATGTAAATTAATCAAAAATTACATTTGTACCTTTATGAAAAAGCGGAATGAAATATTCAATTTGTGGCCTTTCTGGAACAGTAATTTTTCAATTGCTAGAGAAAATCTAGAATTAGAAATTCGACACATTTTGAATGCAATTTGAAATGCGCCAGCCTGCCTGGATAGCAAGTCAGGTCTTGCGATTACGCCCCGAAGCATCATGCTGGAGCAAGACCAAATTCTACGATACCGTTATCATGTACCAATTTTTCTAAAGCACATTATCTTTCAGGTCTACATAATTTCCCGTCTTTCCGAATCAGGGAAATCCGGATCTCTAGAACTATCAAAGATAATATTCACGGACACCGGTGACCAGACAATCTGCTAGATCGTTCACTTTGAAGCAATATGTTTTTCGTTAAACTTTCACAGTAGAGCACTGCCATGAAAATACAACCATTGTAAACGTTTACTGTGTATTTTTACCAGCTTAGATTATCGCCAAAGTAGTGGTCACCATTCTTCGAAAATGCGCAATTTTATATCTAGTTTTGATTACCGGTAACAGTTGTACTATTTTCGACCTAATAAATCTTAATACTAAAAATAAGCTTACAAGTTTCATTCTGTAAAAACCAATTGTTCAAAAAACGGCTCGTTTGTGGAAGAGATGTTGAGGTACGAGAACATTGGAGTGAAATAAATAAATGAAAAGTTCACACACAATTAATTAAAATCACCAATAATAATAATCCAATCGGAGAACGGGGAGGATGATAAAACAGTGAAAAACGAATACTCAGAATTGGGGAGTGTTAAATTGGATGTTAGAAAGGAAAAGATTAAAACGAATATCGGATGTAAGGTACTTCGACATCGGCATCCTCATTGTTAGGATCACTCATCATTGGTTCGAGGACAATTGCGCGAACAGTCGGGTGCAGTGGCTTCTTGAGCAACTCCTCATAAGCCGCTTTCACTCTGAAAAAATATTGAAATGAGATGAGATTCGATCTATAATTTTTTATTTTATTCTCACTTACTCTGTTTTGAGTCTCTCTTGTTTTTTGGCTGCATTCATAAAGAACGAGAAGAGAAGGCATGAACCAGCAGACAACATAGACATTTCTAAACCGCCAGTCTGATTTTGAACATTCTCAATGAATTCTTTCAATGTTAGTGGCCCATGAACTTCTATTCTATCCCACAGAGTGAACTCTTTGTCTGCGTATTTTTTCTTTGGAGCAGCGATAGGACAAGCAGATGAAACGAACGCCATCGAAAGGTTGAGGAAGGTATTCTTGAACTGGTCGAGTGGTGTTTTCGGTACTCCATTTTTGTCAATAACCTTCAAATGTACAACCTCATTTCAGTTAGTTTTACGTTAATAATTTCTCACTAACTCACCTTATACAATTCAATGCAAACTAGACCAGCGACGGCAGCGGTAGTGGTAGCAATGGCAGGAATAATCTTTCCAGCGATTTGCGTTGTTTTCATACGATCGGCTGGTAGAATGTCATAATTTTCAGCACGAAGATTGGAGCAAGCTGTGATGAACTCCATATGGTGGTTGGAATCATCATCTTTTTCAAAATCAATGCAATACATTTTTTTAGTTGATTTCACATTCAATGTTGCGAGTTTCAATTTCAAAGCCTCAATTGCAGCGTCGTCATCATCACCAAAGCATCGTTCACTCTGTTCTTTTGCCTCGGCATCATTTAGAGCAATCTTAACCCCAGCTTTTGGTTTAAAAGGTTCAGGGTTGACGGAAAGGGCAATTCGAATCACTTCCTCCCTGTCCAAAATTGGTTCGACGCCGTACATTTCAGCTTTGAGAATGGATGCGGCATATACGAAATTAAAGCATTCTTCCTTGGATGGATCGAAATTAAGAACATGTGGGCAACGCTTAGCTCCCGACCAGAACTTCGCCCCAGAATCTGTGAGTTGATCTGGCGGGAAAGAATGAAGCATCTGAGCAATTGTGTTGTGGTACAGTTCCTGGAACTGGTTGCGAGCCCAGCGAATACAATCCTCAGCCGATGACGGGCGAGAATCGATAAGAGCATCTTTAACTTTTTGCAGAATCTCAATCTGCTGATTAGGCGACAGTTTGTCAACATGCTCATTGAATCCTCGTTCATCTGAAAGAAATTTGTTTGCCATCTCCCCTGGCTGAGCGAAACTCGTTTCGAATTGTTCCCGAGCCCATTGAATTGTGTGCTGGATTTCATTGGGGAAGTTCTTTAAAGTGCAGACTGGAATTTCCTTCTCTGGTGGGTCGACGGATGACGAATATGACTCAGTAAGATGTGGAAACACGACTTGAGTATTTCCTTTGGTTCCCATAGTCCCAGATTCAAGAAGAGGCAACTGATAATAAACACAGCGACGGTCCATATACCGCCGTGCTTCAACGTTATCGAGAGCGTTGGCAACTCCATTCAACTCCCCGAAGAAGTCATCATTGAATATGTGCTCGGTATCAAGGCCGACGCGCTCAGCAAGAGATTCGATTCGAACGTCCGAATTAAATAAGGCTACCGCACGAGCTGCACATTCAGATTTCTTACCCTGAAAACAAGGTTATTGTGGCAAATACAATTTTACAAAAACACATACCCCAACATCGCGACGTCTAAAAAGAAATTGCCGGTTCAGATTGGAAATTTCGATCTGATCCATGTCAGTGATTTTGATCAGACCTCCTTCACCACAAGCCACTCCCATCATTGCCAAATTTTTCAGCAGCTCACAACCAATAGCTCCCGCTCCTACTATAAACCACCTTTGTTTAAACAAACATTCCTGGTAAGGCCATCCGAACACTGCAGCTTGTCCATCATAACGAGATTGCCTTGGTTGGCAATCGGATTCCGATAATTTTGAATTATCGAAAGCTGTCCAGTCGCCTGGGAGAGCTTCGACATGATCCAAGTGAAGCCATTGCTTAAGAGGTGTCATGTGGTGAGTAACTCCTTTCATCGCTTCTTGTGCGGCGATTCCACCAACCACCGAAGAAACATTAACAAGGTTTCCAGCAGCGGAAAACGAGAACATCTCGATTAATTTTTCCGGAATTTCCTCAGTTCCAGAAGGAATAAAGGACTTGAGCAATATAGCATCTTCGACTGAACGAGGGCCTGGAGTTCTACCATGCTTTTCTTCAAAAGCGTAAAGAGCCGTCCACAAGGCGTGGAGTTGGCCAGGATACGAAAACTTGGCGTAGTCCCATATTGCGAATTCAGGTTCTTCCAGCGAATCATTGAAGGAAAGATGAGATACCGTAAATGGGACCTTCACTTGTTTGCATCTTCCGCCTTCAACGTAATCCGTTAAAGCAGTAGTGAAATTCCCAATACTAAACTTAGAAGAATTTTTAACAGTGATTTTGATCGGTTCGCATCCATTGATTCCGTCCAGTCCTTTGACTTCAGAAAATGTGACATAATCTCCATCTTCAAGTCCATGGTAAGCGTTTTCTAATGTTGTCACTTCACCAGTCACCTTGTCTATATGTTCGATGAAAAATTCACGTACTTGTTCTCCGTTAGCGTCATCAATTCGGAAGTTGCTCCCAAAGTCGTTAAAAATGTAGGAGAACACACCTCGGGAATCAGCGATAATGATACGACGGTTATGGGCGCGAGTCCAAGCAGAAACCTGGAGCTGTGTAGTTCGATTAGCATCTGTGAGCACGACGAGCTGAAATTGGCATTTTTTAAACGGCACCAGCGTGTGAAAAAAAAGACAACAATTGACTCCCGAAAAAACTACGTATCGCGTTGATCAGTAACTTGAGTCATAGAGCTCAACAACACAAAATTCAAATAGTTTTCTCTATATTCTAGATTTAAATTTAGTGGCAAAACAATAGTAGCGCTAGTGTATTTTTTTAGGAGTTCGAGTCCGGCTAGTCCACACGACTCCCATCAAAATTCTGAATTGTTCTAGGCAATATTTATTTCGTGGCATTTCTTTTAAAGGAACAATAAAAACACTTTCTACATTATCAGAAAAATTAATGATAGTTTCTGAACATCTTAAGTTCTCAAGCAACTCCATATTAACAAATGTGTTAATAGACTAGCATAGACTAGCAATCGATTTCGAACTAGCCTAGTCTATTAAAACTCGCTTTCCACTTAATTATAATAATAAATTGAAGACATGTACGCTTAATTAATGTTGAAATTCATTTGGCCAGGTTTATTTAGCTGTTTCGTCTAATTTGCATGTGATTAGATTGATACTTTGTTTAATTATTTGTTTAGCAAGATTTGTAATTAGATTGATTGCGAGTAGCTTATATATCAGTTATTGACCAAGTGCCGAAAACTAAATGTTTCTTTTAGTTTAAGATTTTGGTGTTTACATTAAGATTAAAAATCAGGCGAATTTACGAGATACAAAAGATTGCGAACATATCTCTGTGCAAAAAATTAGCTTTCAGTGCTTCATATATTGAAAACACTATTGCAACGCGTTGAGAAATAAATCGTTGGAAAATCCAAGGCAACAATTTTTGCGGGCGAGGTGATGAAAAGGATCCAAAACAAATTGAGCTCGGCTCTTAGTAGTGTTAAAGTGACAACTAAACAGAGACCACAGTGAAAACTGATCTAAACCACTGATTTTCAAGAACACGCCATAGTATTTTTTTTCACCACTGTTTCTTCATAAGTCACCTACATCAAAGCATTTGACAATATCTTCGCTAAGCTCCACAGTTGAAAGTTGCACATTGACACTGTCGTTGAGTTCAGCTAGACGCTCGTAACAGGATGTGGCACGATTCTGACCAATGTCAGATTCCCGCAGATAATATTGAGCAGATAGGTCCGACCATTTCGCAAGCTTTGTATCGTGAATAGTAACATGACGAACTCCTCCAAGAATGAGATTTTTAGCGATTTCCACTCCGACCGATCCCAGACCGGAAATGAGAACAGAGGCAGTGCGGAGATTTACCATTGCTGATTCTCCAAGAGTGTAACTGAAGTAAACAAACGCTTCAGATGTACAAGCTTAGAATAGTATAAACCTACATTTGACGAGAATAAAGATTTTTGTCCAGAAGATCATCTGAATTTCCGACAGCTCCTCCGGCATTGTTACTTGTGTCCATCTTTTCACCGTCTTGTCCTATGTTGTTCTTTGTTGAACTGATTTTGACACTCTCCGATTGCTAAAAAAAAGGATGTTAGATCAAGACGCGGAGAAGTCCTGGATGCTTAGTTATGTAGTATAACTATTGTATTTATTTCCTTCAACTTCAAAAATAAGGGATAAACGGAAGATCATATGAAGGTCATGCACATTTCTATATTAAAATATTCCTAGTGCCAATTCTACACTTTTAATAATCTTATAGATAATAAAGTTATAGTTAATAATGATAATAAAATTCACACCGATACCTACAGGTGAAACAGAGGTTGGTATCGGGAGGAACCAACTTGCTCCATCATTTTTAAAAAATTTGCTCAACAATTTCCTTTTTGGTTTAGTTTCACCGGAGAAATTGCTGTTTTGTTCTAATCAACAACACTAAAAAATAAAAAGACCAAATAGAAAACCTGCATAATCAAACTGCGTGCGTTGCGAAATGGGAAAATAGGGGAGTGAGTAAGTCATAAGAGACGCAGGCGATAGCACAGCAAGAGAGGCGAACCGCCCTTTAGTGTTCTGACGATATTCCTAACTTAACGTGGAATGTTTGAAAAAAAAACCTATATTTCATCATACTAAATAAATATTTCGACAGAATCACCGTAATCACTATTAAAAAATGTTCGAAGAATTAATGAAATCATTGAAGAGAATTCTAGAATTAATTCTATGAACTACAGCAATCAATTTTTAAGCCAGAGGTTCAATGAGTCGACTGAAATTTCGTGAACTCACCATCTTTGGCTTCTGCCAACCCGAATTCAATTTTTTGATATATTCCATATACATCATGAACAAAAAATTATCACAAATGGAGAATGAAGAAAATGGGCATTTAGAATACTCTCGCCTTAACGCCACAATCACTAGCCTTTTTATTCATTGCTGGTTCCGAAGCTAAATATAGGGTTGAGCTTCCGCGCGGTTGCCAAGGCAACGTTCTCTCATTTATTCAAATTTCTTTAGGCTCGAAAACAAGAGTGAGGTTGAACTGTTGAACTTAGCTTGTAAACAGCGAAAACCAATTGTGATAGGATGAGAAATGAGCAGTTTTGCCTGCGGCTTTCTTATTGCTAATATTCTACGATTGTATTTGGTAATATAACCGTACGATGGTATTTTGTATACTTATTTAATTAATGGTCATATTCATAATAGGAGAAATGATGAGAATGGAAGAAATGTGGCCGTGTGGCCGTCTGGTAATTTTTTTTCGAGTTCCTTAGGCCACTGGTAGGAGGTGCAGTGACAGTTATGATTCTTTGAACGACATTTTTCTTCAAATTTTTTCAGTGCACAGCAATTTTTATCGGTGGGGAAACAGCGGCAAAAGTGTGGCACACAGGACGCAAGGGAGGAACACTAAATCGAGAGCCAAAATTTGTTTCAAGTTTCAGGAGTACTGTTTTTTTCATTTCGGGACCACAGTTTTTGCGAAAAGGAACGATATAAGAAAACGGAAGAACAAGTTGGTTTCTCCATGTATTCCCCGCCGTTTATCCAGAAATGGCTCAACGGCTTTTTATTTTTTTTCATGCAGTTCGTTCTTAACTGTCTTGGTCGTTTTGTCCAGCTGTTCTATCTTACAAAATGAGGGGAAAAAGGGGAAAAGGATAAATGAGTCTATAAAAGAGAAAATAAAGTTGCGCGCCTATCCTCATAAGGGTGCAAGGAAAAATAAAACTTTAAAAAACTTATTGGATGATTCATTCCTATCTTGTGGATATCAAATTGGTCAAATTTTGGGTCCAAAATTGCTTCAAACTACAAAAAAGGAGTTAACGATGTTGATTCACAGCTGGTTGTTTTGCGTTTCTTATGACTATCGTGACCAGCCCGCAGATCAAAACATTTAAACTGATTCTTTCTTTCGTTATAGCAAATGTTTAAATGCCAGATCCAAATTGTCCCTCGACAGAAGTCGTAGAAAGTAGAACTGTGAAGATGCCAACGGGTATTGCGACAGGAATGCCCCAATTTTCAACATAATATTTGGTGTTTTTTTTTAATTCTACACGTTATGGTTTATTATGGTTTAAACTTAGAAAATGTTGTTTTCGGGTAAGTGACTTGAAGAGTTTGAACTTCACAAAATCATATTATTTATAGCAAAATTTAGGTAGCTACAAGCCATACAGAGGTAACTCACCATAGTGTTCTCTTCCAGTGTTTTCAACTGTAACTGCTCAGAATATATTCAAATTGGGTTGTTTCAAAAGATGCTGTCGCAGAAAAAAAATTCCACAATTACCTTGGACGCGTAAACTTAAATCGAAATAGACTCCTCCATTTTTGCAACCTTTGCACGTTAAAAAGAAAGTACATAGCATGCGTTTTTCGCTCACCATTTGTTTATTTCTTGGAAAAAAACTGAAACGTGTATTTTTTCACTTAAACGTAAGTGTAGAAAAATCTGGTAACAAATAAAAAAATTAGAAATTTTGAAGCCTTACTAAAGCAGCGTGAAATCATCTTTTTATAATAAAATAAAAGCCTTTTGAGAATTCAGGGATAGACTAAATAAACGACAAAGGTGCTTCAAGATGAAAATCCAGATTTGAAACAGGAACGAGAAAAGGAGCTCTATCACAAGCGGTTCAGTTCGCAATTCGAATTAGCTTAGTTCTTCTGAAGGAAAGGATCAATAAAAAGGTAGGTAGAAGCAGTAAGAATTCTTCATAACGCCATAAAAAATACTAGCGAACAGCTTGTTTCTATATGTTTCACTCATTCTGTCAGCTGGAAAAAGCTGTTCAAATTTCTCACATTAGCTCCAGAAAGTGTATGGTGCTTTGGAACGCCGAAAATCGCGTTTCCGTTAGTAACTGATTCTTCTTCGTCGTCAGTCTTGCTTCTCTTCGCTGGAGGATACTCGTTTTCTCCTTCACGCTGCAATTTGCTGATCGTGCTCTTATTGTTGGTACTATTGGCCGAAGGTTGCTCAATAATGGTAGTCATCAATCAATCGAGATTAGAATTACTGAAAATATTATTTGGATTAAACACGTTTACCTTTACAAATCAAGGCTAAGTGGGGTTCAAATCAAATCTCGAGGTAAAAATTTACATCAAATAAATTAAATTAATTGTGAGCAGCTTAGGACAATCTCTCTTAGAGAATTGTAAGCCCACACAAGTATTTATGATAAGAAATATGGAAACATGGAAAGCAATAAAATATAATAGTATTATGAAAAACCCAGAATAATTTTTGTAATTGTGTTCAAAATAAGAAACCTCATAATTTAAAAATAAATCACTTCCTTAATCAGAAGTTAATCGAAACAGAGATAGCTCATTATTTTATTATAAAACGGGCTATATTAGAAGTCAGTTAGGTATCAGTTTAAATCGATACATCGATATAGAGAATTGCAAAGTGGGAAATGTCGAAATGAGGCGATAATTAAGTTACACAGGCGGCTGAACAAGGTGGTAAATTGTTTGCTTCCCATATTCTTCTACGCTTCATCGATATATAGATATCACTGAGGTATTGCGAAATTTTTTCATTCCCGCGCAAGAAAGTGAAACAGCGAAATAGACGCGGTAAAGTTATAGAGCAATTCTTCGGGTCCCTAAAATTTTTTACGTTAATTGTGCATATTTAGTCACGAATAGTTCAAAAAGCGCAGCCACGCTCATAAGCACTTAATAAAACTCGGCAATCATTACTCAACCAAATGTTACCTGAAATATTCCTAATGGAATATAATTTAGATGAAGATCAGTTCAGTAAAGAAAATAGCAAAACAATTACATCATTTCTGTATGAGTTAAATAAACGAATAATATTAACGAAAAATTGCAAACAGTATATTTCGACAAACTTTCTTGGACGCAGGCACAACCTAAAATAGACCTGAAAAAATAAGACTAGAAATCTCAGGAAATTTACTATGCGCTTTTGTCGAACAAGTCAGAAAAGCTGTGAGTCATACAAATGGATCTGGCGCCAGGTCTGGTATTTTATGTAGTGGCAGAGCTTACTGCAGTTTCTAGGACACGGCCACTAGCCTCGGTCAATTTATTCGGCACATCGCACCGTTGGAGCGCAAGCAACTCTGCACAACGTCTGCATCTCACACGCGCCCTTATTTTTCATCACTTAAAGCTACTCATTGTAACATTAAATCATCCTTTTTTTAAATTGTTACAGAAAGTAAATCAAGAATCACATTCAAACAACAGTTTACTGAAAAAAATATTGAATAAAATACAACGCGCTGAAAATACCCGCTGGTTTTTCTGAAATTGATAAAAACTAAAATGTTCCAGAAAAAAATTTCGTCACCGTTACGAATTTTGTTATAGTTTCTTTCCTCTTCCTATAGAAGTAATTTCCTTTCCATATATATGAAGTTTCAATGTCTACGACGCGTTATCTGAGCATGGAATTCGTTGAGACCGGGCCTTTTTATTTCAAATTATACTTTTCTCAAATTCTTATCATAAAAGTAATGAAAAAGCTAAGGGCTGCATTATTTTATCAGAAAATATAACTGAAATAATTTTGCTTTTTTGTAAGAATGTATTAGCAGTTTCGAAGAAGCGGGAAGAAACTATTCATGGAGTTGGCTCTCCCGATATTCTTCGCCGTTTCGCCGGTAGAAATGGCAGAGAGATATTGTTGAATATATTTATATAAATGAGAGTGATCGCAGAAACACATTCGACATTTTACATTTTATCGAAATACAAGGCAACTTCCCGAAATGGTTTTCTTCATGCTCTCCACTCACTCCGGTTTTAATATTTTTCATTTTAATTAGTCTTTTTCGTACAATATTTCTTAGGTATAAACGGATAAACAGAACGTTTGTAAGAGCAAACAATAAATGCAAACAAACAATTTATTGTGCGGTAAAACGAGGCATTGTTTAACATGGCTATAACTGAAAATAACAAAGAACGACAAGCTAGAAAAAGAGAAAATTCCTTTTCTCTCATTTTACGATAAATACTGATCTTTCAATACAATACATCTAGTTTATATATGCATGAAGAATAATCAAAATGAATTACATGAGCAACTCCCTTAAGAGTGAAATTTTCGCAATATCACAAATGACAAGAAAATGTTGTATTATGACAAAATTTAGCAATCTAAAGAGACCTTCTATTCATAATCACATGCAAGTAGTTTCCGCTTGAAATTGGGTTCAAGTTTGTACCGCAAATTTATTGACCTTGATTATTGAAGTAGGTTGTCACGAATGTTTGAATAATTTTATTGTTACAAGCGACGTGCAATTTCCAGTCAAACATTCAGCGACAAGATGATAGATTTTCCGTGTTCAAATAAAAGCTAATAATACAGACGAATTTGTAAGTGAGAAAAACTTACTCTACAGAACCTCACGAGAAAAAAGTGCTGCTATCGATTTGGTGCGGCAATAAAGGCGTAATCTTTCGAGAGCTTCTCCTATGGCGTATTCACCAGTCTTGACCTCAACTGATTATCTTTTTTTTTTCGTTCCCTGCAGAATCACCGCGGCAGAAGTTCCGTAATAGAACGGATGTGGGAAAGTGGTTGAACGACTTTTTCGGAAGCTAATCTACGTCTCATAACAAGACATTTTTTGTGATAATATTTTAAATACTTCGATTTTGGCCAATTTTAAAACAAAGCGTCAGGAATGCATTGTTGGCAGAATGGCTGCCACAAAACTCACTGTCGCATTAGAACGGAGGAATAATTTCGTTTAAAAATCGATTAAAAACTATCTTCATAACGCTATCAGTATTCTTTTAAATTTTACGCATTATGAGAAAAAAGCCGGAGGAAAAGTGAAGCCAGACTGCCATCACTGAAATTCCATCAGTTGCATGTAAACTCACATCTCAACATACATATACTGACGATAAATTCGAGTTTTCGTACAAGTGTATTGAATTGAAAAACAGTTCTTTATTATTTACCATTTCCAGACGACCTTGGAAGATATTTCAGATCATAATTTTCTATTTAAAATTTAAAACGACTATTCGTCCTTGGAAAAACTATCAAGTTGTACATATAAACCACGATTTGAGAAACATTAGAGAAACATGGGGACTTTTTTGAGGACGGTTGGAAAAAGACGAATTAACTTCTGTTAAGATGATATCTGATGTTCCTCCGAATTCGATTCGCCTAGGTCGGAACTCGATTCTGAAAAGTCGTTTGAATCAAACACTGTAATATCTAGAAGAAATCCAATACAAATCACGTATAGAAATGAAGTCAGTGGAATATGACCAATCACATGAAAAAGGCAGAGATCCTAAAGATTTGATGTGAGATTTTATGTGATTCAGGAGATGGTAGTTTAAACTATGTAAAATCACTCAGTCGGCAATATTAACTGGGTTCGCCTATTTTTTTTCAGCTATATCAAAAAATAATAAAAAGGCGTAAGGATAGTTAGCAGGTTTGTAAGATATGAATCAGTTACCAGCTCATTAAAAACCAGAAATCCATCTAAAAACCGAAAAAGCGTGTTTTTAAAAACGTAATTATCTCAAGGAAAACCAAAACGAAGTTATTTTATAACCTTCATAAGTGCACAGAAGAAAATTACTTAAGCATAAAAGCTTTTGCGTTTTGGTATAAAAACCAAAGCAAAATTCCTGAACTAAATATTGAATGAAACCTAAATCGTATATTTTTATGGATCAATAGCCGAAGAATCCCAGAAGATAGGATGAAAACAAGAAAGAAAGAAATTGTCAGTAAGATAACCCATCACATTTATGAGAAGACCTGTGTAGTTTGCAAAAGAGAGGGTTTAAGTGATTTTCGAAGTGAATTTTTCACAGTAAATTGTGCAAGAAAAAGCGTTTGAAGTAGCAGCAAATTGATTTCCCTTTGTGCATTATTCTTGGTGGCCGTAGCGATACCGTCACGTATCTAGGGGCTACTCTAGCGACTATTTTCGAACGCTTCTAAACTTTTCCTGGAAGTCGTTTAATTGTGGTGTCTCGTCATGAAGGGCAAACAAAGAAGAGAAGAAAATCATCTGTCATCTCGAAGGCCTTTTTGAATAAAAATTTTACCGCAAGATTCAATTTGAACGCATATGTTACAACCATTCTAAACATTTCCTAACAAAGCCATCAACGTAAATATGATCAGAGCAATGGATTAGGCGTCTTGATTGTAGATTATATCTGATACATCTTATATGTTCATTTACCCGCGCAAACCAATGTTCCATCAATGGCCCTACCACCTAACCAGGCTAGTGTGTATGTATATACAGTATCGGCCAAAAAGGTATTCGCAAACAGTTTTTCGAGCATAACTTTTCTGAAACTTCCCGGATCGTTTTGATATTTTGAGACAAAATTTAAAACGGTATAAGAAGTTGATTCAACAACAAGAATAATCAAATTTTCAAAAATTTGAAAAAATATCGAAAAATTTATGAAAATGGCGAAAAACCGAAAAATGGAACTTTGACTTTTGAGATCTAGGAATCACCGGTAAATGAAAAACTACAATAAAACATGATGAAAACAGTTTTAATACTTTGTTGGGTAGCCTTTGGCGTCGATGACCGCCTGACATCTTTTTGCCATCGAGTCGAGAAGGGTGTCGATAACAGACAAGGTGATGGCCTGCCAGACAGATTGGAGTTGATCGAATTTCTGATTGGCATTCGATGTACGGATCCCTCTGAGTTGTCTCTCGACATGCTCCCAGATGTGTTCGATCGGATTCTATTCAGGAAATTGACTCTGCAAGTCCAGAAGATCCACGTGGCGGCGTCGGAACCAGTCCTTGATGTGCTTCGAGGTGTGCTTCGGGTCGTTATCCTGTTGGAAAACGAACGCCCGGCCCACATTAGACCGTGCTCAGGGTCTCATTGTGTTTTCCAATATGTCTTCATACACAAATCGATCCATGATGCCCGTAATACTTCTCAGGGGGCCGATCGAAGTCCGAGAGAAACGTAGCGTAGCATGGGCCAGAGCTCATCTGCACTGGGGACGCCAGGATTGGGCTAATCACATGTTCAGCGACGAATCCAAGTATAATCTGTTTGGTACTGACAGTATCAAATGGATTCGCCGTCCGGTTGGATGTCGGTTCGATCCCAGCTACCAGCTCCAAACCGTCAAGTTCGGTAATGGTTTGGGGCTGTTTCTCTGGGACTTCAATCGGCCCCTTGAAAAGAATTACGGGCATCATGGATCGATTTGTGTAAGAAGAAATCTTGGAGAACACAATGAGATCCTGGGCACGGTCTAATGTGGGCCGGGCGTTCGTTTTCCAACAGGATAACGACCCGAAGCACACATCGAATAACATCAAGGACTGGTTCCGACGCCGCCACGTGGATCTTCTGGACTTGCAGAGTCAATTTCCTGAATAGAATCCGATCGAACACATCTGGGAGCATGTCGAGAGACAACTCAGAGGGATCCGTACATCGAATGCCAATCAGAAATTCGATCAACTCCAATCTGTCTGGCAGGCCATCACCTTGTCTGTTATCGACACCCTTCTCGACTCGATGGCAAAAAGATGTCAGGCGGTCATCGACGCCAAAGGCTACCCAACAAAGTATTAAAACTGTTTTCATCATGTTTTATTGTAGTTTTTCATTTACCGGTGATTCCTAGATCTCAAAAGTCAAAGTTCCATTTTTCGGTTTTTCGCCATTTTCATAAATTTTTCGATATTTTTTCAAATTTTTGAAAATTTGATTATTCTTGTTGTTGAATCAACTTCTTATACCGTTTTAAATTTTGTCTCAAAATATCAAAACGATCCGGGAAGTTTCAGAAAAGTTATGCTCGAAAAACTGTTTGCGAATACCTTTTTGGCCGATACTGTACATCAGCCGCTATAGAAAAAAAATCATGCTGAATTGAATAAAATATAAAAAGCGCTTTGCATGTGCACAAGCGAATACACACGTGTCTTGTGATTCACAGGTTGTGAATGACTGAATACAGTATTTCCGTATTCTGATTGATAGAAACGATCGATACGCTTCCTTCGTTTTTTTAAATAAAAACCGTTAAAAAAACAGCTTCGTTAATTGCTAAGTCAGAAAAATTGAGTGAAATATCCAGTTAGGACAACTCGGCAAGAAACTTAACATTTTTGGCTTGGCCCGTTGCATGAAAGACTTATATTGATGTCAGAACCCTTAAAAAATAAGGTGATGTTACTTATAAAAAAATTTCTTTAAAAAAATCGAGGATAACAGAGGGATGAAAAATTTCAGACCACTTTCATCCCTTATTCGTCTATCTAATAGTTCGTGTTGTTGGTTCTCGAGTCCGTACTCTAGACCAAAAATTAGGGTCGAAACATGGCAATTTACTGTAAGAACACATTAAAAACGGATACAGACCGTATTTTTTTCGAAAAATTGAAATGTGAACTAATGAGTATGAATGAAATTTTATATTAACGGAATGAAGTAATAAGACAAATCACATTAAATAAGAAAAAAATTAATTCATCTGAGTGCAAACAATTACGAGGAAAGATAGTAATAACTTCAAATCTTTGCCAAAGCCTCAGGGCTAATGGCGCGGCTTAGTCATCCTTGAATGAAATGCCATTTGTCGACATCTGCTGGAAGAGCAGAAGGCGCTCCATGCTCAGGCGTGGTACCAATAGCAGCGACAGCAGACTCGTCCGTCGATTGATGGACGGCTTCTGGAACTCGGGAAGCGCTGAAAGAAAAACTTAGATAGTAAAAAAAACCGCATTTATTACGTGTTTAGGGCTGGGGAGGCCTCCTTGATAAGAGCCTTCCAGAAACCGTTTGTTTCTGCGACAACCTTCTTGGCATATTCACGATTTTTGAACTCCCCATTAAATGCGAACTCATTTGCTGGTTTTCCAGCTGGAATTTTATAGTTACGGAACCACTCCACAGATGCCTGAAAATATCACTTATTAAGTGTTTCATCTATGTTATCGGAGAACTTACTGCCAAGAGCCCTGGATAAACTATGTCTACATCATTGATATCATTCAACTTATCAGCATTCTCATCGTTTACATCGATGGCAACTAATTTCCAATCAGTTTCTCCTTCATCAATGAGGGCCAGAGTTCCCAGAACTTTAACTTGAAGTACAGCCCCGCGCCCAGCAACTTTTGATCCGATTTCAATAACATCAATAGGATCATTATCTCCCTTAGCTCCGGTGTCCTGGACAATATGATTAGGATCTTCCCATGTTTGCGGAAGAGCACCATAGTTCCAAATATATCCCTTATGTGGGAAGATGTTGTGAACAAATCGCGCTACTCCTTTCTTCTCGTCTTGTTTGATTGGAGAAAATGGTTCCTTCGTAGCCATCTCCATCTTAGCATTGGTCCATCGAGGGATTTCGACAATCATGTTGTAAATTCCCTTCTGTTCATCAGCGAACAATGGAATATCATGCCATGGTGAGACGATCCCTTGTGGCCCCTCTAAAAAAACACGCAATATATCCGAAATGCTCATTATTACTTACTGATAAATACTCTATAATCCAAGCTATATAGAGATCCCCGCTCTACGGCAACATAAGAGGGAGAATCACCAGCTCCAGTGCTCATTTCTACAGCTTGACTCTTTTGAGTGGAAGACGTCTCCGTCAAGGCTCTGCAAAGAAACAATGAAACGTTTAAGGAAAAACAACACATATATATATATATATATATAGAAATTAGGTGCTGTTCCATGAAACAGAGTTTTGAAAAAATGAGCCCAATTTTCATAAACCACGAACTTGCTAGGATTACGAAAACAACGACCACAAAAAAGCCAGGAGAACATTAGCCGCGAAGTTGTTTTTTTTAACTAAAAATCAAACTACTTATTGTCAAAATAGAACAGAGCCGTCACATATTCACGTTTTTTTTTGTTGTTTTTCACGCCGCACCACGGGGATATTTTTTCGGCTTAATTTAAACTCTTCAGTTTCTTTCTTATAATTTAGAACGCTCACAACTTCAGCGAAATTTTCTGGATATTTCGTGGAGGACTAGTTTTATGTGTAACTCACTATTGTGCTTCTTCATATTACAAAAAAACGAAGTTTCCCACAAAAAGACATGCTTTAATAAGAAATAGTAAACCAATTATACAGCATTTTTAGCAGGCCGTTTCTATCCATTTCGTCAACTTTTTGGCTCGCATCAAGATTATTTTGAGGTTTCCACAAATTAAGAAATTAAGTTTCTTATTCTAATTTTAGCGCTTATAACATATACTTATTATTAAGCGAATAGTTCTGTCTGTATGTGACTCTGTCCAAGACGTTTCTTTGAATAACTCAAAAGATCGTGGGTCTTTTACTTTGATATTCGGGATGGAGTCATGACTACCCGAGCGCTTCACATTCATATATTTATGAGGTCACATGGTACTAGGGATACTGTAGAACCGTACACCCAAAATCTACAAAACTGTCTTAAAATCGATAAAAACAGCCAAAATTGTGCTGAAATATCAATTGGCACGTCCGTATATCACATGTAAAAAATCAGCTTGATATCTTTAAACTACAATTTTTATGGACATTGTTTTCCATCGTTGTGGGAACATCGATTTCTACTTATTATTAAGCGAATAGTTCTGTCTGTATGTGACTCTGTCCAAGACGTTTTTTCGAATAACTCAAAAAATCGTGAGTCTTTTACTTTGATATTCGGGATGAAGTCATGACCACCCGAGCGCTTCACATTCATATATTTAGGAGGTCGCAGGGTACTAGGGATACGGGACGGCATGTAAATTTTATTTGGTTTTTGACGTTCTGCTAATAAATTGTTTTAATAATAATAGAAAAACATAACGACTACAAATATTTCTAAACGAAAGCCAGTGGAAGCCAGTGGAAGTCGCGGCGTAGCCGCGAACTTTCCGCTGGTCTTTAAAATATCTCAGAAGAACATTTAGGTTTTACGAGGGAACATTTGGTGACCGGGATCTGTGGCGCTTGTATGTTAAACGCTTGTGGCGTGCAGGATATCGTGTAGAAGTTTTTTTAACGCCTTGACGCCTTTTAAATCAGAAAAGCATCGAGCAGTTACTCGAAGACTATAACTGTGTAGCATATTTCTAGCTACTATTCATTCCGATTTTACAATTTTTAGGGGCACAGTTGATATAACATTCCACGATTAGGCGAAAAAAGACAACGAGAAAAAAAATCCAATTTACTAAAGCGATCGGTGTTTTATTTTTAAATTTCGAGCACAATGCAAGATATCGGTGTTTGCAGATTTTGACCATGGCGATACTCTAGATACTCAAGTACATTTCATAGAAACACAAACGTGAGCGTGACTTGCAGCACCCTGAGTAAAAATCAACAATGCTGCAGAAAAATTGATTCGGTAATAGTCTACTGTAGAGTGACGCGTCGAACTTAGCAAATTCAGTTATAGTTGACATCAAATCTAAAATAAAAGCGAAGTGGTTGAGATTTTTCGAAATGTTTTGCTGGCCGTATCGGTTTGCGTGCACTGAATTTTGAAGATTTTTCGCTCAGTTATTATTGGTTCGCGAGTACGTGAGCCGCTTACAGGTGGGGTTTGGGTCTCGTTAGGAAATTGGCGCGTTTTAACGCGCCAATTTAAAAATTGAAAGAAAGCGCACACACTGCGTTTGTTTTTCTTTTCGAAAATTGAAATCGAATATTGGAATTTTTTCTATTTATACTTTGCTTCGAAAATCATGTTTTTTTAAAAATTAATTTCTATTGTCAATTTTCTTAAACTGCTTATTAAACTGAATAAAGTATTACAAACGCAGTGTGTGCGCTTTATTTCAATTTTTAAATTGGCGCGTTAAAACGCGCCAATTTCCTAACGAGACCCAAACCCCACCTGTAAGCGGCTCACCACGTACTCGCGAACCGATAATAAATATAGTTGAAAAGGAAAGAGGAGCGGCCTAACTGGTTCGGCAATAACAATGTTTTTTGTTATATTTTTTCGCGTGGTACTATAATAGATTTACTGTTCATTGCATTTTTCTTCAATTTTAGTACGTTAATGAGTCTAGAATTTTTTCGAAAAAAACGTTCGCTCATAACTCAGAAGGATTCTTCTTCATTCTTCAGTGTCTCCCGAACTATTTTATTAATACAAAGTTTCAAGAAAATTTACACAAAATACGTAGAACTACAATTGCGGTTGCGATAAAGGTTGGATTTGAAAAAGCAGTTGTTGAAACGTTTAATAAACGAAACAACTTTGATTAGCACTCAAGAAAGCATTCCCGCGCATCTCGTCTATGCTTCCGCGTGTATAATCAAGTTGCACGTGGTACGAAACGATGGAGTTCTTTTCTCCCCAGTTCCTCTTCTAGTTGAAGTCTCCCTACCGACGCTATTTATGACTAAAACTTGAAAAAAAACAGAAACAAACATTTTGCGTATCAATTGTTTGTTTTAGGGTAGTGAGATGTTTTTGTGATTCAGTCAGATTCGGGAAACAATGATCAGCCACTTCGTTTAAAACTGTAGAAAATTCGCTAAGTCCATTCAGAAAAATTAAAGCGTATCAGAATTTCAAGAAAATATAAAAGGCAAGGTAAACATTTACAGGAAAAAAATAAAGGTTTGCTCTAACATTACGTGAGCCTCTATGCTTTTTCCGCCCGTTTGCGTCCTTAGTGTTCACGGTGTTCATAGAATTTCAGAGCTTTCTAATTTTAACGTGTGATACGGGGATATTGACTAGCACTAAACGACACTGGTGCGCCACGGAAACTCACTGAGTGCCGTTAAAATGAGTCTCAACGCTGTTGACTACTGAAGAACACGCTAAAAAAATACATTGAGTATAACCCTATTAAGACATCGCAACTAGTATACAACAGCAAATTTTGCACGCAACCTTGTGTGCAAACTTCTTTCCGAGTTTGCGGACATTTTTCGTTGAACTCCAGCAGATGTGGAAAAAGAGGTAGCCAAACTACCACGAGGCGATGACAGCTGCACAGTAGAGCTACTCGAATCCGTTGAATCATGCATAGCGGCGACCTACACACAACCAATAAGAAACTATAACTGCATGAAAGTCTTCTTGCCTGTATCATATTAATACTGACTGGATGTGAGATTTGAGAAGTTCTGGAAGTGGCCCACTTTTGTGGAGCGTTACTGCTGGTTGTTGCGGAGGTTGTAGTAGTATTTGAAGATGACGAAACAGCAGCGATAGCATTTTCATGGCTAGCCGCACAGCCCATAACAAGTCGGGTAGAGAGCAAAAACCCTCTCACCATGACCAAACTTCGGCCGCCCAGTATCATCTAGGAAGAGATGAGGACAACTACAGACATTTAAAAGATATGCGAGGGAGATATGAGAGACGCTGTGGCGCATGCACATTTTCAAGTATCTGGTGATAGTGTATGTGTTAGTGTCTTTCGTCACGAAAAGAGGATTAGATCTAAAGACAAAACATATGTTGTGAAGTATATTTAAGCTCTATCAGTGAGACATTCTAGAACAATTTCCAAAAAATTATAACTCACCCGAGTAGAATGCAATTATTCCTTTCTTTTATAAAGATTTTGAACATTACAATTTAAGAATTGTTAGTATTGAACTAGCCGCCGGTTCACATGTATCTTCAGAGCCCCGTATTAAGCTATACTAATATTGAAAGGTTTCTTTTTTCTTAAGAGAAAAAGCGAGGATATAATGAATACATTTTCTAAATCTTAAAAGAAAAAATAGGATATTCGAAAGATTCCTATAATAGTAAACTTTACGGAACTGTTCTCACATATGCATTTTATTTGGCTATTTTCGACAAGGTCGCAACAAAACTGATTCAACAAGTTCTGTAGAATGAATTAAATAAAAACAGCGAAAATTTTTTGGTTTAATAATACGACGTTGAAAAAAGATGCGCATGCCTATCTGGCAGGCGTTGAATCCAATCACCAACCAAAAGGCTGTGTTTACACACACAAGGCATCACAAAATACATGAAAATGCAGACACAGCTTCAATCACAGGATTAACATGGCGAATTTTTTGGGACGTTGAGTGCTTGATTGAACTTCTGATGCATACGGCTTTAAAGGAATATCTTTCATGCAAACACAGTATGAGAATGCTGCTTTTTAAAATTTTAAAGTGTTATATTCCCATGTGCTGGATAATATAATGCCGAAAAATGCGAGTAAAAAATAGTCGTAGTTATACTCGCAAAATTAGCTATCACAATTCAAAATAGTTACTCAATCGATATTCAAGTCGAATGCAACGCAGAAAAAAGTGCGCGCTAGGAACAGAGTTGCCTACCAATTTTACCCGTTGTTCTAAATTCCACATTTACATATTTATGTCGCCGGTAAAAGTTACTGAAAAAGCGTTTTTCTATAATTATTTAAAACGGTGTGCATCAGAAGTAAAAAAGATGCGAGCATTCAAAGTTGCGAAAATCGACGTGTGATAGGACATTTCTCAAAAACAGCAAAAAGCAAAAGAAAATAACTATCTAGAAATGTTAAACGTGGTTCAGCCAGCTTTGCATGAAAACGTGAAAAACTCGAATAAGCGTTTGAGTTAAAGGCCGGTGTTAGAATATGATGTATGGCAAAGTTTTTCTTCTATTTGCTGTTTTCGATAACCCTGTAATTGTATGCATAGCGATCTCTCATATTCTCAAGCCGAAACCATTTTTTAAGGCTTTGTATATGAAAAAAGAACCGCCGATTCAACAGACCTTGTGGCAAAAAATACGGCAACTGTGAGAAGTATGGCAGACATCATGGCAATCAAAGGCTTGTTGCGTTTTGTTACTAACACGAGGCCCATCAAGAAACGATCATCACTGAAAGATTAATCAAAGCACACTTTTGAGAGAAGAATCTTCATTTAAAAATTGTTTGTTTCATTTTCCTCAACGAGTACCCCGCTTTCTTATCATATTGATTGTGTATTCACGTCCGACACAGCACATGGCCAATTGCAAAAGCGATGAATCATCATCTGTACTAGAAACTATTGATTTTTTCCATGCAATTAAACAATCGAGAATGCAATTGGCAAAGCTGAAAATGTTAAAATAACATTTTCATATGTCACAAAACTTTTCTCTACATAGTTTCTCCATTATGTTTATAAAGATGAACATTCAGGCAACCAAGGGGCTTGCTTTTACTTCAAAAATATTTTTGGGCATACCTACATAGTTCGAAAAGTCGAACCCTTTTGATACACATGATTTTTAGGATCTTTGTCAGCTTAAGAGTAACGGGAACTGAAAGAGCGCAGAATGGCTATAGCGAACCGGAACTAGAGTAGGAATGATAGATTTGATGGATTTGAAAAATTATATTCTATTAGATAATATTAGAAATACAATAAAGTACAATGCACCATATATGAAAATTAACAACTTTCAAGGAAAAAGGATGTATATAACCGACGCATGATTACGAACAATACACGTTTTTATGCTAACCCTCGAAAAATTCGTAAATAGCAATAAGCGAGTTATAACCGAAAAACTGAGATAGGTTAGTTTTCAGAAATTAGGTGAAAGTGCTAAATTCAACGGTATCCGGTCTTTTCCTTTTTTTAAATGCGTTTTAAAAACAATGTTTGATAAAATCGCAAAATTTCAAACCGATTTTATAATTTTGAGATTCAAGGTGAGCATTCTTGGGAATTGTTTTTTATTTTTTGGAGAAAACTTATGCTCATATTTTAACCGAATAATTAAACAATCGGCTTGCAAGTCAAATGTTTAATAACGGGAAACAAAGTTACCGTGTTACTGAACCCTCCGAATTCAAGAGAATTCATAGGCACGTTGAAACGAACGACACCAGTGGGGCTCATACAACTGACATCACTGGCCAATTTTCAATATCATAACTTCGCTGATTTTTCATTTTTTTTCAATACAGAAATTCAAACACTTACTTCCTTACTTAGTTACTTAGTCGATCTGTCAAGCGCTTGCGTGGGCGCGGATCACAGCTAGCCTTGCGATCTTCGGCGATGGTGGTCCGTGAGGTAGTCAGTCAGTTTTCTCCGCATATTGGGAAACAAGAAACAAAAAATCATCATATTATCAGCAAAATATTATCGAATTTGTGATATACGTAAATAGAAAATTCCAAAAACAAATGCTCGTACAACAATATTTTTGTTTGCGATGAGAGAGCTGTTTATGTCAATAAATCTGGCGCGTTGGCAATGCACGTAAAAGGCGCATTTATGCGATTGAACTGAGAAAAATTGTAGTATCTGTTAACGAAAATGTGGACAGTTGGCCAAAAATACCCCCGAAATTTCTTCCGACAAAACAAACTTTGTTCAAACCTATCAGGCGCGTTCCTCTCGATTTCTCACGCTGTTCCACCGGTAAAAATTGCTGTTAATATTTCTGATTTAATTTTAAAGGAAACTCGTACAGCGAAGAAATTATACAATTTGTTCTCGCCGAGAATTCTAAGCCCGTATTTTTTTCCGTAATAATTTAATTAGTTTTTTTAAAAATAATATTCTAAATCGCGAAAAATTGTATTAAAACGAACCGTCAACACATTTATATGCTATCACAGTAAGCAAATACAAAATCACGAAAATTAAATACAATCATACCCAATTGTGAAGATGTGAATCCACACCTACAACTTTGAATAGTTCTCGCATTTGGGAATGTCGTAGCGGTGGAATCCCTGTTGAAAATTCAGAAGCCGACCCACATAATGAAAAATTGGCACGCGGCAGCGGAGAAAGAGGTGGATCAAGATATGACAGTTTAGGAGATGAATTGAACGTTGATGAGATGGGGAAAATATGACCCTGAGAACAGTTATTTATAGTGTGTTATTTCAAACTTCGAACCTCGGTTGAAAAAAGCACTCGCTCTTGTTGTTCGTTGTTGATCGGATGATGTACGTCGAACAACAAGTAAAGGTACTTGAGGGTCTCCGATAAAAAGAAGGATTCCATCCGATCTTCAAGGCTTTTGTCATTTACATCGTGCACAGTTGCAAAACCACATTTGACACGAGTGATTGATTCTAATGATTGAAGAATTTCTAACCCAACATGCTGATAAAATGGATTTTTTGTTGCAGTGTACAGCAGATACGTGGATTCCGCAAATTCTGGTCGTAGTGGATAAAAGAGGACATCCGGGGCCTGTATTTGCCAATTAAACCTTTCAGGTAGAACACCGTATTTTTTCCAAATCGCATAATAAAGAGCGTGGTGACAAACTGCTTCATCTACTTTCCCAGCTAAAACGAGCAGTCCAGCAAAACTCGCCTGAATGTTGCTAAATGTGCAAGCACTTAAATAATCAAGCTACACCTGTAGTGAGTCAATCCAAGTATTTGAAGTGCTCCCATCCCTGGCATCAACATTAACGTAAATGGGAATGTCACCGTCCAGATCAGAACAATTTGTTCGACCTCGACGCATATACATCAGAATTCGTGAAAATGACTCATTATACATGTCGAAATCTCTCTGATCACCGAATAAAATATATGATTTGAGCATATACTCGTAGAAAGAATCGATTCCTGCACCCAGACCTGCAAGATGACCGAGCCATTCTCCCGTTTGAATATCGATTAGATTTCCTGGAAGTTAAAAACAATTTTTTAGCTTATTATGAAGACATTTACCATGCAAACCAGTCGCTTCCATCCGCAAATTCCACAGTTTTTCATTAACACGTCTGGCCAATCTTTCATAAGAGTCATCTCCCAGTAGTTTCGATAAAACACCAAACTCCAATAAAAGGGATCCAGCCCCAGATGTGCAAGTGGCACTGGTTGTTCCAGGGACCACTCCTTTTTGTAGGTTAACCCGTGTGTATGGAATTCCAGTAGCTGTTCCTTCAAAGGCAGGTAACAAGCGTCCAGCGAGATCATGAGCAAGCGTTAAAAGTTCGCCTCCATAATCTGATATGTAGAAAGGACCAAAGCGATTTGTCCTGTCAGATGCAATCATGTGGGCTGCTAAAAGACCTCCCATTACTCGAATTGTGGACTCGAAAACTTGAACTGTAGTGTTTTTATCAAACGAGACCGTTGTGATGACTAGATTAACTGCTCGCTTGAACTCGTCAGCATCTCCTGAAAAACACATTAGAATAACATTTTTAAAGAGAAGCTTTTACAAAATTACCAAAAATGAAAAATACCTAATTTGAAAAAGTAGTTTACAAAGCAAAAGTGTTCCAGATATAATTTTTTTTATAAATCACATACCAAAAACCACGAGAGAATCCAGAGTATCGATAAGTCCTAATGAGTAGTCCCCAAGAACGTCGTTTATATTGATGTTATCTCTAAAAATATAAAAGAAATAGTTTGTCTATATTAATGCGCTCACGGATTGTCATGGTCATGACCACGACCCCTGCAGTGAATAGGATCTAACTCATCAGCAGGGAATGCATATTCCATGTAATTTCGCCAACCGAACTCGAACATCTCCCGTGTTTTCGATAAACCGTATTGAACATCATCCTATGAAATGAAGGTACAAAAAGCTAAAAAAAATTACCATACATTTGAAATTGACGAATACTTTATTTCCTCTTGAGTTAATAAAAATGGATGTTTCGTTGTTTTTTGCGAGCAAACAACTGAGAGCAACGCGACGTATACTAGCACATTTTTATCCAATATCTGAATTTATTGCAATAAATAGCGCAGGAACGCATATAAGGCTCACCATACTATCACCATAATGATTTCGATTTGTTTGATTTGAACTAAAATTAATGCTTAAGCTTTATATTATGCCAGTAGAGGAAAATATGAAACATCGATGAAGCGAGTCAAACGGCATATGACACAAACGTTTGAAAGAATGAATGACACGTCAGTCCGCCTACGGAGGTTTGAATTTTTATCGATGGTACAAACAAACAATGGATAACAACAAGAATCCGCTTGGCAGATATGAACCAGTGATAAAGAAAAATAGTTGAAATATTGGTATAAGTAAGGTAAAACAACAAAATAGCTATGTGAGAATCTAGTTTTTAGTTATTAACTTGAGATGTCCAGAAATTAGCGAGTTTAAACAAGAAAGAGCTGTAGAAGTTGACTAGATTTGTATTACATATGCTTGTGAATCTCCTCGTATAGAGCCATGACTAATGCTCCACCAGCGCTTCTGAAATGTTTCTAATTAAAAAAAAAGTTGCATGTCATTCTACGCAAACCTGAAAATATTGGCTAAAGCTCCTTTATACAATCCTCGGAAACCCTCTTCGTGAACAATCTTTCGTGCTGCGGCCACTGCTTTTGATGTACTCAGCTCTCCTCTGACCATCATTCGACGCCGCACAGTATCCCATGGATATGTTAAATAGGATGAAAGCACTGTAACACCCTGCAAAATTTTCAATATAATTGTGAACTGTTCACAGAAGGTAGAAAAGCAATCAAGGCGGAAAACTGACTTGAGCGATCGCAAATGAGGTATAAAAAGGCAATTTCTTTTTGTCTGAGTTTATTGAGTTCCTAATGGCATCATATAAACCGAAATACACGGATCTGTAGATGAAGTAGGTCTAAAACATTGTTTGAATGAAACAAAAAGCTGCAAGGTAAATTTACCTGAAGGGAGATCGAAAATCCTCTATAAAGCGCAATGACACCTTCATTCTTCACTGTCTTTACTGTGCAATCTACAAGACCTTTGTACTCTCGATTCTTGTGACTATTGATATCAGCTGACAACCGAGTGCGAATAAAATCTAACGGATAGACAATGCAAAGTGAAGAACAACCAGCCAGACCTCCAGAAACAAGTGTTCTAGCACTGTACGAGAGAATACTCTGAAGTTAACAATTTTATGGGTTATACCTTATTACTTTAATATTGAGTCATGTAGTTATTAAAAAGATTATTTGGGATACTCCTGCAAATAGAATCTGCAATTCTTTGAAAACAATTTTGTAAGATATTTTGAAATCCATAACAGTCTACTTTAACATAGACTATAATTTTTAAGGATTATTTTCTGGAAAAAATATTCGAACAGCATGAAGATTTTCTGACACCACGCCGTCTGTTTGATTTTTGGTTAAGTTAAATAACTCACGTCTTCTCTTTTAATATTTTTTAATAAAATTGATTTATACAAATCATTGAAGGCAAAATTGAAAGCTTGTGTTGGAAAGTATCGTATAACATTGGTTAGGTTTCCTCGCCAAAATGATAGAAATCCTTGTTCTTTGGGTACCCTAATGAAAGCATCAAATATTCCATTGAATCTCTTATCTGCAGGAATGTCTTTATGCGAATATTGTACCTGAAAAAGGAATTGAAAACGTTTCAACATAGATTTCAAACTTGGAGTAAGATTTTAACGCGTTCGATGGGTGCTACAGCAGTTTTTGAAACAGTTGCTGAAACTCCTCCAACCAACAGTGAAGTAGCAAACTTTTGAGCATCTGATCGCTTTCTTAAAACCACGGCAGAAGGACTGGCAGTTGTACTCATGAAATTACCTCTGAAAATGACGCAATACGAGAAAAGTGTTTGTAGGCTTTTTTTGTACGTTTATTATTATTTTAAAAATAATTTTTAGCATGGAATGCTAGAAAATTATGTAAATCCAAAATAATAAACGAAGAAATATATTCTTTAGATTTTAGTGGAGTTATATTTAATGGGCGTCATGTTCGACGTTTTACCGTAACCAGTTCGGCGCAACTCAGATGACGCGCAATAGCAGGCGAAATGTGCTGAACATTTTCTTGCGAAACATTGCAAAAATTTCCTATTTTTTAACTCTTTTGTTACCTTAAGATCGAATATATCCAAATAAATACCCAATTTTCTTTGCAACGCAGGAATGTGAGAAAAATATAAAAAATTCTTCTTAAAAACTTACTGTTTGTAATTTCTTACATTCTTTTTAGCCAAAAATATCTTCGACAATTTCCACTGGTTGAACTGCGGAGAAAGAGGGCTTTGATAACGGGAAGGAACTCTGTTTCGGCAGTCACAGCTCGTTTCGAATGTATCGTTTTTTGTTTCGTTAGCACTGTTTTGGTGAAGAAACGGCGAAAGAAGAAGTACTGAGGAAACGGTGGCGAAACGGCGGTGTCCATAGGTTCCTCTAGATATCATCGTCCGTTCCATCTGTAGGAACAACTGAGTTATTTTTAATCAAGTGATTATGTCCGTTTTTTTCATCTAAATTATCTGTCTTTTTTAAAGAGGCTCAGAAATTGTTTTCTTGCAGAATAACAAGAAATTGCTAAATCTCAATAATGGTTCTAGACATCGACTTATTCCGTGTTGAGAAAGGTCAGTTTCTGTTTATCTATCAATGCATTTTGCTTTACTTTCAAAAATAAATATGAACGAAAAAATATTTCCAACATCGCCATATTAAATACGTCGTTCAGGTGGAAATCCGGAAGTGATTCGTAAGTCGCAACGTGAGCGCTATAAAGATCCAAAGTTAGTCGATGAAGTAATCGAATGGGATGAAAAGTGGAGGAAGGAGAGATTCGTGGCTGATCAGCTCAACAGGCAGAAAAACGCTATTTCCAAAGCCATTGGAGAAAAGATGAAAGTAGGTGAACCTTTCATAATCGTGTAACTAGTACGTAATATATTTAATGGCTCATAAATGTTATCTTTTAGAAGAAGGAACCACAAGGAACCGACGACAGTGTCGCTGATGATATCGTCGCTCGCCTTGCCGACCTGAAACTTAATGAACTTTCTAAGTTAACAGTTGCTCAACTCAAGAAACTTCGTGTGCTCGTCGAGGAAAAATCTGTTGAAACTGCTGCTGCAGTGACAGCACACGAGACTGCTAGACATGAAAAGCTTGTTCAAATCGGTAATTTAATTCATGAGTCTGTTGTGGTATCGGACGATGAAGTAAATAACAAAGTTGAAAGAACTTTTGGAGATCTGAACACGAAGAAGAAGTATTCCCATGTTGATTTAGTTGTAATGGTCGATGGATTTGATGGAGAGAGAGGAACTGTTGTAGCCGGTGGTCGCGGATATTTTTTGAAAGGACCGCTTGTCTTCCTAGAGCAAGCTATTATTCAATTAGCGCTTCAACGTCTTAACCTCAAAGGATACACTCCACTCTACACCCCATTTTTTATGCGTAAAGAAGTTATGCAGGAAGTCGCTCAACTCAGTCAGTTTGACGAGGAGTTGTATAAGGTAACCTCTAAAGGATCTGAGGTTGCTGGTGACACATCTATAGACGAGAAATACTTGATTGCTACATCTGAACAGCCTATTGCCGCATATCATAGAAACGAGTGGATCAAGGAAGACACCCTACCTATAAAATATGCTGGAGTTTCAACATGTTTCCGCCAAGAAGTTGGAAGTCACGGAAGAGACACTCGAGGGATTTTCCGCGTACACCAATTCGAAAAAATCGAACAGTTTGTCTTATGTAGTCCCAACGATAATGAATCCTGGAAAATGTTCGAAGAAATGATCGGAAACGCCGAGAGTTACTATCAGGAACTACAAATTCCATACCAGGTAGTCAATATTGTTTCTGGTGAGCTCAATAATGCTGCTGCTAAAAAATTCGATCTGGAAGCTTGGTTCCCAGGATCTGGGGCTTTCCGTGAGCTCGTATCGTGCTCTAATTGTCTGGATTATCAATCCCGACGGCTGAAAGTACGCTATGGACAGACTAAAAAACTAAGTGGAGAGGTGATAAAAATTCACCGTCTAAGATAAAGCAATATAAACATTTCAGGTTCCATTTGTTCACATGCTCAACGCCACAATGTGTGCAACCACTCGTGTCATTTGCGCTATTCTGGAGAATAATCAAACTGAAGAAGGAATCAATGTGCCGATTGTAAGTTGAATGTTATGATTATTCATCATGAATCGTTCATTTATAGGCTATCCAACAATGGATGCCGGAGCAATACCGTACATTCATTCCATTCGTGAAGAACGCTCCGATTGACGAGGATGCAAAGAAGACGAAAAAATAAAATTGCATAATTCTTTATTGCATTCTAATTTCGTTTTTCACTGTGGGGATAATGTTTTTGAGTAAATTATATTGTTTTCTGTCATCTTTCTATAATTATTGGTTAATATTACTTTGCTGTTATCGTTTGAAGTTTTAAATAAGGCTTGTAATAATGAAGTATTTATGCTAGAACAATTAGTTTTAGCTTTTCTGTTCGTGAGTACGGGTGGTTATCTAACCCTGCCGGTTTTCCAAAAGAATAAACAGCGCTAATGCCAAACCGCGTTCCTGTCTAATCTGATTAGAATCAAGCAGTTCCTGAGTTCTCAGGAAAGCGAAAATACTTATCCGGAATTCTCCTTTTGTATATATGCTTAATAAGGAAGTATAATTTCTCCGAGAAAAATATCAAGTCGCAGAGGAATTATCAAAATTAATTCAGGCGAAATTCCTGATTTCCATATCCAAAAAACTATTCTGTGGGACGTCATCTACTAAAGAAAAAGAGTCAGCGCTGTAGGGAAACGGTCAAGGCTTCTGAATCGTCCACCTTAACTTGGTGATCCTGTCTCCTTGGTTTCAGTTTTAATGCTTTTTATAGAAGTAAACGGCGATTTTCCTTTTTTTTTTCGAAAATACCGAATAAAGTGATTTAATTCTCATAGCGATTGGAATTTAAATTCAAAATATTTCATACATTGAATGCTGAACGAATTTCTGTTGGATTACTGCTGGAAAAGTGAAAGAAACGCGGAGGTGAGTATTTCATCAGTTTAGAAATACCTAGCAGGCACTACAGACGTTCTAATACGTGCTCGACGAAAATGAACATCTAACGCATTGTAACCGTTTCTTGTGAACTAGAATCTGCTCTGCATCAGATTTCGAATAATACGCATTGAGCATATTTACCAACTTCAATGCTCTGCTTTTCAAGATGGCTGTTTCGAACTATGAAACTGATTCAATATTTCACGCTTTCTAGTCTCAATTGATGTATGCCTCATAATAGGATATAAAAGGAATGTTTTCAATGGAATTCAGAATACAAATTGTTACGACGACGGTCGTATAAATACTTTTTGATCTACCCATAGTTCCCCGCTAACATACTTGTCTGGCTTTTCCGGCCTATGAAAAATGTTTATCATTATTCTCAGATTATTTTTAGGATTCGACATATTATTAAGTTCGGCCCCTACAAGATATTAATTTCCAAAGAAATCTCTACTAACCTAAACTTGTCACCATCAAATGTAAAACATCTCAGACGTCACTCACATTATTTTCAACCCTCACTTGTAAACTTTTCCAAACCTTACTCCCAATTTTTCACTTATCGTATCATCAAAGCTTGGAACGCTCTTCCACACTCAATTTTTCCCACAAAAATATCATCGTCCTCATTCAGAACTAACATCATTCAATTAAACCTTTCTCCACTCCTCACATTAAATTCTGGGAAATTCTAACATTATCTCATGTATATCTCTAACTTAATACTTATTATTATCTAATCTTTTCATGTATTATAACCTTGAAAAAATAAGAGGCAAATCTAGTCTTTTTTCAATGAATAAATATAATATATATATATATATATATATATATATATATAAGCCCACGATCGATAGCCCCCATATTCCTGCATATTCCTACGTTCTGTTTATTCTAATCGTTATATTGTATCATTTGCTGCCGCAGTGAATGAACTATTAATTATTCGAACCGGCAGAAGAACACAACACAAATTAACCAGGAAAAGAGAGCCAGAATCGTTTATAGCAATAAATATATTTTCTCGGGCCCACTGCAACTCCTAATAATACTGGCAAACGTTCTTAACTATAATGCCGCGTTCAAAGTTGATTTCCAGGAGAAATTTCCTGGAAAAACGCTGTCCAAAACTGCCATTTTTTTCAGATTTTCCGGAAACTGTCGCAACGAGTGTTACCGTAGTTTGCCTCTTCCCCTCGAGACAACCGACCGTCGCACGATTTACGACTCTTTTTTAACGATATTTTTTCAAGTTTTTTAATTTTTTTTCGCTATATTCGGCTGTTTTTCTGAATATTTCCCCCCAAATTATGGATTCTGACGGAGAAATCGTTGAAGATCTCGAAAAAAAGAGGCAAACTACGGTAACACTCGTTGCGATAGTTTCCGGAAAATCTAGAAAAAAAAATGACAGCTTTGGACAGCGTTTTTCCAGGAAATTTCTCCTGGAAATCAACATTGAACGCGGCATAAGACATTAGCTTGCAATAAGTCACCTGTATTTACTATTGTTGTGAGCTACGGTACTTTTGTAAGACTTTCTCGCCAAAACATTTATACCCTTCCGACGCTCTTTTAACTAAAATATGACGTGTGAATATGAAAATAAATCCGACTACTGCAGCTACAGTAATCTCGTCTCATATTCCAGGTTTATCCAAATATGTATAGTACAAGATCGTTGCTATCACGAAATTTGTGCAGATTAACAAAACGTTTTGGGTGTCCAGTAATAAGACGGACACCGCCTACCTATACCGTCCGTGTTTATGCGAAGAGATGAAAAACACTAATAATAACACTGACTGCCGCATTCTATGCTTCTATTCTCTGCAGTTCTCTTAAAGCAAACACGGTCAAGTAAGATTCTGGCGTGAGAGGCAGAAGGGCGACGAAGAGGGCGCCGAGAAGCCAGCGTGTTTGTCCATGCGTCTATCGTACAGTTTCTCTGGCCGTCTGCCCACATTCTCCTATTTCTGGAGGCTCCCTCATCACATTCCCCGTACATTTCTCTTTCACTCTGCGGGGAGGAGTTGTTCGTTTTGTCGGGCGCCCATCGCAACCCACCTGTGTCTGTACTATCCTCTTTCTCTCCAATAACCTATTTCTCTTCAGTTCACTAGAGACGACAGACGACAACCTTTTTTGAAACTTTCGAAACATTTTCGTAATCTTTGGATCGCCAACGCCCGCCCCGACTTAAAATTCACAATCATGCATTTGATGAGTTGCGTTGTTCCAGCACAGATTGGTCTGAACTAGGTCCCCTTGTTCTCCGTTGTTTATGGTTGATTCACTTGGCAATTCACTTTGATCGTCTCCTTCTATCCCTCATCTCCACCCCTCACCCAACTAAACGGTTACGATCGTTTTCTGTTCTGGATTCGCTATCTTATGATCCCAAATTCAAGTTACTATTCTTAACTTCTTTTTTTAAAGCCATCTTTCTCAAAGATCATTGTATAATCTTAGGTTTTATGAGCAATTTCACCATTTTCCATTTCTATTCATCCAATGAAGCAAACTAGAGTTATCATAATTAGTTTTCGGAAGCAGCCAGCTGATTGCAACGGTATTGCCTGACTCATTTTCGCTCACGTAACTACAGTAGTCCAGATGTCACAAGCATTTTCGATGAAACCCTTCACCAAATATCATCGGAAAGGGCCATCAAACTCAATGAAATTTCAAATAGTTTCGCACAAATTGTTTCCCTGTTTCTCTATTTGATTTCTGTGAATTTCCAAATTCAATTTGCACATCTCAAACATTGTACATAAGTACACATATCGATGTCAAAAAGAAGAGAGCAAGAAGTCATGAGACTGCAAACTGTGTCAGTAGAACAATCAATGAGTAAGGTGCTGAAATATTCTTGGGTTTTGCCGGAAATCAGCTAAAGTTGACGTATATTCACTTCCAATTTGACTGTAACGTTGCTGAGCTATAACTCTATAGAGCATACTTTGATATAATTAAAAACATTTTTCTTTATAAAATCTTTTTGAGTCTTGCTTGTCTTGCATGCCTATTATATTTCTTTTCCGGCGAAATTCCCCTTTTAAAAACTGTTTTGGACATATAGCGCATTGTTTTGCACTCTTCATCAATTCTAGTGCGAATTCATGCCAATCCTTGCACAAATCTCATTCAAGGATGGCCAACTAAATTAAGCATAGCATTTTCAATATATCTACCATCTGTGCAAATGAAAATAATATGATAAATTAGGGAAAAATTAGAGAGCTTTGGCGTTTTTTTCTAATTAAAAATTTATGAATTCCTGATAGAAATCTTCAAAATATTTGAGCAGTGACTGGCCCCATCTCATTTTTTAATATGGTATTGTAGAGGAGACATTTCTAAGATTTTGAAGCATACGAATTGGAAGAAAAGCCGGTCAGCTCCAGTGTTTAGTGTGCCATCACCTTTTCCGCAATATCGTACGCAGTACCTCGTGACTGTCGCTCCGGGACACTAATTTCTAAAGAGGAAAACGGCAGATTTCAGTTTTCAGCTGCTTTTTCTCTCCGCTGAAATCAGTTAAAAAATGTACATCTAGCATAAGCGCAAGTATATTTCTACATATACAGTACCGGCCATAAAGGTATTATATTATGGTTCCCATTCGAATCACACAGTCACTGTCGCTGCCCACAGTCTTTCTTGCTCCAGATGCATTTTCAGCTTTTTCAGACATATAAGTTATCTGCTTCTGATTACATTTTCTAAAAATCCCCATCCTGCAATGTTTTTCTTGCCGGTGCTCATTCTACATGCAGTACGCCGGCCATAAAGGTATTACGGTTTCTCGACAATATCATACCTTTATGGCCGGTACTGTATGATCCTAAAGAGGACCGTTGGGTTCCATGGAATATTGTTCAGCATTAGATGCTTACTTGATGTGTAGATGTGTACTAAGTCACGGCCTTGGTTCCTTTACAAGGGACACTCGAACAGAAATCTCTTTAACTTTTTCTAAAAATTCGACCACAGGTACTTTTGACTACGGAGAATGCAGTACACATGGTGGCTATCTGCCGGAATCGGAGCTCCGGAATTTCAGATCGAAATATCTTGATTTTCAGAAATTTTGGCAGGTAGCCACCATGCGTTCTCCGTAGTCGAAAGTACCTGTGGTCGAATTTTTAGAAAAAGTTAAGGAGATTTCTGTTCGAGTGTCCCTTGTCAGATACGGCGTGCTTGGCGAGCTCTCCGGGAAGGATCAAACGAACAGCTGTTTGAATTTCGCGCGAAGAAATAGTCGATATCTTATTGTAATGAGCAAGATGAGACGCTTCGGCGAAGATTCGTTCGAATACGCCTTTCACAAATGAGTTCATAATGGACATAGCCTTGGAAGATACTCCGATGTCTGGGTCGACCTGCTTGAGTACTCGGTATATGTACACAGAGTAGGACTTCTTAGGTGAATGGTTTCATTTCTTTCCTTCTTTTGGCTTCGTGACGGTCTTCGCGGCTTTCTTCGCTTTCCAGACTAAACTTGTTCTTGGTGAATGACAAGCGGACTTGTCGAGCTATGTGGAAATCGTGATTCAAATAGCTGAGAAGAAGCAGAAGCCGAAATTCGTTTTCCGGTGGTTCCGGATTTTCAATTGAATAAGCAATCAGCAGAATGTGTACTTCGGATTCTCAGATCTCGAATGCTTCTCGATTGAATAGAAATAGGTTTCATGAATGGATTCGGAAGCACCACTTCAACTTCAGACTTCACTGTTCTCATCTCGGTTTTCTCGAAGTAACCTTCAAACTCCAGCTAATTTCTAATCGTTGATTAAACGAAATTTGTTCGATTCGATGTTTCCAATGCATCTTTCTCCTCTCGCTCCAACTTTTCTCGATTCCACGCGAACCGAACGAACGAATCAATTTGATATTCTTGCGCATTCGACCGGTTTCCCACTTATTTCCTTTCTCTCCTTTCCTTCTTCCATCTTTTCCATAATTAGTCTCTTCTGCGTCCAGTTGACCCATTTATTCTTATATTTTACTTCAGAATTCTATATGGTAGAAGTGGACACGAAGCCATCGAGCTTGGCAGGTGAAGAGGATGAAAATGACAATGACAGAACGCTTGAAAACGAGGAGAAGGACAAATTGGTGAAGCAGCTGAAATCCGAAAAAGCGGAACGGAAACGGATGGAAGAGGAAATGGAGAGAGAAATCCGAGATTCTGAAGCAAAATGGATGGAACGGGTGCGAAGAGCCTCCGAAGAACGCGATGAAATTGCAAGGAAAATGGATGAGTTCGAAGAAAAAATTGACAGCATGCAGATTGAAGTTCTCAGGTGGATTTTTTCAGAAATTCGATTTGGAAATGCCAGGAAAATTGATTGGTTTTGTTGTGTCGCATCTCTTTCTTTTCAGTTCTTTTCAAATGTGAAAATTGGGGTAGCCCTAACGCTTCCGATTTATTTTTATTCTCAGAAGCGAATGTTGTTACTTACAGAAGTGAAACGTATAAAATGGAAATTGAAGAAGCCAACAAACGATTACGGTTACAGTATGAAGCACTTCAGAAGGACTACGAGGAAACTATGCAGGAAAGAAGTATTGTGTTAGAGGAAAACTCTCGCCAGATCGAGGAGAAAGAACGGCTTCAGAAAGAAATTGAAAAGTTGAAGGAGGTGAGGCTTTGAATCACTAACCGCTTCATTACGCGACCCTTTCTTAGGACACTGTTGAAGTGAATACGTTGAAACAAAAGCTCGAAAACACCATAAGGCTGGTAAAGGTGAATATGGAAGAAGCGGCGCAGGCCAACGCCAGAAGGGATGCAGTGCTTGCAAGACTGGCAGAAGCCGAGCAGAACGGAGCAAGACTGGCAGAAGAAAGAGATGAAGCACTTAAAAAGTGCAAACAGACGACTGGTGATGCGATTGTAGATATTTGGAATACACATTCAGTTCATATCAATCTGGTATGATTATGAAATTTAAAAAAAATGAATGCATCATTTGCTAAAATGCTTAAAAGTTGCTCAGTTTCAGCTTCCATTTTGGAGTTGAAGTTCAGCAGATAACAGAATTTCTCTCGTCACCTCCGATTATTAGTAAAATAATTTCAGCCATTCAACAAGCCGAATTTGGGAATTATGCTTGGTGGTGGTAGCACGGATGACGGATCAATAGTTCATGGACCGATTTATGTTCGGAACATTGCTCACGGATCTCCTTTTGAAAACTTGCTGAAAAAGTTGGATCATATAATGATGGTAAATGACATTTCGGTGACCGATATGGATGAGAGAAGTGTTATGGGCATGCTATCTAACTCTCATCACATCCATTTGGTGATTAGGAGAAGGTCAAGCTGCAATAAGATCAGTGATGTCTGTCTGCCACTGAACTGTGGTGTTGGCCTTGAATTGGCGAATGGAGTATTCATAAACTCGTGTGAGCCGAACGGTGCAGCATTTAGAAGCGGATTGGCGCCCGGTCAAAGAGTGGTTCATGTGATGCACACACCTGTCTATGATGCCAAGCATGCTGAAATGCTGATTAAAAATGCTCGTGAGCCATTAGTAATCGGGATCCTTCAATCAGCAAAACGGGGCGATAACAATGGAAAAGACAAGCAGAGGCCAACCATCTTTTCAAGGGTCATTGATAATAGTAAAGTCGTTTCGTCGTGAACTTATTCCATTTCAGTGGTTCAGCAGGAACGGCGGGGCAGATAAGGAACGAACAGTAGTTGCCAAAGCAAACATCGATCGCTCTAATGATCAAGTTCTCCTTCGTCAAGGATCTCTTCGGATTCCACAAGCATCGCCTGCGTCTGTGAGCCCATTAGTTAGATACGGGTCTTTACGAGCTCCAACATATTCTAACAGTGTAGACCATTCAAAACTGATGCTTGACGCATTAGACAAGCGATTCAATGCAAAGTTTGTCAACCGTTTGAACTGATTGACTGAAATTCGCTCTATTCAGATCCTCTGCCCATTCAGAAATCAGTTCCTCCTCTACTGCAGCTCCGTCTGCTCCGTGGAGTCCCTCTTCCGTTAATGAAAAAGATCTCGTTTTCGCTGGAACTAATATTGAAGGAGTTCCAGTTTATATACCAAAGAGTACGATTTTTAGTACGCCAACTTCCCCCGTCGGGTAAGACCCAGCATTTTGATATTTATCACTTTTAACCGATTGCTTATTGCAGAAGATTAATCCGTCAGAACAGCGAGCAAAGGCGTACGTTATCTCAGATATCCTCTTCTCATCGCGGAGGCAGTGGCTGGGACGGTCGAAGCTTTTCATCCAACACCACCACTTCAGAAGCGCGCCCATATTCTATGCATTTTACACCCACTTCTTCTACTATAATGGAAGGAAAACCACATAGAAGGTCAGCTGTCTACAGTCCAACTCACCCACCAACCTATCCGGCGATTCGAGATGATTCGTTATCTTCGGTGATGTCTTCCAGTAATTCGATTCGTCTTCCGAGCACCAGTTTCTCAAATCAATACCCGAATAATTGTATGTTTTTTTTTTCAAAAATAAGATTTTAACAGAACATAAATCACTGTTCAGCTACATGCAGTTTGGCGGGTGGAAGTGGAGCACCTCCTCGACATTGCATAAGTAAGGATGGCAGCGATTTCTCGATCTCAACCACTGGAAGTGCGATGCAAGGCTATTCAGATGGAAGGCCACACAAGAAATATCACTTACCACGTGGCAGTCATCACTCGGAATCCCTTTTAGTGAACCGCCCATCTCAGCCGCGGCTAGTAGAAGTCACTAGGACGGATGTGAAGCTGTGCGGAGGAAATGCAATTGGTAACATTTTTTTTACTACGGTTCGGGAAAACTATTCTAGTTATTCAGGTATTCTCGCGGAAAAGTCAATTGGCTCTGATCTTTTAGAAGGTGATCTTATACTTTCAATAGATGGAAACTGCGTGCGAAATACTACACTGGAATGCGCATTTAACACTCTGTTGGCTGATGACTCTGAGCTAACAAGCCTCCTAATTCAAGATGGAGGGGACCGTCTGAATCGTTTAAGATTAGGAGCTGATGGCGACAGCTTCTTCCTTCGTGTCAACATTGATAGACCCATGGAAAACAAAGATGAGCTGGATTTGAAATGTGGAGATGTGGTTTTCGTCGATAAGACCATGCTGATGGGGAAGACTGGGAGATGGAGAGCATGGAAAGTTGACAAAGAAGGAAGGCAGCGAGAGCATGGAGCAATTCCCAGCTCCACGAGTGTCTATCAAGCAATTCGAGCAAACAGGTATGCAAATCCGTTCCCTAAAAAAGCCTACGAATGGGTGGAAAAGCTGGATACAAAAGTGAAAAGGCCTGTCCTTCTGTTCGGAGCAGTTGTGGAGCCATTCCTCCAGATGCTCGTGGACGAATCCGACAAATTCTCGATTGTCGCAAGAGAGTCACTGACTGCAAGTTTTGACGAAGTCTCTGCTCTGCTCAAGGACAAAGTGCTCATTGATTCAAAGCAAAATGAAGATGTGTATGATTTGTATCACGTCATTTCTACAGCTCATATCATGGATATCACAGCTCAAGGGTAACAATGTCCACATCTTAAACTAGCGTCTCAGAGCTCTATTTCAGCCTTCATTGTGTTCTTCAAGTAGAGCAAACTGCAATCGATCGTCTGAAAAAATGCCGCATGTTTCCGATTATGGTGAAAATTCGGTTCAAGTCTGTAAAACAGCTAAAGGATGTAAACGAGCATATTTGCGGGAAGAAAATAAGTTCAAAAGAAGCCAAGCAGCTTATTGAAAAGGTGAGAACCAGCGTGCTTTCTTCGAAAATTCGCTTCTGAAAGTGACATATTTCAGGATCTGAAAATTGAAAAGTATTTGGATGGATCAGTTACTCTTGTAGTTCCAAGTCATAACAATGTAAGCTTCATGATGACTCATGCTGTTCTTCAGGTATTTGTTCAACAACCATTTTTCGTGCTAATCTGTAAGTTTCAGCTAAAAAAGCTCATCGAAGACGAACAAAAGAAGATAGTATGGGTTCAAAGGAAAGTCGATGAATGATAATAATAATAATAATATTAATAATAATAATAATAATGAGCCAAGCAGTTATCCGATCCGGTGTTTCTTTGTCTGAATATTAAGAAAAGGACATGAAAATAAACTTGTTCATATGAAATGTCTGAAAGCTTGAATGGGGGGAAGGAAGCCAAACGAATTCGGCGAATAAAAACTTAGATGCAAAGGCTATAATTTATCAGAAAAACGAAGGGAATGGCAAGAAAAATCGTTGATGACGGGCGAGCGGAATTGATGTAGAAAACATTGAACTCTCGGAGATTTGATATATTTCTGCAAAAAGCTCAGTTGTTTCTCAGTTTTAGGAATGACAACCTGTATAAATATAACTCTGGTGGCCAAGAAAGTTCAGAGGATTTCAGATCCGCGTTGCAATACGCTTGATCGCAAATCCATTGTTCCAGGCCGGTGTAAGCTCGGGTATAGCCAATCTGTACAGTCAAAACTTATCATTAATGTGATTCCTCGTTAGGAGTTTAGTAAAAGTTAAACACAAAAAAAATATTTGTTTTGATCAGATTAATTATTCTGAAAAAAAGGGGAAAATCGAGGGCTCTCTACCTTCAATGGAGTGGCACCGTCGATAGTCCGGCTGTTAACACATCCTCTGAACACCTCACCACGAGATGTTGCACTAATGAAGCAAAACTGTCCTACGCAGGAGCTTCCAGATTTCACATATGGCAGACGTGGGTTGAAATAGTCGACATGACATTCAACAGTAGGCGTTGTCGAGTTAATAACCAATGTTGCGTTCAGTGTCTGTAATGTTATTTTGCAAGGGAAAAGTCCGCCTTTCTTTGGAGCTCACATCAGACCCATAACAAGCGTGCGTATCGGGTTGGCCTCCATAATTTAGCCAGACACATGTGCCAGGATAAAAATTGAAGACCGTGTGAGTTGGGAAGAAATCGAACTCATTTTCTTTGTTGCATTCCTTAGTTGACCATGTGTAATTGGCATTGTCTACTGCAGTCTGGGTCTTAAAAATATGAATTTCATGGGGGGGGGAGACCTAGACAGACAACACCTTTGCTGCAATAAAGGAGCAATAGTTTGCAGCACATGGTTTGATCCATCTCGGCTTTGGCAGGTTGCTGATCTTTTCTGGTTGGCATGTTTGCACTGGAAGGATTGTCACAGAGGTGCCAGCAATTGTTGTGAAGTTGGCATTACAGTAATCAGCGCTGCAATTGGTTTTAAGGCATCAGTGCCTACTGAGATCGGCGGGATTAGAAATACAAGGCGTTGTGGGATATGTTTGGTACGTTTACTATTTTGATACGGTGCATTTAAAACCGGATTAAGGGCATAAAAATATACAGATTACATGGTTGATTCCAATGTTAAAACCTAAAAAGCTAACCAAATTTTCTCAAAAAACAGAAGGTATGGACAATGCTGACAAACAACAACAAAGGCAAAAAATGGAAACAGATACGCTGCATCGCCTTTGTCTGGAATACGTGCTCCAGAGGCAACCACAAACTACATTCAAGAAAGGTGCAGTATTTAATCATACCGGCCCCGGGTGAATTCGGCGAGGATTAGTGTGGGTCTCAGGAGTTTGTCTACTTCAAATACTTTTCGAACCGTCAGTAGGCTTCAGCCACTGTTCTTTGCTTTTTCGGGTGCTTTCTTAAGCTAGGATTTGCTATAAAGCGGTTTCAATAATTCAGGGAGTGATTCAGTAGGCGTGCAACTGCGTGCAACATCCAGTGGTTTTGAGAGCGAGCTTTAAAGCTTGTTCAGCATCAACTAGTACACGGTGCGGAATAAATAAATTCGGTGAGAATTTTCGGCAAGTCTGGCGCCGGTACACCGCGAATGTTTCATTTTTTTCTTACACCTTTTTGTTTATGTTTTTCAAGTCTTTTCTGCTTCTGCACTTCGGCACAATGGCCTACTTCTTCGCCGGATTTGAATTCATTGGACTATGCCGTTAGGGATACTTGACCAGATGGTTTTCACGAAAAACTACTGCAGTTTAGGTGCATTGAAGATTGCGTTTATGAAGGCCTGGGAAGATCTTGACGTCAACTACCGGCGCTGTCTTAGTTGGGGGGTGGGGGGGGGGGAGTCAATGGTTTTTCGACTTTTTTGGAGGTTTTAGCGATTTTTTTGTTTAATTGTTTGTTGTTATTGTTAAAATATTTGTAAGATTTTTTACGCGTCGCGCAAAAACCACGATTCCACGATGAGCAGCTATTTTGCTTATTTCAAGGGATAGAGTAATTGAGATGTGTGGTGAAGGCGAAAGGAGGAAGATTCGAAAAGTATTAATTTTTTTGTTTTTATATTGTTTGAGTAAACTTTTGTCCAAGTTTTATATCGATTTCACGTTTCCTGCAAAAGTTATGACGTTTGAAATCCATCCTATTATTTATTCCGCACCCCGAAGAGTCGAACGTGACATGACTCATAAGCGGGACATGCAACACACCAGAGAAAAGAGAACGAAGAATTGTGCTCCGAAAAACACTCACTCTGAGCAGAAGCACATAACGTTCCCATGATAATTGACTCTACACCCTTCGGTAGCAATTTCGCCAATCACGCATCCTTTTTGTATGGTTGGCATCGCTTCATTTCCATAAAAGTATTGAGCATGATAACAGAAATCACCACGACATGTACTTCGCGAAAAACCACACCTTGAAACAAAAAGTGAAATAAAAATAAATGAGCGTTCGAATCAAATTGGACAAAAACTCACTCTTCTGTTCCAAATTCACATCTTGAACACGTGACCAACGCATTCGCCTCACGAAACACATTCAATAGTACAATCAGTTGAATCAGCATTGCCTGACTGACTAACTGATCGACTCAAACTTTTTGCCAAAATTGAAAAGTCGGTGTTGAAATGAATGGAATACACCCCACCCATCATCCGAATTCCGCATATTTTATATTGTCCGCAATGATACAATAATCATTTTCATAAGCTCCCATGCTCGCCATTCCAATACGAAATGGACAGAGGAGAGAGAGAGAAAGAGAGAGGCAACACTGACGGAGAGGCAATCGAAATAAATTATTTGAACGATGACGTGAAAGTCTGTTGCTGAATGTTGTAGAATTCGAGACGGGTGAACATGGAAAAGTAAATTGGCTGTATGGCTTTCTTTTCATTAAACTTGTTGTATTTTTTAAAATTATTTCAGTTGTACTCACTGAGCAACGGTTGGGAAAAGTATTATAGTTCACTTAGCTACTTACTTAGTCGCTTCTGTGGACGTGGATCACAGAAAAAGTTGATCAGAATATCGAAGAACGAAATGAAAGTACAGGTGCTCGATCCTCGCACCCTTGTTCCAGAGAAGGGCGGAATTCCGGTTTCCGCATCCGGGTTCCGGATTCCGCCGTTTTTTTTGTTCTATTAGTTATAGATAACCTCCTCAGGATAGCTGGCTATTGAGGTATTCCTGAGAAAGTTAGTCGCATTCCCTGGGCAGTGACTTCTTGAGAGCATCCAAATTTTGAAGGCGAGCTTGAACTTTCCCTTGAAGAGTTCCCCGTAATGAATATTCCATCGGTTTCAGATTCGGATTCTAGGCAGACCATTCTGATCCCGAGGGCACGAATGAACTTGTTTCGCGTAATGAGCTGGAGCGCCAATCTGTTGGAATGTCCAAAAACACAAATTGAGCATGAATATTGTGAAATAGAGATAGAGAGCGATGGTTTTCACAAGAATTTTTTTCAGGTATTGTACACTTTCAAACTGGTTCCATTGAACCCAGTAGTGTTTTCGAATCGGTGCTGATTGCTCCGAAGGTGAGAAGCATTGTAAATGCTTCCAGAAAAATATTCTAGAGTAGTGATTCTCATCCAGAAAAAAGGTTTTCAGGTGCGTGCCACGGCGCTTGCGGAAACAAGCGCCTTGAATTTCATGATTGTGGCGAAATTGCACCGTTCTGAAAAAAATTACAACAATACGCATTCGTTTTCAACAAGTCCCTGTTCTCCTGTTCTCCTGAAAAATAGCTTGGCCGATTGCCAGCTGCAAGCTGAAAATTTTCTTTCTCCGTGTGATCGTGTCTCAATTTTTCGCCATCAAAGGCTTTTATTTCATCTGTAACTTGACCGATGATTTTAATAAAAGAAGAGGGAATAATTGGAATATTACCGATGGTGCATGTATGATTCAGCGATTCATGAATTGAAATGTTGTTCTTTTCTTTTGTGCCTGCACCCCATTTCCACACAAATGACTTTCTGCTTTTGAAAAAAATAACAAGAATCTACAAAGAAGTGTTGAAATTTACATTTCCGGATTTTTCCACCTAAGTAACTCTTCTCAGCCGATCAAAGTCTACTTGGTCATTCATTTGTGAGCATTTCATCTCGGAATTTCTCCTTTCTTGCTTTACAGAATTCAATGGAGCTCAAGTCACTGAACAGGTAACTTTATGTAAAGGAATACGGTTTCAGGAGGACGGGTTATAAGTTGAAAGATGCAATAAGCTCTAGACTTGATAAGAGATCAATTCTAACATACTTTCATAGGAAAAAGCGGATTATTGTCACTATTTGAGCTGATAGCATTGCAAACTTTCACACTTTCTCCTTTCTTTTTCATTTCCATTCTCACCATACGCGAGGTATTGTTTTTCTGAATCATTCTAGTAATTATCATTTTTTAAAGGGTGTTGTTTTACCATTGCTAAGAGTTTCTTTTGAGGTGTTTTCCGGAATCCTGAATCCGACAATTCCGTCCTTAAGTAGTGGTGTTGACTTAACAGTTGTCCATTTAATTTACGGGGTATTGGGTTCCTAAAAAATAAAAGTACACTAATTAAGGAAGAATTTTATTCTAAAATAAATTTGGAATTAAATTTAAAAAAATCGATCACAACAACTTTAAAAAAACAAACAAAAACAATATTCTCTTAGCAAAACAAGTTTAATGCCGCGTTCAAAGTTAATTTCCAGGAGAAATATCCTGGAAAAACGCTGTTCAAAACTGCCATTTTTTCCAGATTTTCCGTAGACTGTCGCAACAAGTGTTACAGTAGTTTGCCTCTTCTCTTCGAGACCACCGACCGTCGCACGAATTACGGCTCTTTTTTAACGCAATTTTTTTTCAAATTTTTAAACTTTTTTTCGCTATATTCGGCTGTTTTTTCTGAATATTTCGCCTCAAATAATGGATTCTGACGGAGAAATGAAGATCTCGAAAAAAGAGGCAAACTACGGTAACACTCGTTGCGATAGTTTCTGGAAAATCTGAAGACGTGATGGGAAAAGACGAAAACAATACAAATTCGTCAAGAATCGATCATCCGGAAAATCTGGAAAGAAATAGCAGCTTTGGACAGCGTTTTTCCAGGAAATTTCTTTTGGAAATCAACTTTGAACGCGGCATAAGAAAAAGAAAAACAAAAAGAAACTTAGCGAAATCTCTCCTAAAAATATTTTCAAAAATCTCCCGCCTCGCTTTAGCTAAAGAATGCGTGCCCCGTTCGGTGGAATGTCGTTTTGAAGTTATTGTGATTCTTTTAAAAATGTGGTGATCTTTTCACTTGGGGTAGATCAAGACTAAGTATTATAGATAACTAATGTATGCGTGAAACGCAATATCTACCATCAGAATTTCACATCAATTTTAAGAAATTTCTGAAATTGCAGCAAATTTAGAGTCCAATACAGACACGACGATTATTCCCTAAAAATGTCAATAAATTCTAGAGAGATGCCGCCAGTTGAGATCTTGGCTAGTTTTGCGAAGTTACACTCCTATGATTCAGTGCGGTCAATATCTATAGGACCCCCCTCTAATTAGGGTCTATCCGGAGAACGGAAAGAGATATCAAAAATCTGTAAGCGCCATTCGATTTTAAACACAAAAAAAACCCGGGGCCAAAATTTCATGAAGATACCACTTTCCAGGATTCTGTAACAACAAAAAGGTGCATCTGCAAGTGGTCAATATCTATAGGACCCCCTCCCGTTTTCTGCTGTTTGCAGATAGGAGGTCCTCCGGAACATTGATCTTTTTTTCCTATTTCTATTTTATTACACGTTTTCTGGTTTTCTACAGTAAATGTACTCTTCTAGAGACTTTTCCGCTTTTTGAAAAAGCCCAAATCCACTAAATTACACATTAAAAAACGTAATTTATTGAAAACTGGAATGAATGGCTAGAAAAACATCAAAAACGAACAAAAATTTAATAACTGGTTTTTCCTCCATTGTTCTGGATCACTTCAATCAAATGATTTGGCATTCTGGTGACCATATTTTTGAGGACAGCGCTGCTGATGAGGTCCCACTCCGATTTCACAGCTCTCTTTAGCTCGTGTACAGTGTTGTATTGTCAACCATTATGGTACACACGTTTAACCATGTATCCCCAGACATTCTCGATGTCGTTCAGATCCGGACTACAGGCGGGCCACTCCTTCACATCAATCTTCTTGGCGGAAAACCAATCCATTGTAGACTTGCTGCGATGGGTTGATGCGTTATCTTGCTGGAAGGTGTGGGTACGGCGGCGGTTTTGAAGGAATGGAACGGTAGTGTTCTGGAGGGTCTGCTGATACGAAGTGGACGTTTCGCGAGTAGTATTGAACTTGAGATCAAACTTCTCCTCGTCGCAGAATGCTCCCCAAACCATCAAACGTCCACCGCCGAAATTGCGCTTCGAGAAGTACTTCGGATTCTTTCGAAAATCTCTCCAGTCTCTGTATCTCTCCAGTAGCTATCGAGAATGTCTGAGGATACTTGGTTCGACGTGTTTACCACAATAGTCGACAATACAACACGAACTAAAGAGAGCTGCGAAATCGGAGTGGGACCTCATCAGCAGCGCTGTCCTCAAAAATATGGTCACCAGAATGCCAAATCATTTGATTGAAGTGATCCAGAACAATGGAGGAAAAAACCAGTTATTAAATTTTTGTTCGTTTTTGATGTTTTTCTAGCCATTCATTCCAGTTTTCAATAAATTACGTTTTTTAATGTGTAATTTAGTGGATTTGGGCTTTTTCAAAAAGCGGAAAAGTCTATAGAAGAGTACAATTACTGTAGAAAACCAGAAAACGTGTAATAAAATAGAAATAGGAAAAAAAAGATCAACGTTCCGGAGGACCTCCTATCTGCAAACAGCAGAAAATGAGGGGGGTCCTATAGATATTGACCACTTGCAGATGCACCTTTTTGTTGTTACAGAATCCTGGAAAGTGGTATCTTCATGAAATTTTGGCCCCCGGGGTTTTTTTTGTGTTTGAAATCGAATGGTGCTTACAGATTTTTGATATCTCTTTCCGTTCTCCGGATAGACCCCAATTGTAGCACTGTAGCTATCAAGTGATAGAGTACACCAGTTTTTGACACACATTATAGAATACTCTTGCAATCGTATTTTGTGCTCAGAAATACATAGTTTTTGCTTTTAAGAATATAATCTTCAAAATTTCCAAAATAATGGCTTCAAAACGGATTAAAATGGCCTTGAGTAGTTAAATTGCAGACGAACTACGCCTCAAAAAAAATAATTTTCCAAAAAAAAGAACAAAAGAACATACATTTTTTAAGCCACTCGACACAGGTTTTGCACTCTCCGTTATCGAAAACCGTTTGCACCGCCGTTTCAAATGTTTCCGCTTTTTTGACTCATACATTTTTTCAGTTTGTTTTTTTAAATCTATCATCTGTGCGTTCCGAAAACCGGCAAATACATTTTTCAAAAGGATAAACTAAAAAACGGCGAAAATTGTATAGTCGTCTGAACCTCTAGAATCCACTATCTGTTAATGATTCATCAATCTGAAGGAAAGAAGCGTTTTTTTCTCTTTTCACCCTCCATTTTTTATGTTTTCACTTGTTCTACGACCATACTATTGATAAATTGGTGGAAAATGAGGAAATTCAATGCGAACTTTGTGCAAATGGATAGGTTTCCAATTTAACATTTGATGAATTTCAGCGAAATGAGCGAGCGGAACACCGGATCCCCGTCAATAGACAATTCAGATGGCGGTCTGGTGACTCCTCGTGATACATGGGGTAGGAAGTACAGTACTCCGGTGGATCGATGGTATTTGGTGTATATCATATTCACCATGCACGGAATGGGAATGCTCATGTCCTGGAACATGTTCATTACAATTGCGCCACAGTATTATCATGATTACTGGTTTAATAATACGGGATATCAGAATAGTTTTATGTCAATTATTGGAGTCACCTCGCAGATTCCCAATGTTGCAGTTATGATTTTGAACACGATTGTGGTTATGGTGTGAGTGTTCTTTTTTTTTTTTTGAAAGCCAACGGAACTTACTGAAGAGACTTTGGACACTTGTGACACCTCTGCTCCCCATGAAAAGCTAATTCGCAGCTGCTTCTAACGATGAATCATGTGCCAAAATCGTGCTCTCCCATTGCGCAGGCATTTAATTCGGGGGGCACAATGATTCGGGGGTACCAAGTTCATGATTCGGGGACGCTTCTTCTGTCTTTTTGCAGTTCGTGGTACTTGGGGAGACAAAGAATTGGATGAGTCAGTACTCATATTGAACTCCGGAACACGATTTTTGCTTTGAGATCTGAACAATGACTCAAAAACAGATTTACTGTCATGAACTTGGTACCCCCGAATCGTTTGTACCCCGTTGTACCCCCGAATCATTGTACCCCCCGAATTAAATGGGCCAATATTCAATGGCTACATAATTTTTGGCTACTTGATCAATGGCTACCTTTTGAATTTTTTGAAAATTTTGAAAATTAAATTAAATTTTGCTCATTTTCTGAATAGTTTTCGACTTTTAGATCATTTTTGCGTGGAAATCGTATTTACTAAATCAATGGCTACAAACTAGGTAGCCATTGAAAATAGGTAATCATTGATAATCGAATTCAAAAATAACCAAAGAATATCAGGCAGCTATTGAAAATAGGTAGCCATTGAAACTAGGGAGTCATTGAAACTAGGTAGTCATTGAAAATAGGTAGCCATTGATAATCGAAGGCAAAAGTAGCCAAAGAATATCTGGTAGCCATTGATAAAGTATTGAATATTGGCCAATTAAATGCCCATTGCGCAACCTTGCCAAAACCTATCGCAAGTGTGCACAAAACCGGTGGTGACACAAAGCGCAATTTTGCCGAAACCGTGCTGAGCCCGTGCGCTACCTTGTGGAGCCAATGCACAAAATTTCCAAATATTTTATACTTGAAGACAACTGTCTTTTCATTTTAAGAAACAAACTTGACAGCGTCAGTTTACACGGTCGTACTGTTCTTTTTGATTTCAGAGGATTCATGATGCTTCGAATAGTGGTTCCTCTTATTGTGAACTGCTTTTTGATTGCTGTCATTGTGATATTGGCAATCTTTGAAACTCCATCACCTAACAACGTTACTTGGTTTTTCATTGTAACCCTTGTTATCATCTTGGCCATGAATTTGGCCAACGGAATTTATCAAAACTCAGTTTATGGGATCGTCGCCGATTTTCCTGATAATTACATTAATTCATTGATTATTGGGAACAATCTCTGCGGAGTTTTCACTTCAGTGCTCAGTATTATCACAATTCTCAGTGAGTTGTGATTTCTGTGAAACACACATACATAGCAGACGGCGAATTTCAGTATCTCCCAATAACATTGAGCTCAACGCTCTTCTCTATTTCAGTATCTCATTGGCTTTCATGGTATTATGTCTGCTTTCTCTTTACTTTTTGGTTCGATTGGTGAGATATTTCGTGAAATGTGAGAGCAACACAATTTAATTCAGCCATTCTACCAGTACTATACGGCTAAAGGAGTAGAGGCGAGATCCGAGGAAACCGTTGATAATCCATCATTGCAACAATATTGGGAGTGTTTCAGAATGGTGGGTTGCACGTTCATAAATACGAATTGAGCTCAAGAGAAGGCAGAAAATACAAGGTGCGGGATAAATAATAGGATGCAATTTTGCGGCAGGTTTGGTGCCGGTACACCGCGCCCGGCGCACACAGCGATTTTTATTTATCTTTATTACACCTTTTTGCTTATGTTTTCTAGTTTTCCCGTTTTTTTTTTCCAAATTTCAGTCAATGGTGGCTGCAACTCTCGATCCTGGATTGCAAGTGAATGAAATTGTCCAATTTTGAGATCGCAAAAAAGCTGAAAGTGCACTATTATCTGGTCTATCGGACTGGGATGGATATGAGTGAAAAATCTATGAGAAGAGTCGTCAAAAACAAGCTGAAGATGACCCCTTATCGTATCCAAAACGCTGTTTTCTCTTCTGGCCAAAACCATTAAAGCATCGCCACAGACTTTCAGTCGGTCTGTCAGAATAGGAATTTCCTCAATACCACTTCTCATCAGGCTTCCGTGATGGTTTTTAGCGGAATCAGCTCCACCTCATCGCGCCAAGTAACACAGCAGTGGTGCAAAGACAATTTCTTCCTGTTCATCTCTTCTGCAGAATGACTTGCTTCTTCGCCGGATTAGAATACAATCAACAATGCCGTTTGGGCTGTCATTTCTTCCTTTCGTCGGGTGAATTCTTGCTTCATTTTAAGGAGAATCTTCTACGGAGAGAATTTCTTCCATTTTGGAGTATAAAACGTTCCAAAAACTTGTAGGGCGGAATTGGATTTTGATAACTCGGAATCCGGAAAACGGAAAACGGAAAAAAACATTTTCACGGAATCTGGAATCTGGAAGACGGAATGAAAAAAACGGCGGAATCCGGAATTCCGCCTTTCTCTGCAGAGTAGGGCGGAATTGGATTTTGGGAACTCGGAATCCGGAAAACGGATAACGGAAAAAAAATTTTTTTCACGGAATCTGGAATCTGGAAGACGGAATGAAAAGAACGGCGGAATCCGGAATTCCGCCCTTCTCTGGTGGATACCTTGTGAGAAAGCTTTACGGTGGAAACAAGATAGTCATTGTCGATGCCTGGAGTACCGTGGACCAGTCATATCCTGACAATTGGTACCTATCGAAGATGGATACCCGAATTTTTCAAGTGGCAAGGAACGATTGACGCTCACTATTAGTTGATCATTAAATCTTGTTTTTTTTGCTGTTCTTTATTTAATTCTTGCATTTTTCGCGTTTTTCTTCAAGTGAGGTTATATTTTTGTGGAACGCCAAATGGACATTTTTCAGATAAATTGCTGTCTGAAAATACATCTTAACCTACTAGTTTTCATCAATGGACATCTTTGTATTCAGAAAACAAATATTTTCCAAAAGCTAGTTTATTCAAAAACCTTGAAAAAGACGAAAATTTGAAAAAATTCATGGTGATATTATACTTTTGTGGAGCGCTGAAAATGTTGGTGTTAGCTCTAAGGCTTCCACGAAAGACGAAATAAGACCGTCTCGTTTCGTCGTTGTCTTCGTCTTAGATTTGTCTGACGCAGAAATAGACAATTTTTTATTGCGCAAGACGAAAGCAAGGCGAACTGAAAGACGAACGAAGACGAGTCGACTTTTGAAGACGGCGAGGTTTCATTCGAAATTTCCCGCCAGCATAGTCTAAACTTCATGGAGTGTTCAACACGGATCTCTTGATTTCTCGATTTTACCACAGATGTTCGCGACGATTTGTTTTCTTCGTGGCTTCCGCAATGCTTGTGCATTGTTTTAATAGTGCATTGTGCTCTCAGTGAGTAAGCGGCACATTACTCACTGTGTTCGCTGTGAGTGTATTCTTTAAAACCTCATGCGTCAGATAAGAATTCAAAATCAAAGTGCTGTGCGTGTTTTATTTAAACTCAGTTAGCAGACAAGCGGCGTTCGACTTGTGGTAGGTATGTACAGGGTGGTCGTTAATTACCCGCACACGATAGAACGGCTATAAAACCGGAACCAAAAATCAAAGAGACTTGGGAAATACATAAATAAATAAAAAAAACTTAAACCCTGTAAAACATATGGGCTCACACGTGAGCCCACAGAGAATTCCCCTCATCTCCATCTTTTCGATGTTTTTTTTCAGTGCTGGGTGCAACTTTTCAACAACTACTACGTCTATTTCATCTCTCTTTTCATCTTTCCCGCAATGATGACAGACAGTGTGTACTCGGATCCGAAACACGGGAAGACGTCTGTTTTCGGAGGTTGGATGGGTCGTTCCACTTCACATATCATTAGTTCCGTTTGCAGATAAGCTCTTCTTTCCAATTACGACGTTTCTCAATTTCAATTTTTTCGCCTGGGTTGGATCATCTCTGGCGAATTATATTCAATTCGTAAGTGGGCAAAATGCTAATTTCAGCACAATAAGTAACTTTCAGCCATCCGCCAAATATCTTTGGATAGGAGTACTCCTGCGAACAGTGTTTATTCCATATTATCTATTCTGCAACTACCGACCCGAAACAAGATTATGGCCTGTGCTATTTGAAAATGAGTGGTGGTTCATCATCGGATGCACGGTTATGGCAGCAAGTTGCGGTTATATGAGCAGTTTGGCTCTGATCTACACGCCAAGGTGCATTCGCTTTTTAATGATGCTCACATCGAGCAATGCAACGAATTATTATTATTTTGCAGTGAAGTGCCTGCAAGATATCAGAAGCTCAGCGGAATGCTTGCATCTATCTTTCTTATGCTCGGAATCCTCACTGGAGTTGCCACCACACCCATCGCTGCATGGGCAGTTGACAACATCGGGCATAAGAAGAACAGTATTAATTGATTCCTTCACTTGTCTATGTTGATCTTTTGACAATTTGCATGAATTTTTCTTTTATTGTGCTACGTTCCAAGTGAGTTTTGCGCAGTAAAGGGAGCTCGAAGTGGCAGGAGATTTACTACGCTTTTTGCGTTTTCTGTTGTCGTTCGCGGCGAGACCCTTACGAAATTTGCAGAACTTAAAATTTGAAATGAAAATTAAGAATGCTCTGGATAAATAACAGAGTGTCTCGGCACAACAGAAAAGAAAGGCGAATCAGATATTGTAACTTTTCGAGCACCATTTCATGCGCAAATCTCTCTTTGAATGATGATTCTGATGATGCATTTCAATTATGTACTTTAAACATTGCTCAGTTTTCAATTTCATTATCCCAAGTTCAAAAATTCGCCATTCGATTGATCAAAATGACCAATCTACAGTACTGGTCATAAAGAATGTCCGCGGACTTTTTTTTTTGGGATAACTACGCTGAAAACAGATATTTTGTTGTGAAAATTCCACTGTAGCTGTGGAACACCCGAACGGTGCGGACAAGAATTATTTCCGTCAAAAACCCCCGCAGCTGACCGATTCTGTTTAAAATCGTTGGACAGAGTAGATAATTTGAAGGATTTCTATTGATTCTGGTGGCCTCCTAACCGTATTTTCAGGACTGCGCTCTCCTCATATTAGTGATTACCCAGTCTCGTTGAGTAATTGAGCATTACGACTTTCCTCACTTCTGGACAACAAAAGACCCTTTACGGAAACAATTAAAATTACAGTTTCGAATTTTTTTCAGATTCTGGATACAGTATGACAAGTTGGCTTACTGAAAGCTCGCATTTACCATCTTTGAGGAGGAGTTTTGAGGAGAAAAACTTGAAAACCCAATTTCCTTTAATTTTGGGTTAAATAATGAAAAATTCTCGAGGAACTAGAAGAACACCGCCCGCTTTTTGTACATGGTGACTCCTAAGCTTGGAGACTTTTCCGAGAGCTGCTGGCACAGTGCCAAGGAGTATTTTCGAAAACTTATGAATATTTTCGAAAGTAGGTAGACTATATAAAAGGATATTACAAGCATAAGCCATCACTTCATTTGCTCCGCTAGCTACATTTGAAGTTTTTACACCGTTTGGAATGCGGCGCTATATTTATGCCCCACCCTGTATGAGAGCTTCTTCCCTGATTTCCAAGCTGTACGCTGATGGAGTGCGCGTGTGTGGCTTAAAATCTGAAATCCAAACAAAAAAAAGGAAATTTGTGGTTTCAGAAAAACTAAGAACGAATCCTCAGCTCAATCATCGCAAGAGGAAGAGGATTCAGAGAAGATACACCATCAGTGTTTGATGGCTCTAGCAAAGTTTCGGGGACCACCTGTTACTTTGTTTGCTCTTTTCTAAGTTCATTGCCAGAATGTCAGGTTTCTAGACTAACCATCTTACTGGAAAGGAATCATTGTTTCTAACGGGCTAATTAATTAATTGTATTCAATGCCTTCTGCTTCGTTCAGCTCACTCGCCGTCCGTCGATTACACAACCTCCGGCTCCGCTCCATCAACAGAGCAATGTCTTTCCCGTTTTCTGGCTGACCAGTGTGTAACACACTCTGTGCTCTTCTCTTTCGTTCGTCGTAAAGCGCTTCAAGAAACTATTGCGAAACTTGAGATATCAGATACTGGAACCACTTGCAAAACAAGTCAGGAGTGCAGTTTTGTCATCTCGTCACATGGCTCTGCCGCCTTTGAGCTTACCAGCTTTTCCGTTCATTTCATCTTATTCATTATTCATCTTGTTCAGTGCAACCTCTTCTATTTCCAACATTTCCTTTTCTACCATTATTCAGCTTTTTAGAGCTATTCAAACCCTCATTTCTTAAAGCTGAATAACATAAATTCTCTAGCTGCGTTCATTCAAATGATCCAAAGGAATAAAAATGTCTCCCAGTTAGGTTTAAAGCAGCAATAAGTCTAATGGAGTTCTTTTGTCGAAGCATAGAAAAAATAAAGTACGGACACTGAAAACAAAAACGTGGAGGGCTTTTGAAAATGATGCATTAACCAATTCCCATAGATCGTCTTCGTTGCGCCATACGATGCGATTAACGAATAAAATAAAATTTAAATAAGAAAAACATATAAAAAATTATTGAAATTCAAGTCATTTTGTATGAAATGTAGGCGCGAATTTCCATTTTGTTAAAATTAAATATACATAGAACTGCAAGCTTCTTCATTTGAAAAACTACAACTTTGAGCACTAGCCATAATGCCATTAAAGGGTGGGTGATAAATAGTGTTACACGTTAGAAACGTTATAAATGTCTTCAAACAAGTTCAATTTTCACCAGAATTGGATAGAAGTTTATTGAAATGATACAAAAACAATTGTTAACAATAGTTTTCAAATCGCCCTCCTTTGGCTTTCACCACCGCTCTCAACCTCTTCGGGTAGGCGTCCACCAAGGCACGCAAGTAGTTGGCATCCATTTCGTCCCATTCATCATTTCATCAATTTCCCAGTGAATTCTACAAAAATAGAAGTTCATTTTTGTAGTTTATAACTTGTTTGCGCCGCCATTGTCTGAATTGTCTGAGCTCTTTGAAGAGAGCTCCCTTGAAAATCAGAATAAACAAATATTTTTCACTAGAGAGAGAGTTCTCTTCAGTGAGCTGTAAATCTGTAGGCAATGGTGATGCAAAAAAGTTGTAAACTACAAAAATGAACTTCTATTTTTGTAGAATTCACTCAATTATTCTTGAAATAATCAACCCATTTTTAGCATTATGGCAAGCTCACAAATTTGTGGGTTTTCAACTGAAAAACTAGAATGTTCCTAGTTCATTTGCACATACTGTATATAATATAAAGTAAATTTTGGAAGTTGCTCCAGAATTTGAAAAGCGAGTTCAATGGCGCAACCGTTATTCCGAACCAGAATGGGTCAAACAGCAAAAGCTGAGCAAGGTTGAGTTGAACTGTTGAGTCAAAGTTGAGCAACCGCCTATTTCTACAGTACAAAAATTTGGAAGAAAGGGTGTCTTGTACCTTGACAAGACACGCTGTCATCATAATTTGCAGAACAAAGAAGATTTCATTATTCATGAAGGAAGTGCGGCTTTAAAGTGTTAAAAGGAGCAAATTCATTTATAGCCAAATTGGATCGTCAATTTTTTTTTTTTCGCTAGCTCCTCTCTTCCCAATTCCATTAGCTTCATGCTGCTCATGGAGCTGTTGAATTAGTAGTCTAAAAGTCTCTCTCTCTCTCTCTTCTCTCTCTCTCTCTCTCTCTCTCTCTCTCTCTCTCTTTCTTTCTTTCTTTTCCGCTTCTTCTCATTCGCACACTCTTATTCTATTCGTTTAGCTGCCATATTTTTTTGTTTTCTCTCGCAATAAATGTAGTTTTTAGAGATCTTCAAGTATGTCAAGAGTGTTCCTTGAAGAGGCTGATCGTCCGCCCCCTGCATATTATCAAAATAATAATGTAGACGAACAGAAGCCGTTGAAAATTGTTCCGTTTCAGACGCCAGACCCAGAAAGTGAGATTCTGTTTTTCTATGGAACATGTCTAGTCAAAGTCCCCTATAATTCTGTCATTAATTGTCTCAAAGTTATAATTTCGAAGGCAAATTGTCTGGAAATGCTAATAAGACCTTCTTTCAGAATGGGTAAGTGCTCCTGAATTTGTGCCTCGATCCAAACAACTTTTTGACGCTTTTGGCTTCTCAGCAACGGATTTTGACTGCCAATCTCACCAGGAAACGATTCCGTTTGGTATATGGCTTTACCTCGAAAAACAAGAAATTGGCTTCATTTAGAACCGCAATACTTCAATTATCAGCCACCACATTCATCGGCTTCTCACCGAGTTTCAATGCCGGCGGCCGCTCCATTCGATGGAATTCCGCCCGGCTACACGGCCAATATGACGACGATAAACCGTGAGTTGATCTTTTCAAATTGATGATTTCAATTTTCTTCAATCATAAAATATCTTTAATATTGCTTTTGTTTGTTGTCCGATTCTCCAGAAAAATGAATTCACTTCCAGCGATTTCCGAAACAGTTTCAGATGTTACGGTATATATGTATAGTTCAGAGAAGGGCGGAATTCCGGATTCCGGATTCCGCCGTTTTTTTCATTTCGTTTTCCGGATTTCAAATTCCGTGGAAAATTTTTTTCCGTTTTCCGTCCGTTTTCCGGATTCCGTGAAAAAACTTTTTTCCGTTTTCCGCATTCCGAGTTCCCAAAATCCAATTCCGCGCAACTATGAGTTTTAATACTTTATTCTCAATTGTTGTGAAAAGTATACTTTTTTGATCTTCCACAAAAATTTTTGCGAACAGAGCGCATTTACATCATTTGATTCCCTCATTAATGGTTCAAATTTCCGGATTCCGCCGTTTTTTACATTCCGTATTCCGGATTCCAGATTCTGTAAAAAAAATTGTTTTCCGTTTTCCGGATTCCGGATTCCGAGTTCCCAAAATCCAATTCCGCCCTACTCTGGTATGGATGTACGGTTTGGTACTGTCGGTGACAATCCAATGTCTCATACCTCGTCATTTACACAAACCATTCTTCCCCTGCCACTCACATTTCCCCGTCCAACAGTGTGCTAAACGTTCATCTTCTTATCCTTTCCGCCTCCGCGTCTTTTCTGTCCGTCTCTCCACCTCAAACACTATTTCTCTTGTGTCCGTTATCACCTATTGCAATCCTTGACTTTTCTCTCGTAACCTCGGTCAGTCCAGGAGGCTCTAGACTAGATGGAACTTCCAACTAATAACTAAACAACTATCTCTGTTCAGTTTCTTTTCCGCTTTGTTTCTCTTCATTTTTAGTTCCGTTACAGCAGGCAACGGTCCGCCGATCGCAGCTATTTTGCTCCGCAAAAAGAGAAAAAGACGCTCAAAACATTCGACGAATTCAATGGTCAACGCGCACTCTGTAAGTTTTTCGTTTTCAGTGTTTCGTACAGTTTTCGGAAAAAAACAATGTATTTGTTGTTGCAGTCCTCTCCGTGCTCCTCTCATCCATCGGATCCAAACGGCGATATTTCGTCTTGTGATGAGTTCCAGAAGAACTTTGACGCCGAACACCAGGATCTGAGTGGATCATGTCCGGATTTAACAGCACAACAAATTCAGAAATGGGATGACTACTTGGTGATAGTTGATTATTTTCAGTCTAATATGAACATACATAGGCCCGAGAGTTTAAAGGGAGTTTAGTGTTAGTGCTCCTTTTCAGCCCTCCTTTTCAACTATAGTATCCGTCTGGAAGCTGGTTTGTTCAATAGATCAAAGTGATTCCGTAGAGCAACTTTTGTTGAGCCAAATTTCTAATTCTGGAAAGCTGGAATATTCAGATTACATACCAGAAGTTGGTTAAAACATCTAAAACCAATTTTTGTTTCGATTTATGGCACCAAACAGCATGTCTATGAGCAATATCAGGCGTTGAGCCGTTCAGTTGATTCCAACTTTTTGAATATTCTCGAATATTCAGAAGCGCTTTTCCACTTTCATCTTCTAGAATTCTAATTTTAAAGTAAGTCAGTTTTCAGAAAAAATTGCTAAAAATGTCAATTTTTCAAGTCATAGAAAAGCATCGCTATGTGACCCTGAATTAAATGATTGTTGGCGGCTCCACTAAAGTGTTGCTCTGCTTTCAGTTGCTCTGCGTTAAGTACTGTCTGGAAATGCATTTTGAATTACACTGTAGGGAGCGCACAGCAAAATGTGCAATATCGGGAAGAGCTCACGGTACTATAACTGTATTTCTCCCCACAAACCTCGATATTACCCCCCACTGAAATTAAACGGAATCGCCCCCTAACCCTTTTTTTCATTTTATTCATCCAAAAATCACGTGAAAACGACCTCATATGGAACAAGTTTCCATGGAGGGTCGGTTACCCACGTTGCAGAGACGTGGTTTCCGATTGAAAAGCCATTGAAAAACCAAACGATTGAAAATCAGAAAACCAGAAGGAGACGGCTTCTTCAGCAGAATTCTTGAAGAACTCAAGTCCAAGATAGAGAGAGAGAGAGAGAGAGAGTGATTTCGAATTGGATAAAGGATGAATGGCACTGTTGTTTTAGGTGGGATCACGAGGGGTCCTGGACGGATGGGGGATGGGGTGATTCTGGAATCGTAGGGGTGATTCTAGTTCCCAGAATGGTGGGGTAGAATAAAGAAATAATGTGGGAGTCATTCTGAAAGATTATCTTTTTCTGGAGCCCCCCCCCCCAAATCAAAAGGTTGGGGGCAGTTTGGATATTTATACCTCACAGAATAGTCCCCCACACACAATCAAAAGTAATCAAAAACATAACTGTGGTGGGGGGGGGGTGATTCCGGTTATGGGGAACCGAGGTGTGGGGGGCGATTCTAGAAAATTACCGAGCTCACTTCTAATAAAGTTTCGCATGGTTTGTCAGCTGTCAACTTTGTCTGAAAATTGAATGTCAAAATAACACCGATTCAAATGTGCTGTAGCGAAACGTAGGCATAGAAAAGATTAAAAAAACGGTAAGAAAGGAGGAGAAAAAGCGGCAATTTTGATAAACTCGACGATCATCCACCGAAGACTTCCACGAAAGACGAAATATGATCATCTCGTCTTCTTCTTCACCTTGAATTCGTTTGACTTGCGTAAGTCTTGCGTTTATTGCGTAAGACGAATTCAAGACGAACTGAAAAGCGAACGAAGACGAGACGAAAGACGACTTTTTGTCTTCGTCTTTCGTGGAAGCCTTAGAGCCACCAATAATAATGTGAGCTCGTAAATCGACGCAACGTTCGTCGCGAGACCATCATTTTTAAATGTAGAGCAAGTAGAGCACAACGTGACGGCGTCTCTATATTAGTGCAGCCGGGGCAGAAGCCAGTTTTCAATGTTCGCTGTTTTCCAGCATTTCTTCAGAAACGCGGAAGAAATCATTCAAAAAAGCAGCGCGGACGGTGCCGCCTGCCTGCGACCTCGGCTGCGGCTGCATTTTCCAGCGCTGCTCGTCACTCCACTCAAGGAGTGGACCCATTTTTGAAGACGCCATCTCCAAATTTTACTTTTACATTGGAAGAGATTTCGAATTTCGGGTCCTTAGTCAAACTTTTTTTAAAATGAACTATCTCTGCGCATTGAACGAACCAATTTCCAGCAAAGAGGCTACAAAAATCAGAAAAGGGAATGGGAGACGTAGTACAGTGCTCCACATAATCTTATGTTCACCTCCAAAAATCTCAAAATTTCGGCCTTTTAACCTTTTTTGATAAAATTTTGGTTTTTTCCTGATATGTGAGTTTTAAGACAATTTTAAGTTTCTATCATGAAACACCTACTAAAAGCCCATATTTCTTCAATAGGAAGCATTTTCGTTGAAAAGCTAATATTCGAGTTTCGAAAATTTTTGGGGTGAATATAAGATTATGTGGAGCACTGTACTTTCGTTTTATCTCGCTTACCTTTCCATGCAATTCACCACTAAGCTCTCATATTCGAGAAACACGTGTCAGGGCATTTAAATTTCAAAAAAACTACACTATGTAACCGCAAAAAAAGGGTTGAGCTGGTCCCAGTCAAACATTTCCAGACGGCCCCGCAAGCAGTATTATGTGTATATATGTATCTTTCCAATTTGCAGTATGAAGCGGCGAAGGCTGTAAATAAGAGTGGCGCTATCCCTGAAAGCACCGGAGAGAGGACATCTGAAGATTTGAGCTCTTCCGTTTACGAAATCCCAGCGCCTGGAATCCTTGAAACAGCTGTTCAAACGATATCGGGAACTTCAAATAAGGAGCTTCAAAAACTGGATCAGGAAATGAATGGAAACGTAATGACGTCTTCAATGGTTTTAAGAAAGCTCGCGAATCACACATTCATTTCCGACGGCTGCACGGAGAAGACGTTAGAGCAAGAAATGAGCGAATTGAAGTTCAGAAAACCGATTTCTTCGGTAGATAAAGCATATGGGGAAAAGCGTAGAAACGAATATTTGTTCCAGCATACCTACGGATATCCGCAGATAGATAACAGCATATCACCGTATGCTCATTTGACAACGATGGATCCGAAAAATCAGAAAATTACCAATCAGTTAATCGATAAGGATGCATTGAAGGCGTATGTAAGTAGTGTATGTTCAGTGGAAGAGCTGAATTTTAAGAATGCCATCAGAATTTCAGTTAGATGAAGAAGACGAGGAAGAGGAAGACTTTCTTGAAGGACTCAACATCACTGTCAACAACTTTGACACGTGTGAAGTGAGTTGAGTCAATAATGACGCACTTGTGTCCAGCCTAGAGAGCGTCATGTGGGCTTAGACGGGAGACGAACCGTAATACTATCAGAACACAACGCCTTCCTTCTTCAATATCCGAAATATTGTACGCCGTCCTCTAATAGGAAGTTCTAGAATTTGGGCCAATATTCAATGGCTACCTAATCTTTGGCTACTTGATCAATGACTACCTTTTGAATTTTTAGAATCTTTAGAATTTTTTGAAAATTTTGAAAATTAAATTAAATTTTGCTCATTTTCTGAATAGTTTTCGACTTTTAGATAATTTTTGCGTGGAAATCGTATTTAATAAATCAAACTAGGTAGCCATTGAAAATAGGTAGCCATTGATAATCGAAGGAAAAAGTAGCCAAAGAATATCAGGTAGCCATTGATTACCAGGTAGCCATTGAATATTGGCCTAGAATTTGGCCTGCGCACTCCCATCTAAGCTAAGAGGAATATAACGGAATTGCGCTTTGATTCAGTTTTTATGGCTTCTTTCAACATAAAAAGCACAATTATAATACTATTAAATGCCAAAAAAGGCTGAAAATTAAAGAAAATTTTCTTTATTTAAACTTTTGTTTCTCAATGGAATGACGTAGAGTGTGGACAACTTGGTGTGAATTCACGGTGTTTTTTTTTTGAAACGGAATTCGGAATTCGGAATATTCCGAGAATTCAACCCAACGAGTCATGCCAGTCTATTCGGTTTGAAGAAAATGTCTGAAATTTTACAAATTTCAGACATTTTCTTGTCTGAAATTTCTTCAGTCTAGAAGTAAGAACAAACGTTTTTGAAAAATCGGAGCGGAAGATGAATGAAAGACGGAGCCCCATAAAATTCGTTCTCTAATGCACATATTACTGTACAACAACTAAGGCTTCCACGAAAGACAAAAACAAAAAGTCGTCTTTCGTCTCGTCTTCATTTGTTTCTCAGTTTGTCTTGCATTCGTCTTCCGCAATAAAAAAAGTTGTGTACTGTGTACACAAAGTATTTTACTTGACGAACACAATGTTTGTGTCAGACGAATTCGAGACAAAGACGAAGACGAAGACGAGAAGAGACGGCTTTATTTCGTCTTTCGTGGAAGCCTTAACTGCATATTCGGGGAGGAATGGGCGGGCCAACACCACCTCAGAATTATGATCGTCCATCTTAATACGCTAGCACCGAGTTCGGAGAAATAGAATTTAAGGCATTCATTTGGGCGAAATTTCGGCCAAACGTCGTCGTCTTGAATTCGTCGAAATTGCGTAAGCCTTGCGTTTATTGCGTAGGACGAATGCAAGACGAATTGAAAGACGAACGAAGACGAGTCGAAAGACGACTTTTTGTATTTTTCTTTCGTGGAAACCTTAATAGAAATTCATAAAATGTTCGAAATTCAGAAAGGACTCTAGCTCAGTTGCTCAGCTAGGTTGCCCACCCTTGCCTTCTCAAAGGGCCAATAAAGTGTCCCATTACCAGCGGAATTTGATTTTCAGGATTTGAGTCTGTCGGATATAGAGCGACCGTCTCGTTTTCAACAATTTCAAGAAGCCATTCGAAAGAATACGGTTGTTATTGCAACGGATCTGCAGGCCCCTGATAGACAGTGCTGCACTATTATGTAGGTATCTGAATGAGTTTCTTTTTACTGTTTGCTCATAAACAAGCTTTAATAAAATTTTATTTGAACTTTCAGTTTTTAACATTAAAAAAAAGAAGTTCAATTTGAACAGCTGCTACCTCCACCGCCACACAGAATTTTTACACTAAACATTCAAAATTTTGAGTGAATTTATATTTGAAAGCTCACTTCCACCAGCTGGCCTCTTCTTTCAGTTCTTCGAAAACGTTTAGTCCAAAGTTTCTACAAAAAAACAAAAATTTAGAATGCCAACTAAATTTGTTGCTTATCAGCAGCAGAATCAGCAGGTGAGTACTGCTGCTCACACAAAAAAAACGCCAGCACAGTGGTGCTAAACTGTCACTGCCAATGCACTATCATACCACCTATTTTCTCAGGAAATGCTGGGCAAATGTGCAGCCACAACGAGGCATCCGTGGCGAGTGGCGAGCATCGATTTGCCGCTTTTAGCATCGATTTGCCGCAAAATCTCTAACATACTTTGAAATTCCTGCCGATTAAGGGCGTCTAAACTTTTAGTCCTCATCATGTGATATTTTCTTTAAAAAAACACCGAAATGCGAATTTGCAAATTTTCTCGAATAGTCATAGCTTTAATTTTATAGAAATTTAAGAGGTGGTGGTAGGCATGGTTATACACCTCGTCATGCAAATCTAGTGTTACTAAGATCGCTTTAAATTTTCCAAAATTACAGCTGTCTTACCTGAACCAAGAATTGTTTAACATCTGTGGCGTACAGCATCAACTTAGGAGGATGCGGAACGGAATTAGGAATTCCGAAAATTCCGATATTTTTTTCAATGATTTCGAGAAAATAATTTGAAGCGGGGCGGTTTAGATGGGAACACTGAGAAACAAAAAAAAACGAAAAAAAGAAAACAGTAGGCTTTAAAGGCGCATGCCTAGAAATGTTCTTCTGCGTCTCGAGTGCATTTATTTTAGATTTTTTTTTCCTAAAATTTTTTCAAAAGCAGTTTTATCGCCTGAATATGAACAAATAAAATATTTATCTGAAAAAAAGGAGAAAATAAATTAAAGGTTCTCGGGCGCTATCTTAGTTGGAGAGGAGTCACTACTTTTTGCGCGATTTTGGCTAACTTCTGTTCCAGAAAAGTTCGAATACTCGAAAAAAATTCGAAGCACCACCGATTTTTAATGCATTTTTATTAACAAAAAAAAATTCAAATTTTCGAAAAAAAAAACTACCGTAAAAACTCAAATAGTGTTGCATGCAATACTATTGTTCAAGCTTGTCTCCGCGGAGCAATACTATTAGGGGCGCAAATCAATAAGGGGTGCAATACTATTGTTCAAAAAGTATTTTTCTCGTGGTTTTTTCTTGTCGACTTCTCAAAACAACAAGAATTGAATTGATTACAATTTTCAAAAAAGTTGGAAGTGTCCAATTTATCAATTGAAATCCTGTTAGAATGCTAGAAATTCGACGTCTTCTACCTGAATGAATTTAGTGGTCCCTCCAGGGATCACAGCCATATCAACACGTAGGATTTTCATCACTTTCTTGGTATCCGTGTTAATGTGGCAACGATATGATGCTCTGTGGTCTCATCATTGAAAATGTTCTCTCTGACCATGACAGCTCCATCGAGGAACCAAAACAAACGGACGACACTTGAATCCGTCCGAGCGAGCAGCAAGCATGACAGAGATATGAAGCTTGTCATGTCCAGTTGTATGTAGTTACGGAGACCTGATCTCTTTCTTAATTCATTTTTTTTGTTGAACGACCTACCTGATTTGCTCCCATCGATATTCAAACTATTTGAGAAATCCAAATAAACCGCCGTTTCATTACAGGAATCAGCGTAGTTATAGTTATTTTGGAGCACCAGTTTTCCAACAGAAAGACGTATTCATCTGGAGGTCCAATACGTGATCGAGAAAAACATTTAAAAATAGAAAATAATCAAAAAAAAGAAGAAAAAACAATTAAAAAAAGATGAAATAATGAAAAAATAACACATCTAAATTGGCTTGCTCTCTTTTCATTATTGAAAGGCGTATGGGTGGTTTACAGTTCTCAAACCTCAAATTTGGATATAAAAAATCTGTCGTGGCGCCGATTTTGTCATCACGAAGGAGCAAGACAATTGGGGAGGCAATACTATTAGGGGCGCAAATATATTAGAGGTTTTACGGTAATAAACAAAGTAGCACCTCGTCGTGGCATCAATGCGTTCGCGCTACGAGTTCCACGAGCCCCACGAGTGAAATAGGAACTTACAAATACGTAGAAATTAAATTAAAAACGCCATCCAAAATATTATCCAAAAAATACTTTAAATTCTGCTTTGAAAAATTGCTATTTTTCCTATTTTTTCTTTGATTTTAGTTATGATTTCTGATTTCATCGATAACAATGCGGTGCACTCATTGCTCTTAGCTTTAGCAGCGAATAAACGTTAAAAAAAACACGATTCGACTTTCCGAAATCTGAAATTTTCAGATATTTAGACGTTTCGACTTTCCAAAAATTTTCAGAATTAAAAAAAAATTGTCAAAATTCCGGGCAACACTGGTGTCAATTGAAGATTTCAAGATAAAGACTTACGCGAATTTATGCGAATTAAAAGCGCATGAACAAGCAGAGATTTCAGTTTTTTAAAAAGAGAAATCAGTTCTTCAAATTAAGGCTTCCATTTGGGCAAAATTTCCACCGTCTCGTCTTTGTCTTCGTCTTGAATTCGTCTGACTTGCGTAAGTCTTGCATTTATTGCGTAAGATGAATGCAAGACGAACGACAAAAAGAAAGACGACTTTTTGTCTTCGTCTTTTGTGGAAGCTTCACATTATAATAGAGAATTTGCATTGGAAGGATTTTACTTATAGAATTTCAAAAAAATGTGCACGAAGCCGATTCAAACAGTTGCGACAAGCTCACCTCTCATTTACTCCTTTTTCAAAAACGGGAGACATCGCTGGATTGATATCAAAACCCACTGAATCTCGACTTGGAGACTGCTCTTGGTCGGTTTCACTTAAACATTCTTATTCGAAAAACGAAAAAAGGTTCTCATGAAATTAGCTCACCATCGGAACGAATCGTTCAGTTCTGGTGGAGGCGACGAGTCACAAACTCCGCAGTTTATTGCTAGGTAACTGAGAGAGCCAAACAAAAGCACGAGAGGAGCTTTAAAAGCGGGGCTCAAAATTAAATAAGCTAAAGGCTCACAGTAGATAGTGCACAGTATGTCCAGGCCAACGACGAAATAAGTCATTGCTTCGTTTTTTTCCAGTTACGGAATCAGTTTCAGATAAATATTTTTAACAATAAGAAATGATTTCGTTATTCAATCTAGTTTATAAGCAGTGGAAATTCATGTGGAATAGTAGAATGTGGAATAAATTAATAGCGTGTACTTCACTTTTTCTCATTTCTCTGAAAATGTATGGCTAAACCAACATGATGAATCCGTTGTTCAGAACCCATTGAGTCGTGAGTCCTTCTTGTCTTACTGTAGAAGAAGCTTCTTTCCTCAAGCTTACGCTGTTTTCTTGTCGGTCTTGGCTTCTTCGACTTCTGCCTCATCGACGGTGTCGATGTTTTTCTCTTTTGACTAGGAAACACTTGCGCTATCTGGTCTGCGAGTGCACGTGTGCATCGAAAAAACAGAGCAACCGACCGAGAAATGACGGAAACCTTAGCAGAGTAGGGCGGAGTTGGATTTTGGGAACTCGGAATCCAGAAACCGGAAAACGGAAAACAATTTTTTTGACGGAATCTGGAATCCGGAATACGGAATGTAAAAGACGACGGAATGCAGAATGCGGAAAACGGAGTTTTAATCATTAATGAGTGAATCAAATGATGCAAATGCGCTCTGTTCGCAAAAATTTTTGCGGGAGTTCAAAAAAGTATACTTTTCACAACAATTGAGAATAAAGTATTAAAACTCATAGTTGGGCGCGAATTGGATTTTGGAAACTCGGAGTCCGGAAAACGGAAAACGGAAAAAAAATTTTTCACGGAATCCGGAAAACGGAAAACGGAATGAAAAAAAAACGGCGGAATCCGGAATTCCGCCCTTCTCTGCTTCTTAGGTTTAACCGAAAATGTATTGATATTCTTCGGAATTAAAATGTACTATAAGTGTTCAATTCTGACCGCATGACACTTCACGTCTTCTTTCAATTTCCTGAGCGCTGATGGTAGCACCCAGACACCCGAAGTCCGTGCACGGGTAACCGTGGATCATGTGCATAGAGAACGATGCACACTGAAAATAATATTCCCATTCTGTCAGAGTAAGACTTCCATTTGGGCGAAATTTCGGGCACCTCGTCTCGTTTCTTCGTCTTGAATTCGTCTTCGTCTTGAATAAGTCTTTCGTTTATTGCTTAAGACGAATGCAAGATGAACTGAAAGACGAACGACGAGAAGAAAGACGACTTTTTGTCTTCGTTTTTCGTGGAAAACTTATGCCAGAGAATGTGTGCCACCGGAAAGCCATTTTCGGAATACAAGTGAAACGGTCGTTTTAGAACCAGCCGTTTCGCAACCGACTGCTTTCAAATCGCCCCGCCCGTTTTGAAACTGTTGTAGCATTTGCTCTCTCGCCGATTTATATGGTTTTTTGAAACGAAAAAAAAATTGAAAAATCAAAATTCAACTCTATTGACAAAACATTCAAAAATTGGGAAATAAATCAAATCAATCACATTGATATTCTAATTGAAAAGCGGTGGAATCGACAGGAACAAAAGACAGTGATCAGTGAAGAAAAGAGAATAAGGGAACTGAAACAAGAACCCGGAGAGATTCAAATGATCAAAGGGAGGGGGAGGGGGGGGGGGGGAACAGAGAAGGTTACGGATGGGTGCCCGTGTTAGAATGGGAAGTGGTAAGTCATCTAGACGGATGTGAAATTCGGAAAAAAATTTGATTAAAACAACTAGAACAACTTTGTCTGAAAGCATTTTAATCTAAAGCCATGAATTGCAAAAAAATGTATATTTTGTCTGATACAAAAGTCGAAATGGGTGATCTTCTAATTTACATGCATTGGACAAGGGAAGCAGTGTGTCGTTTCGAAAGCAGCATCGAGAAATGTTTCTCGTTGATTTCTCGAGAATTTTTCGAGAATTTTTTGAAAAATTTCCTAAAAATCAACGAGGAATTTCGAAAATTCTCGAAAAAAAATTTTCGATAAAAAATAATAATAAACAAGTTCGAACGACACTCCGAAATAACGCAAAGCGCATTGTTTATCGTATTTCCATTCAAAACATTTTTCGCGATTTCTCGAGAAATTTCCGAAAATTTTTTTCGAGAAATTCTCGAAAATTTTCAAAAAATTCTCGAGAATTTTCGGAAATTTTTCGAAAAACACATTTTTCGAGAAATCATTTTTCGAAACGACACACTGATGGGAAGGAAGTGAAATCTATGAAAAACCCGCCGAAAAAAAACTTTAAAGAACCGTGTTGCTCCTACGTTTTCGCTCAGTTGGATCCGATTTCAGTTTGTAAAGAGTTTCCCCGAGTTTATCAATTTCATACACGTTTTCGGTCTGAAAAAAAAGTCAAATTTAAGGTTGAATATAGCTTCATCATCAGGAAGACGTTACCAAATAAATCAACGTAGTCCAAATCATGTCCATCAGTTTTGCGTCATCAATTTGATCAATTCTAACTGAAATTCCTTTGGGACTGAGACGGTTGAACGGGATGTTATGTGCGTGGCACCTATCTTGAGCCATGTCAACGGCAGTGAGGTCTTGACCGACTACTTGCTCCAAAAGAAGATTCGACAAGTGTCCGATGTTCCTTGCCTTTGCTTTTATTCCTTTTCCGCTCTTGAACTTTCTTTCGGAGAGTGCTGGCTCCCCAGTTCCAATTGAGAGGACTGCGGCGAGATGAAGTGGTTGCTGATGTTTAGAGAAGCTGTCGTACTCCTTGAACAGCACATTCAATGGATAGTTGGCCACAAAACTTCCGTCGACCAAGACTTTGTCTCCATAGGCGAATGGCTCGAAGTAGGTTGGTGCAGCACTGCTGGCCCTCGCTGCTTCTCGGAACATCACATCCTGTTCTCGGTTCAACGGAGCTCCAAAGGGCTTCGTGAAAGAGTAATTTCTGAAAATGTGAAGTCTTGCTGGGGCGGTGGCAATATCCAATGCAGGAATTGTGATTCTTGCGGTACATTTCTGAAGAGTTTCTGTCGGAAAGCACTCCTCAAGTACTTTTTCAATGTTCCTAGTCTGAACGGCAACCTGATCGCCAAGAAGACGCTTGAATGTGCTTCCACGAAGGAATATTTGGCTCTTCATGTCCCAATATTGAAAGAAGCACTCGCTTATGGACTTCTTATTAACCATTGACAGAGCAAGCATGCTTCCAGTTGATGTTCCAATGAACCAGTCGAAGAGTGTTGGAAGAGATTCATCGCCCAAAAGTCGTCTTGACGCGTAGAGGAGGCAGACAACTATAAAACCTCGTTTTCTAAAAAAAAAGATTCACAGAAATTCATATCTCACCAGACACCAGTCCCCTCATTCCACCGCCGTCCAATGCCAATGCCAATACTCCATCCACCTTCTTCGATCTATCTATTTGAATCGGCGTACGCTCGAACATCTCCTCAAATATTGTTCCGGAGTAGTCCAAAAACGAGCGAAACTTGATTGCGCACTCCTCACAAACACTTCCGTTTTCAATGCGATCTGCCAAAGTTTTCTCTCCGAAATCGTTCTTGAATAGAGGTGCCGGATCTGCTCCCAAGGTCAAGAGCATGCGCATTTCTGTGATGGTGGATTGAGGTGTTGCCCATAATTCCGCGAGTTTCGATGTCATCTGAAAATGATACATTTGCCATTAAATTATCCACATTTTTGAATTTGTTTGATTTTTAAGCAATAGGGAATTCAGAAAAGAGTTTTATGCAGCCTTCACTCAAATCTTTGTGTCTCTTGTGAAAATATGTATTTTCAGCGTAAATTTCATGTTTCTTATTCAGAAATCTATCAGAATCAGTTTGAAAAAAAAGAAAAATATATTGAAAATCAAAAAAAAATAATACGATCACTTTTTTCAATAGGTGCGGCATAAATAATAGGATGAGAATTTCCGGCAGGTCTGCCGCCGGTACACTGCGCCCGGCGCACACAGTGATTTTTATTTAATTTTATTATATCTTTTTGTTTGTTTTTTCTGAATTTGTTTCCCAATTTCAGTCAATAGTGGCTGCATCTTCGTATAGACTCCCGATCCTAGATTGCAAGGGAATGGGATTGTCCAATTTTGAGATTGCAAAAAAGCTGAAAGTGATTCATTCTCTGGTCTATCGGACTGTGACTCGTTACCAACGTCTTGCGACACTGGAAGACATGCCTAGATGTGGTCGTCGCACTACTGTTACGACTCCTGAAGCTGTCAAAAAGGTACGTTCCAAGATTCGCAGAAATGCAGCAAGGGGCATGAGAAAAATGGCTAATGAGATGGATATGAGTGAAAAGTCTATGAAAAACAAGCTGAAAGTGACACCTTAACCTATCCAAAAGGCTGCTTTCTTGACTGAGAAGAACAAGGCTCTCCGCATGCAAAAAGCACGTTACCTCCTGACTGGCCCTCGCACCGACACGCACCTTCGTACTGATTTACATATGAGAAGCTGCTCACGGTGGAGACTAGCAAAAATGGGCAGAACCATCAGATCCTCGCCACAGATTTTCAGTCGGCCTGTCAGAATGGGAAATTCCTAAATGCCACTTCTCATCCGGTCTCCGTGATTGTTTTTGGCGGAATCTGTGCAAACGGCAAAACTTCACTCATTTTAGTGGATCCAGAAGTCAAAGTGAACCAAATTTATTATAGAGAACGCATTTTGGATGCTGGTGTACTTCCCTGGGCCAGGAATCACTTTGGTGTAAACTCTTGGATCTTCCAAAAGGACTCTACTCCAGCTCATCGCGCCAAAGCAACACAACAGTGGTGCAAGGGCAATTTCCCGAGTTTTGCAGAATGGCCAATTTCTTCGCCGGGTTTGAATCCAATGGACTATAACCCGGATGATTTCCATGTTTCCATGTTACAGTTTAGGTGCCTTGAACATTGCGCTTCTGAAGTCCTGGGACGATCTTGACGTCAACTACCTATGTGCAGTGGTCGACTCCTACCCGCAGAGATTGATAGCTGTGGTGAAGACGAAAGGAGAAAGATTCGAAAAGTGTTACTTTTGTTGGTTTTTATATTGTTTGAGTAAACTTTTGTCCAAGTTTCATATCGATTCCAACTTTCTTGAAAAAGTTATGACGTTTTAAACCCATCCTATTATTTATGCCGCACCCTGTATAAGCAATTCATTTTTAATATTATAATATTGGTCTTTCTCCCCTGTATGGATACCATTTTTGTCAGCTTTCAAGCTTTACCTATTAGTTTCAGCGATTTCAGCGCAACGCTACTTTCTTACATTGTATTTCTTTCAAAATGAATATAAAATTACCATGGCGTTTCCCGGCTCCTGGTCTGGTTGCGTTCCTTTTTCTTTCTGTGCTTGGACCGCCGATTTGAGGAATGTAATCATGTCATCCACTCTCAACGCTCTCTTCTTTGCGCTCATTTGGTGAGCACATCGAGTTGACGGCATTCTCTGTTTTGGAGCACAACGCGTTCGGCGGAAGATGGGACCCAAGTTTCAGCAGTGGAAGACTTTCTGAAAACAAAGAATGCGAAAAGGAGGTGAGACAAAGCGACAAAGATGACAACAGAGTAAAGTGAATTGGCGGGAGTATGTACACTCCATAAAAAATAAGCCGATGGAGACGAAATAAGGCAACGAAATGATTCATGTGAAGGGCAACGGTCAACTCGAAGAACACTGTTTAATCAGGTTATCAATTCAAAAAAAAACTATGGGTATAGTTCGGAAACAGACGGCACGGGACACTTAAACGTTTTACTGCTGGCTCCTTGCAGACATACTGTGTCCAGACATCGAAACAATGATAAGGCCGCCGTGGCTAGAAAACAATGACATTTTTACGCAGATTTCACGATATTGTAGCTGTCAGAATTCAAATCCTTTCATCGGAATTGAAGAAAAAAACGTATTCTGCAGATTGTTCTTACATAGTACCAACTTCTGCCTGTCTGTCTGTCTGAAAATCTCTCTTGCAGCACTAATTTAGTTAATTATCGAAGTAAAAGTTGTCTTTCTAACAATTTGAGGAGCGCTCAATTGAATTGGGCCGTCTCATCAAAACTATTGAGAGCCAGCCCAGTGTGTCGTTTCGAAAACATTTTGAGAAATTTTTCCGAACATTTCTCGAAAAATTTCCGAAAAATCAACGAAAAAAATTTCTCGAGAATTTCTCGAGTATTTCTCGAAAATTTTCATCGAACACATCATTTTTCGATAATTTTTCGAGAATTCGAGAAAAACGCGATTTTTAAAAGAAAATTTCGATAAAAAATAATAATAAACTATTATCGCCGTAAAAAAGTTCCGACATTTTTTCGAGTCGGGATTTGAATTTAGAGGCTCCGCCCATTCATCATCATTTCAGCGCATTTGCTATGCGCGATATATTTGTTGAATTTTTATTTTTTCTTCTGAATTTTCAGAATTAAACTGGATTAAAAGAACTAAATTGTATTAATCGCGAATTTTTTTACACGTTTCTTCGAATGTTTAAATATATCAATTTGCGTCATTTATTTTTTTTTCGTTTCTTCTGATAAAAATATATCGCGCATAGCAAATGCGCTCTGATGATGAAATGGGCGGAGCCTCTAAATTCAAATCCCGATTTTCGCGGGCTCGAAAAAATGTCGGAACTTTTTTACGGCGATAATAGTTCGAACGACACTCCGAAATAACGCAAAGCGCGTTGTTTATCGTATTTCCATTCAAATCATTTTTCGCGATTTTTCGAGAATTTTTTCGTAAAAATTTTTCGAAAAACGCATTTTTCGAGAAATCATTTTTTGAAACGACACACCGAGTCAGCCTATCTTGTTTGGATACTTTATCCCGATTTGCCCTTCTTCATTATGTCAGCGTCCTGTGGGGCACTATCTAGACTTCGGCTCAGTCAACGTCAAAAATGGAAAATGGAGCAATACAACAAATCACAGTAACTGGTGCATACCACATGATTGTCATTCACCTCAAAACGCTGGAAAGGCCACGGCATTTGACAACAAAATTCGAAAATCTTGTTTCATAAGAACTTATTCGAAGAGAGCATAGATTCTTGATTCACACGCTCAAAAACAATGAAGACGCGAGCCAGTTGTATCTCTCTGTTTACGGTTGCTCAGAAGCGGAATTCGGAATAAATTTCCGGGCTTTCACTGCCAATTCAAGCGCTGATACGGCACTTATTCAAGAGCACAAGAGATCAGACAGACGCGTTCCCTTATAGTCAAATAACGAGCAAGAACCGTAAACTACTTGAAAATGCTTTGAATATGAAATTTGAAGAAATTTCGAAAAATTCCGAAGTGATTGATGGATTCCAAAAATGTGGTGATCATTGTTCAGTTTCGGTCCATTGGGAACCAGTGAATTCAAGTTTTAAGCAATTCATTGTTCAAATTGGGCTTTAAATGAAAGCAAGTAATCGGGTGTAGACTCGATGAAAGTGCTCAAAAAATGATCAAGTTGGGGCGAGTTGATTAGTTGAGAGAGCTGCTTCATCGGCGGTTAGACAGGGAGCCGAGGGATCACTGCAAAAAGGCGACGCAGAAGGATAGGACAGACCAATTGGTTAGAATCGAGAGAGAGAGAAAGGCCAAGGCGAAAACGGGCGGAGAATTGTTTAGAAAAACGAGAGAAGAAGGAGGTGAAGCCAGTGGGGAAAAGGTCGAAATTGTGGCATTCTAAAAGAAGAGAATTCAAAAATATCAATGTCACTGGGAGTATTATCACAAAGCGTTTAAACTAGCACAGATACAAAGGTGAAATGCGCGTGAACCTTATCGGGTGCAACCCGTTTGCAGCCCGTATATCCCATATATTCTATCCGTTCCATTTGGGCGAAATTTTGGCCGTCTCGTCTCGTCTTCGTCTTGAATTCGTCTGATGCAGTATGCTTACAACTTTTTTATTGGGTAAGACGAATGCAAGACGAACTGAAAGACGAACGAAGACTACTTTTTATCTTCGTTTGTCGTGGAAGTTTCACTTTCGCGTTTTTTTTCTTTAAATATCGCGATTAATGACGAAAATTGATAAAGATGCTCATTCACGTGCTGGAAATGACTAGAATGTAATAGGTGGCCGTACGGAATTACACATGTGAAATGCGCGTGGTCCATATACGAGTGCAGCCCATGTACCGTCCGTATATGAACCGTATTCCATCCGTAGCGGTATACGGTCAAGACACGGTCTGCGGCAAAGTAGGGCGGAATCGGATTTTGGGACCTCGGAATCCGGAAAACGGAAAAAATACTTTTTCACGGAATCTGGAATCCGGAAGACGAAATGAAAAAAAACGGCGGAATCCGGAATTCCGCCCTTCTCTGATAAAAACGCCATATCGCGGAATCCGGAATGCGGAAAACGGAAAAATATTTTTCCACGGAATCTGGAATCCGGAAGACGGAATAAAAAAAACGGCGGAATCCGGAATGCGGAATCCGGAATTCCGCCCTTCTCTGGTCTGCGGGCTGCATCACTATATGTACCACGCGAATTTCACCTGTTCTTATCGAATACTGCACGTGTTCATTGATCAAGACCAATGCGATTGGCACGACAGATCTGTGATTGAAGCTAAAACGGAACAGTTCAAAATCACGTATTTCGCCCGTTACCCGTTCCGATTTAGCGCGCACATTTGACTTCTGTAAGGGCACAACAAGCACGAATCAGCTGGCAATTAGAACAGTACGAGGGTGAATAAATTTCAAGAGGGAACACACAAAATAAACGAAACATTGGTTCTACTACACTTCCCTAAGGTTTAAACGAAAGACGAAATATGACCGTCTCGTCTCGTCTTCGCCCTTGTCTTGAATTCGTCTGACTTGCGTAAGTCTTGCGTTTATTGCGTAAGACGAATGCAAGGCGAGCTGAAAGACGATCGAAAGACGACTTTTTCTCTTCGTCTTTCGTGGAAGCCTTTCTGAAAAAAATAAGTGTCTGAGAGAAAAGAAATGGTGATTTGCAGCCTTAAATACACGGCGTCACTATGAGTATTTCTTGAAACAAGTGATAGGAAACAAATTATTCCGCAATGCTGTATATTCGCTCCATTTTCCTTCTCAATACCACTCAGTTTATAGCTAGGAAGAGGCATTGGAAGCCGGGAAGAACTGCGATCAAGTGGAGAAAACATGAAGGCAGGTTTCCCTCTATGCTGACTCTAGCATGTTGTCGAAGGGTGGACGGTATCAAAGTTCATGGAAAAGTATTAAAAGTGATAAGAAGTTTTATCGGGTTGGTTTGCTTAGAGAATCTCACTTACTCACCATTCTATTTCGCTTCAAACCACCGAGAAAAGTCAAATATTTGTCCGGTTTCCTTTGTATTTTGATTCCATTTTTGGTTGATTTTAATGTTCATTTCATAGTTGTTATCAGTTTGTGATTCTGATTTTTGTTTTGTCTTAAAAATCAATCTGAAAAAAGAGGAAACGAACACAAAAACACACTGAAAACAAGTGAAAATGTGTGTATTTTTCAATGTAATCACAGCATTTCACTCTATTAAATCGAGAGTAAATCCGATTGAAAACAGTGCAGCGATGTACGAGGCACAGACAACATGAGACACGGAAGATGGGTAGGGGGGGGGGGCTATCGGAATCTTTTAAAAATGAGCCAGAATAACAAGAATACATAGATGCAAAAAATGTCTTGCTTATAGGTGCTCACATCTCAGGGAGCAGCTTGCCGAATGACAGCGGCAGCTTGCCGTTTTGTGAAGTAATTTGCCGATTTTTTGGTCTCCTAGAACTAGGATGATCTATAATATTTTCAGTTTAAAAAATGACTGAAACAGGGGGGGGAGAATACTGGCACTGAAATTGCCAACAGGGTTCATCATAAGCGCTTAAATACGCATAATTTTCATTCATTTCCCTAAGGCTTCCACGAAAGAATAATTCTTTCGTCTCGTCTTCGTTCGTCTTTCAGTTCGTCTTGCATTAGTTTTACGCAAGACTTACGCAAGTCAGACGAATTCAAGACAAAGACGAAGACGAGACGAGGCTGCCGAAACATTTTCCATAAAAAATGATTTTTTTTTGTTCATTTGTGGTCAACTTTGTTCTCAAGCTTTCTGCCTGCCGGTCATTATAATGAACTGTTGGCTATCGTCATATTAAAACCAAAAAACCACAATCTCTTCCCTATAGAATGTAATCAGCATCTAAACAATACGCCGCCAATATTATTGCCTATGAACCGCCGATTTCGGCGGTCACGTTGTTAACAAGGCTATCAGAATACTTGAGAAATGAAAAAAATTGATTTTTTTTCTTGCGGTTCTATGTCTACTCCTACTAAGGTACGCCTATTTTCTGCCGAAATGCGAGTCAAATAGGAACGCGCAACGGGAGAAATACAGGTCGCACTTGGCGTACGAAGCACTGAATTCTGCCGTTTTTGCTCCTTCAATTCCAGATCAAATCCTTCTGGCCTCATGGATAACTATGGATCAGTGTGAAACGCTGTAAATCTTGTGGAAGAGAGCACATGTAGAGCTCTCACAGTGTCCACGGGTTACCCAATTGCACGTAGATCTACATCCTCTCTCTCTCTCTTTCTTAAACGTCCATATGGCTTATGAATCGCTGATAAAACACATTTAGTATAGCTTTTGATCTGCGATTGCTGCCGATATACTGTGTGCAGCATAAACAGTTCCACAGGAGCCAGAGCTTACGCAAAATTGCGGCGCGATATTTATTCCCACCCTGTGACCACATTTTGTCTGGAGCATAACAGCGCAATCCGTCAGCAGGAACACTTTGTCTATCGCCAGCATTGGATAAAGTAAATTCCAATTTACGAAAGTCGTTCAAAATACTCTTTATTAAGATTCTCCAACGTTTCGTAGTTTGTAGTGCTCGTCTGAATTTGCTCGCGACATATTCTAGACTGTAGCTCTACTTCCAAGTGAGGAATACAATTTGAGAGAACATTACAGCAAGATTCAGAATAGAAGATGTTTTTTAAACGTTTTGAGAAACGCATCAACGCCAAAGAGCCAGTGTAGTTCAATTATGTCTTTGTAAAGTGGCGAAACTACGACGTAATGCATCTAATTAGATGTAAATGGCTCATCAGAAAAAGTCTAAGAAGGAAGAAAGACGTTGAGGCTCCTACCACATGCGGGTCTGCCGGCTGCTGCTGCAAAAAAAAAGAAGAAAAATCGATGAAAGCACGGAGAGCTGCTTTTTGGAATTCGTGAGCATGCTTGTCTGCGTGTGTCTGCGAGCGCATAAAACGGACGGCGGGAGAGAGTAGAAAATAATGGAATTGAGCAAAACTTCTTCGTGCCGACTTCAGGAGCGGCTTATCCTTTCAGTTTTTAGAAGCTTAGCACCAATGTGTCTATCTTTCGTTTATGCAATCGAATTACAATGGACTGGGGGGAAGGAGCTGAATGGAAGAGGAGAAGCCTGTGAAATTCAAAGATGGGAAAACTCGGAAAACGACAAATGAAACCCTACGAAATGAGGAGTTGTTTATGGGCTAATTTGGTGAGCTTATTGGCTTATTGGCTGAGTCGACAAATCAGAATAACAGCTAAAGAATGCTAGTCCTTCGAATAGAAATGGATAAAGAATGAACACCGGGTTAGAAGCGGGTAGCAGATTTCTCTGAAAAAGATGAACATTCACCAGTTGTTCAACAAACTGAAGTGGCGTTTCAAAAGAGGGCAGACAGAGAGCATTCGTCTTGTTTTTGCCTTTTGTTTTTCTTTTTACATCGGAGAGCCTGGCGTGAGAAGGAAATTCGTGTGGTGTCTGAAAAAGTCAAGGAAAAAGAAGAGGTGAGTTTACGAAAACAGAAGACACAAAAGAGGCGTTTCCTCTTAAAAACTGGAAAACTTCTGGAAGGAAAATCAACAAACTTTTTTGCTTTCAGCGCTCTGATGGGCTATTAAACACTTGGTGACTGGAAGAGTGTCACCCGGAGTCAACCAGCCGGCTTCCTTCACTCAATATTCCCCACCTGTGGTATTGCAAAGAATCTGTTATGTATACGGGTAGTCTTTTTCAGACCACAAACTCCATTATTCTCCATCAGCTGACACGAATTTCAAATGAATATTTTTCCCGTCCCTTAGATGCCCCCAATGCTCTTAATGAAACGTCAAAGTTTGGGGCTCGCTTCATCGGCGATTGGCTCAATTCCCAACTGGGCTACGTTTCCAATTTTCGCTTTATTTTATTGTATTCCTTTGAGTTTATGAGCAAATAAATATCGATAATATCAAACAAATTTCTTTTTATGTCATTCTTCCTACCAATCGTCCGATACGGAACCCTTTGTTCTGCCAGATGTTCTTTTCAGTGCTTTGAGGTCGTTATCCAGATTGACGGGGAAGACATCTAAAAAATGTTGTTCGAATAAGTCTTAAAGCCAGCCGATTTGACTTCTTCCAAACCGTGTTTATCCACGACAAAATGCAGATCATTTGTCGATGACATTGTCGATGAAATTGTCGCTAAAAATAATCGGCGAAAACATTTTTTTTTGTCAAATTTCTGCGGTTTTTTGTAGAAAAATTGTCGAGAACGCGACAAACCGCTTCCAGAAATCCAAATTTGGAATGTGACCTAAAAATCAACGGCGTTCTTAGAATGGCAATTTGAGGCTCCCCATCTTCATATCACAGTTGCAGATCAATTATTTTTGGTATAAAATGAGCACAATATTATTTTTTTTAATCGTAATAAGCAATAAACAGAGCAATAAGAGAAGATGCATCTCTATTAGATAACAGCCCGCTCCACCGACAAGACGGCGTTGAAGATGGTGTGCATAAGATAACGATGCGCCGCGGTTGCAATGAATTTATGGCATCTGGAATGGGAGGTTGAAGGCGTAATTCCACAAATCGATTCACTCAAAATCAGAGCATTGATTCTTGATTGAGTTCTGGAAGCTCTTAAAGCTGGATTCTTGATGTTGCATCGATTAAAAATTGATGTAATGTACCGATTACTTCGTTTCTTTCATTAAATTATTATATTTCCAACAAACGACATTCAAAAAATGAGTTCGAAAACAGAGTTCTTCTAGAAGAATTTCTGAAAATTGCTCTGCAAACAAGGTTTATTAATGCCGCGTTCAAAGTTGATTTCCAGGAGAAATTTCCTGGAAAAAATCTTGTCCAAAGCTGCCATTTTTTCCAGATTTTCCGGAAACTGTCGCAACGAGTGTTACAGTAGTTTGCCTCTTATCTTCGAGACCACCGACCGTCGCACGATTTACGGCTCTTTTTTGACGCAATTTTTTCAAGTTTTTTAAACTTTTTTTCGCTATATTCCGCTGTTTTTTTCTGAATATTTCGTCTCAAATAATGGATTCTTACGGAGAAATCGTTGAAAATCTCGAAAACATTCGTGAGTAAATTATAACACTCGTTGCAACAGTTTCCGGAAAATCTGGAAAAAAATAGCAGCTTTGGACAGCGTTTTTCCAGGAAATTTCCCCTGGAATTCAACTTTGAACCCGGCATAAGAAATTAACAAATCTAGGGTATGTTGAAGAGTATAATTGCATTTTCCATTTTTATAAGTTTCAGAGTTTTTTGCAGAGAAGCTTATGAGCATACTGAAGCGTTGAGAAGAGCCCGGTGGAGCATTGTAGTAGCAACGATGCTCTAGTGAAAGAAAAAGTGAGAAGACGTTATAATAACGACAAAGGACGCACCAGCATACTGTATATACTAGTCTCTGCTACACTATACTGAATTGTTCCATTTCATGAATTAGTCATCCAGCCAATGCTCCTCCCCATGTCTCGAAATCTCTTCTATCGGAGCACTATTTGGGTGTCTGTCATCTAGTCTACTCTGTCACCGATTTGACTGATTACCACCCCGTCCAGGCGAAAGAGAGCCCCAACACCAACACTCTCCGGGCCGCGTTTCGTCCTCCCTCGTCCATCCCTGCCAATAGTCACAATATTGTCGTTTCATCTCCTGACACAACACAAATCTTCTTCTTCTTATTCTTCTTCTTCCTCCTCTTCTCCGTTTCTAGTGTTATTGCTTCCCATTTTTTCATCTATCACTTCGGGAGCTCATTAGAGCACACGTTTTCTATATTCCATATTGAAAAGCTGGTGGTCAGGAATAAAAATGGTTTTTTCCCTATTTTTTTAGACAAGGATATTCTGGATTTCTGAATGCATTCACTACGTTTACTGAAAATCATCCATGATCTTTAATAAGCATTTTTCAAGCCACATTGCAGTGAAAAATTCTACAAATGCAAAGGCAATCGTTCATCCATTTTGCCAAATCTCTCTCCCCCCCCTTTCCCCCTATGGGAAGGGGGGGGGGAGAGGTAGTTCGTCTTAAAAAATCTTGAAATTTTCTGTTTCACCTGTCACAAATTTCACATTTCTGAGTGAGATCGTCCTTCCGAATCGTCCTGTCGTCGTCCTGTGAACTCTCCCCATAATCGACAAATCAATATTGCTTTCGTGCTCAAGTTTATCTTAAAATTGCATCTCTGCAAAGAGCCAAACAACCTTTTCGCTTCTTCCCACGCCATATTTCCATACATTCCAAACTTCCTTGAATGATTTCAGAAGGCACTGCTGTATTTAGACATATCGAATTTCTTCGTGCAGCGAGAGCCTCAGGAAGTGGCGTATTCATTTTTGAGAAAACACGAAAATAGCCGCTTCTTTTTGGTCACTTTACAGTTTTTCGGAGATGAATATTTGGCACTTTTGCAGATTTTGTAGAAGTTTTAGCAAACTTTCATCAGTTTCAGTATTTAAAATCGCCAATTGTGCGCGAGTTTGTTAAACATGGAATTGCTCATTTTCTCTCTTTCTCTCTCTCTCTCTCTCTCTCTCTCTATCTTTCTCTCTGTCTCTCTTTCTCTTTTACTTGATAATAGAGTGATAAGACGTTTGCATGTGTGCACTCATATGCATAATCATAATCTATAGGTCAAATTTGCGCATCTCCTGCGCTTGTTTGCAGTTGACTCTCTCGAGGAGCTGCACAGGTTAAGCAAAAGAGAGCAACGTTCTGCTTCTTCTTCTTCTCTTTTACTGATCTCTAATACTTTTCATCAAAAGTTTCAATGCTTTCCACCATTGATTTCTGCACTCTTCTGGTAGTTGTTTTCTTCCGATTTTTTGATGAATCTGCTTTCTCATCCCCCCCCCCCCGATTATCTAGGGAAGCGCTCCTGTTCCAACAAAGTTATTCACCGCATTTCGCAGATCAAAGTTGCCTTTTTAACTGTATTTCTCTAGCTGTAGTCTAAACGGTTTTCTAGTTTTATCGCCGTCTAGAAACCTATAAAAAATCCTGAAATCTAAATCGAAAGAGCACTTAGTCATAGTTGAACGGTAAAGCTCTTTTAAATGATTTTGTAAGGCTTAAAGACAGCTCTAAAAAGTTGGAGCGTTGCTTAAAATGGCTTGAAGATGACGAAAAAGAGTTTAAGGTGCGCTAAAGAGAGCTTCCAGGCGCTTGAAACTGCTTTATAATTACTGAAATTGGTTTTAATGCTTCATTATTATTTTTTTGGTTAAGTTATGGTTAAAATGGTTATACATATACATATCTATGAACTTTTAACTAAGGCTTCCACGAAAGACGAAATAAGACCGTCTCGTCTCGTCTTTGTCATTGTCTAGAATTCGACTGATAGACATTGTCTTGGTACACTTTAATTGACGACGTAAGACGAACGCAAGACGAACTCAAAGACTACCGATTTGTTTCGTCTTTCGTAAAACCAAAAAAAGTTGTGGGCGGCTGTATAATGGCTCGAAGAAATGTCGTCGTTTGCCGGAGTTTGTTTAATTTCTGATGCTCTGATGCTCAGTTCTAAAGTTCCCTGGAAGAGAATGGCTTTTTGTATCATATCAGATGTCCTTTCTTTTCTCTTTGACTATCTTATTCCTTCATTAATCCAACCGAGAAAGCTCTCTTCTTCTACTTTTTCGACTCCCTCTTTCAATTGATTTCATTTTTTACTTCATCGCTTCTGAATACTTCCTCTTCGTGAAAATTGCCATTATCAGATTTGATAGTCTTTTCTCTCACTTTTGACTCCTTCTTCATTCTTCTTTTTTCCAGGGAATCGCTTGACGAAATTCGACGTTTTCGCTGGCGGCCTCTTCTTCATAACAAATGATTCCGAGGAGGAGTAGCTGTATTGTACTTCTTCTGCATTTGCTACAAACTCAATCAATTTTAGATGCCTCTTGGTGGTAATTCCTTATTTCCTTAGCAATAAGTGTCTGAAATAGAAAAAGAGCCCACGATTTCTCTGATTTAAGCATTGAAGGATGTCTTTTAATGTGGCTTGAAGGCATCGCCAATTCTTTTATTACCATTCTTAAAATAAATAAATGACGTGTAGGATTTGGTTAGCTCAATTACCCATTTCGTTTGTTTTCTTTATATCCAACATTTCCGCATTTAAAAACGGCTCTCCAGAGCAGGGATGCGAGCTCAGTGACCTGCAACTGGAAAGAAAATGCGTCAGCCTTGAATTTTATATGCTGAAATTGCGCGGACTCTTAAAAGAATCAATAAGAGGAATTTAGAAATTCGAAGCTATAGAGACACCTATGGTTTGCTTTAGGTCAACAGTTGCACAACTCTCCACTGCTTTAGCCGGACATAATGTGAAGCCGGTTTGTGAATTGCCTGGACTATCACCAGGTCAGGCGCAGGTTTGTGAACTATTCAAGGATCATATGCCTGCTGTGAGCATCGGTGCTCAGAATGCCATTCAAGTGAGTAGTTTGCAGTCAAATTTAAATGTTTACATACCGTAAAAACTCAAATAGACTTGCATGCAATACTACATATTGTCCGTAGAGCCTTCTTGAGAGCAATACTATTAGAGGCGCAAGTCAATTTGGGGTGCAATTCTATTGTTCAAGCTTGTCTCTGGCGCAAGTCTATTATAGTTTTTACGGTAGATTAAGCTCTAATATTATTTTCGGCACTTCCTCTAGTGCTCGTTCAAAAAGTTCAGACTCTTTTAAATCTATACAAATCTATAATTATTGTTTTGGCACATTGCCATCACTAAAATATCAATGATCAAAACGATCAAGTTGATAAAGAGGAGTTTCCAGGAGTGCCAACGGCAGTTTAACAGCCATAGATGGAACTGCTCAACCCATTACAGCACTGGAATGCTTGGTCCGATTCACAAATTGGCTACACGAGAGGCGGCATTCACTTATGCGATTCTCTCTGCTGGCGTCACACATGAAATTGGAAGACGTTGCAAGCAAGGGCTCCTCACTTCCTGCGGTTGTTCGGATGAGACGAAGCCGAAGAATGTGCCATCTGACTGGAGTTGGGGTGGGTGCGGCGATAACGTTGAGTACGGCTACAAGTTTTCGAGAGATTTCATTGATATTCGCGAAAAGGAGCACGATCCAAAGAGGAATCATGACAATGGCAGAAGTCTGATGAACCGAAGAAATAACGAAGCGGGAAGGAAGGTTCTTAAGCGGTAAAATACTGTAGTAATCCAAAAATTGAAGGCTTTTCGCTATATTTTCAGACATCGAAAGCCAAAATGCAAATGCCACGGAGTATCTGGAGCATGTAACATGAAAACCTGCTGGATGCAGCTTCCAACAATGGAGCAAGTTGGAAAAATATTGAGGAATAAGTATGAAAAGGCGATCAGAGTTCAGGTAAGACACAGTCATTCGCAGCTGTTTCACGCTTTCCGCTCAGATTAACGATAGAGGGAACTTGCAATTGTTGGCAGATGAGACAAGTAAAGAACGGAGGACAAGAGCACTCCCAACTGACCTAGTTTTCATGGATGATTCGCCGGATTACTGTAGATATGATCGCCACTCTGGAACACTGGGAACCGAAGGAAGGATTTGCAAGTGGGTTCTTTAGTTTTTTCTCCTTTTCTCTCATGAAAACTTCTCCCAAAAACCTGAATTCAAGCATTCATAGCTGAAATTTGCAGACGCGGATCAGCTGGTGCTGAAGGATGCGACAGCCTGTGTTGTGGTCGTGGTTATAACACCTATACTCAAGAAGTGAAATCAAAATGTAACTGCAAGTTTGAATGGTGCTGCAAGGTAGTATGCCAGACTTGCAACAATGTCACACAAGTCGATATCTGTAAATAATTCTTTCTCACACGTCGCTCTTCTCGCGTTCAACACATTTTCAAGCTCAGGACCTCAAGCTCTTCTGAATATTGCCAAATCTTAGCCTGTTTGCTCAATGACTTTTCTTCCTACTTACACCCCCAAAACAGACCACTCACAACTTTCAGTTCATCACAATTATTCCCATTCACATTCCTTCCCTCTATTACAATATGTACTAGCAAACCATATTTATTTCAACAATAAAACAAAAAAAACAGCGATTGGTACAAGAATACAAATAGTCATACATTATTTCACATTCTATAGAATGTTCCCTGTTTGTAGCGAGTTGCTTCTCCACTCGTTGGCGTTATTCTCAATGGGACGAGACGACGCCATAGGAGAATTACACAAATCACTGCTCCTGTGACTATACTCCAATGATACACGATTATCCACTTGTAACCGCTCGATTCGAACAATCGGCTGAAATAGAAAGCCATGATTCGAACTTTGAAAGCGCTAAAAGATGTAGAAAAGCAGAAATCCGTTCGCATTTTTGAGATATTGAAGAGTAGCGGGCATTTAAATTGGGTTTACAGCAGAGTAGGGCGGAATCGGATTTTGGGAACTCGGAAAACAGAAAAAAAATATTTTTTCACGGAATCTGGAATCCGGAATACGGAATGTAAAAAACGGCGGAATCCGGAATGCGGAATGTAAAAAACGGCGGAATCCGGAATACGGAATGTAAAAAACGGAGGAATGCGGAATGCGGAATGCGGAAAACGGAATTTTAACCATTAACGAGGGAATCAAATGATGTAAATGCGCTCTATTCGCAAAAATTTTTGCGGGAGTTCAAAAAAGTATACTTTTCACAACAATTGAAAATAAAGAATTAAAACGGAATAAAAACGCCATATCGCGGAATCCGGAATTCGGAAAACGGAAAATATATTTTTTCACGGAATCTGGAATCCGGAAAAGGGAAAACAAAGTTTTTCATGGAATCTGAAATCCGGAAGACGGAATGAAAAAAACGGCGGAATCCGGTTTCGGTTTCGCCGGCACAGCCATTGAACACGGCAACAGACGGCTGGGAACTACTAATTCCCACTATTTCCCTACAAACTTTCAAAGACGAAATGAAAAAAACGGAGGAATCCGGAATGCGGAATGCGGAATCCGGAATTCCGCCCTTCTCTGGCACGTACAGACATTTCACTCTTTCGCTACAAGCTGAGCGCGTCGAAATCGCATTGAAAAAGCTGGAGAAACAAATATTTTTGCACGGAATCTAGAATCCGGAATACGGAAAAAATATTATTTTTGCACGGAATCTGGAATTCGGAATACGGAAAAATATTCTTTCACCAAATCTGTAATCCGGAATACGGAAAAAATTTTTTCACTTAATCTGGAATCCGGAAAACGGAAAAAATTCTTTTCACGGAATCTGGAATCCGGAATACGGAATGAAAACAACGGCGGAATCCGGAATTCCGCCCTTCTCTGGTTTACAGCAACCAAGGGGAGGGGGGGGCCTATGGCTGCTCCTGAGCGTTTTGACTGGAATACACCACTAGGCTTCTGTCATACCTTTTTCATGAAGCGCGCTAGTCCAAACTTTGACGCTTCACAAGTTTACCTCAAGCTTCGGACAACTTTTACCGAAGACTTGGACTAAATTTGTGCAGTTTTGCTGAAACATTTCAAGCCATTTTCAGTCCCCCCCCCCCTTTATAGGTTCTTCTATTAAACTGATTTTCAATTGTGGGGTGAGTGGGGGGGGGGGAGGGAGGGAGGTCTACGTACTTGAATGAAATATTATTATAAGTATACTTATAAGTATAGTTAGGTATAAGAATCAAGAGAATGAATAGCTTACGTAGAGAACAATGAAACAACAAACTGGGAGAATGATCCAGTGAACGCGAAGAATCCTTGAACAGTTCCCTAGAAAAAAGCGGCTGAAAATGCTACTTCGATGTGCTCTCACCTGCTTCCGTGGCCCCACAATCTGACTCAAAAGAGAACTGGAAGCTGACGAAATTAACGGGAATCCTAGTCCAACAATGAGCGAAGAAATCACCAAGTATAGAAGAAGTGGCACTCTTGGAGTCGTGTCGCACCAATCAAAATCACAACGTCCGATGCTCACTTCAGTGGAGTTGACTGCGACAGAACGGTCTAATGGTCCCGAATAAAATGGTAAGGGCATGTGAAGAATGAAAAATATTTCGAAGAAGATGAGGCCACACAGTAGAAGTAATCGGTTGTCGACCTGAAAACACCTAGATTTCAGACAACTACTCTTTTCAGCAGTGTGCTGCACCGCTCATGGAATTCCCGGGAAAAAAAGATTGCGGGGGGGGGTGGGGGTAGGGGAGTGTCAACAATTTTGCATGAGCCAGCCGTTTCAGAAACACAAAATCTGAATCTAGAATATTTCGAGATGTGTCGCACTAGTTTCATTCGATTCGATTCGATTTTATAATTAAATTGAACCGAATCAATTCGATTGTTGCCGTGTTGATCGACTCACATCGATTCAGCAAAAATAATGCAAATGCGCTCTACCAAACAATGCCTTTGGCGGAGGTTTGAAATCGTACAATCTGAATGAAAGCGATAAAAAATACGATTTCAAACCGCCGCCGAAAGCATTGATCGGTGGAGCGCATTTGCACTATTTTTGTTGATTCGATTTTATCGAATCGATTCAAATCGATTTGCCCGTTTAACAAATCGAATCAAAATTGATCGATTGTTGAATCGACACGACACACTACCACGCACTACCAAGCTGAAGAATGCACAAAAGCAATACGGTAGTTAGACGCTTGATGGCTATCATGGAATACGTAAAATTTGTGGTTTTTTGATTACTAAACCACTTATAACAGCTATTTGAAAATTGAGTTGATCGAAAACAAAGGGAAACCTGTTTGAGACGTGTAGAAGCCAGACTAAAGTTGACAATAAACGTGAAAAGACAGGAAACTGTCTGAATGATTCCATTGAATAGCACGGCATCTTCTCGGCTCCAGTTGTACATTGCAATCGTAACGGGAGCAGCCATACTCTCCACGCAGACAACACCGCACAGCAGCCACCACATATAGAATAGCAAGAGAACCGGAGAGCGATCGTACTTTGGAAGTACGAAATATGGATCAGAAGACTTGTCTTCCTTGCTAATTATTCCAACGTAGTTCTCTTCCAGACAAAAATATGTGAGCAGAATTGAAAATGCACTGGCAATGGCCATAAAGAATGCCGCGGATGTGTACATGTTAATCAGAAACGGTCCAATCGAAGATCCTTTCTTTCCAAATGGAATGAAACAAATCTGAAACAGAATCGGATTTCCTGTCAAAACTCACTATGATTCATTCTGTTACTTGAATAGTAGGCCCTAAAAAGAAGCCAGCTGAAAACCCAGCGTTTGTAATTGAAACTGCTTTCATTCGGTCTTCTTGAATGCTGGCTGTGCCAATGAAACTTCTCAAGACTCCGAGTGCGCCGGGACTGAAACCAACTAAGAATCGGGAAAACAGCATAACCCATTTCGCAGACGAAGGAGCCAGATACGCGAATCCGTACAATAAATTTCCGAATCCAGATATCGCACAGGCACAGAATATTGGCTTTCTTGTTGACGAAGACACCTGATTCCAATAGCCGAACAGAGGGTTTGTAAATGCTGATGCTAACGCTTGAAGGGCTAGAAGTAACCCAAAGAACTCCACTGTGGCGGTTTCATCACTCTGTTTAAAAATCAATTAACAGTGCTCGGCAAATATGAAGGACAGAAACTGAACACGTGAAAACTCCCTCTGGAATCTCAATGATTCTCAAGAGAGTTCTCTTGTGGTCGCATGAAAAAGTTGTAAATTACAAAAGTGAAGTTCTGTTTTTACAGAATTCGCGCAATCATTCTTGAAATAATAAATCCATTTTCAGTATTATAGTCAGTGCTCAAATTTGTGGTTTTTCAGCTGAAAAATTCAAATAATCATAGTTCATTTGCCGATATTGTACATTTGAGGATATAACCTGAATGCTAAATTTGACATGTTTCAATTACTGGCTAGTTCTGCACCAGTCAGACCTACTCAAAGCTGCGCAAGTTTAGCACAAATCTTTGGTGAAACTTGCCTTGAGCTTGTGGTAACTTGTGCTAAACTTGTGAGCCTGCAAAGTTTGGCATAGACTTGTGGAGATTTGATTAATCAAAAAAGCCTCAGTCTCGCTATAGCCTAAAAGTGCGCGACTCGTTCAGTGAAACGTTGCGATGTTACCGCGATTACTGTAAGTGTGTAGGACGGTAGGGCGTCTTCCCACTGACGACATCTGAATCATCAGAATCCTATCGTTTTTATAATTTCGGTTCAGATACACCTATGTAGGCATTTATTAAGCAAATAGTTCCGTCTGTCTGTGACTCTGTCCAAGACGTTTCTTTGAATAACTCAAAAGATCGTGGGTCTTTTACTTTGATATTCGGGATGGAGTCATGACCACCCGAGCGCTTCACATTCATTTATTTAGGAGGTTGCAGGGTAGTTGCGATACGGTACGGGATGTAACTTTTATTTAGTTTTTGACATTCTGCTAATAAATTGTTTTACTAACAAGAGGAAAAACAGAACGACTACAATTATTTCTAAACGAAAGCCAGTGGAAGCCAGTAGAAGTCGCGGCGTAGCCGCGAACTTTCCGCTGGTATTATACATAAGCTACGTTGATGCGCAATCAAAGTTCATTCCGTATAGAGCCCGTTTAAAGTCCGCAAGCATGAGGTATACGGGTGTTACGGGTGAGCTAGATCAATGGCAACTGTTCCATTTTTTTAAACGCACCTCAAAATGTACCTGAAGCATCAAACACTGGCTAATGCTTTGAATGAGTTAGGCCTTGGGAGCAGCCGCCCGGAAAGTAGTTGTATTCACTATTCTTAGTGTTTTTGTCTTTTGTATTTCAGCAATTTCAGTTAGTATCATTTTCACTAAAACCGTCTATTATTAAACTAGAGCTATCCACATAATTATACGTTCACCTCATAATTTTTGAAAATCACAAAGCGTGATTTTTCAGATTCCGGAGAACGACATCTTTTGTGAAAATATGCACAATTTTTAGCGTAAACTTCAAGTTTTCTATTTTTCGAAAATCGAAACGAAAGAAAAAAAAACAGTTAAAATCAAGTGATCCACAAAATGATATGATCAGTGTATTTTCGTATTGCATGTTTTCTTAAATTTTAATATATGTAATTATTGTAATTTTTCGTAATTTCGTAAACAAACTATAGGTAATCGAATGTTTCTAGAACGGGTCTCCAATCTATAATCATTAAAATGTTTCAAACATGGTACTTTATTGATTTTTATATCACTTTTTGTTAAGCGATCGTATCATTTTGTGGATTGGTTTTTCGTTGATTTTCGTTAAACTTTTGTTCACATTTTTTGAATTGTTTCTGATAGAGTTCTGAAAAAAAAACAAGAAATTTACGCTAAAAATACATATTTTCACAAAAGAAATCGTCGGAGAAATCGTCCTCCGAAAAATCACGTGTTGTGATTTTCAAAAAATATGAAGTGAGCTTATTATTATGTGGAAGACTGCACTTTTGAGGTATTATACATAGGGTGGTAGACAAACAGAAGCTGAACTCATTTTCGCTTACTTCAGATAAATATTGCCAGGTAGATGTGAAATAAATGCTCATTTGTAGTCCGGTAAACAGAAGAAGAAAGGAAACAACGTACACTGATTTCCATGGCGTTTTCCTTTCGAGCAGTTCTTTTCTGAAAGATTTGAATTGGCAGAATTCCTACTGGAACGGTATCAGCTCACTCTCTGGCCGATATCGGTTTCGCCGGCGCAGCCATTGAACACGGCAACAGACGGCTGGGAACTACTGATTCCCACTATTTCCCTACAAACTTTCAAAATCGAGCATTGTCGATTAGGCAAATCGAGCATGGCGGCTTAGCATAATTTTGTCATCACAGAACATCGTGATGACATTTTTAATGATCCACATCAACGAACGGAACAGAAAAAAATATGAATACGATGAAAAATGTCATTTTTGATTTTTTCCCGCATGTGAGTGAATGCAAGTAAACAGTTATTTTGGCTAGTAAGATGGCTCAATTGACTTTTGGTATAGTACCTGCATGGTGCGGACTGAGTAAAATTTAGTTTTTCGAATTCTTCAAATACTCTTCTATCTCATCTCCCTTGCTATTCCCACTTTTAGATGCTCTGAAACGTCCTTTTTCGAAACAGTGGGAGAAATCGACAGTCCCCCAGAAGTATTGCGCAACGAAACTTCCAGAGTAGGTCACCGCCGCGGAATGAACCACTTCCCTCGCCCGACCTAAACACAATGAACTGTGTCGTGTGGGAATTCATGACTGACAAGGTCTCCATTAAGAATTATGCCAATTTGAAGTCTTTGAAGGCCGCCTTCTGGAAAGCGTGGACAAACAAGACGGAACTCCATCCGTCATCAGCGTCAATGCAAAGAAACTCAATTTTGGGATCAAGCCGAATGAAGTAAAATTCGAATATTTTCTTTACACATTTCTTCTAAATCGTTTCAATAAACTAATGTGAAATTTTGGTGTTTTTTATTTGAACCTTTATGAAAACGTTGTTGAACAAGCATCAGTATTAACGTATCAACACAGAGCGCGGAAGCCATATTTCGCTAATAACCGAATTTTCCCTCAGAAATTAACTTATAAAGATATTGGTGGAATATCTGATTCTGTTAAACCCACAGACCGGTTCAATGTGTATTTCTATAGCGGAATTCTCTTTCCTGTCAAATGATAATTCTGACTATGTACTATTCCTTGAGAAATTAAAAACGTTTTGAATGAAAATAAAATTTATTTGGTATAAGCTGCACGCTTTTAAATTTAGCGGCGCCGGGTTCCGTCTTCGAAGAAGACTCCTCCGTCGATGGCGCAGTACTTGGGGCAGATTCCCTTTTCCCCTTCGCCTCCAGGCTTTCCTGCAGTTCCTGGTCCTCCTGGGTTTCCGTCGGGTCCTGGAGCTCCAGCTGGTCCTGGTGGCCCTTTGGTCCGGCGGGCCCTGGCTCTCCAGTGCCTGGGGCTCCATCATTTCCGGGTGGTCCTGGTGGTCCTGGTGGTCCAGCTGGCCCTGGCTCTCCTGGGGCTCCTTCCTCGGATGCACCTGGCTGTCCTGGTTCTCCTGCAGCTCCTGGATTTCCATCGTTTCCAGCTGGTCCAGGTGGACCTGGTGGTCCGGCTGGTCCTGGACCGGATGGTTCAGCTGGGGATCCTGGTGTTCCGTCTGGTCCTGGTGGTCCTGGTGGTCCAGCTGGTCCAGCTGGTCCCGGTGGTCCTTCTGGGCATGGTTGGCATGGTGGTTGAGTGACTGGTTCGCATGGAGCTGATGCTCCTTTTCCTGGGTTTCCTGGTGCTCCTGGAGCTCCTGGCTTTCCTGGACGTCCTGGTTTTCCTGGAGATCCTCCTGGTCCTGGTGGCCCAGGGTTGCAGCATCCATCGCAACCTCCTCCACCACCACCACCTCCTGTAATTAACTCGACGAATAAATACTGTTCAAAAAATTATTGAATCTTGAAGATGTCTTAAGCTCTACTATGACAAGGCAGACAATTAAATATATATTACCTGCTCCTCCTTCTGCAGTAGGATACGATTGACGAGCGACACGGGTGCTGTTGCTTGGGGCATCCTTAATCAAATGAACCTCGCTCCAGATGTCACGAGCAGAAACTTTGCAGAAGTTGACGTCGGTGTGAATCTGTTTCTTCACATTGTTGACGTAGTTGTAAACCATTGGCAATGTGATAAAGACGGAAACAACTGCGACCACTGAGAAGGCAACAGCCGAGTAGGCGACGAATTTGTACGCTTTAATGCGAGCGTCTATGTCCATAATTGCTGCTGTTGGTTAAGGAGTGATGGACTGAGGAATCGGAACGAACAGATGTTTTTATATTAATGAGCGCCTACTGCTTAGAACTAGTATAATTGTTCTTGTTAAGGAGAGTGAAGAGAAGAAGCGTATGAAGGATCTAGTTCTGTGTTATCACTTTTTCAACAGTTTATGATGTTGGCTTGTTATTGTAAAGTATCTTTATTATTCAGAGAAGGACACGCTAATTACAGAGAATCACTGACACTCATATTCTGGTATATGAAAGGGAATTCATAATGTAATTCAATAATTAGTTTTCCTCAAAAAAGGTCAGAACAATTCACGGCGCTAAGGTAGTTGAGGGGGGTCAATGGTTTTTAGTCATTTTTTTTCTGAAAATGTTTGTTGCTATTGTTAAAATATTTGAAAGTTGTTTTTTTCATGCGTGACGCTTACTCTTGGCACGAAAACTACGATTTCACTTATTTTCACGCGTGGCGCGCTTCCACGATGAACAATTTTTGCATTTTTTTTGGATTATTTTTTTCGCGTATTAGTTAATAATAACTTACAAGGGAACCATTTTTAGCCTTCATCTCAGAATTTTTTCTAAATTTGCTCATTTATAGTTTCGAATACGGGCTTTCTCGTGGTGTATTTGGTTTTCTGCACAAATTTCCAGAAGCCGTGAAAATTCCATCTGAAAATATGCTGTTTTTTGCTCTCCTCATCCTTTCCACTTTCCCCACTTTCCTCTATACATTCTCCACCGTGGAAAAACCGAGCAAAAGTGGCCGAGTGGATAGTGGGGATGAATAGTAATCACAAGTTTGGGGTTCGATTCCGTTATTGTCAATTTTCTTTTTTTTTTCTTTGATGTTGGAAGGAAAAAAACTCCGAGGGTATGGAAGCGAACCCCAAACTTGTGATTCCTATTCATCCTCACTATCCACTCGACCACTTTTGCTCGGTTTTTCCACGGTGGAGAATGTATAGAGGAAAGTGGGGAAAGTGGAAAGGATGAGGAGAGCAAAAAACAGCATATTTTCAGATGGAATTTTCACGGCTTCTGGAAATTTGTGCAGAAAACCAAATACACCACGAGAAAGCCCGTATTCGAAACTATAAATGAGCAAATTTAGAAGAAATTCTGAGATGAAGGCTAAAAATGGTTCCCTTGTTAGTTACCTCATCATAGATATAGGACCACAGCTGTTGCACTTCTCGACTTGAAGTAAGCCTAAGCCTAACCCTAAGACTAAGCCTAAGCCTAAGACTAAGCCTAAGCCTAAGACTAAGCCTAAGCCTAAGCCAAAATGTGGCCTCAAAGAAAATTTATGGGATGATCATTACTTTCAAATATCATGATTCAGCGAAATTTTACAAGTTATGGGCCGGAATCGCCAAGAAATATCCAGTCACCCAGTCATTTTCTTTTTTGCTAGTATTTTTGTTGTCTGCCAATGAAATTGTTCTAAAAATTCCTAGTGTTATTTTAGTATATCTAATAACATTTTCAGAAAAAAAAATCAAGAAAAAAACTCCAAAAATGACTAAAAACCATTGACCTACTTTGATATTCGGGATGGAATCATGACCACCCGAGCGCTTCACATTCATTTATTTAGGAAGTCGCAGGTTAGTTGGGATACGGGACGGGATGTAAATTTTATTTGGTTTTTGACGTTTTGCTAATAAACTGTTTTACTAACAAGTGGAAAAACAGAACGCCTACAATTATTTCTGAACGAAAGCCGGTGGAAGTCGCGGCGAACTTTCCGCTGGTTAACATGTAATCTAGGTATGCGTATTCTTCTTTTGAATAAGTTACAATAAGACTCCAAGCGCAACAGGTTTGGAGGCGACTTCTGAACAGTTAGAAACAGTTAGGTACGCTAAATTTTTTATGACACTGACGTTTTTTTGAGGAATAACCTTTAGAAAAAATACTACCAGTTAAATATTTTTCAGCGAAAAACAAGTCCAATTTTATTGAATTATATATTTATCAGTATCTTGAATTGCGATTTCAAGTCGATATGATGTAAAAGAAGGCGGAACAACTGGGAAATTTCTGAAAACGGGAAAGATATAATTAGAAAAGCGAGAGATAATGAATGAAAAAGAGACGTAGAAAAATGTTCCTCAATGGCGCTGGGTGCCGTTGCAAGTGCGCTCCGTATAGAGTCTAAAATGAGCGGGAAAAGGTTAATTTTAAAATAAGAAATAAAGATTTCTTGGCTCAACTATTTCTAAAAATAAAATAAGGAACCAATTGTTTTTCTACTGTTTTTTTCTCAATTTACAAAATGACTTTATGAAAATCTTAAACGTACAATATATTGAAAATCGCCAGAAACGATTTGTTATTGTTGAAATCGTTAAACCAATGATAACCACAGTTCCACCGGTAGCATTTCTTGAACACTAAAATTAATGTTCAATTTCTTTCATCGCATTGAGCATTCAAAATCGGTTTAGCTCAAATCCATTATACCATAATTTGCTATTTTTCAACTCTTGGCTTGACCACTTGTTTAATCGTGAACTTTTCAAAAGTTCGACTGTCTTCGTATGCCCGTCTCATAGGTACTGAGAGCTGCATTTTGATATATTTCAGAATCAAAAATGTATGGCGATCGTCGGAGAACCGGCGGTATCAGCTTGAACGGACGTGCATCACTAGCCATCACTCCAACTAAAAGATACACTGACTTCGCTACCTTATCTACGAGAAAGTAATTAAGCTTCATTAAAATAATGTTTTAATAATATTTACAGGACTGAAACGCGGCCTAGTTTAGGCCAATCCAGTGGACAACATCGTCTATCAATTTTTCACAAAACTCCCTCTGTTGCTCCTAGAGATGTTAAATCAATCTTTACTGCAAATGTAAGCAAAGTGCACAATTTTCTTGCGGAACACGAAGGACTTGAAGCACCACTTGAAAGTACCATTAGGAACCCACGTGGAAGAAATGATTTCATCTGCTGCTTTGAGTTGATTTATCAGCATTTGAGTAAAGACTACGAATTTCGAAAAGATGAACGAATTGAAGACGAAATATCCCAAATATTTAAGGGTCTAGGCTACCCATTCGCACTTAAAAACAGCTACTTCCAGCCAATGGGGTCTTCACATGGATATCCTCATCTTTTGGATGCTCTTGCCTGGCTCGTTGACATAATTCGGGTAGAGTTTCAAAAAATTATATATTTAAAACACTGCCAGGCCGGTTTTGAGCTGTTCTCGATTTGAATAATTCGTTACATAGAGCAAAATATGTATTTTTTCTTAAATACATGCAGTTGAATTTTGCTTGATTAAACGTACAAATACTACAGAATTTTTAACAAAAAATAATTCAGCCGTTTGCATGGCATTTGAAGTGAAATACCTAGCGCTCAGACGAACAAAACTTCAAATCCCAGATTGTTGCTCATTATTAATAAATTCATTGTTCAGAATTGGAGTATTGTTCAAATATATCCCTTTAGAATCTTAATGACACCATTTACATCTATATTTAGAAAATATATCACTGAAAAACTTATTTAATGATTTTTCAATTGTCGCGTAATGCAAAGTCTTCAGGTCAATGCTGCAGTCAGTGCAGATACGCAAAATATTATATTTGGTTATTTTATGGAACAATCAAAAGCTCAAGAGAGAACACTACACTACGCCTGGATGTCGAGCATTTTCAGAGAATACACCAATGAACGAAAGGTGGCAGAAAATTCTGAATCACCATTTTGGGGTGAAGTAAAGAACAAGTTACGAAAATTTTTCGAGGACTCCGGTGAATTTGAAGACATGACTAACTCAGCAGCATCAGCGTTAGAAATGCTTCGTTTCGAATGTGATGAGATAGAGTCAGAGGTATCAGGATTAAATAAATAAATATATATACTGTTTATTTCGTGTTCTTTCAGAAAGACAATGAACAAAGTATTCTAGAAGAAATAACGCGAATCAAAGACGATATCCGCAAGGCTTCTGCATATCTGGAAACCACTCAACAAGTTCTGCAACATAAGGAGATAGAACTTGCTGGAGTCCAGTCGGAGGTTGCGGATAAAATCGCAGAAAATGAAAAAGTGCAGAAAATGGTGAACGATCTGAAAACTCGTATTGAAAATCAGAAAAATCATCACGGATTAACAGGAAAGGAAGTTCGTGAGCTAAATCTTGAAAACAACAGAGACAAAGAAATGGTTTCGGAGATCCAAGCAGAGTTAAATAACCTTTCAAAGGAAACATGGAGGCTTAAAGACGAAGACCATTTCAAAGAGGTAAATGTTTCTATACAACTATACAACTTTTTAAGTTGAGCTTTAAGTAGGACCGGTGTCCGGCCGGGTTTTTATTTACAGTGTGTAAAGTGTATCACGAGAAAATCGTCGTGTAACAAAATCTACTTGCTACTAAGGGAATAGTTCTGTATTTATGTGTGCCCGTTTGTATACACAGAACTATATTTAAAAAATCTACAAAAATGTCTTGACAACGATATAAACAGTCAACATTTTGCTAATATAGAAATCTGGATGTCCGTGGATCACAAGTAAGAAATCAGCTTTATCCGTGCAAAACTACAACTTTAATAGACATCAGTGGAAAGTTCGCGGCTACCCCGCGGCTTCCACTTACTGATATTTTCTAAGCGTAATAAGACAAAATACCTCGAAATTCTAAATTTTTTCTGAAGCTTTGATCATAAATTATTTGAATGGTATCCTTCAAACCTGCCAGGAAATTTCTATTAAACTGAAAATGAACGCTGTATGACCCATCCTCACTAAAACCATTATAGCTAAATTGCTTCTCTTAAATTTTATGGACTGTACCAATAACATTTAGCAGTACCAATAACAATATACTTGTTAAGTTTTAGCCACTTTTTTAAAATTTGAAGGTAATACAGATGTCTTTTTTTAGTCGCAAAAATGGGCGATAGTGAACATAAGCCCCCACACACATTTAACCCCCCCACAAGTGTAATTGATCCCCCCAAGGTGGAGTTGAGCTCCCACGGTGAAATATCTTGTTACTTTTTCAATCGCGCTCCATTGACACGAAAACTCTGCGTCTCTCAGCGAGAGAGTATTGGTCCTCTCGGACAAGATATCAAAATCTGAAATCAAAGGAATTCATGAAAAAATGTATTATTTATTTATATTTCAGAAAAAGAACGAAGAAAATCGGTGAAAATCGCTTTTCAAATCACAAAAGAAGCGAAATTCATTTCAAAATTTTAATGCTTCCCCCTTGTCCGAGAGGACCAATACTCTCTCGCTGAGAGACGCAGAGTTTTCGTGTCAAAGGAGCGCGATTGAAAAAGTAACAAAATATTTCACCGTGAGCTCCCCAAAGATAATGTTTGGTCCCCCACCGTAATAGATTTTTCTGTGGGGGATTTAAATTCACGGTTTGTGCGTGAGGGAGCAATTTCCCTATGTGGGGGGCTGAAGTCAGTGAACATAAACTCCCCTCTCCGTTGATTTTGGGGGGGTGTAAGTTCACAGGAGGGGCTTGTGAACAAAAGAACCCCACCAGAAGCAGATAAACCCCCCGCTCAGGAACTTTAGCCCCCCCACCAAAGTACTGCCTAGGATACCACGTTCAAAATTATTCCGACCGATATTGTGCCATACAATTTCAATAATACTAAACACATTTATTTAATATAGCAATTTGTGAAGGTCTTATTGTAAGCAGTGGTTCATATTCCATGAAAAGGCGGGGGATTATCTTTTTCGATTGGGGGGGGGCTACTTTTCCATATGGGGAGTTATTTTTCCAATTGAGGGGGGCTAATGTTCACTCTGCCCGATATATTCCCTAATTTTCTACTAGCTGCGTCAATGTAAACTTTAAAAATTATAATATTCTAAAACGCTTTAATGTTCTTTATTCAGCAAAGATCCAAGTTTGTTCAACTTTTCGATAGCGTCACAAAAATGATCGCCGGTCTAAATATTCAGATGAATTTGAAGCAAATATCATCGCCAAATAATGAAAAGTAAAATATTTCTATTAAGCTTTTGTTTCACATTTCCGGATTTTTCAGAGAACTCAAAGTCTGTTGGGAAACTTTAGATAATGTTTGGTTACCCGAAATCAATCGTCAGCTGCATCAAAGAAAGCTGGATCTCGAAACGGAACAATCAAGATTTTCTTCCAAATTCGTCGCGGCCGCGTGAGTTTTGCACTTTAAAACTTTTCCAATGTTTAAGTTTGTGACTATGTGTGCTGCACTTATGGCCTTTCAGCTGTAGCGATTGCTTTTCCAACTTCAAAAGGAATATCGCTGTGGATCATGTTTACATCTAAAGCTTCTGGTTGTTAAAAACGATTTAGAGCTGAATTTTCAACGTGAAAACGCTTATGTAGGAATAACATTAACAGCATATTTGAAAATAGTGAACGTTTCTTTAAAAGTTGGTGTAGTACATTTGTTATTTCTTCCGAACGAGTTCCCATCTCTGAGATTGAACTAAACTTTGTGGTGACAATTGGTGCGTGTTGAATAACCGTTTTTAAAAATAAATAGCCAAATGTTAATTCAGTCATTTTTGAGTAACCACATAGTTATTAAAAATGCCACTGATAGTCGTAAATCTGGTGGACTTAAATGGTAGTTCATTGGTGGCGTGTTAAGATCGAATAGTTTCAAAATAAAGTCACAAACATTGTTTCGTTAAGGACTTTATAATAGGTTGAGGATCTTCTCTAGTTTTACTTTAAGAGATTTAAAGACTATTAAAAATGCATAGAATAGTAATATCCATCTGCGAGGACGTGATTTTTCGGTTAAAGGCGCTGTTTGGGTCTCATTAGGGGATAGCGCGTTTTAACGCGCTAATTTGAAAATTGTAAGAAAGCGCACACACTGAGTTTGTGATTTATTCAGTTAAATAAACAGTTTAAGAAATTAGACAATAAAAATTATTTTAAAAAGCATGATTTTCGTAGCAAAATTTAGAAAAAATTCGCTTCAATTTCCGAAAAGAAATCACAAACGCTGTGTGTGCGCTTTCTTACAATTTTTAAATTAGCGCGTTAAAACGCGGTATCCCCTAACGAGACCCAAGCAGCGCCTTTAAACGAAAAATCACGTCCTCGCGGATGGATAATAATATAAATGATAAGAAATTTTAGGAATTTCCCCACAACCGGCAATTGTAAAATTGAAGTGGGCGTGCCTCGCCACACATGAATAAAATACCGTAAAATAAATTTTTGTTTGAGAATATCTTCAAGACCCTCTGCATCATTCTAAATGAACTCTGACCTGAGTTATAGTTTAAATAGTTAAATAATTCAGAGAAAGAATTCAAATGAAAAGTGAAATACTCTCCGAAGTAAAGAAGAATGAAATTCGTGAAGAAAGACTACGTCAAAATGAGCGCGATGAATGGAAAGAGAACCGAAAACAAAAAGAAAAACGGTACGACGAGTTGGAAAACGAGAAGGAGGTACTGAAAACGCAAATGCAAATGGATGGTAGTCTTGAGAAAGAAATTGAAGCTGAACGAATAAGCATGGCCAAAATAGAAAAGGAGCTCGAGGAAAAATGCAAATACTTGCAATCAGTTATTAAAAAGAAGTTAGATCAAATTGTAACCGAAACCACTGCGATTGAGGTTTGACTCAATTTTTAAAGTAATAATTTAATTTCCCATTTTTCAGAGCCAGAAGACCATCTTTCACTTACAGTGTACTGAAATTGAAAAAGCAGTCAACTAATTAACTACAAAGTTTCATTGGCAACTCTTTAAATTCAAAAACAATGCCGAAATAATATCTTTTTATGTCATTACCATTAACTATTTCTGAAATTTATTTGTTATAAATATCTATTCGAAGAATGTGAATCCTTGGTGGAAATTTCCTGTATCTGATGCTTAATAAACCAATTTCAGGATTACTGGAGGGACAGGTCTCAAATTTTTGTACCCCTCGCCGCTACCGCGACTACATCGTTGCCACATTAGCACGAATTCCAAGAAAGTGAAGATTATGATGAATTGGGCACTTCCATTGATATTATTTCATAATTTTTGCTTCGATTCTCGTTTTTGTTCGAATTTTTATTGTTTTTTGACTGGAACTCTTGTCTTTTTCTTAGTGAAAGTCTTGCCATTTTTAAGAGATGACCAAGATGGAAATGGACCCAAGTACCATCGGAAAAGCTCTTGGAATCTCACGCACAACGGCTTGGAAAACCATTAAACGTTTTGAGGAGTTGAACACACTAAAGGACCGTCCAAAAAGCGGAAGACCCCGCACTTCGATCACTCCAGCAAAAATCAAGGTCGTCAGAGAACGATTTCGTCGAAATCCCCACCGAAGCATGCGAAAGTTGAGCACAGAGCTCAGAATCAGTCATTCTTCGATTAGAAGAATTGTAAAAAGGGAGCTCGCGATGACCCCATACCGTGTTCAAAAAGCCGCGATTCTATCGGAAAAGAACAAGATGGCCCGGATGAAGAAGTGCAAAACTCTCCTTTCTGGCACGCGTCAAAATGAACATTTGAGGATGCTGCTCACTGACGAAAAATTGTTCACTATCGAATCCGAATTCAACTCCCAGAATCATAGAGTAGAGCACGCTCTACATGGTAGAGTCATCAGCAGAACTTCCTATCCCCAGCAAGTAATGGTTTTTGGAGCCATTACCTCTGATGGAAAGATGCTGCTCATCTTTGTGGATCCTGGAGTGAAAATCAACAAAGAATATTATTTGGAGGAAATTTTGAAGAAGCATGTGATACTATGGACAAAATCCCATTTTGGAAACCAGGTTTGGACATTTCAACAAGATTCTGCTCCGGCTCACAAAGCAAAGATCATCCAGGCCTGGTGTTCAGCCAATTTTCCGCGCTTCATAACGGTTTTGAATGGTCAGCCTCATCCCCAGATCTCAATCCGCTCGACTATTCGGTATGGGGAATTTTTCAATCGAGAGTCTAAGCACGTTCTCATCGCAATTTGGAGTCGTTGAAAAAAAGTTTGGAAGTGAAATGGGCCAAACTATCACCAGAATACCTCCGTGCTACGGTAGAGGCGTTCCCGAAGAGACTCATGGATGTTGTGAGGAAGAAAGGCAACCACATCGAGCAACTTTGATAATGTCATTATTAGAAAGTATTCAATAAATTATTGTTAAATTTTCATGTTGATACGGGTCGTTTTGCGAAAGTTACATCACTTTGAATGTGTTACCATACTTTTGGCGCTCCTGTATTTTCACTCATTCAACTGTAAACTCATGAAAATTGTAACAACATTTCAATACAATTTATTCATTGTCAAGAGAAAAAAATCGAAAATTAGAATCGTAAATGAATCGGGCAGGATATCCTCGGGTTTTTTTCTTGAAATATACCACAATTGTGATCTTAATTAACGTTCACTTGAATTCGTTTCACTCCATTTGATATTTTTTTGATAAATGCGTCATCAACTGTTAGATTTCCATTTTTCGTGAAATGAATCGCTGGGTATAGCGCTTTTAAACTGGGAAAAGAAACGTCTTCTAAAAAGTCGTTTCTTCTAAATGAAATCGCTGCATCTATTCGAAAAATATAATTCCACAAAGAAGCTGAACATCTGCAGTTAACATTTTGAAAATCGAGAATGACCTCTCACTTTGAACGTGATAAATTCCCTGTAATTTGGGCAGAGTGAAGCTGGTCAGAGAAGTGGCATGGATGACTATTGCTCCGAATATAAACTCGAATTGCTGAATTCTGAAATCACTTATTTAATATTTCTCACCCGAACAAGCCACTCATTTTTTATAGTCGGACTGAGGAAACGTAGTATAATTTTGTATCTCTGCGTAATCTGAAAATATCTCAGGTCTAAAATAAATAAGGTTTCCGATGTAACGAGTGCAGCTGTCAGATACAGACGAGAGTTCTCCAGTGCAATAGGTCGAAGGATATCTTATTTCTGAAATCAATCTAGAATATTCTGAAATTGTGTGCTCCACCAACTGTCCAGTCCACAGTACACCATATTATCAAGCCAGATATCTTTGATATCAGAATTTGCAAAATTCTGAATAAATAGCGGATCAATACACAAATCAGTACTAGAAGCAATATGCACTCCGGATTCCGGATTGCGATTTTTTATTGTCGTCAGTCTAACTAAATCGAGACGGCGTAAGAACGGGTTATAATCGAGATTAAGAATGTTTTCATCATCGATTCCTGGAAACGATTTATTATCCGATGCAGAACTCTATTCAGGCTCTCTAACCAGATTCGATTTCCTCTAGATTCTGTAGGAATCCCAATGTTTCTAAATTGGTGTTCTTCACCGATAAATATCCGTATAGTTTGGTGATTGTAGACAGTCTGTACAATACTTCAATTGGAGGAGTTTGATAATGTATAATAATATTCCCATAGAGTACTGAGCAGTTTTTCGGGAAGTTTTTGTTTACAGACCAGTCAAAACCTCCATCGCATCCACAATCAACCAAATTTCGATTGATTGTTCTGCGATTTAGATACACTTCGTGAATGACGGAGCACATTTTTTGAAGGTTCAATTTTGGATTGTTTGTTATTTCGAGTTTTCCATTCGAAGTTACCAGAGATTGAATGTTAATAGCCTTCAGTTTTGTGTTGTTCACGATGGAGATTGCTTTGTCTGAATCAGATGCGTAACAATTCACGAATTGAGACATTCACTGAAAAGTTACCTAATGGATCGCCCGTTACCACCTCGAAATTTTGCATGAAGCTGGCAGTCGTTAATTGAGAATTCCAAATTTGTATCACTCCTTGAATTTCTTTCACATTCAGAAATAAAGCAGCCAACTGATCATTGCTCATTTGAGAATCCGAATCGATTTTAAATCTTCCAGTTATCTGGGTGCAATTACTGGGAAAGGAGGTTGACGTAGTGACATGGGTCACACCGAACGTACAGCTGCTGCAATGAGCTTCAGGAAACAAGACGAAGAGGATAAATAAATGGAAGAAAGCACTCATTTGCCGAGAATGAAAGCGAAGGGAGACATGGCAACGAAGTGGAGAGATAATTGTGGATTGCGTTCCTTTAAGTTCACATAAATGCTACCACATGACACTTTACATGCTGGAAAACTTTTTTAAAGCAACCTTATCTTTATAATAATAATAATGTATTCTCTTATTGTCAGAGATAGCCCTGGCTTCTCCAGCATCTCCACCTTCTCTTCCCACTTCCGACTCAGTCTATTCAACAATCCAGTCGAAATAACCGACACAACTGCTCCACTGTCTATGACTATTCTCTTCTTCTTTCCGAGAATCTCTGCCCTTTCTACCATCTCCCTTCCCACACTACAGTCCTCTGCCTTCCTCTCGGCTTCAACTTCATTGAGCCCTTTTGACGTACACTGTTTCGCAATGTGTCCAACACCTCCGCCATTGAAACATTTCCTAGATTCGATTGGCTTACGATCACCCATATCACGCCTTCCCCCGCTCACTCCTTTCTCTTCACTATCTTTCGGTTTTGTTCGAATTTTTATTGTTTTTTGACTGGAACTCTTGTCTTTTTCTTAGTGAAAGTCTTGCCATTTTTAATTTTTATTGCCATTTTTAAGAGATGACCAAGATGGAAATGGACCCAAGTACAGTACTGGCCATAAAGGTGTCATATTTTGGTTTATCGACCATATCTCATTCGATATAGAACGAATCAACCTGATTTTTTCACAGTTTCTTTGTCAAACAACAGTGTATAAGCTAAGAACATTTGGATTTGTGAGACTAATGAATAATGGAGTAAATTAAAAAAGATCGAAAACAACATAAACCAATATTTCTTCAATGAAACTTCGTGCTCTTAGAAATTGTTCTATCTGCGAGATTTCAATATTTTGTGTGAAAACCATTTGAATCAATTACTGCCTGGCATCTCCTGGGCATAGAATCGATCATTGTGTCGATCGTTGATTGGGGAATCTTCTTCCACTCCTCCTCGAGAAGTTTATACTTCTGGTCGATGTTTAAAGCAGTTTTTCCGGTCAATCTCACCTCCAATTCCTCCCATAGGTGCTCAATGATGTTCTGGTCCGAGCTTTGACACAGCCAATCCAAAAGGGTGACACGGCGGCGGTTAAACCAGTTGCGCATGTGATGAGAACGATCCTTGGGATCATTATCCTGCTGATACACAGAGGCACGGTCTACGCAAGAAAGTGCCCAGGGTCTCGTGGTGTTCTCCAAAATATTCTTATATCCGTAGCGGTCGAGATTTCCGACGATGAGCTCGAGAGAACCCATTCCCGTGGCGGAGAAGCAACCCCAAACAATGCAGGAACCGTCACCGTGCTTCATGGTTGGCAGTTGATACTTGGGGACGTAGCGAATGCCGGTAGGACGACGAATCCACTTCACGACGTCACTTCCGAACAAGTTGTACTTGCTTTCGTCCGACCAGACGATATTGGCCCAGTCCTGGCGGGTCCAATGAAAATGAGTTCTGGCCTACATGGTTTGGGGTTGCTTCTCCGCCACGGGAATGGGTTTTCTCAAGCACATCGTCGGTAATCTCGATTGCTATGGATATGAGGATATTTTGGAGAACACCATGAGACCCTGGGCACTTTCTAGCGTAGGCCGTACCTCTGTGTATCAGCAGGATAATGATCCCAAGGATCGTTCTCATCACATGCGCAACTGGTTTAACCGCCGCCGTGTCACTCTTTTGGATTGGCTGTGTCAAAGCTTGGACCAGAACATCATTGAGCACCTATGGGAGGAATTTGAAAAGAAATTGACCGGAAAAACTGCTTTAAACATCGACCAGAAGTACAAACTTCTCGAGGAGGAGTGGAAGAAGATTCCCCAATCAACGATCGACACAATGATCGATTCTATGCCCAGGAGATGCCAGGCAGTAATTGATTCAAATGGTTTTTCCCACAAAATATGGAAATCTCGCAGATAGAACAATTTCAAAGAGCACGAAGTTTCATTGAAGAAATATGGGTTTTTGTTGTTTTCGTTCTTTTTCAAATTACTCCACTATACATTAGTTTCACGAATCCAAATGTTCTTAACTCATACATTGTTGCTTGATGAACAAACTGTGAAAAAAATCAGATTGATTCGTTCTATATCGAATGAGATATGGTCGAAAAACCAAAATATGACACCTTTATGGCCAGTACTGTACCATCGGAAAAGCTCTTGGAATCTCACGCACAACGGCTTGGAAAACCATTAAACGTTTTGAGGAGTTGAACACACTCAAGGACCGTCCAAAAAGCGGAAGACCCCGCACTTCGATCACTCCAGAAAAAATCAAGGTCGTCAAAGAACGATTTCGTCGAAATCCCCACCGAAGCATGCGAAAGTTGAGCACAGAGCTCAGAATCAGTCATTCTTCGATTAGAAGAATTGTAAAAAGAGAGCTCGGGATGACCCCAGACCGTGTTCAAAAAGCCGCGATTCTATCGGAAAAGAACAAGATGGCCCGGATGAAGAAGTGCAAAACTCTCCTTTCTGGCACGCGTCAAAATGAACATTTGAGGATGCTGTTCACTGACGAAAAATTGTTCACTATCGAATCCGAATTCAACTCCCAGAATCATAGAGTAGAGCACGCTCTACATGGTAGAGTCATCAGCAGAACTTCCTATCCCCAGCAAGTAATGGTTTTTGGAGCCATTACCTCTGATGGAAAGATGCTGCTCATCTTTGTGGATCCTGGAGTGAAAATCAACAAAGAATATTATTTGGAGGAAATTTTGAAGAAGCATGTGCTTCCATGGACAAAATTCCATATCGGAAACCAGGTTTGGACATTTCAACAGGATTCTGCTCCGGCTCACAAAGCAAAGATCATCCAGGCCTGGTGTTCAGCCAATTTTCCGCGTTTCATAACGGTTTTGAATGGCCAACCTCATCCCCAGATCTCAATCCGCTCGACTATTCGGTATGGGGAATTTTTCAATCGAGAGTCTAAGCACGTCCTCATCGCAATTTGGAGTCGTTGAAAAAAAGTTTGGAAGTGAAATGGGCCAAACTATCACCAGAATACCTCTGTGCTACGGTAGAGGCGTTCCCGAAGAGACTCATGGATGTTGTGAGGAAGAAAGGCAACCACATCGAGCAACTTTGATAATGTCATTATTAGAAAGTATTCAATAAACTATTGTTAAGTTTTCATGTTGATACGGGTCGTTTTGCGAAAGTTACATCACTTTGAATGTGTTACCATACTTTTGGCGCACCCTGTATTTTCACTCATTCAACTGTAAACTCATGAAAATTGTAACAATATTTCAATACAATTTATTCATTGTCAAGAGAAAAAAAAATCGAAAATTAGAATCGTAAATGAATCGGCCAGGATATCCTCGGGTTTTTTTCTTGAAATATACCACAATTGTGATCTTAAAAAACGTTCACTTGAATTCGTTTCACTCCATTTGATATTTTTTTGATAAATGCGTCATCAACTGTTAGATTTCCATTTCTCACGAAATAAATTGCCGGGTATAGCGCTTTTAAACTGGGAAAAGAAACGTCTTCTAAAAAGTCGTTTCTTCTAAATGAAATCGCTACATATATTCGATAAATAGAATCGGCCAATAAAGCTGAACATCTGCAGTTAACATTTTGAAAATCGAGAATGACCTCTCACTTTGAACGTGATAAATTCCCTGTAATTTGGGCAGAGTGAAGCTGGTCAGAGAAGTGGCATGGATGACTATTGCTCCGAATATAAACTCGAATTGCTGAATTCTGAAATCACTTATTTAATATTTCTCACCCGAACAAGCCACTCATTTTTTATAGTCGGACTGAGGTATCGTAGTATAATCGTGTATCTCATCGAAATCTAAAAACCCAGGTCTAGAATAAATAATGTTTCCGATGTAACGAGTGCAGCTGTCAGGTACAGACGAGAGTTCTCCAGTGCAATAGGTCGAAGGATATCTTATTTCTGAAATCAATCTAGAATATTCTGAAATTGTGTGCTCCACCAACTGTCCAGTCCACAGTACACCATATTATCAAGCCAGATATCTTTGATATCAGAATTTGCAAGATTCTGAATAAATAGCGGATCAATACACAAATCAGTACTAGAAGCAATAAACACTTGGGTTTCCGGTTTGCGATTTTGTATTGTCGTCAGTCTAACTAAATCGAGACGGCGTAAGAACGGGTTATAATCGAGATAAAGAATGTTTCCATCATTGATTCCTGGAAACGATTTATTATCCGATGCCGAACTCTATTCAGGCTCTCTAACCAGATTCGATTTCCTCTAGATTCTGTAGGAATCCCAATGTTTCTAAATTGGTGTTCTTCACCGATAAATATCCGTATAGTTTGGTGATTGTAGACAGTCTGTACAATACTTCAATTGGAGGAGTTTGATAATGTATAATAATATTCCCATAGAGTACTGAGCAGTTTTTCGGGAAGTTTTTGTTTACAGACCAGTCAAAACCTCCATCGCATCCACAATCAACCAAATTTCGATTGATTGTTCTGCGATTTAGATACACTTCGTGAATGACGGAGCACATTTTTTGAAGGTTCAATTTTGGATTGTTTGTTATTTCGAGTTTTCCATTTGAAGTTACCAGAGATTGAATGTTAATAGCCTTCAGTTTTGTGTTGTTCACGATGGAGATTGCTTTGTCTGAATCAGATGCGTAACAATTCACGAATTGAGACATTCACTGAAAAGTTACCTAATGGATCGCCCGTTACCACCTCGAAATTTTGCATGAAGCTGGCAGTCGTTAATTGAGAATTCCAAATTTGTATCACTCCTTGAATTTCTTTCACATTCAGAAATAAAGCAGCCAACTGATCATTGCTCATTTGAGAATCCGAATCGATTTTAAATCTTCCAGTTATCTGGGTGCAATTACTGGGAAAGGAGGTTGCCGTAGTGACATGGGTCACACCGAACGTACAGCTGCTGCAATGAGCTTCAGGAAACAAGATGAACAGGAGAAATAAATGGAAGAAAGCACTCATTTGCCGAGAATGAAAGCGAAAGGAGACATGGCAACGAAGTGGAGAGATAATTGTGGATTGCGTTCCTTTAAATTCACATAAATGCTACCACATGACACCTTACATGCTGGAAAACTTTTTTAAAGCAACCTTATCTTTATAATAATAATAATGTATTCTCTTATTGTCAGAGATAGTCCTGGCTTCTCCAGCATCTCCATCTTCTCTTCCCACTTCCGACTCAGTCTATTCAACAATACATACAGTATCGGCCAAAAAGGTATTCGCAAACAGTTTTTCGAGCATAACTTTTCTGAAACTTCCCGGATCGTTTTGATATTTTGAGACAAAATTTAAAACGGTAAAAGAAATTGATTCAACAACAAGAATAATCAAATTTTCAAAAATTTGAAAAAATATCGAAAAATTTATGAAAATGGCGAAAAACCGAAAAATGGAACTTTGACTTTTGAGATCTAGGAATCACCGGTAAATGAAAAACTACAATAAAACATGATGAAAACAGTTTTAATACTTCGTTGGGTAGCCTTTGGCGTCGATGACCGCCTGACATCTTCTTGGCATCGAGTCGAGAAGGGTGTCGATAACAGACAGGGGGATGGCCTTCCAGACAGATTGGAGTTGATCGAATTTCTGATTGGCATTCGATGTACGGACCCCTCTAAGTTGTCTCTCGACATGCTCCCAGATGTGTTCGATCGGATTCAAGTCAAGAGAATGATTGGGAAAGTCCAGAAGATCCACGTGGCGGCGTCGGAACCAGTCCTTGATGTGCTTCGAGGTGTGTTTCGGGTCGTTATTCTGCTGAAAAACGAACGCCCGGCCCACATTAAACCGTGCCCAGGGTCTCATTGTGTTTTAAAAGATGTCTTCTTACACAAATCAATCCATGATGCCTGTAATTCTTCTCAGGAGGCTGATTGAAGTCCCCGAGAAACGTAGCGTAGCATGGGCCAGAGCTCATCTTCACTGGGGACGCCAGGATTGGGCTAATCACGTGTTCGGTGACGAATCCAAGTATAATCTGTTTGGTACTGACGGTATCAAATGGATTCGCCGTCCGGTTGAATGTCGGTTCAATCCCAGCTACCAGCTCCAAACCGAGGTGGTTTGGAGCTGTTTCTCTGGGACTTCAATCGGCCCCCTGAGAAGAATTACGGGCATCATGGATCGATTTGTGTAAGAAGACATCTTTTAAAACACAATGAGACCCTGGGCACGGTTTAATGTGGGCCGGGCATTCGTTTTTCAGCAGAATAACGACCCGAAACACACCTCGAAGCACATCAAGGACTGGTTCCGACGCCGCCACGTGGATCTTCTGGACTTTCCCAATCATTCTCTTGACTTGAATCCGATCGAACACATCTGGGAGCATGTCGAGAGACAACTTAGAGGGGTCCGTACATCGAATGCCAATCAGAAATTCGATCAACTCCAATCTGTCTGGAAGGCCATCCCCCTGTCTGTTATCGACACCCTTCTCGACTCGATGCCAAGAAGATGTCAGGCGGTCATCGACGCCAAAGGCTACCCAACGAAGTATTAAAACTGTTTTCATCATGTTTTATTGTAGTTTTTCATTTACCGGTGATTCCTAGATCTCAAAAGTCAAAGTTCCATTTTTCGGTTTTTCGCCATTTTCATAAATTTTTCGATATTTTTTCAAATTTTTGAAAATTTGATTATTCTTGTTGTTGAATCAACTTCTTATACCGTTTTAAATTTTGTCTCAAAATATCAAAACGATCCGGGAAGTTTCAGAAAAGTTATGCTCGAAAAACTGTTTGCGAATACCTTTTTGGCCGATACTGTATGTCGATCGGGATGGTTCATAAACAATTATTGGAATGGTATATAAACAGCACCAGTGGAAGCGTTTTCAGTTATTTCCATTCTTTGTTTCATTTTTCTCTTCATTTTGTTTGTCACCGTATTTAACCTTTTTACATAAACGGTTTATTTTCCCAAATTTGCGGCTACTCGTTACAACATACGGATGTCAAGACATTCCCGGTGCCACGCACTTTTTTGTATATTTTTCATTTTCTTCAATTTCGGATTTTTAAAAAATATTTATTTAGTTATCAATCGGCAGAGTACGTATTCAAAACGATCGGATATAAAAAGCGTAACAATAGAAAGCAATGTAACTGAAGCGAGATGCGAAAGCTTTGTTATTTCAAGTATTGATTAATTGGTGAACTACTTGCAATGGCGCTCCTCCTTGTGCTTGACACCAATCTCCATGTTGGCAGTTCCCAAATCGAACCATTTCGATACCTAAATTGATAGTATATTCATCGTGCTTTGAAATTTAACGATTACCGTTATTCCCTTATTTATATATGTATCAGGGATAGTGAAAGTGACCTTGCGTCGACAGCTTTTAGAAGGTGAACGGCAATCATGGTAAATTCGTAGCTGAGGATCGATTGCTGTGATTGAAATGGCGAAACCAGATAATTCAAATGTCCCGTCGACATTTACATTGGTTTCAGCAATTAGGTCATCGGGGTCGACTGAAAATTACCTTTTAGCTCAGCTTAAACTGCAGTTTTGATTATCTAGGTATGAAGAAATTCAATGCTTAAAGAAGAAATGTTCAATTCTTAACTTCAAAAAGCCAATGTATCTCCATATTTCATTTTGAAATAAGCTGGGAGTGTTGAAAGTTTCAACTTGAAACTACAGTTCCGCGTAATAAGATGCCCTATTTCGGTTTTTTGGATTTTTCTGATTAAAAAAACATTGCATTCAATGCTACGCATGGAACTTTTCCTTTTCCGTATGATCCGTACAAAAATTAGAATATCAAAAAAAAAACTTCAAAATCAGTCTGAAAATCTGTATTTTAAAAAAAGTTTATATGTCATATGCATAATTTATCAGCTAGTCATGTTCCATCCGGCATCCACGCTTGGCTGTCTGAGTCTGAGCCAAGTCTGAAGACGTTGGCGAGTGCGACATAGTTGAACGCAGGTATTCCCCCTGCGAATTGTCTAGGCTTTCCACATTGGAATTAGCTTTTGAATGAATCTCATTCTCCGTGACTCCATCCACAGAATAGTTGAGGTTCAGTGATGAGGAAGGGGAAAGCCGTTGTTCCTTCTTTGTGAACGCTCGTTGTTGATTTTCGCACTAGAATCACACTAATCCCATCGTGATAATAGATTATTTTCAGCTGTTCTTTAGCAAACTTTCTCATAAAAGAAAGATTCCTTTTTGTTTTACATTTTATATCCGGAAGTGTACCCAGTTCCTTGAATTGCATCGAATTGCATCATTGACGGTTTTTAATGAAAGCGAAATTCGTCTGGATTACCCCTGTATGGAAAGGATAGTTCATCTGAGAGCGATGTGCATAAAACTAAATGGATTGGTCTGAAATGTGGGTAGATAATGGAAGAAAATATTTAAAGAAAATGATTGAAAAAAATTGGCGCGCAAAAATGCACGCGCATGACCTCGAACTTATATGGTTAACGGTGACCGACTCTGTGTTTTCCTATTTTTATTTATTTTTACATGATAACCTGCAACTAAAGCTTCCAATGGGCGAAATTTCGGTTGTCTCGTCTTTTTATTCGTCTCGAATTCGTCTGACGCAGTGTGTTGAAAACTCTATTGCGTAAGACGAATGAATGACGAACTGAAAGACGAACGAAGACGACTTTTTGTCTTCGTCTTTCGTGGAAGCCTGACCTGCAACATTACTAGTAGCAGTCTGTGTGCGGTAGCTTGCCGCATTTTTTTGATGGCGGTAAGCTGCAGTTGATCTCTCTCTGAAGCTCGTCGAAATTAATTTTCCCAACATTAAACCGCTCTGTTTCAATTATTTCTGAAAATTGAATGCTACTCACACATATCATTATCCCACAACTTGACGGTGGCATTCTTCACCGGGCCTCCTCCGCACATAAGCTTTCCTCTTACACCCACCGCTTGTTTTCTTCCAATAGCACGAACTTTGTCGATGAAACGAGAGGACTGCTTCTGAGTCGGCATAACCTCGATAGTTTCCTCAATTTCGGTCGTGTTTCTGTCCACTTCAGTGTAGAGCTTCTCGTTTATCGAAGAATCCGAAAGGGATTGCGCATTCGAAACGACAAATATTATAGTGGGAAGTAGTAGAAGCATTGCGTTCTTCATGACCAAGACAAAAGTGAAGAGTGAAAAAAAACGGAGAAAGCGAAGCATAAATAGTCCCTTCCACAGTAATCCACAATAATCTCAGCGCAGTGGAAAAGTATTATATTATTGATGGTTTTAGGGGATCAAAACATCGAAAAGATTTAAATGTTATGTCTGTGCACTTTTGAGCTGCTTGAAGAAAACGCCGTTAAATACTGCGGCGTTTCAAGTAGGAATGGTAATGGCTTTATGGATTTTAGGTTTCCTTCATAGTTTGCACGAAGGGCAAATGAAACAACCAGAGTCCAAAACTCATATTATTGTATACAAAATTCCGTCTCCTCTTGTGCTAAGAAAAAGCTGACAGCCTCTCAACAACACGCAATGCTTTAATTTCAGATTCGTAATCCATTATAGTCTGAAATCGCTCACATAATACTGTTTTCGTGAGTTTTAAACCATCTTTATGCCGCGTTCAAAGTTGATTTCCAGGAGAAATTTCCTGGAAAAACGCTGTAAGAAGCTGCCATTTTTTTCCAGATTTTCCGGAAACTGTCGCAACGAGTGTTATCGTAGTTTGCCTCTTTTTTCGCGATCTTCAACGATTTATCCGTCAGAATCCATCATTAGAAATATTAAGAAAAAACAGCCGAATATAGCGAAAAAAACGTTTAAAAACTTGAAAAAACTGCGTTAAAAAAGAGCCGTAAATCGTGCGACAGCAAACTACGAGAGGCAAACTACGGTAACACTCGTTGCGACAATTTCCGGAAAATCTGGAAAGAAATGGCAGCTTTGGACAGCGTTTTTCCTGGAAATTTCTCGTGGAAATCAAATTTGAACGCGGCATTACGATTTATCCTGCTCGGAGGTCCCAAAGGCCCGTTTTCTGCAAGTTATTTCAGCTATTTCATTTCAAATTTCAAAAAGATCACCTTTGAAAAAAAATACAGCTTTCTGATCCTTCTAAAATAAGCTGAAAATGAAGCAAATTTTGAAAACGATCTTAGAAACTTTAATCTCGTGGTATATTTTGATGATTCTTTTATATTAAATGGAGAGACAAGTCTTTGTAATTTTTTGAATTTTTTTCGGAACAAAAGTTCAAAAATTATATAAAGAAAACGATATATTCACCGTTAGTATTTATGATTCCTTACCAACGCGATGGAAGTCGACCGATTCCATTTGCATGGAACTATGGAGACTGGGAGAAAGTCGTCCAATCACTTCTCGACATCCTTCTGCCCGCCACGGTGATTCTGCAAGGAACAAAAAAGATGATAATCAGTTGGTGCCAAGTCTGGTGAATACGGTGGGTAAAACAAAACCTGGACTCCGACCGTCTGGAGCATCTGGCTCTTGAAAGCGGTGTGCGGGCTTGCGTTGTATTGTTTTAGGTTGAACACAAAGTTATGGCGTTTTCATGTTGTTTACTTTTGTGAAAGATTTTTGAATTAAATTTTTTGTTATCTGTGATCGTGTTATATATCATTTTAAAGAGCGTAATTCGCTCTATCTACTTGTCTTATTGATTTTTCCTTGAAATAAATATGTCACTTTTTATAGCACTTCAAAAAAGCATGGATAAAAGGCAAATTCGAACGATTTTCTTGTTCCAGTTCAAACTAGGCCGAAACGCTGTCGAGACAACTCGCGATATCAACGATGCATTTGGCCAAGAAACCACTAATAAACGTACGGTATAACGGTGGTTCAAAAAATTCCGCAGCGGTGACGAGAGCCTCGAAGAGGAAGAGTGTGCCGGCCGCCAGTCTGTGATTGATAACGATCAATTGAGAGCCTTAATCGAAGCCGATCCTCTCAAATCAACTTCGAAAAGAAAAACAAACGCAGTGTGTGCGCTTTCTTTCAATTTTTAAATTGGCGCGTTAAAACGCGCCAATTTCCTAACGAGACCCAAACCCCACCTGTAAGCGGCTCACCACGTACTCGCGAACCGATAATAAGAAAGCGCACACACTGCGTTTGTAATTTCTTTTCGAAAATTGAAGCGAATATTGGAATTTTTCTACATTGCTCCACATAATTTTACGTTCACCCCCAAAAATTTCAAAATTTCGATTTTCTGTAATTCCTAATTATTTATCATATATGATATGAAAATATCTTTAAAAAATACAATTATGGGTCCTGGAGCGAAAATAAAATAAAACTGAGCAATCGAGAAATTTGACATTTTTCGAAAAATGGGTATTTTTTATCCACATAATGATACGTTCACTTTCATTTTTTGTCGTTTTTTGAACTTTAAACTTGTTTCTAATCTGTTTACTTATCGTTTTTTTGCTTTCAGAAGACATGCCGAAAGGTAAACCTCTAAGTGAATATGAGAAAGGACTAATTGACGCCAAATTGGCTGAAGGACTCTCGCACCGTCAAATCTCTAAAGAAATGAAGCGTTCCCTAGATTTAATCAATCGATATGCTGCAAATCCACTTGGTTATTGTACAAAGAAGTCTTCTGGTCGTTCACCTCTTCTTTCTGGACGAGACAAGCGAAGAATTATCCGCAGAGCGTCAAATTCTAATGTCACTTGCTCAAAGATCAACAGCGAACTTGGACTTTCCGTATCAGTGGAGACTGTTCGCCGCGTTCTTTTAAAGAGCAATTTCATCAGACGCTGAAAAATGAGAAAGGCTCCAAATGTGACCGCTAAACACCGAGAAAATCGGATTGAATTTGCTAAGAAGAACCAAAAAACTGACTGGAAACAGGTAAGGATTACTGCAGCTTTCTTAAACTGGTATTTTGTTTTCAGATTGTCTTCAGTGATGAGAAGAAATTCAACTGCGATGGACCAGATGGCTACCGTGATTACTGGCATGATTTGAGAAAAGAAAAACTGCGGTTTTCACGTCGAAACTTCAAAGGTGGAGGAGTGATGTTTGGGCAGCTTTTCGAAAGTTGAAGTTGGATATTGGAATATTTTCTATATTTTTCTTCGAAAATCATGTTTTTTAAATTAATTTTTATTGTCAAATTTCTTAAACTGTTTATTAAACTGAATAAATCACAAACGCAGTGTGTGCACTTTCTTATAATTTTTAAATTGGCGCGTTAAAACGCCCTATCCCGTAACAAGACGCAAACAGCGCCTTTAAACGAAAAATCACGTACTCGCGGATAGATAATATGGATAATGGTAGCACGGTGGGGAGAAGCACGTGCCATTTGGCTAAAACAAAATTTATGAAGCTGAAACTTGGGAAAATAGTAAAAAATACATGAATAAATAAAAAAATTGAATTTATCCGCCCCACTGATGCGTCAATGCTTGTCTGCTTGGCGCGGAACCCATGTGCGAGTAATTAGCGGCCACCCTGTACTAACTCCGAATCAATGTCAAAGTGCTTTTACTCGCCCATCCCATATATTCCCGGTGCTCGCGGCCAACAAACCTCTAACGATTATCCTTGATTTCTCTCCTTACAATATTCATAAAAACATTCTCTTCCAACCCCACCCCCCCCCCACAGTCGGTTTTTGTACTGACTGAATAAACTTCTTCAGGATCAATCCGACGTTGTCACAATTCCCTTGTCAATTTTCTCGAATCGTTCATTTTCGCGCAATTCCTCAGTGCATGGAAAACATCTGTCATAGTCTTTTTTTATTCACGAGAATGTGTGTCATTCTGGCAATTACTTACTTACTTACTTAGTTACTTAGTCGATCCGTCATTCGCTTGTGTGAGCGCGGATCACAGCTAACCATGCTTTGCGATCTTGGGCGATGGTTGTCCATGAAGTAGTCAATCGATTTCCTCGGTATATTGAGACTTCTTTACGTAGTGAGACGGACCATCTCATGGGGGGTCGTCCGACAGGTCGTTTTTGATCTCGAGGAATCCATTCTTGTATCAGTTTTGTCCATCTTCCGTCATTTCTTCGCATAATGTGCCCGGCCCATCCTAATTTCTTCTTTTTGATGTATTTGAGTGGGTCCGTGACTTGGGAGATTTTTCGGATATCTTCGCGGTGCAAGTCTCGTTGGCGTTGTTTCGTGAGGGTCATTCCAATTAATCTTCTTTATAGTGATGCATGCCTCACACGAAGTCTTTCAGCGAGATTCTGTGTAAGGGTCCACGTTTCAGATCCATATGTGAGCGCGGGAAGAACGATGGTATCGAAAAGTTGAGCTCGAATTCGGGGACAGGTGAGAGCGTCGGTGGTATTTTTGATGTTGTTGAACGCGGCCCAGGCTGCCCGTCTTCTTCTGTGGAGTTCTGGTTCTAGCTCATTTCGCGTGTTGAGTAGCCTGCCAAGGTAGACATACTCGTCCACGTCTTCGATTGTTGTGATGGTTGTGTTGTTACTGATGATCACCGGATGTGTGGTGGCGTACGTGTTTCTCAACACTTTGGTTTTGTTAGTATTGATTTGAAGGCCTACTTTTTTGCACCTTTCTGTGAATTCTTGGATCATCTGGCTGGCAGTTCGTGGGTCGTTTGCGACAAGAATGATGTCGTCTGCGAATCTCAAATGGGTTAGATTTCTGCCATTGATCCTTATTCCAGGCACGTGAGCGTAGTCATCGTCGTGTCCTTTCAGGTGGTTCCAAGACAATTGTCCGAGGACGAGCTCTAGACAAGCTGAGAAAAGGTTTGGTGATATTGGATCACCTTGGCGTACACCCCTTGTGATGGATACCTCAACTTGTCTGTGGAATGGTGTAAAGGTGGTAGTGCAGTTTGTGTAGCACTCTTTGAGCAGGTTAATATAGACTGTTTCTACTCCTTGTGCTCGAAGGCTTTCCCATATCGCTTTTGGTTCCACACTGTCAAATGCCTTGTGGAAGTCAATGAAGACAAGTGTGAGCGGAATTTGGTACTCGCGGCCAACCTCGAGCAAGCGTTGTACTGAGTGTATGTGGTCGATCGTTGAGAATGACCGACGGAATCCTGCTTGCTCGACTGGCTGGGCTTCTTCTAGTGTTTTTCGTACTCTATTTAATACAGTGCTCCACATAATCTTATGTTCACCTTCAAAAATCTCAAATTTTCGATTTTCAGTAATTCTTAATTATTTATCATATATGATATGGAAATACCTTTAAAAAATACAATTATGGGTCCTGGAGCGAAAATAAAGTAAAGCTGAGCAATCGAGAAATTTGACATTTTTCGCAAAATGGGTATTTTTTTTTCCACATAATGATATGTTCACTTTTATTTTTTGTTGTTTTTTGAACTTTTAACTTGGTTCTAGTCTGTTTAATTATTGTTTTTCAGCTTTTAGAAGACATGTCCAAAGGTAAACCTCTGAGTGAATATGAGAAAGGACTAATTGACGCCAAATTGGCTGAAGGACTCTCGCACCGTCAAATCGCTAAGGAAATGAAGCGTTCCCTTGGTTTAATCAATCGATATGCAGCAAATCCACTTGGTTATGGTATAAAGATGTCTTCTGGCCGTCCAGCTCTTCTTTCTGAACGAGACAAGCGGAAAATTATCCGCAGGGCGTCAATTTCTAAGGTCTCTTGCTCAAAGATCAAGAGCGAACTTGGACTTTCCGTATCCGTGGAGACTGTTCGCCGCGTTCTTTCGAAGAGCAAATTTATAAGACGCCAAAAAATGAGAAAGGCTCCAAATGTGACCGCCAAACACCGAGAAAATCGCATTAAATTTGCTAAGAATAACCAAAGAACTGACTGGAAACAGGTAAGGATTTTTGCAGCTTTCTTAAAGTGGTATTTTGTTTTCAGATTATCTTCAGTGATGAGAAGAAGTTTAACTGCGATGGACCGGATGGCTACCGTGATTATTGGCATGATTTGAGAAAAGAAAAACTGCGGTTTTCACGGCGAAACTTCAAAGGTGGAGGAGTGATGGTCTGGGCAGCAATCAGTGCCCAAGGCAAAGTCAAACTTTGCTTTGTACCAAAGAACATGGACGGTTGCCAATATCGATACGTGATAAGAAGAGGTCTCATACCATTTATCCGTCGGAATCGCTCTAAAAATTTCATTTATCAGCAGGATGGAGCTCCATGCCATCGGGCTCGACGCACAATCAAGTGGATAGGTGACCGCGGAATCCCGATTCTCGATTGGCCGGTCTGTTCCCCTGACATAAACATCATCGAAAATGTCTGGGGATACATGGTACGGAAAATCTACGAAGGAAACAAGATTTATGCGGACATTCCATCTCTGAAAAAGGCTATCGTTGAAGCATGGCAAAAAGTGGACCAACAGCTGCTCGACAATCTTTATTCGTCTATGGATAGCCGAATTTTTGAAGTTGCTCGACAGAATGGTCGTCCCATCGATTATTAATGTTCATTCGTCTGTAATTTTCTTTTTTTTTTACGGTTTTGTGCAAGTGAACATATGATTTTGTGGAAATTTTTTTTACCTTTTTTCATAAAATTTTGGTTTTTTCCTGATGTGTGAATTTTAAGTCTATTTTAAGTTTCTATCATGAAATACCTACTGAAAGCCCATATTTCTTCAATAGGAAGCATTTTGGTTGAAAAGCCAGTTTTCGAGTTTTCGAACATTTTAGGGGTGAACATAAGATTATGTGGAGCACTGTAGACATTTTGAGAATGTCTTATAGAGTACTGATAGAAGGCAGATAGGCCTATAATTCTCCAAATTTTCTCTGTCTCCTTTTTTGAAGATCAGAGTAGTTTTCGAGTTTTTCCATTTCAATGGAACTTTTCCGCTTTCTAAATACTTCGAGAATCGTCGTGCGATCAGGTTAATGACATTGTCATGACAGCTCTTGAGAAAATCTGCCGTGATTTTGTCATCACCTGCTGCCTTCCCGTTTGGGAATGAATTGAGGGCAGTTCGCACTTCTTCTGGGAGGAACGGTGGTGCTGGTGGTGGTGTTTCCGTTCTGATGGTGGTGTTGGTTGATGTGGGAGAAGAGAAGTTGCTGCTGAATAGTTTCGAGTAGAACTTCTGAATCTCCTGTTTTATCTTTGTCCTGGAAGTGATTCTTTCGCCGCTCGCTGGACACTTAAGGCAAGGTATTTGAGATTTATACTCTGTGATGTCTCTCGCTACCTTCTTAAGACTCCTTCGTTGATTAGCGGCATTCAGTAGGCGGCTTCTGGCAAATTCTTCATGGTCTTTCTCGACAGCTTCTCGGCATTCTTGAGACAGTGACTTGAAGCTTGGGTCTGATCTGTCTGTGAAACGCCGTTTGGTTAGAAGCTGACGAGTTGCTTCCGAGATTCTTCTGTGTACGTGGTTGGAATGGCCTTGTTATTGCTTTGTCTTGTAGATCCTTGAGTACGTCGATTAGATTTTCATAATCTTGATCAATGTCCGTATTTGAATCTATTTCGACTGTGGCACTGAGCGTGTGCGCAGTGTTCGGGTCCAACTCTCTCTTTGGATGCTTTCTTCGCTCGACCTGTTCGTATCTTGCGATATTGGTATTGAAGTGCAGGTGGCTGCGAAGTAGACGATGATCGCGACCATTTGTGAATGATGGGAGCACCGACACATCCGTCACAAACTTTCCATTTCCAAGTATATGGTCGATTTCATGTTTGTGCTTCTGGGGCTGATGTGTGTCCATCGTCTATGCATTGGCTTTTTGAATTGCGAGTTCATGTGCCATAGACGATTTGATTCACAAAAGGTAGCTAATAATTCGCCACTTTCGTTTCTTGGTTCCATTGAATTTGTGCCAATATATCGTTCCGTGTCTTTTCTTACACCCAATCTAGCGTTGAAGTCGCCTATAATGAGCTTGTATCTGCTACGGCAGGTTAGATAGGCGTCTTGAAGGCTGTCATAGAAGTCAGCGAGTTCCTCTGGATCGGTATCAGCGACAGGTGCGTACACCTGGAAGATGGTGCAGCTGAGTTTCCTTCCTACTTGTAAAGTAAGGTAGCCGATCCTATGGTTGCGGAACTTGACTTCTATGATTTTTGGGAGGAGGGTGCTCTTAACGATAAAGCCGATCCCTCCTGACACGGAACTACTGTTCCGAGATCCTAAGAAAACTCCGGTCCCGTCTCGATGGGTTTTGTGCTCTTCTGCTTCTCGTTTTGTTTCTGATAGTCCGATGATATCGTACTTTATTCGTTTTGTTTCTTCGAGAAGCTCTGCAAGTCTGCTTTCGGATGCGATAGACCTGCAGTTGAAGGTGCACACTCTTAAATCGATTCTTCTTGTTTTGGGCCGTGTTTTCTTCTTTTCCTTTTCCGAGTGGTAGACGATCGGTACTCCGAGATTTGATCGCCTCTCCCGACTTACTTCTGAATCTACCGTATCAGAAGCAGAGGCCGAGTGCGGAGAACTGAGGCAGTTTGGTTTGCTGTTTGTAGCAATTATTGTGTGCCTGTTTACTCTATTATGACCTGCTAAGCCAGTGCTAGAGCTACCGGGACAAAGAGTATTGGGCGCTACCTTCGACCCGATATGACACGTTTCTACCCATTGCCAACTGAGACTCTGCCGGGGTGCCGAACTCCTCCGGATATGTAGAAGAGAGTCAGTTGTTGATCTTCTACGCCACGTAGAGGCTGAGTAAAATGTAGAACCATCCCGATCGACATATTATTTCAATAATTGTCTGTGTCTTTCGTTGACACTATTATTATTATAGAGATAAGGTTGCTTTAAAAAAGTTTTCCAGCATGTAAGGTGTCATGTGGTAGCATTTATGTGAACTTAAAGGAACGCAATCCACAATTATCTCTCCACTTCGTTGCCATGTCTCCCTTCGCTTTCATTCTCAGAAAATGAGTGCTTTCTTCCATTTATTTATCCTCTTCGTCTTGTTTCCTGAAGCTCATTGCAGCAGCTGTACGTTCGGTGTGACCCATGTCACTACGGCAACCTCCTTTCCCAGTAATTGCACCCAGATAACTGGAAGATTTAAAATCGATTCGGATTCTCAAATGAGCGATGATCAGTTGGCTGCTTTATTTCTGAATGTGAAAGAAATTCAAGGAGTGATACAGATTTGGAATTCTCAATTAACGACTGCGAGCTTCACACGAAATTTTGAGGTGGTAGCGGGCGATCCATTCGGTAACGTTTCGGTGAATGTCTCTATTCGTGAATTGTTACGCATCTGATTCAGACAATGCAATCTCCATCGTGAATAACACAAAACTGAAGGCTATTAACTTTCAATCTCTGGTAACTTCGAATGGAAAACTCGAAATAACAAACAATCCAAAATTGAACCTTCAAAAAATGTGCTCCGCCATTCACAAATTGTATCTAAATCGCCGAACAATCAATCGAAATTTGGTTGATTGTGGATGCGATGGAGGTTTTGACTGGTCTGTAAACAAAAATTTCCCGAAAAACTGCTCAGTACTCTATGGGAATATTATTATACATTATCAAACTCCTCCAATTGAAGTATTGTACAGACTGTCTACAATCACCAAACTATACGGCTATTTATCGGTGATTAGCACAAATGTAGAAACATTGGGATTCCTACAGAATCTAGAGGAAATCGAATCTGGTTAGAGAGCCTGAATAGAGTTCGGCATCGGATAATAAATCGTTTCCAGGAATCGATGATGGAAACATTCTTTATCTCGATTATAACCCGTTCTTACGCCGTCTCGATTTAGTTAGACTGACGACAATAAAAAATCGTAATCCGGAATCCAGAGCGTATATTGCTTCTAGTACTTTGTGTATTGATCCGCTATTTATTCAGAATTTTGCAAATTCTGATATCAAAGATATCTGGCTTGATAATATGGTGTACTGTGGACTGGACAGTTGGTGGGGCACACAATTTCAGAATATTCTAGATTGATTTCAGAAATAAGATATCCTTCGACCTATTGCACTGGAGAACTCTCGTCTGTATCTGATAGCTGCACTCGTTACATCGGAAACCTTATCTATTCTAGACCTGAGTATTCAGATTTCGATGAGACACACAATCCTACTACGATACCGCAGTCCGACTTTAAAAAATGAGTGGCTTGTTCGGGTGAGAAATATTGAATCAGTGATTTCAGAATTCAGCAATTCGAGTTCATATTCGGAGCAATAGTCATCCATGCCTCTTCTCTGACCAGCTTCACTCTGCCCAAATTACAGGGAATTTATAACGTTCACAGTGAGCGGTCATTCTCGATTTTCAAAATGGTAACTGCAGATGTTCAGCTTCTTTGTTCGATTATAGTTATCAAATAGATGCAGCGATTTCATTTAGAAGAAACCACTTTTTAAAAGACGTTTCTTTTCCAAATTTAAAAGCGGTATACCCAGCGATTTATTTCATGCAAAATGGAAATCTAACAGTTGATGACGCATTTATCAAAAAAATATCAAATGGAGTGAAACGAATAAAAGTGAACGTTGAATAAGATTGCAATTGTGGTATATTTCAAGAAAAAAAACCAAGGATATCCTGCCCGATTCATTTACGATTCTAATTTTCGATTTTTTTTCTGTTGACAATGAATAAATTGTATTGAAATATTGTAACAGGTTTCATGAGTCTACAGTTGAAAGAGTGAAAATAATATTTCTGAGAAATTTAAGCATTTATAAGACAAGAAATGAAGAAAAAGCCTACCTTTGTGGCGAGAGCATCATTTCTTCGCAAATTTGAATTCATGCTCCAACTGTATCATTAAAAATAGCTGGTCAAACAAGAGTTTAACAATAAAGTCATGTTTCTCGGCATCAGAAATGTAATTAAATTTTATCGAACAAAGTATTTCAAATTAAAAAATTATAAATAAGTAGAAAAGTTGAGTATTAAATAGTTCACATTTCAACAAAAAGCTACAAAAGAATCAATCAGGATCTTTTGAAAACTCCTTGATATTTAGAAGATAGTTCAAATGTTTCCAAATAATATCGAATTGAGTTGTTGCACGGTGACCTTTCTCTTCACTGCACTACTATCCCCGTCTTGATGAGTAAATATAACATCGGTCAGTTTTCCGCCTTGCATGCGTGCCATTGCTCCTTTTGATAGTCTTTTCTTATTCTTGCTTTCATAATCAACAATCTCTTTGATTTTATCAGAATTTGAGGCCACTTTTTTTGTGCTTATGCTTTCGGAAGTATGATCGTCTAGACGAACGCGCATCAGAGTAATCTAAAAAATTTTTAATATTTGAACAATACTTTCACGTGATACTTTTTGGGCAATCATCTGGCGTGTCGCGTTGGCCAAGTACGGCCGTTTCGGTTCTTCTAATGGGAACATCGTCAGAATATCAATTGATGGTGAGAAGAGCCAGTTTACTTGGTCCTTTACCATCGCTGGTGTGTAAGACAACCCATAATCGCACATAATAGAGACAGCGTGATTGAAAGTAGCTAGCTCACGCTGGCTGTATAACAATTCGTTCATCTAAAATACTGAAACAATTATTTATACTTTCCAGCCTATTACCGGTTTGATTGGTGGCTGAACAATGCTGACTATGAACGGCAATAGATCTAACAGAAGTTCTTTCTTTGGAGTGCCTCTTCCAGACTTCATACACGAACGAACGGCATTAATAGATTCGTCCGATTCCTTGGTTCTTTGGAACAAAGTTTGCTCTAGCTGTGGATACGAGATTGAAACACGAGCGTGGGTCGCAATGTGTAGATGAAGGGACACGAAGAAAGAAAATATATATTTTTGAACAGACCAATTTTGAAGACTGAGCAGCTGAAAACAAGATACATTATGTCAAGAGCAATCTATCAAAACCGACAATTTTCTGGATACTGTCATAAAACATGAACCAAGTAGAAGCCTTTCGGATAAATCCAATCGGAAGTGCGACTAGATAATTGGCATGCAAACCAGACACAAACCGATCCTCTCCTCCATAGTCCGACGCGATACACTCGATATTACAGACCCGTTCCCTAACAGATTTGATGCCTCCTTTCCCGTCAGCATGCTTCGATAGCTCTAGAATCGATGACCAGAGGTCGAAAATAGAGGAAGAACTTCCTTTTTCTTGTTTAATAGCCTGGAAAAATATACATCATCAATATAAAAATATTTCGCGGTCTACTTCACGAATCAATTTCATCCCGATTGCTTGATTTGTTTTTCGCGTAGCCACAGCAACCCATTGAAGTGTGTTGATTGAGTGTCTCATATCATTAGCACATAGCTCGCATAGCTTTCTTAAAGTATTAAGGTCGCATCGAAGACGTTCCTGATCACAAATTTGTTCAAGTCGCTTCACAAGTTCATCTTGTTTAATGGCATTGAGCTGAATGCACCAAGCAACACCACGTAAATCACGAAGAGCAGGTGTAAATCTGAAATATTCAAATAATACAATTATAGCAACCGGCCCTGAGCTGACCTTATGTTGCTCTACTTAATTCGTATAAATTCAGGAAATATTGAATTTTTTCTCAGTTTATTGCAATCGAAGCAACTCGAAAAGCAAGAACCTGTCTCATCGGGATAACATGGCATCCGAAAAGATGATTGAAATTAAAATCGACATGGAAGAGGGTGAACCTTTAGGAGCCACTCCAAACGATAAATTGGTCATCACCAAGATTCAAAGTGGGACCATTGCCGAGGGAAAACTAAGAGTCGGCGATCAAGTTAAAAAAGTGAACGATGTCGACTGCAAGGATGCCAACGATTTCTTCCGCGGTCTCCGCTATGCCGCACCTGTTGCTCGTATTTTAGTTGTTCGCGACGAAAAGAAGGCCGCAGAATTGGAAGCCCGTGTTCACATCCCAGAGGATCGTGCAAAGATCATCCAACGTCGTGAGGGATACGTATACGAGATGGCAACTCTTGTTTGGGTTCAGAATGGCCCAAAATTGGGTTTAGGAATCAAACATTTCCAGGTTTGCATGTAACATTATTTATTATACGGGTGGGATTGCCGCGCATCTGGTGTTAGCTTCCTGCAGCATTTTTTGGCCCAGGCTCATTTTATCGTGCGTGGCGGCTTATTTTAAAATACTCTCGCTCCGCTCAAATATACTTAGTCGTTACTTACGACTAACTAACATAGGTAGTTTTTTAATAACAATTGTTTTTCTTTTTCTTCACACCAAAATTTCTTGAATATCATTACGATTGTGACCAGAAACCCTCCAAATTAAAGAGTAGCTATAGGTAGTAGATTTGAACTGCTTGAATGAAGCATGAAAATAAAGCATATTTTCTTATGCCGGCCCATTGCACGTCTAAACGAACACGACGGTTTATTGATTCTAATCTACGGTCAAAAACCTTGTAACGGATACGTTAATGTGTCGTTGTATTAAGACTTATTCTGAACATTGATATCCGTAGCATCGCCTAATGCAGCAAAGAATTTCATGGCAAGTAAACAGCAAAAGCAAAATCAAAATGCCCCTCCAACATTTAAAGTTGTCGGGATCATGACCACTAATTGTATGAAAATGTACATGCACTCCGCCAACAATTATTTAAGAGAATATTTAGAACCGTGTTCTCGTCTCTCGTGTGGACCCAGGTTCCCTGGCCGAAAAATGTTTGGTTCTTGGTGATCATTTGTGTGATGTAGACGGTGTCCCAGTGACTGACAAGGATGTTGCTCGTGACTTGCTCGTCAAAAATATTCAGGAAAAAGGAAAGGTTACTTTCGTAGTCGAACGTCCAGATTCTATTGAAGCGAAACAGTGGGCAAAAAACGCGTTAGCCACGAACGTATGTATTTAAAATTGTATCATTAGATTTCATTATTAGAGTTTCAGCTTCTTCAACCACCATCTGTACAAATGAACGACGATGTTCGAAACATTGCAGCAAAATACCGTGCGTCACTGAAAAGCTTGAAAGGTCCAGAGAAAAGTGCAATGAGCCAAGGAACACCTACCGGCAAGAAAGTACAAATTGTTGAGGAGACAGCTACTCACGAAATTGGTCACGATCACGAAGGAAAAGCATTGCGCAAGGTAAAATAAGGTCGCCAGAGAACAGTGGCAGAAAACTAAACAATTCAAGTGGATACATTTTCTTGATGAATTATAAATAAAAATGGTGATTTTGTCGAACCTTCTATTTTCGAGTAGCATAATTTCTGCCGGCTTATAAAGGCAATCAAGCCGGTTTCAGCAAGTGCAATTATGAGCAAAAATTTGAATCAGAATTATTCGGATTTAATCATCCATCTGATCCATCAGTCATCCAGCATCAGATCAGTTTCAACATCGGACTGGAACTTTAGCGTTTTCAATTCAACCATTCAGAAACCAAAAAACATCCCGAAAACTTTCCGGAACAGTTACGTCCGATTCAGAAACGTCGGTTAAAATAAATAGTCACTTGATTTGTTTCTATTTTTCTAACACAGTGTAACTACAGTTACAATGTATCGGTCCACCTACTTTTCACAGCTCACTATAAAAGAGCTCATCGTGGTACCATGGTTTTCGCGCCACGAGTAAGCGCCACGCGTGAAAAAAAATTTACAAATATTTTAACAATAGCAACAAACAATTGAACAAAAAATATCTAAAAAAGTCGAAAAACCATTGACCTCCATCCCAAACCAACAAAGGCAGCGCCGGTGATTCTACCACAATATTGCGGTAAAATGATTAGACACGTATTTCCCAATAAAAGTCACGTTGCAAATTCTATTCACTCGGTTCAATAATGATATTGTAAAGTGTAAAGTGTAAAGTGCAAATCCATTTAACACATCAGAGCCGAAGACAATACATAGGCGGGGCAACGGGTTTATGGTTCATGGTTCATCGGTACATAATTTCACATATTCTGCCGAACTTTTCCATTTTCAGCCAATAAAGTTAAAACTGTGATCGGTAATATCGATAATAAAAGCGCGATCGAAGAGGTGCACTAATTTAAGAATCGCAAGAAAACAATTCCACTTGAGTACGTCCACAGCGAAATTTTCGCTTGAATTGCGATTAAGTCCACTATCCACTATTCGGAAAATGTAAAAACCCATACTTCTCTAAAATTCTTGAATTTTAGAGTTCTGGCAAGGGAAATAAACTTATGAAAAATCTGTGAACACCGTTCGATTTAAAACAACACCCGGGCACAATTTTTTTTAAAGATCTTACCTCGTCCCGTCTCCACATATTATGGAAAGTCACTTTTCGACCGTCCAAGGATGAGAGGCCCACCTGAGATTTTTTTTAAGGAATTTCTGAATTTTTTTGAGATATTTTCAACAAAATTTTTAGTTTTTATATGTCCTTAACTACTTCAGATCTCTGATTTCTAAAAATACCAGAATTGGTGTTCAAATTTTTCGAAATTATGGCAAAACTAAGCATACCCGAAGATTGTTTATTTTTAAATCATATTGCCCTAGGTTTCCCATTTTTAATTTTCTCTGTTCCTCTCCCCTTTACTCGCTCTTTCTCTCTCTTAATATTTAAATAACGAAAAAATATCAGTTTCTGCAAAAGCACTCTTAGAATTCTATTGTTTTTTTTCCGAAACAAGAAATGCCCACCAGTCCAGGAAAGACAATACTAGCATTCACACAAGCAATTCCACCCTGGCTTGGTTCGAATCAAAGTTCTCTAAGTATCAGCCTGCGGACCGGAGATTTAGCCCGTTGAGAACCTGTGTGGTTTTCCTGCTCGATGCGAGTACCGTCAAGGGAAACAGTACAACACCATTCATAATACGATGGCAGCGTTTCACAATTTTTTGGACTTGAATACACATTTAGACTTTTCATTATTATTATCTACTTCTTACTAAGCGAATAGTTCTGTCTGATTGCCGTCTGTCTGTCCAAGACGTTACTTTGAATGACTCAAAGGAACGTGGGTCTTTTACTTTGACATTCGGGATGGAGTCATGACCACTCGAACGGCGATAGTGAACATAAGCCCCCCACACACACTTAACCCCCCACAAGTGTAATTGATCCCCCCAAGGTGGAGTTGAGCTCCCCAAAGATAATGTTTGGTAGATTTTTCTGTGGGGGATGTAAATTCACGGTTTGTGCGTGGGGGAGCAATTTCCCTATGTGGGGGCTGAAGTCAGTGAACATAAACTCTCCTCCGTTGATTTTGGGGGGTGTAAGTTCACAGGAGGGGCTTGTGAACAAAAGAACCCCACCAGAAGCAGATGAACCCCCCGCTCAGGAAATTTAGCCCCCCCCCCACCAAACTACTGCCTATGATATCAGGTTCAAAATTATTCCGAACGATACAGTGCCATACAATTTCAATATTACTAAACACATTTATTTAATATAGCAGTTCGTGAAGGTCTTATTGTAAGCGGGGGTTCATATTCCCTGAAAAGGCGGGGGATTATCTTTTTCGATTGGGGGGTCGGCTACTTTTCTATATGGGGGGTTATTTTTCCAATTAAGGGGACTAATGTTCACTCTGCCCTGTTCACTCTGTTCACTCTGCACTCTGCTTCACAACCATATCTTTAGGAGATCGCTAGGTTCTTGTGATACTGTAGAACTATATACACAAAATCTACAAAACTGTCTTAACAACGATATAAACAGTGAACATTTTGCTGAAATAGCAATTTGTGTGTCACATGTAAAAAATCAGCTTCATATGTGCAAAGCTACAGCTTTAATAACATTTTTTCTTAAAACTTGCATTAAAAGTTATACTCGATGAAAAAGCAATTATTGTGGAGACTAGCGTATAATTAAAAAAAAAAACTATGAATAGCCCCGTTGCTAACAGTAAATCCAACTTACAGGTTATTGCAAATTCCAATAATTGGACGTCGAATAGAACGTTTTCCAGTGCCTTGAATGCATCTAATCAAGTGACGAACTGTATCGATCGGCATGCCATCGATTTCATCAAGAATTAAACAAGCTGGTCGCTGATCGGCATCCAATGTTCGAGAAGTTTTTACAGCTCCTTCCAAAATTTTATTTAGGTCACCAACAGTTCTGGCATCACTCGCATTTACATCAATAGTTGAGTATCCTGATTGCCGAGCAACAATGCGAGCTAGAGTACTTTTACCGAGACCAGCGGGACCAGAAATGACCAGCATTTTATATGATGGTCGGCGTTTCTTTCCATTATCCATTTGAAGCACTTCACGTTCTCGATCACCAAGACTAGCAAGTAAATTATCTATTTTTCTTTCGAACACACATTCATCCCACATTTTTAACCAAGACAGAATGTTTCTATTGACTGCCTGAATATTAAATTTAAATAAAATTAAAATTGAAGTTTTTATTCACACTTACGCTATCTGACAACAGATCAGAAAAATTCTTCGCTTCGTACTTGTTAACCCATAATGATGAATCTGAATGAGCTCGTTCCCTTGTTTCCGACGGGGTTTCCCCGATGATGCGAGAAAACTCCACTTCTTCATTTTTTATGCGGACCTCCTCTTTCCTTTCACTGTAAATTTTTTTGAATAAGATTAGTACTTATATTTTCAGATTTTTTTAAAGTATTATTTATATTGCCTGATTTTTGCAGCTTCCTGGCAAATAGACAGAAAAGCTCGATATCCAACTTTTGAATGCGTCGCCTGTTGTGTTATTGACTCTATCAAGGAAGCAGAATTACGATCATCACGAAACGTCCGAATATAAAAACGCCGTCCGTTGAGAACATCGCTAAGTCCAATCCATGGTGATCCATCTGATGGAGGATTTCTCATTATTTCCTACAATAATCATTTTTATACTAATGTTCTTTCTGTGCGAGTATGTTCATTTTGTATAAAACTGACAGTGATATGACCAAGAAATTCCGATAAAGCGCTGAACGCGTTCAGAATTTGCAATAACAGTGCCCGTATTTTGCCCTGAAAACGCTACGGCTGCTAAACAGATCATATACGGACATATATGGGGCATAAGAAATGCATGCGGGCCGCACCTGTATATGGTCCACGCTAATTTATTAACTACCTTTCGTCTTCTGAATCTTTTTTTCATCTCCAGTTCACAAAGTGAATGAATTGTCTGTTCTCCATTGGTACACTCTCCAATTGTATCATCAGTATCTTCGTTATTTAGAAAAGAATCCACTCTGGTTATCGGCTCATTAATTTTCTGCTCCAAAGTTTCGAGAGCTCTTCGTTTCGCAGCATTTATTTGAGTCTTTTCAGTAACCTCGCTTGATATTGTTTCCATTCTCATGTGCCAGTCTAAAAACCTTTTATCAGAAAATGGTTATTTTTTTAAAGACCTATCGGATGAGAGCGTCTTCCATATTTATCAAACACATCTTCCACATCATTGCAACGCCGTTTTCGGTTTCCTGAAAACAAAATAAGCAATTCCAACAAATAAAGTATATTATCACCATATCCGACTTCTTCAAGAGCATTTCTGACTTCCCCGAGCCTTTGATAATCGGTATTTCCATTCCGAACTACTGCTCTTGGCTCAGTATCATCTTCTCTATAAACAATTAGTTTAGCTCACTAATTGGTTTTTTTTCTTACGGATACTCAAGTGCACCATCGTCATTGGCAAAACCAGTTGAAATAACATTGTAGTCGTCATCCATTTCTGATAAATAGTTTGCAAGAAATATAATTTGTTGGAAACAATTTGAACGATACACACTAGCGGACACAAAAATATCCCCCAATTGGTTTTCCAGCATTTTTTTCATAAAAAGAAAACTAAGATGATCTGAAGTTTTGATTCTCAAAAACTATTTTTTAAATGAATAGAATACATAAAACGATATAACCAAGTACCGTAACAACGGCATTATATCCCTTCGCGTTCCATGAGGCTGAAGCAGTATTGTAGGTGGCGTTCATTATTTAAAATGAATTGGAAAAACCATACAAATCAATTCACCTTTAGATTTTTTTAATACGGAGAGTAGGACAAGATAGTCAAAACAACATTTTTCAAAATAATTAAGGCAAGAAAACCAAAACGTGGATCCACTTTTATGGTAGATTCTTAAACTAGTTAGCATTCAACATTTTCATTTGTATACACTATTAAACAAAAATAAAATGGCTTTTAATTTAAATAAAGTGAAATTCATTCAAAACCATGAAATTCGTTCTATTATTTTTTGGCCAGTGTTGATTTTAACGGCAATTAGTCACCAACGTGCACTAAAACTAAGTACAATTTTTGTCATTTAACACACTAAAAAATGGTCAAAATGTTTACATATAAAACTGTTTATTTTAGTTCCAATGTGCCAAAATGAGGTGAGATCTTGAGTGAACAGGTACTCGAGAACACCAAGAAACAGTAATGGGAACTTGCAAACAAGAAAAGAAATGGAAATATATTAAAACAAAATTCAAATACAACTTGGATATTCGGTGGGATGATGTCTGATTGCTACTTGTATTTATACAGTAAACTCAAGAACGCGATTGTCAATCACCGAAAACCGGAGGATAAAATTGCGGGAGTGGGGGTCGGTAGGATGGGGCTGTTCAGAGATCTACTAAAACACTACACGCCATAAAATTCAGATACCAGAATCTTCATACTTAAATCGTTATTAAGTTGAAAGGGAGTGAAAAAAATAAATAGGATAAATTATAGGTACAGAATTGTATGGTGGTGTAATTCTTACAGGAAGGAAGCGATAAAGAATTGTGGTGTTTAATGTTGGACAGTATTCTGGAAGCCACCGCTGCGAAGGCTGCCGCGTGGGGCTCCCCCAGAGCCACCGCGACGATAAAATTGACCGCCACGCAGCGGAAAACCTCCACGTCCACCGCGGAATCCTCCTCCAGGTGGCTGATCGCGTTGCTCACTTATTTGAGCGTGCCCATCGAATCCAAAAGCGTCCAATTTGAGTGGAAGCTTCCATGTACCTTGCTCATCACGAGTAGCAGCGGAGAAAATTGCCTGAACTCCAGTTTTATTCCGCATTGTGATGAATGCGAACGCGTGTTTTGATGTGTCGTTGGGGCTGTCGAGAACCTTACGAGGCATCCGAACCTCTTCAACTTCCCCGTATTCTGGAAGAATTATGACGTCTTCTTACATGTTTAAATTTAAAATACTTACTGTAGAATACTTGTTTAATTTCTGTCTCAGCTTGAGCTGTATTGCTGGGGACAATTTCCCTAGTGATACCACCTAAGTAGATTTTACGCTCATTCAAATTAGCATCTGAGCTTTCTTGAGCCTGCCGAAGATCATTGGCTGGGTGAGAAGCTTGTTGCGATTGCCTTTGTTGTTGATAGATTTGGGCAGCCTGGGCTTGTTGATGATGATGGATAGCAGCAGTTTGTTGAATTTGATGCACCGGTTGTTGCTGATGAACTAAAATGAATAGTAATTTTAAAAACATCCAAAATGTTTAGTTACATACTTTGTCCTTGCCCGAAGCCTTGAGGTGTTTGAGATTGTGACTTAGAGCTCCCACCCACAAGATTGGCCCATGTTTTTCTAGTTTTTGCTGGTTCCTGAGCTGGCTCTGAGGTAGGTCTCAGTTGCTGAGGCTGTAACGGTTGAATAACTTCCGCATGCTGGAGAGTTTGCGATACATCTTTCTCGGTGGGTTTAGGTATATCCTGCTTCGGCTGACGTAATGTCTCCTCGGCTTTTTTTGGAGTTTGCTGTTTCGGAGTAACAGGCTTCGGCAGCTCTTTCGGTTGCTCAGGCACTTTAGCCGGCTGTGTCACATTCACAGTGGCACCATTGGAAGCACTGTTGCACCCCCTGGCGGAGACCGGTTTTTCTTGGTCAGAGTTGAAATCGAAAAACTTGTCGATATATTGAAAGGCGTCAGATTCAACATAGTACTTCTTTTGCCCTTGTTGTCCAAGCAAAAATGTTTGAAAGAATGGACGAAGATTAACAGTTCCGATTACATTGATAATCACTCCTTGCTTGTGAGGGGTTGGAAATCCCTTTAAACATATCAATTTTAGAAATCTTGTATAAATAATCTACCTTAATCGAATGAATCTTGAAATGAGTACTTTCCGGCAAATTATTGTACAATTTCGCAATCTCCTAAAAAAAAATCACTTAGTTTGAATAACAAAGAAATAACAACCTGAGGTCCAGTCACCGTCTGGTCTTCTAAATAAAACTTCGACTCATGTCCGTAAAACTTTGTTATAGCCGCCCGATTCTCTGATACAGTGATATAAAACTGATGGCAGAAAGCTCCTCCAACATCTGGATAAAATTCATGAAAAATCAGCTAATTATTTTCCACGAGTAGTATTTCTTATACAGGTTGAGTGAAAAAATAAAAAAAATGACAAAGACTTACTTTCAGCGGCTGACAGTGAAAGAGGTTCAGTCGGGGAAGGGGCAGTTGAATTACCGCTGTTCGGCTCCATCTTATTCTGAGACAAGGTCGACGTGATCTGCATTTAATAATTACCTGAAAAAGTTAAGTCACCTATTAATCGAATTTTTTTAATAATCAGTAACAAAGGTAAGTTGTGTCATAAAAACTGGGCAGCTATACTGAATAATTATACTGATAACTCTTTTAAAAATATAAGAAAAAACGCTTAAATTTAACGCGCGAAATTCGAAAATGCCATTTTTTGGAAGAGCCAGTTTGATTCGCAGGAGTAATTGTTTGAATGCAATGGCAGGTCTCGCCACGAATGCAACAATGCGCGGGAGTTCAAATTTAAATTTTTCTACAAACTTCATCGTATCACACGTATACTCAACGTGGATTTCCAAAGTCCACATTCTATTGAAGTTTTTTTTCAATTTTAAATTTGCATTTGCAGAAATTTTAATCTTTCGATGGTCCCGCTTCTTGTGTCACTCGTTTTCCTTTCTACAGTGGATGCTTCTGCGGTAAACAGTGATAATATATGTTAGGTCGAACTTATTTCAGAATTTTAGAAAGTTCTCGTTGGAAAATCTTTTATATCGAAGATTCCATTCACACATAAGGAGAATGTTTTTGAGTACCATATCACAAACGCTGGAGATAGCGATGCCATCAATGTAAGCTCTTTTTTCAGAATTAAACTCAAATAACAGTCGTTAGAAAATTAATTTTCTCGAATGACACGAGGTGTGTAACTCAAATGTTTTTTGGCATTGACTCATCAAAATATACACGCTTTTAAGCTATAAAAAAAGTGACTTTAAAACACGGATAAAACTCCAAGCTGTAGTAACACACTTGTATTTATTTTAAACTCGCATAATATAAAGGCAAATGACTAGCAGAGAAAACTGAGTCCAAAGACATAACATCAAAATCTCTAGCTCCCTATCTCCGTGGAATTTCCAAACGGTTGCGCATTCTGCCCATTCCATGGCTACTGCCTGTGCTGGAATATTTCAGGAGGCAACAGCTAATATCTCGATAAATTGTATTAATCGTTCGGAAAGGCGTTCTACTTAAATTGTAATTAATTCTTTCAGGTTGAACTGTCTGACCGTGATTCTTTCCCAACTGATCGGTTCGAGATTATTGGAGGTTCGGTAGTCGCAAAGTTTGCTGTGATTCCTCCAAACGGTACCGCTCATCATCACATTGTCGTTGTTCCTCGCTTTCCTCAAGCAACTGTAAATAAAGAGGCTGCCGTTGATTATGACGATTCTGCTAGTGAGCTTCATCATCGTGTATCTGCAGTGTCATGCTTTAAAATAGGTTATTGTATCATCCGCAAGTACTGAAAAATACTGAATGTGTCATTCCAGCTAATTTCATCGATGAATCCGCAGGGCGAGGAAGCAATATCTATCATTTCATTGTTTTCGCCGCTATCACTCTACCATTGACAGTCTTCCCGGGTTTCCTCTACTGGCGTTCTAAATGTCGGTACTCCGTCGCAATATAGGATTAATATTAATTAGCTCTGATTTCTCTTTACCGGTCGTTAACCTATGGGTATACATATATTTTTAGCTTTATATTGTTTTTAGTATCACCCGAGTATAGTTTATAAAGCATTTTTAAGATAGATGGTGTATATTCATATTTTCATCACCAAGTGCGTCAGAAGAATGCAAATTTTAGGCTAGTAAAACGTTTTACATAATCTATCACATTTCATCAAAACCGCGACTGGTCGTTGAAGTGTTTACAGTTGCCGGGAACGATTTCAACTAGCAAAAATGGGTATGAAGAAGGACCTTCTTCTTGTACTTACCATTGAATCTGTCGTTCTCGGTGTCGTACTAGGCTTTGTTATTCGACCGTTTAATCCGAGGTAACGTTTTTAATAATAATTCGCATTGTATTTCTTATAAATAAGAAAAGATCCAATGGTGGAAAATTTTGCGGCTACCTAGCCATTATTATTAAAGATGGCGGAGGGTGACTGGTTTTTCGAATTTTTCGTAAAATTTTGGCGTCGTCTTCAATGTTTACTTGTTTGTAAGGCTTCCACGAAAGACGAAATAAGATCGCCTCGTCTCGCCTTCTTCATCGTCTAGAATTCGTCTGACGCAGAGATATACATTGTGTTGGTACGCATGTATTTTAATTTGCGACGTAAGACGAACGCAAGACGAACTGAAAGACGAGGATTTCACGAAAGACGACAAATTTGTTTCATCTTTCGTGGAAGCCTTACTTGTTTGTTGTTATTGTTTACGTATTTGTAAGTTTCCATTTCACTCGTTTGGTTCGTGGAACTCGCAGCGCGAATGCCTCGATGCAACGATGAGATGCTACTTAGTTTATTAGGTTTTTTCGGAAATGGGATTTTGTAGCTGATTTGTCATAAATTAATTTTGAGTGCAATAAGTGTGCATGTCAATCTGCTGTAGTCCCATGTAAAGTCGGATATCTCAAGGGTACCTCTGTGTTGCGATAGAAAGAACATTTTCTTGCTCAGTCTTAGTCGGTTACCTAGCCGTTTGCTTGTTTTCTTCGTCATATTTTTGTGCGCTAGAAAGAGTGAAGAGTGGAAAGGACCTTTCTTTTTTGCGATTTTGGCATAATTTTTATTCCGAAACATTTTTAGAGTAACGCCAGCGATTTTCGGGACACCTTATTAACAAAAAAAACTGAACAAAGAGAATGACGAAGAAATCTAACAAATGGCGTATTTCCAGGCGATTTCGGTTCATATCATTGAATTCCGCTTTTGTGGCATTTGAAATGCCTCAGTGCCTCAAATTAGTATTCCCGATTTCCGAGATCGCCTAGCATCATGGCATGAACGGCACGGATTATTGGTCTACAATAGGCCTCTGAATTTATTTTAAGAAAAACAACGATTCAAAGACTATCGATCGACAAGGATTAATAATTGCTGAAATGGGCTACCTCTAACTCCGACATCTTTAAAAAGTAATAGAGCTCTATTATGACTGAAAAAAGGTTTTGCCGTTTTCCTGAGTTATATAAGTGGTGCTCGATAGGACCCGATCAGTAACTATGGGAAAGTTCTTTCAAACTGATAACGAAACATTAAAAAAATATGTTAAAAAGGTATTTTTGTCCGATGTCTAATAGAAACAATTCAAACAAGGTGATATATTTATATATTAGGTTGAGCCAAAAGTTTTCGTAATTTTTTTGTTTCGTCATTTATCAGTGTTAATTAAATTTCTTTCTAATTCTGATTTTTTAATATTTTTATTGCTTATTATGCATGTTTAACACACCTGGCAAACTTGCAAGTAGTGTTCCAGATGAGCGAGTATTTGCTTGCTGATCGCCATTCTTCAGAGGTAATTTTCCGTACTAGTTTCTCCAAAGTCGCAAATGCAGCGATGATTGTCATAACTTGCGCGCCGTGTTAGGCGAGAACTCTGTCCCCTACACTACCATCAAATATTGCTTCGAAAAGTTTGCAGAAGAGAACTGCGATCTTGAAAATAAACCGAAATCTGGTCGTCCACGTGTGGATATTGACGCGGATATCACGAGAGCGCTGAAAGAAGAACCAAGAGCAACGTCACGCGAACTTGCGGCGACTCTCAAGCGTCCTCAAAGAACTACCATTGGTAATCTTCATGAATCTAAAAGAGTACTACGGTCGATTGGGTTATGAATATTGTCACTGGTGACGGTGTTACATGTCAATCGATTTGGTGGAGCAGAAAAGCGCAATCTTTCGAGAGCTACGATGTAATCGGGGTGCAAGAATACCGATGACATCGCCCAAAAATTTACAATTTACTGATGCTACATGACAACGCAAGACCGCACACCGCTTTGGAGACCCCGCCGGAAGCTCCAGTGTCCATGTATTGTGCCACCCACTGTATTCATCACATCATCATCATCAGATTATCATCTTTTTCGTTCCCTGCAGAATCACCTTGGCGGGCAGAAGCTCCACCAAAGGATGGCGGAGAAGTGGTTGGACGACTTCTTCGCCTGTCAGTCTCCCGAGTTCTACGCCAATAGAATCGCATAACTTCCATCGCGTTGGCAAGAAGTCATAAATACTAATAGTGAATATATCACACATTGAATCTCGCCTTCTTTGAATATATTTTGTTCAAAAAAATTCAAAAAATTACGAAGACGTTTTTCTCAACCTAATACCACTGAATATGCCCGTAAGAAGTGTGAGTCTTCCGACTATTTTTGAAAAGTTTCAACAAAAATGTATTAATAATCATCCAAGGGTAAATCATAAAGCTGTAAACTTGCGTAGGAGTCCGTTTCCCAGAAGTTTTTCCCAGGGAAATGCGGAGAATTCAATAAAATTTTTAAACTTAAAAGTGTGTTGTGGTTTTTAATTACTGCAATTATTCACCATTTCTTGTTGAATATTTTTTGTTTAAAAAAAGATGACTAACATTATTTTGCTAGAACTGTTTTGTCATTTCAAAAAATGACTACTGCAACCACATTTATTAATGAAATTTTTTAATTAAAAGGGTGTTTTCTCTTATATAGGAAAAAGCTTTATTTGAGTGGTAGTTGCAGTAGCTTGTATAGTTTCCGCCTTTTTTCAAATAATATACCGACGGCCTATTAACTTAATATTTAAAGTAATGATATTAAATGCCATTACTTTAAATATTAAGTTTCATTTCTTCTTTTCATTTGTTTTTAAAATTTTAACCTAGGCCCCTAAAAACTGGCAATTTTCTCCAGGAAGCAATTTACAGAAGTTCCTGGAATTCTTATTTCAAACTCTTCTTTATTTTTCAGCAATGATACTATCAGTCTCATCGGATTTCCTGGAGAAATTTTCATGCAAATCGTTGAAATGATGATTTTGCCATTGATCATGTCTTCAGTGATATCTGCCTTAGCCCAAGTCAGAGCTCGTGATGCTCGTCGAATCGGAATTGTAACAATTATTTATTATATGACAACCACGTTCCTGTCAACATTTGTGAGTTTCTATCATGAAATAAAGTGCGTTGTGTTAGAAACTGACGATTTCAGACAGGAATAATTCTGGTATCTTCTATTCATCCAGGCGATCCCGAGTTGATTCATGAGCTTGGTGAAGGTACCTTAGAGAATACTGCCCTTTCCACTCTTGACACATTCCTTGATCAGATCAGGTAATCTTGAAATTTTACTGAAATCTCGACGAAAATTTGAAAATCTAGAAATATGTTTCCGGAGAATATAATCCAAGCAACGTTTCAACAAGTTCAAACAGAATACATGCCCATTAAACCAGCTCGTGTCCGCAATTCCACTTCCATGAACCTGACGTCAGAAGTTCTTCACAAGCAAACGTTGACCTACACAAATGAAATGAATGTTCTTGGTTAGATGAAATGCTCAGTAGAGGCCAATAAGATATCAATATCAGTTTTTTTTTCTTCTGAAAAACGGCAGCTTTGTGCCATAATTGCCATAATGCCACAAAATATTTGAGTAAATTCTATGAAAATGGGATTTCATTTTTGTAGTTGACACCTTTCTTGTAGGCCTACTGCTTGGAAATTTTTAGCTCTCCATTGCACATTTCGGCTGTTTTCACCGAAGTTCTTTTGTGAGAGTTATAAATGATAAAGCTGCAAAAATATTATTATATTTTTGTAAAATTCGCTCAAGTTATAGTAGAATAATTAAATAATGCTAGGCATTGTGGCAAACGCAAAGAGTTGGAGGTATTAAATTTAAAAAAAACCGGATAATTGATATTTTACTTGGCACATTTGTAAATCTAAAAAAGACGACGAATCGAAATATTTACAGGGCTCATCGTTTTCTGCAGCGGGTTTGGAATAATTCTCAGTATTTTGGGTGATCAGGCACGCCTTATGATTAATTTTTTCATCGTTCTGGATGCTATTATTATGCGATGGATTAGTGCACTCATGTGGTGAGACTTATATGTTTATAAAAACGATTGTAGTATTCGTTAAAATTTTAAATGGGAAGCCCAAATCCATTATTTCTTGAAGTTTGCAAACCTACTCAGAAAAGTCTCAATTGAGACCTGTCCCACAGAGCTGATTCACGTTTAAAGTTGCGACGGGGAAACCGAAGTGTCTGTTTGCGCAAATCATGAAAATGCGAACGGAATCCGTCTGGTCCATCGCAATTTAACTTATTTTTATCGAAAAAGAATACCTGGGATTATTAATCTTGCTTAGGATAGACAGTAATCCTCACCTTTCTCCAGTCAGTCCGTGTGCTCTTTCTTGCAAACTTAAGCCATTTTTTTGCGATGTACGGCGGTCAGAAACTGTGCCTTTTCTTGATCCTGGCACAGGAAGTGACGGCGTTCGATTCTTTTCGGAGGGTATTTCACTTATCTATGTCTGGCAATTTAGACGCTCGCCAGGGGCCTTCTTTGTGCCATAACGAAGCTGATTCTTAAGTTATTTGCTGACGACGTTGCCGCAATTTGCCGGTTCGACACTCAGAGACCAGAATGAGCGTCGTTGACTCCTTGTTCGTAATCTTTCAGCGGTTTTCCTCAGTTCATGGCTATAAATCAGTCAAAAACGTTGCCAGCAGCTATTTATTACAAAAAAAATATTCTTTAAAACCCAAAAAAATAGAGATGAACCTATCTTTTTTTGGAACGTTTTCAACGTGTTTTTCAAATAAATACCGGCATTTTCTGTCCAAACATTTGTTTTCTGAATTTTACTTAAGTGTATCAAAATGTATTCAAAATGTGAATTTTTTTCGATGGAAAAACCTTTATTAAACTTAACCTAAAACGAGATAATTCAAAAATGTGAGTGAACCTATGTTTATTTAGAGGAGTGTAGAAATAAACATTTTTAAGGTTGCAAAGCATAATATTGAAATCAATTTAATTTTCATCCAATTTTCAGGTGTTACCCAATTGGAATATTGTCTCTTGTATGCAAAAATATCATCGACATTGACAATCTAACGGAAACTGCTCAAGCGCTTGCTATGTATGTAGTAACAGTAATATGCGGTCTCATGATTCATTCTCTTCTCACTTTACCTCTTCTTTATTTCCTTGTTACTAAAAAATCGCCATTTGCCTTCATGACTGGCATGCTTCAAGCGCTTGCAACCGCTTTTGGAACAGCTTCGTCTGGTGCCACGTTGCCGGTAACCTTCCGGGCATTAGAGGAAAATTTGAAGATTGACAGAAGAGTTACTCGATTTGTGCTTCCTCTTGGAGCAACAATTACTATGGATGGAACAGCACTTTATGAAGCAGTCGCTGTTATTTTCATTGCTCAATTGCACAATATAAAATTAAGTTTGATGGATTTAGTCACTATCAGTATAACAACTACTGTTGCATCAATTGGGTCGGGATCTGTTCCAGCTGGTTTGGATACGATTGTTATTGTACTTACAACTGTTGGGCTGCCAGCCAAAGATCTCAGTCTGCTGCTCACAGTTGATTGGCTACTGTAAGTTTGGCATTTGAAGCTCCATATTAAAGCTTCCATTTGGGCGAAACTTCGGCCGTCTCGTCTTGTCTTCGTCTTCGCCTTGAATTCGTCTGACTTGCGTTTATTGCGTAAGACGAATTTAAGACGAACAGAAAGACTTACGGAGACAAATCGAAAGACGAGAAGACGAACGACGAGAGGAAAGACGACTTTTTGTTTTTGTCTTTCGTGGAAGCCTTACTCCTTATATCTGAATTCCGATATTCCCGCACAAATTATTGAAAAGATATGTCCTGTTCCTGTGACATGTAAGACAGTTTCAGCGACCGTATCCGCACATCTGTCAACGTGCTCGGAGACAGCTTTGGAGCCGGAATAATTCATCATCTCACCCGTTCCTCCCTTCTGGAAGCTGATACTGATGAGCTCATTCGCCAGATCCGGGAAGACATTGATATATTGAACAACCCCCATCAAGATACACTCCCTATTTCTCACCACAGCGTTCAATCAACAATTCAAAAACCGCAAACTCAACACTCAATGCAGGTAATAATGCTTTGCTACTAATTATTTATAATTATTTTTCATCGAAATCGTTTTCAGCCCTCTCATATCTACTCAAAGTCAGCACGAGCCTCTTTTGCGCCAGTTCCCAACGAAGAGGAACGGAAGGCGTTACTAAAAGAATCGATAACATTGAACAAATCTGAAGCTCACATTGTCTGAAATTAAAAAAAAAACAAACAAGCATGTATGAAAACTGATGTCATTTTAGTCACAAGAGATTTACTGTGTTATGTACGTTTTTTGGCCTTTTCATATTTTGTTTTTTTTTCTGATTTCGCATAAAGATGAAAACTAAAATATTTTTCAAAAATCGGACCGATGCGGACGTCCTTTCAATAAACTAGGTTGCTTCTTAATTTGATATAAATGCTCCCTTTCGTCGGAGATTGTTAATTAACAACATGGAAAATGTAAAGCTGATCCACGTCGCGAGTTTTAATTGGAAACTTCCCAACAATCAACATGAAGAAATCTTCCATGTCCACGAAAATCGCTTTCAATTCTTCGAATTGTATTTTGAATGAAAACAAGGAAACTATTGAAATCTGGATATAACTCTTCTGTAATTTCGTTTGCATCGTGCTTCTCTCTATCTACCGAATAAACAGCGTTCACCCCACGTTTCTCCAAAACACCCATTTTCAGAGCATTTGATTGCGCATTTAATAGGGTGGTCCCGCAACCAATTCCGACCATCAAGATAGCATTCTTTTCTAAATTGCACAGACATCTGTTTTTGGGGCATTGTTCTTCCGACGAGCATTAGATTACGTAGCAGTATAGGGGTCCCGAAACGAATATCGTCCTTCGATATACCGTTCCTCCCCCTTTTCCCGCAAACACCTATTTTCAGAGCATTGGATTGCGCATTCAATAGGGAGGTCCCGCAACCAATTACGATCATCGAGATAGCATTCTTCTCTAGATTCAACAGACATCTGTTTTTGGGGCATTGTTCTTCCCACGAGCATTAGATTGCGTAGTATTATAGGAGTCCCGAAACGAATATCGACCTTCAATATACCGTTCCTCCCCCTTTTCCCCCAAACTCCCAATTTCAGAGCATTGGACTGCGCATTTAATAGGGTGGTCCCGCAACCAATTGCGACCGTCAAGATAGCGTTCTTCTCTAGATTCCACAGACATCTGTTTTTGGCATTGTTCTTCCAACGAGGATTAGATTAAGTAGCAGTGTAGGGGTCCCGAAACGAATATCGACCTTCGATATACCGTTCCTCCCCCTTTTCCCCGAAGCACCTATTTTCAGAGCATTTGACTGCGCATTTAATGGAGTGGTCGCGCAACCAATTGCGACTATCGAGATAGCATTCTTCTCTAGATTCAACAAACATCTGTTTTTGGGGGCATTGTTCTTCTGACGGGCATCAGATTGCGTAGTAGTAAAGGGGGTCCCGAAACAAATATCGACCTTCGATATACCGTTCCTCCCCCTTTTCCCCCAAACACCTATTTTCAGAGCATTGGACTGCGCATTCAATAGGGTGGTCGCGCAACCAATTGCGATATTCGAAACATAGTTCGCCCCTCGTTTCCTCAAACTTCTCATTCGCTACACTTATTCCGGTAGAGAATTCGCCACAATAAACTTTTCCAGGATGAATTTTTTTTCGCATTTCCACCATTTCACCCCATTTGGGTGATCTTGGCAATTCTTCCAATTATTAATTCCTCATATGCTCAATTTATGTTTTCGTGATCTACTTCCCAAAAATAATGATAAAAATTTGATAGATCCCTCTCCTGAAATTCGGTATCCGTTCGTGTTTCTAGAAAACACTATTCTTATTCTTACCCATATAATTCTTATCATTTTCAGAAACATTGTTTGAAGAAGAATAGAAAATGACTTCGAAGATAGTGATGAAGAGAACTATGTTTCAAGTTCCAGTGTGATGGCGAACCCACTTGAAAACAATAAAGAAGCGTCAGACGTAACCGCAACAAGTCAAAAAGCGGAATCGTCCGTTACCCAACTACTGGAGTTTGAAATGGAACAAAACGCGGAACTCGATGGGGAATACTCATTGGTTTCTTTTCATGATTCAATCAGCAGTGCGATGGCCGAAATGAGTTTGGATCAACCGTTGATTGATGAAGTCACAGTGAGCCACGATTTCTGTAAAACGGAGTGTTCGGACTCGGACGAGGAATCTCGGAGCATTCCTGCCGGAATGACTATTCACCTGGAGGATCCATCAATGGTGCCTTTCTATTTATCGGGAGCACCGTTCAACATGGACTCATCTCCAATGAAACAACTGCTTTATGTAATAGGGCATAAAGAAGCCAAGACATGGGACAGTCTTCCAAAAGGTGCTTTCGATGAAACAATAGTCAAAAAACTCGGCGAAGGTTCCTATGGAGAAGTGTTTTCAACGATTTGGAACGGGAAACCTGCTGCAATCAAAGTGATTCCTTTTGAAGTAGATTCTTCTAATCGTCAACATGAAGGTCTATATCAATTTGACGAAATACAATCAGTAGAAGTCGTACTTCCTGAAGTGGTTGTTATGAAGGAGCTTTCTGCATTGAGGAATATGGGTAATCCAAACGCCACACCAAACTTTATTGAAATGATCACCGCTGAAGTTGTTATTGGAGACTATCCCAATGGATTGTTGAAAGCATGGGACGACTACACACTGTGGAAAGAGTCTGAACATATGCGCCCAGATATCTATTATTCGAAAAACCAACATTTCATGGTTCTGGTGGCTGAAAATGGAGGGGTCGCGCTAGAAGATTTCGTTCTAGAAAGTGAGCATGAAATCCGTTCCATTCTTATTCAACTAATCATGTCAATCCTAATTGCCGAGTTGGAATTGGAATTCGAACATAGGGATTTGCATCTGGGGAATGTTCTAGTCGACAGAAGCGGTGTGGAGGAACTGGAATATAGGTTGAACAACAATACGTTTTCATTGAAAGCACATGGAGTCAAAGTGAATATCATTGACTTCACCTTCAGTCGTATTGCTAAAGGTTTGTTGAACGTTATGGGTCAGCTACATGTCTTGAAAGAAAGTTTTGTTCTTAAATATAGAATCTTATGGACATATCACTGTGATAAAATGGGGTTTCCCCATAATTCTGCTAGTAAAATCCGAATGCAGCCGATCAACGGACATGATTGAAAAAAAAACGTGTTTCAGATTCAACGACTGTGTTCCTAGATTTGGAAACGGATCCTGACGTGTTCACAGGAAGTGGTGATTCGCAGTTTGACATCTACAGAGAAATGCGGGATAATTGCAAGTAAGCTAAACATTTTTTAAAACTATCCGGAAATATATGAGGTAAAACATTCTAAAATTTATAATGTTTTAGAGGCAAATGGAAAAATTTCGAAAACCGCACGAATCTAATGTGGATTAAGTTCATAGCTCACCGACTTATCGATTCAAAAATCTGTCCCGATGGGTTGCTAACTGTTGAAAAGAAAAATGTAAGTTGCACTTGTGGTTTCGGTTCATCCGTCTTCTCGACAATGAACTGAAAATGTAGGCCAGTTAATTTATCCAGGGGCGACACCCCAGACAAATATTTATCAACAATATGATGTTTTTAGGAACTCCGGAGTTTTATTGACCGCCTAGGAAGTTTCGAATCCTGTGGAGAATCTTTCCTCGACCCCAATTTCTACAAAGACTTCTACATTGGCTACTTCGAAGAAGTGATAAATATTCAATAATTTTCTTATTTCTTACATTTTACATAATTGAGATCCCGGTATTATCATTCAATCCTGTGTTTTGCTTCTGTAAAGATTATGTTTACTGGTAAATCGTTATTTTAACATTTCTCTCGAAACAACATCATTCCATTCGAAAACTCAATCAAACCACCTGCTGTATGACATCGATAATGTCATTTTATGCTGAGTTCAAAGTACTTTTCGTGAAAATTACCAGTCGTTCGGAGACTGGAGTCATTGTTGATGATAAACTGAAATTTGACTAATCATATCTCGTTACTTAGTTACTTGGTAGGTCCGCCAGTCGTTTGTGTGAGCGCGGATCATGCCTTACGATCTTGTGCGATGATTGTCCATGAAGTACACAGTCGATTTCCTCGTTATAATGAGACTTCTTTACGTACTGAGTTGGATCATCTCATGGTTTCAGGCGATTTTTTTTTGTTTTTGTCACGAGGAATCCATTCTTGTATCAGTTTTGTCCATCTTTTATCAGTTCTTTGTATAATGTGCCCGGCCGATTCTAATTTTTTCTTTTTGATGAATTTCAGTGGGTCCGTGACTTGGGAGATTTTCGGATCTCTTCGCGGTGTAAGTCTCGTTGGCGTTGTTCCGTCAGAGTCATTCCAATTAATCTTCTTTCAAGTGATGCATTTGTCACACGGATTCTTTCAGCGAGTTTCTATGTAAGGGTCCACGTTTCAAGTTATAGCACACTTTGCATATCCTTTTTTGTAAATTTCAACACCAAACTCTGAAAAATAAAACTCTTTCTGACGTAATGTTTGCAATCGTCATGAGTACTTCTGGCTCAAATGTTTACAGTTCGAGTTGCCGTCGCTTGCAGCGTGTCTATACATTCGCCCCATTTCCATCATTATTTCTTTATATTCTATTCAATATTTCCCGCCATTATATACGTTTGTCGCTTTGCCCCACAATCAACGGGGGCGTCAAAAGGCGAAAGCTGAAAAAAATAAACATTTTTCGCTTTCCATTTCATTTCAAGAATTAATCGCTTCATTTTTTTTGTTTGAGAAAGAAATGCATGAAATACTCTCATTTTTTTCATTTTCTTTAAACCAATGTTCCACAAGTCCTCATTCTTCCTAAGCTTTTATGAACTGTTTTTCCTTAAGTGGACGCCTTGTACATGCAGATTTTCCTTTTTTTTCAAACGCTGATTTTGTTACGTAAATCAGATTCCTAAGTGAACATCCGTGGTTGGAGAATCGCCATGGATGGTCACTATTCAGATAACTTTCGACAAGTGTACGGCAAACAGCTTTGCACGCACCTGGCAATTTGCCGAGATCTTTTCTTGAGACTGGCTATCGGTAAGTTGGTTTTTTCACAGCAGCTTGCCAAAAATTCTCGAGTAAGCTCTGATTTGGATCGATGCCAGCCATAAACGAAGAAAGTTTTCATCAATAAATTCTTGACACAGATTGGTTCAGCCGCCACCGATTTAATATGCATTGATCGAGACTTCGTAGCCAAATATCACGGTAAAAACGCAGTTAATTTGCTTTAAATAGACATTCTAGGAATGCCTTGTGATCTACACAGAATGATTCCATTGCTTTTAACTAGTGGTGGCAGGTTGTGCGACAAGAAACTGTAATTTAAAAGAAATACACATAATGGTTACTAAAATTTTATAGTCTAAGCTTCTTCAGCGTTCTATTACAAATTTAGATATTTTCATGCAAACGTAACAGTCTTCCAGGTACAATGATTGATGGCCATTTGCCTATTATTTTCTTTTATTTGGTGAAGAACAGAAAATCTGCCAAAATCCGGAGGTATTTCCCATGTGAAGTCACTAATAGAACGGATTGTAGCCCTTCTCAGCCGAAAGCCACTATTAGAAGAATGCATAGAACGGCCAACGAGAACTTCCCGCGATCCCCAATCATACCCCAATAATAATAATCGCTCGCTCTACCTTATTATTAGATGATTCTAGAAAAAATAAGTTTTCCGAAATTCAATTGGCTTCCAAATTGTTATTGAAATTGTTATAGTCAATTGTTATTGAATTAAGACATTTTAATTTTTAGTCTATTTTCTTTTCTTTAATTTTAAATTTATTTTATTTTACTCTACTTTAATTAAACTTTTCGGCGTTTTAGGAAGAGAAGGCGAGAAAATCATTTTCATGCATTTCATTATAGTGATGCACAGGCATTAGGTAATACGCTTCAATCAAGAGCACCTCGTAAAGACCATAAAAAAGGATAAGGATATCTGAAAGTCTTGAATTTAAAGAGCATTAGACGAAAGACCGAGAACTGCAACACGTTAAAAATTGTGCAAAATTCAGAATTCACTGTTAGAGCCCTTCATTCTTTGCCGATAGTTATGCTTTCTATTTGGAATTAGAATCCTTTTCTGTCATCGTCATGCGTGTGTATTATTTAATTATTTTCTCCAATATCGTCATTTGACACATTTGTATTTTTGCAAGTACTTCCGACCTTTGTATTATTTGATCCTCTGATCATTTTCTCTGAAATTCGTTGCTTCATTTGCATAGCATAAACTACCATTTAACCAAAACGTTAAACATTTAAAAAACGAGTCCTTTTGTTATTGTTTTGGCTTTCCGCGCCGATTTTCTCTTAGTTTTCGGGTGTTCTCAGACAGATTTGAATATTCCAAATGTACTTTGTTTAAATTTAAATATTGATTGTTGAATTTGCAAAAAGGGTCTGCCTTCTTAATTATTTATTTGCTCCCTCTTTTTTTTTTGAGGGTATTCCCATATTCTTTGATATAAATTGTAGAGGTGTCAAATGTTTACATTTTTTCTATTTTTTTTTATTCCGTTCCATTATCGCAAATCGTTGTTTTTCAAATTGAATATTTAGAAAAAAAAATGAGACAAACTCGTAAAGTTCAATGGGCCGATGAGAGTGGCGTGGAGTATAGGAAAACATCGTCGTCAGATTCGGAGTCTCAAATGAAGACGTTAAAATCAAGCGCTTTAAAGAAGAAGTTAGTGCAAATAAGAAACTACAGTGGATATGCTGAAACTCATGCAACAGGTGAGCTTTTCGAATATTAAAAAAAAACATTTGTCTCGGTAAGGGCCGGCTGGCCGGCCTAATTCGAATATAAAAATATCATTTTTGTAATTAAGCTGATGAAAAGGAAGAAGGTGAACGCTGTATCAAAATAAACTGTTAGACGTAGAACAAAGCTCCATTAGATATTTTTCAATCTCATTATAGGTAGCAGTCGAAATATCAGGAATACCGCTGACTTACTTACTTAGTTACTTCGTCGATCCGTCAATCGCTTGTGTGGGCGCGGATCACAGCTAACCATGCCTTGCGATTTCGGGCGATGGTGGTTCATGAAGGTTTCCGAGTAGCTTATTGATCACGGGGAAGTATCGAATAGCTTCTTGCGTTAAAAACTGCTCAGAAATAATCATGAAATTAATTTAATACAATGTTTTAGTCGAAAATTTCATAACCTTCAGTCTTCCCGACAACTATGGCAAAAATATAATTTTCGACGCATCTATTATTTTGCCAGAGCACTGTAAATTCGATTGCAAAAAATAGTTCTTGAAGACTTCATGAAATACCATTCTACTACAGGCTTATTCATGCCATTTAAAGGATCTTTCTTTTGCTATCTACGAGTACAGAAACATACAATTTAAAGAAACAAACTGCGAATCGAATTGCGTTTAAAGTATTATTTTTTTAATATATTTTTTTTTGCACTCCGGAATATCGCAATAAATCGAGGATTTTTTAAAGCATGTCATCTCGGCACGTGGACTATTCGAAGAATGTTTGCATTAAAATTCCTAGAAAAAAAAACAAATTTCACACTGTATTCGCTGCGAGATATTTTTTAAACTGTACGTAAATATGAGATCACGCAATCGACATCCCGAGCAATTCCCGTGCACATGAGCTCCTTCTTTCGTCCTTTGTTTTTTCCTCGCTCTAATTTCAATTTTTTTCAGAAAAAATTGTGCAAATCCCTGCAAATCTACCTAAAAACAAAAAGTTCGATAGAAATTTGTCGACAGTTCTCGAAGAAGATGACGTCAGTGAAAGAAGTGATGAGAATTGATGAGAATTGATGAGAATTGAATCTTGTTCATGTGTATTTTTTTGTCTGAAAATTAGCTGTTTGAATTTTTTAAATTCGTTTAATGAAACAAGAGTGTCAAATCAAACTTTCGGTCAGATACTCGCCGAAGAAAAACATCTGCAAATTCCGTGTTTATACATTTTAATGAAACGTATTTACGACATTGCGGAAAAATATTTAAATTGGTTGAAAACCCGTGTGCATCAGGAGTCAACGTCCAATAGCACCAGATTTACCGAGTACAATTCCACAAGCCATTCAAAGTCTATCACTAGAGATGTCCGACAAAACCTCTTCTCGGTACGCCTAGAACTATGTCGTTTTTAGGCAAATGACTTAGGCTTGGCATAATGTGGAATACGACACAAGGACTCAGAAACAACGTCAGAATTTCAATCAACAGGGATTCGCTGACGACGCCATTTTTGTCGCAAAGGACCGAAGAAATTCCTGTAAAATGGTTCAAGAACTGGTTGATACGTGTGGTAAAGTAGAACTCCATATTAACACAAACAAAACAATAGTGTTAAGAAACACATTCGATTCAGACCACCCAGTCTCCATCAACATCAGCAAAACCACTACGATTATTGAAGACGTCAGACATCAGACGCCTATCAAACGTTAGAGACCCACTGCAATTCATAAAGATGAGAAAACTAAGATGGACTGGACATGAGATGTGCAATAGGTGATGCAGGAATGGATGCAAAAAGATGATAAACGATTGTGTGGAAGGCTGTGAGATGATATGGCTGCGATTCGCGATCAAACGATGTGAGCGAAGAACGGATCTATTAATTAACTAAGTAAGTAATTAACCAACACAATAAACAGTGTAGCGGTTTTTCCTATGATAGAATAAAATCACCAATTTCTACCGGAGAAACAGCGGAGGATATCGAGAAAAACCAACTTCCTCTGCCGCTTGCCTCTTCAAATAGATTTCTCAGTATGTCCTTTTTCACCGAAACGATGGTGAAAAACGGTGTTTTTGAAAAAAAAAGTTGTGTCCCTCGAAACAGCGTTACTACCTATTTCTCCAAAACACTTCTTTCGCCGCTGCTTCAATTGCAGAAATTGCTGAGAGCATTTGTTAATGAGAGAGTGACTCAGGCACGCGAAACGTGACAACAAAATCGCGAAATGCGTCAACGTGAATGAGTGCTTTTATAATTCGGCGTTGAGAGTCGTATTTTCGTATTGACAGTTAATAACCAGTTGTTTTCACAAAATTTAGTTTTAAAAAGTTGCAGAATCTGACATGGCACCAAAGACAGTTTTCATTACCGGAGCAAATCGTGGAATTGGACTGGGATTCGTGAAAAAATTATTGGCTGTTCAAGGAATTGAGATAGTGATTGCTGGTGCCCGTAATATTGAAGGAGCGCAAGTATGTTCTAGACCCATGAAACATGGAAAAAAATTATTCAAGCGGCAAGAAGGACCAAGAAATTAAGGTCCTTCTTAAATAAACTGTTAAGCGACAAAGATATTGCATTGTGCGTTGCTCTTTTTTATTTGGATTTTTTAAATAATGATAGCTAGAATTTCGTGCGTCAAATTTTGTCTGTTTTAAAACGTCGGGTTTTGAAAGGACCCGGAGCTGCATGACCGCTCCAAGTCTGACTCGCATAATACTGATTAAGCAGGTTGATTATTTTATAATATTTTTATATTCAGGAACTTCAATCTCTTTCGAAAATTGACTCTCGGCTTCATTTGCTTTCTGTCGATGTCTCCAATGACGATAGTCTGGTGCGTTCCGTCAAATCTGTTACTGAAATTGTTGGAGATCGTGGGCTGAATCTGCTTATTAACAATGCGGGAATAATGGAGAAATACGGAACAACGTCCACCCCGAACCGTGCATCGGTGCTCAAGTGCATAGATGTTAATGCTGTCAGTGCATTGTTGACTTCTCAGGTACGGTTTCAATTTGTGAATTCATTTTAAAGGCAAGGAAAAGGAAACGAAAAAAATGGACAGAGCCTAAAACGTTTTCCAAACTGCAACGCGAAATGTACATTATTCAGTGATTATACTAGTGGTCAAGTATTACCAATGCAAATGCCGTTTTATGATTTTGCATATAATTTGTGAAGGTCTGCTTTTTTTACGTTATACAGGGTAGAAAATAATTACCCGGGCCGATTAAAACTGTTACAAGTTCGTAACTAAAAAACGGAAGGGTTGATATTTAATAGCATTTTATTAAATGGAGTAATGAACAATTAAAAATGTTCGATAAGGCAGCATTTGGTTCTTCGAAATTCAAGCAAGACGAAGCATGAACTGAACTGAGCTGTAAAAAAAAGATGTCTTTAAAAAAAAAGCAAGTGACGCTGCTACGACAACTAACAGCTTTAATTAGAATGCCGGAGGCACGTTATTACAGTCGAGATGCAAGATGAATGTGGGCTTGTCTCGTTTCTCTTAAAAAGCGAACACCAACTCCGAACAAATAATTTTGGCAATATTTAACACAATTATATTTCTATTTAAGCATTTCCTCCCCCTTCTCCAAAAAGCCGCTGCTCACATGCCTGGAGATGATCTGACCGCAGACCGTGCAGCAATTTTAAACATCGGATCTGATTGCTCTTCACAAACTCTCAATAAACGCGGATCCGGACCTTCTATGGAATTGATGGCCTATAAAATGAGCAAAGTTGCAATGCTCAGTTATTCGCGATCGATGGCATTAGATTTAAAAAATCTCAATATCCCTGTATTGGTAACCAGTATTCACCCCGGTTGGGTTAAAACCGATATGGGAGGAGGTAATGCAGAAATTTCGGTAAGAATATGTCGCCAGCAACATTGTAAGCATTCGAATTAGTTTCCAGGTTGATGAGTCTGTGAACAAGATTATTGCGGGAGTGGCAAAATTGGATGGTAGCCATCATGGTGGTCTATTCAACCGAGACCTTGAACAGATGCCTTTTTGAAATGTAATAATCGCATGATCTAAAAGCTGAAACTTATCTATACTCAATTTGTAAAAAAAAATCCGTTTTCTACAAAAGTTTAATTGCAAGTAATTTATTAATAAACAACTTTGTAGTTGAATATCATTATTTAAAAATTTCAATTAAGTGAATTGCGGATTTCGAATCTCCCGCATCGAAGTCATCTCAGAAGAGCTCATAAGACATTCGGATGGGCTCACTACTCCATGCAGAGACATGTTTTGCAATCGCTTTTGAAGTTCTCGATGATTACTCAGTGTTCGCATCGTCTCGTCGGCTTCTGTTACAGGGCCGCGTATGGGACTGAAAAGATGCATTGAAGAGGGAACAAAAGGATAGATACTGCGTAGTTGTCGGAGAGGAAGAATTGATTCATCGATATTTGGTAAAGAAGAAGTTAGAGGAATCGGTTGAGGTAGTCCTAGTAGTTCAGGCATTTCTTCGGCTACTTGTTTTAATCCAGATGGGCGTTGATGGCAAAGAATTGAAGACGAGAGTTTGAGCATCTGAAAACGAATCTTTACTTGGAGATACAAGAAAATGGGTGAGAGCCTTAATTGGGGAATAAATGGTAGCGCCCAGAGCCCTTCGCCATTACATACCGTGCCAAAAATGGCGGCAAACTCCCCGTTTTGCTCATATCGAGCTCTGGCCATTTATCACGTCAATATTCTTGTTTTTACACAGCTTCAGCGTTTTTTTTCATGGCTTTCAGAGAAATACATAAGTGCAAAATTATCCAGAACTTAAAATACTTCAGAACCAAAGGCACGCAGCCGTAATGATCTCTTTAGCCGCAACACTGTCTCTGATTCAATGCCTAAAATCCCGTACAAAGTCTTTTGGGCGCCAATTGATTTCTTGGTTACTACTCCTTTCTTGAAAAAGCTGAAATTGTTATTTTCAGATTTCATCCAAAATGAAAGCCCTTCATATCTAGAATTTCTGAAAATTAATGTTGTTGAGCTCTTAGGTTGAACGAAAATTCTTCATAATTTTTAAAATTTTTTTTCTGAACCAAATGTATTCAAAGGAAACGATATTCAATGTGTGATATATTCATTAGTATTTATGATTTCTTGCCTACGCGATGGAAGTTATGCGATTCCATTGGCGTAGAACTCGGGAGACTGACAGGCGAAGAAGTCGTCCAACCACTTCTCCGCCATCCTTTGGTGGAGCTTCTGCCAGCCAAGGTAATTCTGCAGTGGACGAAAAAGAATATAATCAGTTGGGGTCAAGTCTGGTGAGTACGGTGGGTGACACAAGACCTGGGCTCCGAGCCGTATAGATCCGTGTTGACAGTGGCGCCATCTGGAAGAAGCTCTCGAAAGACTACGCCTTTGTTCCACCAAAACAACAGCATCACTTTTATCTCGTGAAATACTCTTTTTAGGCCTGTTTTGGCGGTTTTCTCGGCCGGGACTCATTGCCTTTTTCTAGTACGATTGACATATAACTCCTAATTTCTGTCACCAGTAAAAATATTCATAATCCAACCGGTCGTTCGTTTTATAGTGAGCAGAGAAAGTGCCAGATCACAACGCTATTATTTTTATGAATCCGTCAAAAAGCGAGGAACGAGTTGACCAAGCTTTGAAACTCTTCCATATTCATGAAGACGATCAATTACAGTTCTTTAAGGATGCTTGAGAGTCGCCCTAAGTTCGCGTGAAGTTGCTCTTGGTTCTTCTTCCAGCGCTCTCGGGTTATCCGCACGTGGACTATGATCATCGAAACTCGGTTTATCTTCAAGATCGTAGTTCTCTTCTGCAAACTTTTCGACGAAAAACTTGAAGGTAGTGTAGGAGACAAAGTAGTACTCGCCTAACACAGCACACAAGTTTCTTCACTTCATTTGCGACATTGGAGAAACTCGTATAGAAAAACACCTCTGATCGCATGGAGATGAATTTCTCGCTCATTTTGAAGGCCACCTGTATGTTCAGGTGCCGGGTGTGTCAAGCAAGAAGAATAAGCACTAAAAACATTTAAAAATAACAGAATCAGAACAAAATTAAAATAACACTGAGCAATGACGAAGCAAAACTTTTCGCTTAGCCTAATACTTTCAAGAAATTATTTAATCGAAAGCGCATGTTTTTCAGATTATGTTCTAAATGCAGGGCATTTCTACCGAACTAACGTAAGCTGAAAATCCATAAAATGCTTACATTCATTCAGAACCCCATTCAAGCTTATAAACAACTCAAATTCGACGAGTTGTATTTATAGTCTTTATTGGAAGGATCAACATTTCAAAATGATTTTGAAAAACAGTGCACGAAAAAAAGAAAGATAGAGGTTTAGATTGACAACTTCTTTATAGATTATCCGCTACGTCTTGTATCTAACCCTTAAAAACGTTTATTCTATCGCGTAGTGACCTAGATTATGATAAAGCCTAAACGAAATAGACGGAAAGCATTCGGACAAAGTTTGTGAGCTTTATCCACCATTAATGAAAATTGACCCCTTTCTGCAATATCAAAAAGATTTTTTTCTGTAAAATAGGTTTGCCTATAGCCGCACGTGCACATGCCCTTGGCTCCGTCCATAGTTCATTAGAAGAACTCATTGTCAAGGGGAAGCCTTCAAACCGGCCAAATACTTGAAAATTCTATCATTTTTTACCACCGAGATCGGCCTGAAAGAGGGAATTATTCCTCGTTTTCCTTTAAAGGTGTAGTGAAAACAAGCAGTGACGGCCGGGTGGGTAGCGAGGAGTACCAAAGGGAAGGTCACAGGTTCGATTCTATCAGGCGCTATTCAGTTTTGCATATTTTTTCTTTTGTTATATTGCCTTGGAGAGAAAAATGAGCACTTATTGCTCAGAACAGGTTATAACAAACAATATTTATTATATTTTATGAAAATTTCAAAGAAAGTGTATTTTACAATGAAGGCACATGATGAAAGAATAACCAGGAATCCTTGATAAGAACAGTTTTTGGTCACATAATTTGGGAATAGAAATTCTGCCGGTACTTTGATAGTATCCGATCGCTTCACTGCATATCCAGAGATATCTTACGTGATCTTCACCCAATCCTTTTTTAGCAATCAAATTGCCATCACACCAATGCAAGTCGCTGAAAACGTGATCATTTCTTCAACTCTAAGAAGGAATAGACCTTTACTTTCAAGGTAACATCCCTGGTGATCACTTTGCAGTATGTGCAAAGGAGCTGGTTATGGTCTGTGAGAGCCTACTACTTTCTTAAAACCACCACACCTTTCCCACGTGACATGGATTTACTAGTTCAGTACATCTAGGTGGGGTCACTATAGCCTTCACTGGGGTAGAAAGCGACGTAGCTTGTGCTTGCGAACGGAAGTTAATCAGAAAGCATCGATCGCTCTGAAGAAATTTTTCATCAATTCTTTGACTCTTGCGTGGTTGGAATGGTAAGTGGTGACCAAACGGCGTTATGCAGTAACTTTTTGCTGGGATTTGTTCATTTCTCTCCTTCAAAGTGGCAAACAGCTGTTCCAGGGGTTTGCTATAAGCGGAAATGACTGGCTGAACAGTATAAGTGTGGTCGAAGACACAATGTACTCTCCGGTACATACCGAAATAAAACTTTGAAAGAAAAAACCTATTTCTTCCGAGACAAGATTGGAGGATTGTATGGATAGAATTCCTCAAGGTATGCGGTGAAGCGACCAGATTCTTTCAAAACCTCAACTGAACTTTTATTACCATATTATGTGATCAAAGACTCACGTTAATGAACGCTGGTGATTGCTTTCGTCATGCGTCTTCGTTGAGTAATTCATTTTCATTGCTCTGCCTTTGTTGTCAAATATCAGATATTTAGATATTTTTAACATCTCGGATAAATATATAATTCTTCAATAGACTTTTCCGCGCCAAAAAAAGAAGCAAGAGCAAAGATAAGTTACAAGAATGGAGACAAAAGAAATGGAGCCTCTTACCTTATGTAAGTCTACCACTCTCTCTCACTACGAATGTAGTCATGCGACTTGGCCTAAACGCGGTCACAGCGAGGATCATTTTTAACCGAAGACATCAAATATGATCCAAATCTGGCACGACTTAGTTTTCGTCTACGATTCGTGCCAATTCGACACTATGGTGGTTTACTAGCTCATCGTCGCTTGTTTTCAGCGCTCCTTCAAAGAAGAGTGGCGGAGCGTATATTCTTTGGGGCAGAAATCGTTAATGAGCAACTAGAGGGTTTTTCAGACAGAAATATTCAGATTTATAGAAATCTAAAGACCATAAAAAAGTGGAGGAAACGCCAAGTTGATGGAAAAGGACTGGGGGTAAGGTGGGCGAGGGGCGAGGTATAAGAGAATATGCTAACTCGTGGAGCATATTTCGCTTGGATCTTTCCTTGCTTTCTTTTTAGGCTGAAAATTGATCAATAATTTAAAATTAAGAAAAAAAAATATAAAAACAAACAAAATTAACACTTTTCATGTCTTTCTCCTTTCGCCTTCATCACAACTCTCCATCTCTTCGGGTAGAAGTCGACCACGGCACGCAGGTAGTTGACGTCAAGATCGTCCCAGACCTTCAAAAGCGCAATCTTCAGGACACCTAAACTGCAGTAGTTTTTCGTGGAAACCATCTGTGCCAAATATCTCCAAACGAGATAGTTTATTGGATTGAAATCCGGCAACGAAGCAGGCCATTCTGCGGAATTGATGAACTCGGGGAAATTGCCCATGCACCACTGTCGCGTTGTTTTGGCGCGATGAGCTGAAGCTGAGTCCTGTTAGAAGATCCTAGAATTTAAAACAATGTTATTTCTAGCCCAGGGAATCGCACCATCCTCAAAAATGCATTTTCTGTAATAAATTTCGTTCACTTTGACTCCTGGATTTATAAAAATGCCGATTTGCCGTTGGTACAGATTCACAGATTCTCTTGCAATCCAGGATGGGGGTCTATACGGAGATGCATCCACCATTGACTGAAATTCGGAAAAAATTAAGGAAAAAAATTGAAAAACGTAAACAAAGAGGTGTAATAAAAATAAGTAAAAATACACTGTGGGCGCCAGTCCTGCCGCAAAATCTCATCCTATTATTTATACCGCACCATGTAATACACGCCTTCAAGCCAGAGTGTCAACTCCATTGTAGAGTGGCTCGGAGATAGTTTTCAAATATTTATGATAGTAGAATACGTATTTTGTAGGATATATTCATATTTAACTTTTTTTATGCATCATTGCTACCAATCTCTATAATTATCTGAATTGGCGACACTTAAAAATGTACAATTCTGTTTTCACAATATGGTCTTACCAGCAGTAGTTAGCCAAAACACTCACAATTCATTTACTAAACATACATTCCACGTTTATTTTAACAATTCTCAAGCAACCACAACGGCATGCTAATGAAAGCGCGCTGCCACAATTGCTGCTCCCCTCGTAGCCCTTTTGATACTGCCCGAGAAACTCAGAATTTTATTCTGAGCCTCAAATTAAACCAATTAATTTAGACGATGTCAGAAATTAAGTATTGAAAATGGAAGTAATTCTTTAGTGCCCAAATCATTACATTTCCAAATAGAAAATTATCTGTGCTCACGAAAAATTTTTTGTTGAATTGGTGATGGAAGTTTTAGTGTTTTTTCTTTCATAAAATTTTTGTTTAAACTATTTCACAAGCTAATTTTCGTACGCCCCACCCCCAATCCTCATGTGAGGTCATTTTGAATAGGTATTTATACCGATAGCAGTCTTAAAAATCAATTACCGTTTCACGGGAGTACTCGACTATCAAATAAAGGTGTTTGTCGTTTTCATTCTGATAGCAAACTAGCTCTCCACCTTCCGGAACTTGAATCCGTTGACCTTTCTAGAAAAAAAAATGCTTTTTGGGAAAATTAGAATGTTTCTCACTCTGTTAGCCAGTACTGGCGGAAGACTCACGCGACGTGGAGTCGAAGGCGCCATCAAAGTAGGAGGAATCGAGGAAAGAAGTGTCGATCAAGGGTTCAGTAGTATATGCATGAAATTGAAAGTCATGAATTATTATTATGAGGACATTCATTGTAAATCCACGTCGATATAAATTTCACGTGTTTATTAATAAAAAGTATCAAGTATTTTAAATGAAATATATAAATAAAATGAAAATAGTTTTATTTTCATATCCCCGTAGTTTTCACTAAATCCACTGAGTTTTTATCACAAATATCCCCATAATACAGTAATTTTGATTAATTCATAAACGAGCTTGCAGATGGGCAATACAATAGGTACAGCAAGAGGGATCAGAACAGCAGTTCGTTGGTCCATTGGGAAATATAGCATGGCAAGTAAAGAATGATCAGCATTGGCAGAATCTGCGAGACGACGAGCTACAAGCAGCCGTTCAAAATTGAGCATTTTTCCAGGTCGCACTACATCGTCTAGGATTTCAACGGCACGAGTTGCACGGCTTGCTACGTCATCATTGATTACAATATTGGAGATTTTATGGGTCAATTGCTCAAGAGCTCTCACTGCGCTAGCAGCACGCATCGCATTGTCTACAGAGGCACGGAGTCGAGCTCGAGCCACTTCCCAATGGCAGACGGCGACGGGTGGCCGATACCATCCGATAGAAAGTTCAGCGTCCATACCCATTTGAATTCTGATTTTAAACGATTACGATTTAAACGCATTCTGAGTAGAACAAAAGGATTACCTGATTGCTGCAATTGCCCTCGACTCGGTTTCTTTATTTCGTGGAAGAACAGCTCCCCAGGACGCTATAGCAACTCCATGACTATCTTCACCAGTTTCATCAAGAATAACAACAGGCTCTGCAGTTTCAAGAACAACGAACCGAAGCACAGCTTCTTTCTCTAAACTTGTTTGCATTTGGGCATCAACTTTCTTAACGAGCTCTTCCATTGATGCATGTGTCAGTGTCCATCTATCCTGCACATCCCTTACCAAAAACTGTCGAATGGGGTCAAAATCCCAGAGATGTTCAAATGAAACGACAACTCGAGTGATTCCATCAACTTTTTCAGCAAACTTTCTAAGAGCATTTGCAGTATTTTCTTGTTTCCTCAGATCTTCAGTCAATATCTCGGAGTTTTCATGCAAATGAATGACTTGGATGTGATAGCTAGTGGCTAATGGTGCCGAATCCCAGATCAACCGTTTCTGAACAAAGGAAATACAGTTGAAAAAAATATGGTATACCTGATGAGATAATGGAAGAGCTGCAATCTGCCATGGTTGCATTTTGTGCCGTAGATCTCGCCGAACGATGGAATTGAGGTGAGGTACATCAATTAGAACATCCGCAACAAGCTCAGTCACACGGGTTGACGCCCTTTGCTTTTCTTCAGCTTTCGTGGGCCATTGGATAAAGTTCCACTTTCCAATTCCCAACTGAACCCGAGTTGCCGAATAGTGCGTCCAGTCCTGCAAGTAAAAATGGAGAAATGAATCATTTTAGGTTTTTTAAATTAAAATTCAGTGTATAAAAAAGCGTAACTAGATAAAATAACTGCACTTTTTTTCGAAATTATTCATAGAACTATTTGTTGTCAAGCTCAAACAGACCTTTTCCTGAACTAGCGTTACATAAACGTCGAAATATTCGTTATGCTCTTCAACCTTTATTGAATGGTCCTGTTCGAGGACGGCAAATTTTTCGACTCCGAGAAATCTGACACTCCAATCAAATTTTAAAGGTGCGACCACATCTTTTACTGTCAGGTTTACAAGTAACTCCTCCATCACTTTATCGACATCTCCTTGTAATTCGGGCGACGATATGGCGAAATTCACACGAATTGGTACAGAAACGGAACGATTCGCAGAAAATGTTGGAAAGGCCGCACGATAGGTAGAAGTCGTGAAATACCACATTGGAACACCGATGAAGAACACAAGAATAATAAAGGATAGCGATGCCGCTAGTTTATACCGACGTTCAGAGCGCACATGTTCGATGAACGATTCCGTAATTTTTCCATGTTCCTCTGTTTCAGGTTGTAGTATAAAGTCGGTAAACATTTGCTTGAAACTTTTTGTAGGTTGATTTTTTCCATCCTTTTCTTCTGTCATACTATTAAGACATTAAGTTGTATACATCTGAAAAGCTTAAACATGTACTTTTTCGACACTGTTATCTACAGGAAAGAAATCAATACATTTCGCATAGAAAATACGATTTTTATTATGAACTCACAAAGTAAAGAGTACCAGTAAGAATTGGTTTTTGAAAACAGCTTGAGATAAGTAAGAAAGAAATCAGGAAGGCCAAATGGAGGTGGGAGAATCGGAAGTGTATGAAGATTGTGGGACCGGCATTTGAAATTTTAATTCAAAAGAAAGCAGCTTAAAAGTGAATGGAAAAAGCGGTTAAATACGTTTTGGATTATTTAATTAATGAGTATAATACCATTTTGCACGCTGAGCAAGAATGTCTGATTTGAGGTTTTGAGCGAAGCAAATTCCCAGTACCTGAAAACATGTTAGAGATACTTGAAAAACAAATAAAAGTTTAGTGATTCAAGACACAAACCTGTATGATTGCAATTATGACCATTGAGACGGCAACCAATAGCATGTTGTTATTGAGCCATAGTTGAAGTTTTGGTAGGCAACCTTCCGTATAGATATATGCCGTGTGAGCCATCACTCGTTGTGCTGCTATATGAGCTGCCATATGACTTTCTGGTTTTAACCGTACGCCGTGCCCACAAAAATAGTTCTTGAATTCCAATTTGCTACTATTGATACAACAGGAAAATGGTACTCCGCCAGCTTCGGGGATGCCACTTCCCTTGCTTCAATTGAAAAATAGGTGTTACGATCCCAGTCGTCAGCTCCGTTTATTCCACAGCACATCCAGGTTTCTTGCATTGAGTCAATCAGCAGTTGTAGATCTGGATCGTCACGATATCCTACTACTACATCGTTTAAAAGATTTCTAATGTAGTTATCGAGCTGATCTCGACAAGCGTAAGCGAAGACGCCAGCCGAGAGCTCTGCAATTAGAAGAAGACCAAGAAGAGTGGAATAAAATGTTAAAAAAGAAGTATTCTCTCGTAGTGATCCAACGCATCCACTGAAACCAATGGCAAACGTCAAAAACCCAACAATGAGAAGAGGCCATGTGGGATCAAGATACAGCTTTGATGCCTTGCTTAGCATATTTACAAAAGTATTCTTTTCGATTTGAGCCCAAACTCCGAAAAGAAGTAATCCGAATCCTGAAAATTGATATTTTAAAGTAATGTCACGAAAATCAGCAAAATTATAATCTTCTTTAATACTGTTAATGATTTCTACAATAAAGTAGAAAGGTTGAAGCCTCTACCGCGGCTGCAAATTTGACGATTTTTTTCGTTCTGGAAGCTGAATTCAACCCACGAAACAAACGAGGCCTAGCCATGACAGTAAAGAAGCAAATGAGCGCGGAAGGATGATGAACAGACCATTTTATCTAAGAAGGCTAATGTTGATTTTCAACATAAAAATGCTGAATTTCTTGAATATAGAAAGACTATTTTCAACCATCTCCTCGTAAAGCTTTGATTTCGGTTTTAGCGGTACCTCATTCTTTCAACTATCAACTTCATTTCTTTGGAAAAAATTTTAGCTAGTCGTCGTTGACGCCTTATTTAAAATAAGGCGTCAACGACGACTAGACAGGGTTCTTCAACCTTCAGCCTTCGTCATTCCAGCAGGAAGGCAGTTGCCAACTAGATAGTGGGGAGTCATCAGAAGAATGGCGATGAAGAGTTGTTTATCTCATATATATCTAATTTTCTCGAACAAAATATCACTTTTAACTTCAGCACTGACCCTTATGTAAGCGCATCCAAATGGTTAACGGCAGCCCAGCCACGGAATAATTAAGGAACACAACACAAATAACTCAATATTGTACAACAGTAATTTTGAGCATCTCAAAAACAATCTATTAATAGTTATGCCACTTACCCAGCAAGAAGAATATTACATTGAAGCTGAACACCGAATATTTCACGCAGCAACTGATTTCAGATTCACCGCCAGCTCCTGGTGCATACCGAATTTGCTGAAAGGTTAGAAGTGATTTATAGGGCGAGACAGAAATATCAAAATGCTCCGATCAAGCATAGACCACGTCAAAGCTTATACGATGAATTTTATGATCACATTGTGATTTTCTGCAGAGGCTACAATAGTTATGTAATCCACAGAAAGCGCACCCATATTGTTTATGCTTTCAAGTTTGTTTAAATTACGCAATTTCATTAAATTAAATTCAATAATTGGTTATCAGATCGAAATCGGCAAAAGCGGTAAGGTTGTTTCAACTTTCAAGTTGATAATAACATATCCGGGGGAAGCAGTTTTCGTTCGAAAAGTTCTCGTAGGAAATTGAAATAAAATTATTTAACTAAATAATTATGTTTCACTTATTCTCGTTTGAATATATATATATATATATATATATTATAAGTCTGGCACGTGAGGATCTGAAACTTTGTCAAAATTTCAAATGAAGACTGATATCTATAACTCGACTTTTGTTGTAACTGACTATAATTTACACATTACATTATAAAATTCCTCATTCTTGTTCCAAAAGAAAGCTACAACGACTCATGTTAACTATATAAAAAATCTCACCGACTGCCGGTACACCCGTTGTTGAACTGCTCTATGCGGTATCGGCTGCCGTCGATTTACCATCTGTAACGCGAGAAATGGCCGTTGATGTTCTGACCGGAGAGCAATTTTGCTGTAAATATAGCGAATGAAAATCATTAATCACAGTAATTGGACAACGTATTATCAGCTTTTATATAAGCATATTGCAATGTAACAGAAACAACTTTGAAGGTAAACGACAAGAAGAAAACATTGAAAAAGATTGTGTTTCAAGAAGGAAATTTGCAGTAGCGTTTCACAGAACTTTAGAAAAATTGAAAAAATTGAGTTGAATTGAATTGAGTTCGAAACCGTCGGTTTCTAATAGTTTCTGAAACATCAGGTTCAAAAAAGGCTATATTTTCTATAAATAAAATAGACATAGTTTCCTTACTATTATAAATAAAATTAATCGATAGGTAATATTAAGATTGCTCAAAAATATGCTTATCTTTCAAACTGTTCTATAATCAGTGGATTTCTGAAAATAACGTGTTCCATTCGACAAAGTGTGTTATTTTTAAATTTTTTTTTGATCGTGATGTTGTATAAATTAAGAACTTTGCTAGTAAGATACGCTGATTAATTTAAAGGTAATACGAAAGAAATACGAGCTGCTTGGTTTATGCTGCTTAAATCTATAGAGGTAGTTTGTCGCCTATAAAAGTAGTCGAGATCCGTCGAAATTGGGAGAAAATGTAAATGGGAGGAAATGCGGGCGGAGCCTAGGCACAAAATACATCGGAGGTTTCGTTTTATTTTTTACCTGAAAATAGAATTGTAATCAGATTTCGAATTGTTTCCTAGTATTTCTTTAGAAAAAAAATATATATTCAAGATTTTCTCCAATTTTCGGGACAAAAATAGAAAATACTGTCGATTTTGAAGCAGATTCTTATCTATGTGGCGTTTTGAAATGTTCAATTTTAAAGTCGAAATTGAAATCGAAAAAAGAAAGGCAACACGTTCACCTATTAGATATAGTTGATTTAGGAACCAACGATGAAACAGAAGCGTAAAAGCAGAAAAAGGCGCAATCAAAAACTTCATGTTCAACTAACGATCCAATGAAGACAGGACATTAGCTTAAACGTCCCGTTTATCAATAAATTCAACTCCAGGTGAATTGCTTGCCCCACCCATAGCAGGAAGGAAAGAGCTAAGGAGCGGGCAGAATGTCAGGAGAGACGTTGTCTTATTCTTCATTTTGATTTTATTTTCTCTCTGATGTCTGAAAGTTAGGTCCAGAATGGTCAAAAGATGTTACATATGGAGGAATTGCGCCGGACTAAGAAGCCATGAAGTGACTGATTACGAATATTTCGAAATAGTTTCGCAAGACGACATAAGAAAAAAATATTTCTGAAGAAAAAAATGTTTAAGGAGAAAATCGAAAACAACTCTGATTGTGATGATAGACGTTTAATATTTATGGTTTAGGAGAGAAGGAGAGAATGCAACCAATTTTGAATATTTAGCGATCAATAATTCAAACCTTTCACAACCCGCTTGTATTCCTTCCGCACAAAGCAGCAGGGGGTAGCAGTAGTTTGAGGTGTAATTACGTGAAGAGACGAGTTAAAACAAGTCCTTGAGTTAAAAATTCTAGCGGGAAGAAGCGAAATTTCCTTAAAACCGTGAACTTTAGATTTCATAAATGTGATGTAAGTTCAGGATAAATTACAAAAAAGTGAAAATTCTGAAACTAGAAATGGAATAAATGTTTTTCCTATTAAATTCACCAGGTAACAAACAAAAACTGATATTACTAAAATCTACAATTTCAGACAGAATAGCTCTATTTTTATAACATTTGAAGTTAATCTTCAGAACAACCATCAGTACAGGGTGCGGAATAAGTAATAGGATAAGATTTTTCCGCAGATCTAGCGCCGGTACACCGCGCCCGGCGAACAGTGATTTATATGTATTTTTATTACATTTTTTATTTATGTTTTTCAAGTTTTTCCTTAACTTTTTTTTCCGAATTTCAGTCAATAGTGGCTGCATCTTCGTATAAACTCCCGATTCTGGATTGCAAGAGAATGGGATTGTCCAATTGTGATATTGCAAAAAAGCTGAAAGTGCGCCATTCTCTGGTCTATCGGACTACGACTCGTTACCAACGTCTAAAACTGAAGATGACACCTTATCCTATCCAAAAGCTGCTTTCTTGACTGAGAAGAAGGCTCTCCACATGCAAAAGCACGTCACCTCCTGACTGGCACTCGCATCGGCACGCACCTTTGCCCTGTCTTTACAGATGAGAAGTTGTTCACGGTGGAGACTAACAAAAATGGCCAAAACCATCGGATTATTGCCACAGACTTTCAGTCGGCCTGTCAGAATGGGAAATTTCTCAATACCACTGGCTCCGGGATGGTTTTTGGCGGAATTTGTTGTGCAAACGGCGGAACTCCGCTCATTTTTGTGGATCCATGAGTCAACAGAGAATGCATTTCGAAGGCTGGTGTACTTCCCTTGGCCAGGAATCACTATTGTGTACATTCTTGGATCTTCCAACAGGATTCAGCTCTAGCTCATCGCGCCAAAGCAACACAACAGTGGTGCAATGACAATTTCCCCGAGTTCATCACTTCTGCAGAATGTAGTATGCCGTTTAGGGATACTTGACCCAGATGGTTTCCACGAAAAACTACTGCAGTTTAGGTGTCCTGAAGATTGCGCTTCTGAAGGCCTGGGACGATCTTGACGTCAACTACCTGCGTGCCGTGATCGAAAAACTCGAAAAGTGTTAATTTTGTTCGTTTTTATATTGTTTAAGTAAAAGTTTGCTCAAGCTTCATATCGATTCTACCTTTCTTGTAAAGGTTGTGGCATTTGAAACCCATCCTATTACTTATGCAGCCCCCTGTACAGAAAAATTTGGAGTTCTGCGAAAAAAAATTGCTAGCGCGTTTCAACATCAGGCCGCATTTGGTGTGACAATCATTAACTTGAAAGCAACATTTTATCTTGAGCGGAAGCTTTCATAAATACTTTTAAAAAATGATTTATACTCATTTGCAATAGTTGTGAGGCCATAAAACAATAAAATACACAACGTTTCGTTTTAGAATTTTTATTTCCTTACACTAAATTAAAAAATACCAATGAGGTTCGAGCTATAAATGAGCCCTCCACCTAGCTATGTTTAGTGATAGTACGGTGTTGGGGCATGTTCTATATTAAACAGTTTGGAAAATTCATGCCGCCACAGTATTATATGAAAATCAGTTGACGGAAACTAGCAAGGTAGAGACACGGTTCTTATCGACCGTATCTCCAGAACCGTATATCCACTTATCTCCACTCGATTTAAGAGCTTATACGTGTTTTACTTCATAATACACGAGAATACGAGGCGAGTTTTTACGGTGAAATAGCGGACGATGTCTAGTAGAATCAAAGTAGTGCGCTTTTTTCTTAAAATATTTCCTTTTAGCCGCTGTTTCTGGCTAAAAAGGTGATTGTGAAAGCAGTATTAATATAATAGTGAAACTGAAATTAATTATAACAGTCGAAACGAAACGGAATTAATCGTCGTTTTTTTCTAATTACCGATTTGTCATTTGTTTCATAAATAGAAATCGTTGAACAACTAATTTGAAAAATATACAAATTAATCAATATCGAAAAGAAAGCATGAACAGATGGCTTTGACAGATTTCTCACTTAGCTACGGTTCTAAAAACGTGTTTGCGGAGTCGGCGCTACACTTTATCGCTAACTGCGGAGAGACACGTAGCATTTTCATTAAGACTATCAGACGTCGCCACCGGAAAGACAGCGGCGGATATTGTAGTGCCCAATTTTTGCACCGCGGGTTTGCCGATTTTTCAAAGTTGTTCCTCAGTAATTTTTATCCGCCGCTGTTTTGCTATATTGATAGTCCTGAAACGAATTTTCACCATCCAAACCAAATTCCCCCACAGTTTCTTCAAAAAACCACTTTCCCTGTTGTTTCACGAGCAGGGAATTTATAATATTCTAAATTTAGATGTAACTGGAACGATTTTTCCTGGTGTAATGAAACGACAGAGAGCTGGTAGAAGTCGTCGATTTATTTTTTATGGGCCTATTCACGCAATTAAAAAAGCGAAAGACCTCCATTCATTCTTTCATTAATAGAAAAATGATCGCTTTTTTAATGAAATGTTTAGGTTCATTAGAAAATAATAGAATCTTATCTATTTATTTTAAACTTCAGACAATTCAAACGCTTGTATGGTTTAATAGACGCAAAAATGAACAGTGCTCCAAAAACTAAAGGAGGTAAACTTTTAATGTTGTAATCGTGTTTTGTCAAATTTATTTTCAGTTGATTAAATTTAAAAGTGCATGCTTCTGTTTCCGAGTCAAAACAAATTCTTAAAATGCAAAAAATCGTTGAAAGTCTGTCAATCGACTGAAAAAAAAATGTAAAATTCTAGAAAATACGACTCAAGCTATTATTTTGGTCCAGGTAAAAGTACTAATCTTAAATTTTGACTGAAAATTTTCAATATTGATATCCAGACAGCGAGCTTAAAACTAAAAATATTTAGTTTTTTAAAACTATGTTTCCCAAATGCCTAACTTAGTTGAATTTCAATGATTTTAACATTTGCATTTTTTGTGAATAGCCTTTTAATTAATCTTTTTCGCTCAAAAAATTATTTGGTATTCTTACTATATGTAGTCTTCTTTCTTCCTAGAAATACATAATTATCACCCACTCTTAAATTCAGCGTCAACGTCAAGAATGAAAACCAACAAAAAAGACGAAGAGACTGGAGGAAATGTCTATGCGCACCTCGACAAGACGTCCGTTCTCCAAGAAGCCAGAGCTTTTAATGAAACACCAATAAACGCTAGAAAATGCTGCTTTATTTTATCTAAGCTGATCTACATCATTCAACAAGGCGAATCGATCGGAAGAACAGAAGCTACCGAAGCCTTCTTCGGAGTTACGAAGCTTTGGCAAAGCAAGGATGTCAGTCTTCGCCGCATGGTGTATTTAGCTGTAAAAGAACTAGCCGAAGTTTCCGATGACGTGATAATCGTCACATCAAGTCTCACTAAGGACATGACCGGAAGAGAAGATCTCTACAGAGCTGCTGCCATACGTGCTCTCTGTAAAATTACTGATACTGGAATGCTGCAGACTATTGAAAGGTATATGAAACAAGCTATCGTTGACCGCAACAGCGCAATATCATCTTCTGCAATTGTGTCTTCCATTCATCTCATGCGCAAGTCCTCTGAAGTGGTTCGTCGCTGGGCAAATGAAGTCCAAGAAGCTGTTTCCTCGGACAACCACATGGTTCAATATCATGCTCTTGCTCTCCTCTATCAAATCCGTGCTAATGACCGTCTCGCTGTGAACAAACTCGTACAAAAGTTCAGTAAGAATGCTCTTCGCAGTCCGTACGCCGTATCCTACTTGATCCGTATCGCCACAAGATGTCTTGTAGATGATGACCAGTAAGAACGTTTTAAGTTTAAAATATTTCGAGCATTAAAACTTGTTTTCAGACCTGACTCTTCCGTTTTCACTTTCATCGAGTCATGCTTGCATCACAAGAGCGAGATGGTTGTTTATGAAGCTGCAAGAGCCATTGTGTCTCTGCCACAAACCACTCCGTACGCTATTCTATGCATTATCTGAAAAAAAGTTTTTTTTTCCAGATCCGAGATTCAACCCGCTATAACAGCGCTCCAAATGTGCTGCACTTCGCCTAAAGCAGCTGTTCGCTTTGCTGCAGTGAGAACCTTAAACAAGGTTGCCATGGCTCATCCAAACGCTGTAATGAGCTGCAATGTTGACCTGGAAAAATTCATCACTGATTCAAACCGATCGATAGCAACTCTTGCAATCACCACTCTTTTGAAAACTGGAGCAGAATCGAGTGTTGAACGACTCATGCAACAGATATCTGGATTTGTTAACGAGATTTCAGATGAATTCAAGATTGTTGTTGTCGATGCTATTCGATCGCTTTGCTCCCGCTATCCCCGTAAACACGCAATTATGATGCCATTCCTTGCCAAAATGCTTAGAAACGATGGAAGCTATGAATACAAAAAAGCCATTGTCGAAACTGTAATCGCTATTATTGAAGAAAATCCAGACTCTAAAGTTGCTGGTTTGGCTCATCTGTGCGAGTTCATTGAAGATTGCGAGCACGACAATCTTTCTACTCGTGTTCTTCACCTTCTAGGAAGAGAAGCTCCGAAGACACCGAACCCATCAAACTATATTCGGTTCATTTATAATCGAGTGATTTTGGAAAGCACTAAAGTTCGCGCTGCTGCCGTCACTGCTCTTGCTAAATTTGGAGCCCAATGTGTCGATCTTCGTCCTTCAATTCAAGTCCTTCTGAAACGCTGTCTTTTGGATTCTGATGATGAAGTTCGCGATCGAGCGACATTTTATCTTAAAATGTTGACCGAAGCAGCAGAAGAGCTTATTCACAACTTTATCCTTGACGGGCTTCAAGTGTCTCCATCTGGTCTAGAGCGTTCAATTCTTGATTATCTCCGATCGGGGAATTACTCTTCCCCCTTCGATCTCCGTGTTGTTCCTGTCTCCCAGCAAGCTTTATCTCAGCCGGAGAAGAGAGTTCCACAACTTGTGGAAGACGAAGAAAAGCCTAAGGCACCGAAAGTGGAACCATATTCTGCTCAACTTGCAGCTATCCCACAGTTTTCCGTTCTTGGTCCTGTATTTAAATCTTCAACTCGTATTGCACTCACTGAATCGATCGCTGAATATACCGTTCACATGATTAAACATACTTTCGCAAATGCTGTAGTGCTACAGGTAAGCTTCAATATAAAACACGCCGAACTAATTTCTTTCAATATTCTGTATTCTGTTTCAGTTCGAATGCAAAAATACAATGAATGATCAACTCCTTCTTGACGTGTCTGTTGAAATGGAAGATCCCGATGGAGAGTGGGAAACCAAGGAGACTATTCCTATTGATAAACTCCCATATGGTGAAGTTCATTCGGCCTATTCCCTTCTAGAATTCCCTGATTCTGGTGCTATATCTGGTAATCTGGGAGCTATTCTCAAATTCAAAGTGATGGATGTTGATCCATCATCTGGAGAGCCCGATTCTAATGACACTTATGAGCAGACTTACGTGGTATGCATTTTTTTAAAAGAAATATTACTCAGGTTTTGTATGGTGTGAGTGAAAATCACTGAATGACATCAATAGCCACGCCGAAATTCACATAGCATATCGAAAATTTTTATAGCTGGAAGAAATCGACATTAATGTTTCGGATTCGGTGCAGGGTATTGCAAAGTCTGCATTTGGAACTGCTTGGGAGACGTTAGGAGATGATGCGACAAGAGAGGAGACCTTTCAACTTTCAACTGTTGAAAATATTCCTGACGCTGTTAAGAAGATTTCGGAGATACTTGGTCTTGTTCCTTGTGAAAGATCAGATCGGGTTCCTGAAGGAAAGGCGCAGCATACCGTTTTCCTCTCAGGAGTTTTCCGTGGAGGGTATGATGTTCTCTCCAAAGCCACAGTTGCCGTTGATCCTAGTGATAACTCAATAGCAATGAACATAATCATAAAGTAAGTTTTGTTTTTTAAAGATAAGAATAAGTTAATTCTGCTTTGTCACAATCTATTGCTTGGCTGTGCGGAGAACTACCGAAAAAAATTAATAACCGTTTTTCGTGCAACGACAATGCAGGAAACACTTAAAAAACAATTATTCGTGACAAAAATGCAAAACGAACGATTAAAAAAGCCTATAACTGAAATATAAAACTGTTTCTAATATTATATACACACACACACACACACACACACATATATATATATATAATTCCTATTATTTCTTAAGTTACATTTGAAATAATTTCGTATAGTTTTAAGGGGGTATAAAACTTGGAAGTAGTCATCGGTTTTTTTCCTTGAGGATATGAAAACTATTTGTTCCTTTACATTCTGCAGTTCCCGTGGTAATAATGTTATTGAATTCATTGAAACCGGTTATATTCGATTTAAATTTAAAATTTCCCCATCTTTATTCGAATTGTTGAGAGAATTCTAATTTGTAAAAAAAACGGAAGTTATACCAGAAGCAGAAATATTTATTAAAAATTGATAGAATTAAATTTAAATGTTTCTTGAAATCCAATTTATCAATATGGAATTTTGTGTAAATCTTTTTACTTATTTTTTCTCGTCAGATTCCTCTTCTCATTTCGGTTCTTCAACTTATCAGGTGCCATTTCTATGTGTCTGAGCGAATAAATTATTACTAAAAACTGAAATAGACAACGGTTATGCGTGAAATGCGCTCTATAGATATGCTTCAGAAAGAGAATTCAAAACGTCGTTGTTTTATTAAAGCAACATATTTCTCTTCCTTTTTCTGTAATTTACCGAAAAATGTTTGCTCAAAATTTATCTTTTTCGCTGAGAATAGTTTTTGTCTTACTTCTTATCTGTTTTTGTTTAACAGGAAGTTTTTCACAAAATTACTGAGAAAAGGCAAAAGAAAAATTCCGCATGTTCTTGAACCGCAGAAAACTATTCAAAATATGAAATTGAATTTTCAGATCAACTGAACCGTTGGTCTCAGATTTGGTCATCTCTGCAGTCGTCTGAAGTCTTCTCGAACTTTTCCATCATTTTTGTTTTGTTCAGTCTGAATATGCTAGCGATTGCATGTTTTTCTAATCGAAACCAGAATATTGTGATGTGTTTTAATCAGTGTTTTGTTTCTAATTTATTGTGTCTATAAATATCATTTCAGAAAATTGAGCGAAAATTCAAAAAATAAACGGTTCTCGGGTAATGCTGACTGTATAACACAGTTTTCATAATGCGGAAAATGAAATTATATAATGAGAAGTTTTCAATAATAGCAATATTTAAATACATAACGCAAAAATCATGGCAATGTTTATAGACGGTTTCTAAAGTTGCAAGGGATGACCTGAACTCTTGAGCAACTGTTATCATTTTTCTTAGCCATATGGTGCGTTTATTTATCTTCCTAACAGAAGCCTTGTGATTCAATGGGGTGGAAGGATTCACTTTTCTCTCGTTCCAATGACGAAATATCACTTAGAACACGAGCTGTGCTTATCTCGCCTCATACTTGTATTCTGCTCAATGAAATGGTTTTATCTATTCAGATATAGCTTCCCTTGTTTTCTTTAGACTACACTGGAAAGGTGTTAAGAAATGAGCGTCAGGTAACAAAAGAGCAATGCAAACATTGCTCGCCGTATGCTTTGACTCATTCCATGGAAAGATCCTTTTTCCTTATTTTCCCGGTCTTGTTTTTCCATCATTTATAAAAGTTCAATTTCTTTCGTATAATTTTATTGAAAAATTTAGAAATGCGAAATCTTTTAAACATTATTCTCTGCTGTTCGTGCCTTCTTCTATGTCGCGCAGCTAACAATTGTGCCTGGTTTGTTGGTCAGTTGAAATGCTCGGATGTCTCTAAATTGGAAAATGTAGTTGTGGAAATTTGGGACAAAGATCGAGCTATCGTGAGTTTGCTTAATTGCTTAATCTCTTCATCTATTCTTCAATTCAATGCATTTTCAGTTTCCCATCTCCTTGTTTGTCGATGATGATTTGGCCGGAAGGACCATTACTTCCTCGGATGATCACGGAACGTTCAAAGTGGAAGGTTGCTCCTCTGATGTTGATTTCTTATTTATCAGGAACGAACCAGAATTTTATTTGAAAATTCGGCATTATTGTAAAGGAAGGCAAGCTGTAGGAAAGGGGAGCTTGTTTTAATTATTAAATTTTACAGAGCTGAAGTGACATACGCGCATCCAGAAAATCCGAAAATTTTTGTTCCAGAAACCAATGATTATTTCACAAAGAATCCAATTAAGTTAGGATAATTGCTTTTTATTGGAATAAATATTAATTATTCGATTGTTTCAAATTCAATATCAACTGGTTACGTAGTCCATAGATTACTATTATTAGTACGCATTAAACCAAGTTATGTTTTTTTCAAGTAAACAAAACTTGTATAATCAAATAGTGTACCGATCTTAATGAATGTTTTGTGGGGTTATTTAAATTGTAATTATTTCTCTCAAAATTACCTCTAATTTAAAAACGGTCAAAAATGCATTTATTTATAAATTTCTTTCAATCGCCTGACAATGCTCATGACGTAGAACAGCACATCGCAGCGAAAATGTGTCCGTGCCGTGCACGGAAAAACCTCGTCTCTGCTTCTCTCACATGAAGATGATGAAGCGCGTTTGCATCATACTTATAAAATTAGTTGAGCACAGAAATAATGCATTATGGAAAAAGAAGGTGCCATAACCATTTTGTACAAAATAGAATACAATTATGACTGAAGGAGACGGGAGATAATTTTTTGTTTTTGTATTGAAAATATTTCTAATTTTACTTCAATTCTTCCACAACAAAGGAGAAAAAAGTAAACTCACACTTGTGGGTGTCGCTTAACGTTTTAACGTTTTACAAACAACGTTCTTAAAACTTGTATTCTCCTTATGGTAACCCTTACTGTTCGAGGTGATCGCCAAAATAGACATGGATTCGTATTCCCAAGTAATCGTTTTTAAAAATGGATACTTATTGATCTTCACTACCGCCATTACTGACAGGGGCCATCCAGCGTGCTATATACTCTCATTTCGGTGATGATTGCATACAGCCAGCCGTTGCCAACAGATAAAGCATTAGTATATCCGCGCGCGTTCGCGATGAAATCTGGGTTAAAAATAGATACCAGAACGGGTTTTTTTTAGAATATTCCATTTTCACAATTTTCAAGACGATGACGGAGATGACTGCCACCCGTAATAACAAGTCATTTAAAGCGCGTCGATAAGGCGCACTCATCATAAATACGGCAGCAGCTACTTTGAATTCGTATTTCAAAAATATGGGGGAAAACGCGGAATACTCTATCTAATATTGTAATCACGTAATTAAAACGGAATATTTTTGCTATTCATGGGTTCAAGAACAAAAAAAAATAATGATTTAATAGGTCATCTAATTGTACAGCTAAAAATGACAATAAGATTTTTTCTAGAAAAAAACTGGAAAGTGGCTCAGCCAGCTTGAGATCTTTGGAAATTTCATTTTACCATTAATAACCATTTTAGCTGAAGTTTGGCGTCAAAATATAAAGATTGAAAAGTTGGCTAACAATGGCTGAAATTCGCCAAACATCATGTTTTGATAGCAACCCTAGACTAAAATATTCATTTGAAGTAATGACTATTACAAAAATTTCAAGACGCTTGGCTACTTTTACCATTTTTACAGAATTCTTTCCCCTTTATTCCTTTCTTGACGGATTCTTGAATAACCACTTCCATATTAGATAAATCTGTCACAACTTCTCGCAGGCTTTTGAAAAAAATGCTTAATTCATTTTTAGAGGTCTGACAATGTTGAATGAATTCAATGTCTAAAAAAAAGAGTATTGAACTCCTACGTCCTTGTCGACAACTTCTCGACAGGGCAGACTGGTTATGATGGCCTTCCCAAATTTCTTGTCGGAATCGTCGGAGACCTGCCAGTTTCATATGACTAATCATATAACCCCTTAGAAAGTTTCTTCAATCGATTTTCGGTGATGTGATGTCTCTCCCTACATTGGATTTCCCAGTTTTTATGTATGATAAGCTTCCGAGAAAAAACAATTGCTTTTCAGCGAGAGGCAATGGTTACAATATGTAATTGGTAAATCGATATTAATTGAAAAATAACTTTTAATATGTATTAATCGTTCTATTGTGATTCCTTTTTAGAAATAAGAAAATCAACATTTGATAGCTGTGTTTATCAATTATATTCTTAGGTAGATTGCCACACATAACTTTGCCGTTTTAATTTAACTGCCGTCTGCTAAGAAACTGGTTCAAAAAATACTCGCACTTTTTTCTCTTCATTGCTTCATAAATTTCTACTTTCCTTGTTTGCTTTGGCAGTTCAAACCGTTTCTCATTACTACTTTCCTGCTTGATATTCTATTCATCTTTTTAGTTTCGCTCTGCTTCGCGCTCATTTTTATAAAATTTCTTTTCAAAAACAGTTTCCCCCTCCCCCCACCCGTAACATATTTAATGAAAGGAAAAACGAATTCAATTTTATCTATATTTAGATTTGGACATTCTTTGTTCCATTTGAGACAGGAAACGCGTCATCAATGAATTTCAGCTTGTCAAATTGTCAAACTATCTATCATAAGAAATTAAAAATCACATTTGGTCGATCATTTTATATAGATCTCGATTTTTAAGCTTTACTATTCAGAAAACTCACAGAAAGCGAAGTAATTTGAGTGATTTGTAAAAAACTCGGTAATAACAACAGCAAATGACGTAATTCCTGTGAACAATATACAAAATCCGTTCATAATCGTACAATCCCAGTCAGAGTATTAAATAGACGGTGAAATATAAAAATGAATCATTGAAATGTTCCTTTCCATTGTAAAAAAAAATAGTGTTTTTTTTTAAATCTTCCCACTGTCCTTTTTTATTTACACGTTCAATCTACTATTTGAAATAAAGCTTCCACGAGAGACGAAGACAAAAACTCGTTTTTTCTCTCGTCGTTCGTCTTTCAGTTCGTCTTGCATTCGTCTTACGCAATAAACGCATGTATAAACGCAAGACTTACTCAATTCAGACGAATTCAAGACGAAGACGAAGACAAGACGAGATGGTCATATTTCGTCTTTCGTGGAAGCCTTAATCTGAAATTCCAATCTGAAACTTCAGGCTACCTGCTAACAATGCTGAAATCGCTCATTGTTCTTTGGGTAACAATCTTTCGAATGTCGTTAGCTGGACGAGAGTGTGTCTGGGTTCTCGGAAAAGTCGAATGTCAAAAAGATTCAACCAAGAATCTGAATGTTGAGGTCTATTAATAGAAAAACTTGTAGATCGCTTAAAATTAAATAGTTCTTTTAATATCTTCCTAACTACTTTCAGATTCGTGTTTGGGATCGTGATGGCCCAGGACCCCTTCAGATGCTTGATCCCGATGACTTGATGGGGTAGGTTTGGGTGATATTGAAATTCAAACTAATATTTATTGGTTGAAGTGTAACATTTTCGAATGATGATGGAAGGTTCCAGTTAGACGGATGCGGAGATGATTTCGATTGGATTCCGGGAGTCAAAAACGTTCCAGAGCCGTACATTGAGGTAAGAGCTTTGAAACCCTTCCATGAACCATATGAATCTAGCTCGTAATCCGAATCCTTCTGTATTATTAGGATCATCTTTGTCACGTACTCCGTGTGGTTTGGAAAATACAAATGAGCAAATACATTGATTTAACCCCTAGTGGTCGCAAGGTACACAGTCTTGCACCAAAAACTGTGGAACCGCCGGCTCGTCGTGCAAACAATAATTTTAGAAACACGGCCTCCTTAGGAGTAAAGAGCGCAATCGTGACTGACGTATTTGGCAATTTCTCTAACATCAAGACGGTTTTTGCGTATCTGACTGACGTTTTTGCTTTATGTCGTATAGGTGTCTGATGCTACACTGGCTTATGTGCAACTGTGTTTAAATTGCATAAATTCAAAAAAATGGCAGAAAAATAGATGAAATAAAATCCAAACTACTGTTAAAGAATGCAGTGCATTGAATATGCTATAACATCTTTAAATGAATAAAGCAAACACCTTCGCAAAAACATAAATTAACTTTGAAAAAAAGAATAAATTCTTATTGAAATGTCGGCATCAAGAAGGCGCTTTCCGGTCGCGTCTTGAAACAAACAATAGTGAATAAATATCCAAAAAGAAATATTTAAAAAATCAGTAAATGCGTTTCCCGTCTAGTTAGAATAATCCAAATTTCTAACAGGGCGATATGAGAATAGGAAACTGTATGATAACAATTGAAAATTTCCAGATGAGGAGCGCTATCTTAAGACGGATGCACTTGTTTCATCCGTCATAGAAGGCGGAAGATACTTCTTTGCTACCGTTGTCTATTATGAACCTTTCGCAATAGTTCGTTTAGAAACCATCGGGTTAAAACAATGATTCCGAGCCATACCTGAACTCTCCCTGATGGCATAATTCGCTTTTCATTTACTTAAACCTCATAATTATTGATTAGACGTCCGAATTTTGGTTATTAATTTCGCAAAAAAAACCATAGAGGATTTCTAAAACATATTTATAGTATGACGCAGCATCATAGCCTTGTTTCTATCCTCGATAAAATGTTACCAAAAATGAAAATAATGAGAAGGTGGGGTCCGCTATTTTTGTTCTTGATAATAATATGTATTTAACCTTTAGTATTTACAGGGAAGGTGTAAGCATTATGAGTAATATTCTTAGCAAAAAAATTTAAAAAAATAATTATCATTTAGACCAGCTATTTTGTGGAAAATGCGAAGAAGTAAAATAACTCGACAGTGGAAGCAAGATTTTAAATTGAATTGTGTCAATCCATCGTATGAAAATAATGAGATGTTACACCTTTGAAGTACCCGTCTAGAACAAAGAGTAAGAGGTGGTACTAATTTCCTATCAAGAGTAATAGAAGATGGACTAAAAAATTCACAGCCATATTCCAGAATCGGACCAATATAGACTCTTGACGTAGAAGTTTGGGTTTTTAGAGTGGGACCCTTTTAGAATCTGGCGGCATTTTAAGAGAGCATTATTCGAAATCTGATTGATATGTTTATTGAATTTTATCTGTTCGTTAACATGTATTATAACCTTGAAAATATAAGAGGCAAATCTAGTCCTTTTTCAATAAATAAATATATATAAACGATAATTCCAGTCTAAAGACATACTAATATTTCTGGATTTATATGAATATCATAAAAATAATATTTTGTTCGGGTGTTATTCATTCCGAAAAGTTTTCTCAATATAAGTATCGATAGATTTTTTCTTGCTCAATCTTTCCTTAATGGCAATTTTGGAATTCGTATGCAAAAAAAGTTGTTAAATTGGCAAATAACCATTAAAAATGGTAATTCGTATTTGTCCTGTTTAGAAATACGCATAGTCAAAAATTTGAAATTCTAATTAGAAATAAATAACTTATTTATAATAGAAGTTTTCCTTCTAATTTTATTAAATTCGGAAAACTAAAAGTGGCCTCTTTAAATGTTGGAGAAGCTCCCATTCTTTTTTGGAAAATTTACTTGTCGAATTAGATATTTTCGGGTTCCTATTAGAGATTCTCGATGTAATCAATTTAACTTTAAGGTTCTAAACAGAAAATTCCCAAATCTAATAGTGTAGATATAAAATCAGTCGGATCAGAACCGTACTTTAACATTAAATTAAACAAATAAAACCATTTGACTGAGAGAAATAAATTGACGAACATTTTCCAACAATGATCACCGAAATCAAAAGTCATTGAAACTGTAGAACTAGATTTTTGAAAAAAAAGGTTTTTTTTTGGTTTCTGGCTCCGTTTCAGATTCGTAGCATATCTTTTCTTTCTCGTTTCTCCACGTCATTGATTCTACTTTAAAATTTTGATAAAATCATTTTTAATTCCTGTTGTGTATGCCTTAATTCGATTAAAGCTTCGTATTTGGGCGAAATTTCGGCCATCTCGTCTCTTCTACGTCTTCGTCTCGTTTTCTTCGTCTTGAATTCGTTTGATGCAAAGTGTTGACAACTTTTTTATTGCGTAAGACGAATGCAAGACGACCTGAAAGACGAACGAAGACGACTTTCTGTCTTCTTCTTTCGTGGAAGCCTTAAATTCGATACATTCGATTCATTTTTAGTAAATTCATCTACGCAACAACTATTTAGTATTTCCTCGGTGATATCGTTTTATCTGTACCACCTCTCAATGGTTTATCTCGATATCTACAATATCGCTATTAATTCTACGGTAATCCACTTGAGACACTTGACTTGCTACTTGTGGCAAAATTAATTGGTTAGTGCGCCAGAATCTTTTATAAGTTCCATCCCGATCACGTACCCTAAGGAAGAGAACGAATTTCGACTTTTTAACTTTGGATTACTGTTGCTTACATAGTGTGGGCAAGGCTCCCACGAAAGACCAAGACAAAAAGCCGTCTTCGATCGTCTTTCAGTTCGAAATTTCGCCATGGAAGCCGGAAGTGTGGGGGCGGATCTCAGCTAGCCATGCCCTGCGATGATGAGCGGTGGTTGACCATGAAGTAGTCAGTCTATTTCCTCGGTATATCAAGCCTTCTTTTCGTAGTGTTGATTTTTTTATGTGATTTCTGAACGGCTTGTACGTTGAATATTGATCCTCCAATATTTTCATTACCGCTGCGTGGAGCAATGATTGATTCCAAACGGTCTGCCGGTTCCACGACAGTTAAGTCTGGCTTAAACTCCAATTCACGAAGAGCACGCAGTCGAAATTTCTTGTTTTCCGATGCTTCCGATCTTGCGATGTACATGAGGCATTGAATCGAATCTTTTCTAACTGTTGACCATTGCGTTTTACTAAACAAACTTTTAACTAGTGCGGTGAACTCCTTGTTGGGTTGTCCGGCCATCCTGAGAGAAAGAAATTCGTGTGGTTTGAGCGCTAGTGATTTCGTCTCGGTGAATAATTTCTTCAGTATGTCGATGGTGTCCTTCAGCGGTACCGTCTCCGGTGCCTTTTGCAGAATGTAGTTACGGTAGGGTTCCGACTCTTTGAAATCCAGTCTACCTTCGATGAAACGAGGCTTGTCTGTTGTGTCAAGTTCCGTGCCTTCCTTCTCTATTATTGAATCATAGCGGCCGTACCAGTTGTCACATGTTTCCGAGTTGTCAGGAAGATATGAGAATGTTGGAATGTTGGAACGTGTTGAGCATCATGATGACGTTGGTCCTGTCGGTCGCTTTTGACTGCACGTGGGTTGAGTCGTGAGAAATGGGGCGTGAAACACTATGGGGGTGGTTCACGTGATAAATATGTATTTATTTATGCGATAACCATCGCAACAGAAAGGTTACATCTTCCAATAAAATCAGTAAAACCCGCAGTAGTACAACACTTATTTTTCAATACTCGATAGTTGTAAAGGTATTTCTAATAAAATAAATTGCACACTGTTGTTTTTCAGCATGCTGAATGCAATAGTGTTATGTTAAAAAAGAAAACTTCTCATGAACGCCCGCGCTTTCTTGTTATAATAAAAAAGGTGCATCCACTCTGCCGTGAATAATTTTTGCGTCTCATTTTTGATTCCTGTAAATTTTCAGATCCGACACTACTGTAGCAGTGAGAAAGGAGATGTTTTCCAACTTCCGGAGTTCAGCACTTTCGTCCCCAACACGTACGATATTGGAACTATAGTTCTTGACAAGGAAACTCGCGGAATAAAAACGACCCAGAAAGCTGATCCAACCCAATAAATTATTCAATTCTTGCAGCTCCTCATTTTAAACTCACTGTTTATTCATTCCTATCGCGTTTCTGTGATGCTAATCTCTTTTTTTTTTACCTTTTTCCACTATATCTAAATATTTGAACAACTGATGCTTGAAATTATTCCTCCGCATTGTCAATTCATTCCCATCGCATATTGGTTTCATGAATCACTTTCTTGCCACAAAATTTCACATTCTGTGATGATTTCTTCTTTTTTCGAGCATAACACTTTCAACTTTCCGTGTATTTATGTTTTCGGCTTCACTCACCAACGGTTTCCACCATGTTATTATACCTACTAACCTCTATCGAAAACAGAATCCTGTTCTCAACAGTACCATCGTACTCGACTTGGAGTTCAGTGACCGCCAACGATGTTGGATGAGAAGCATCTGGCGAACGTAAACCCTTGTAATAAAAAGTTCCGTGAATATTTCACGGGCTTCAATCCAAATCGTGCATCATCTAATAGCACTAACTGAAATTTCAGAACATTTTAAATGAAATCAGCTGTACATCAATGCGTATTTACATTGAAAATCCCTAAACAACGATGTACACGGTAATTTTGTATAACAAAAATAATTAAAAACGAGCAAACTCTCCATAACAAAAAGTGCTAAAAATAGTAATTAATTAAGTATTTAACCATATATTTAATGCATACAATTAACGGGTGCCTTCAAATGCGATTTACTGCGTTTTAAATAGATTTTAATGCATAAGCCGATTTAAATGCAGAAAAAAATTTTAATTCAGCGCCTAACTGATTAAACACGTGTGCATTTGAAACTTGTGTATTCCTCGCGAGCAATACTCTTCGTGTGAAACACTGTTGACAGCAAAAACTCAAAAAATCCAGAGCTTACAATATATATTTTTAAATTAAGTTCAGGGTTCAATAAAAATAGTTTTTTTGCTTGAAACGCATTATTGAGTAACGCAAAATTGCATTTTAACGCCTGTAAAAATTATATGCGCAACCATATAAATCAATGTAGCGTAAATTTATATTATATATTTTTTATATCTTATATTTACATTATAAAGCCTTATTGCGCTCTTTAATAACATATTTCTGATATGGATGCGTAGATCGTGGCTGGGTTGAGATCTAAACTTTCTGGCTTCGCAGCTTAGTCTTTCTACGAGGTGTTTCGTGGTCACGCTGGAAACAGGTTACCTATGAAAATACTGTGAATTAAAAAAACGAGAATTCTTTCTCATCGAATTAGATTTTGATAAAACCATTAAAAAATAGACGGGCATCAATAAGAAGACATTTCCAAGCATCCTATCCAATTAGAGAGAAATCGGTCTATTAGTAAAGCCGCTATTTCCGGAGAAGACACGGAAACGCTCTGAATCTATTGCTTAATTTAGTAAAGGCGAAATTGTGATTTGATGCTCAGCTTTCCGTACCGCTCACGTTTTATAGCGTCCATTCCTAGTCAACGTAACGCAAACCGCTTCTCGCCAGATACCCGAAAAAAATGTATGAAAATACTGTTTTCTAAGCTTCGCTTTCTGAATTTAATTCTTCAAAATTACAAAAATAATGATTTTAATATTTGGAAAGAAAAAAAGAATACAATGGTTTTGATACTTCTGGCACAGTGTGGAAAGAGCTCTCCAAAGACTTCGAGAGCATCGTGAAGCGTATGAGAAAATGAAATTCTTATCATCTTTGTTACACTTGGCTCGCCCACTCTTTTTTCAATATTTTAAACGGAACATTTTGAAAATTAAGATGTTCTCTAAAATATGCTTTTGAGAAACGCCACGAAAACTGTGTAACGGCTGATTCCATGCTCTGAAGATGGAGATGGCGATACGTTTACGCCGAAGACACTGTGCGCTGGTTGTTTTTTCTTTCTATGTTCTCCCCATTCCCCATTTTTTCCCAAGCCATTAAACCCGTTTTTGTATGCTTCTTATAATAAGATTAATTCTAAAAATTAATCTTATCTGTTCTCCACGCCGTGATGAATCGTAAACATTTAAAAAGTACGTTCGGATATTTACGCATATTGCTTATTCAATTTGAATTTGCCAAAAGCTTATCAAAAACGCCGATTTACCAGTGCTTTTACCATTTTTGTTATTCTTTTAAACTCGTAAAAAAGCGCCGAGTTGGTTTACCGTTCAGTTTGAGCCACCCAATTGGATACAAATTGAATGAACTGAACGTAGAAATAGATCAGAGACAAAGTTAAACGGATTCAACGATACAGAACACTCTCGAAAATCCGGATTAACAGGCAGCGCTGCGTAGTCTTTAACGAGATGCAATGAGATAAAGATAGTGCTGGTCTTCAATGTATGCTTCCTTTTCATTCAATTTCGGCTAACACCCTGATTTTTTCCAATCTATCTTTTTGGCTGTTGAATTACACGATCTGATCTTAAATAATTTTTTAGAATGAAGCATCCTGCTATCTCTCTTTCATCGCTATTTTTCATCGCTTTTCGTAATAGATATTGTGTCCGATAGTTTCTACTTATGTCACGAATGCGAAAAATCATGGATATTGATCTTCTCCCAGCTGGCTTAAAAGTGGCCGAAGACGAGATGTAAATTCAATTTTATCGCTTCCTTGTTTCAGTGAAACCTTGGTTCGAAATTACATTTTTCGTCAAATATTTACTAACTTTTTAAAGCTTCGCTAATATTACACCCTTTGTTCAGTGTTACATTAGATTCGCAATTAAAACTGATAGTCTGGTCTCTAGAACAACAGTGGCGTGTGTTGTGATATCTGCTCTCATATTAACATCGAGCTACCTTAAGTTGTATTGCTAAACGACCGACCGGCTTCATTGCGCTAGAGACAATTATTATTGTTTCCACAGTAATCGGAGATACTACAGGTAGGGAATAAATATTGCTCCGCATTTAAGACGGTGTAATAACTTCAAAGACTTTTTCTGAAAATTAGCCAAAATGCTTATTAAACTACAACAAAAATTATAGCATTAACAGTTTTCGAATCTTCCTCCTTTCGCTTTGATGACTGCCTGAAATCTCCTCGGGAAAGAATCAACGACGTACAGAGGTAGTCAACGTCTCCAATGCAGCTGTCAGATTTTTTGTGGATACTTGCTGGGTCAAAGTCAAATTCCCACACTGCAAAATCCATTGAATTGAGTGGGATTTGGACCACGGCAACACCTCTGCCTCAAGAATCTTCTCGATATAGTCGATATGCGTGGAGCAATGTAGACGTTGACTTCCTCCGTGAAATCGTCGATTCTTACCCGAAGAGACTTCAAGCAGTCATCAAAGCGAAAGGAGGAAGATTCGAAAACTGTTAATGCTATAAACTTTGTGTTGTTTAAGAAACATTTTAGTTGATTTTCTGAAAAAAATCTTTCGATTTGAAGTTATTACACCGTCTTGAATGCGGCGCTACATTTATTTATTCTCACCCTGTTCTTTAAGATTTTCTTTGATTCTTTCATGGTTTTAGCAGTAGTAGTCTAAAATTGTGTTTGCTTTACCCTTTATTCCAGCCGATATTAATTTCTTAGATACTGCTCGCAGAAGTTGTTTAAGTCTCAAACTTTTATTCAATTAGCTAGAGTACCGTTATCAAATAATAAAATGTTAAAATTTGGGAACAACTTTCCGTATAGAATATCTGGAATCTTGGAAGGGGTTCATAAATTATTGGCACGGATTACCTAAGAAATACTAAAGCCAGTGGATCAAATGAGATTTGTTTTAACTTTTAGTTCATCTCGCTGCGTTTTGAACAGAATAGTCTTAGTTAGTGCCTACGCATTTCATAGAATTTACTTCAGAAACATAAATGTGATATTACTGACCAATCTGCAGTTCTTGTGCTCTACGATCATCTAAAAACACTTTTTGCCTACTAATTATGTCCTGAGTAACTATCAATTATCTGCCCACGTATCATACGACCGTTTCCTCTTAATTACAGCCGTGAACCAGCGAGCCGGCCGATATAAAAATGCTCACTCAACGGGACGAGAATAACGAAGCCAACGTCATGCCAATGCTCAAGAAACCGAGGTACTCGGTAAGTTTACATGTTTCTTCACTTTCTTTAGGTGATTCAAAAAGGTAAACTTGTAGAGCCTTTCTGACATGTCGACTAACATCACGTACCAGGAGCATACGATCAGTCGCGAAGAAAGAGCAGCCGCTGTTGGAAAACATGAAGGTTTTCGGGGTTGCACAATCTGGTTTACAGGGCTTTCTGGTGCTGGAAAAACGACGATTTCTTTTGCATTAGAGAGAACGCTGAATAAAGTCGGTATTAATTTACATAGACGAATGTAATTATTATTTTCCAGCTTGGGATTCCATGCTACGGATTGGACGGCGACAACATTCGCCATGGTCTATGCAAAAATCTAGGATTCTCAAAAGAAGATCGTCAAGAAAATATCCGTCGAGTAGCCGAAGTAGCCAAATTATTCGCTGATTCAGGAATGATATGCCTTGCCGCATTCATCTCTCCATTCCAGAGTGATCGCTTTGATGCTAGAAGAATCCACGAGTCCGAAAATGTTAAGTTTATCGAAGTTCACGTAAGCACCAGTCTGGAAATCTGTGAGAAAAGAGATCCGAAACGTATGTTATCTAATTGAATTGACGCTATCATTTGCCTAGAAGATTTCAGAACTTTACAAAAAAGCTCGTGCTGGACAAATCCGTGGATTCACTGGTATCGATAGTGCATACGAGCCACCAAAGAATGCTGAAATTGTTTTGGATGCTGGAAAGAATGGAGTTCAGCAATGCGTTCAGGATGTTCTTAATCATCTAGAATCTGTAGGGTTACTTCCTGAGCAGGTTCCAGAAGTGCCTAATGTTCGAGAACTGTTCGTGACTGATGACTTGGCAGTCGCTGATTTGCTCCAAGAGAGCCAGAATATTCCATCAGTGGAGTTGTCCAAAGTGGATCTTCAATGGCTTCAAGTTCTTTCCGAAGGATGGGCAACTCCATTGACTGGGTTCATGCGAGAGAGGCAATATTTACAGTGTCTACATTTTGGGCAACTTCTCGATTTGAAACACAAAGTGGCATTTGTCGGTGAAAAAGACGATGGAAAAGAAGATTCCTGGCCTCTGATTGAAGAAATAAATCAATCCATTCCCATCGTTCTTCCAATCTCCACTGAAGTTATGAAGACGCTGAAAGGAGAAACCAGAATTACTCTCAAATACAATGGACAGGTCTATGCTGTGCTCTCGAATCCTGAAATATACGAGCATCGAAAAGATGAACGCGTCTGCCGCCAATTTGGAACAAATGATCCGCGTCACCCTGCCGTTGCTCAAATATTGGAATCAGGAGATTGGCTTTTGGGAGGTGATATCGAAGTAGTTCAAAAAATTCAATTTAACGATGGACTGGACAAGTATCGTAAGACCCCAAATGAGCTTCGCGCGATTTTTGCCGAGAAGAAGGCAGATGCCGTTTTTGCGTTCCAACTTCGTAATCCAATTCACAATGGACACGCTCTTCTGATGAGAGAAACGCGTGAAAAGTTGCTCGCTGACCACAAAAATCCAGTTCTTTTATTGCATCCCTTGGGAGGATGGACTAAAGATGATGATGTTCCATTAAATGTCAGAATGAAACAACATGAGGCTGTTATCGCTGAAGGTGTTTTGGATCCTGAATGGACTGTTCTTTCCATTTTCCCTTCACCAATGATGTATGCTGGACCCACTGAAGTTCAATGGCATGCCAGGTAACAAATAAAAATGACTTATTTAGTAGTTCCAACGAGTGTGAGTCTTCGAAATCATTTGAGAATCTCGAGGAAACACACTGATACCAACCAACGCCCGATTTTTAATTCAGATCTCGTATCGCAGCTGGAATCCAGCACTACATCGTAGGTCGTGATCCGGCGGGAATACAAAAGCCTGAAAGTTCACATGCTCTATACGAAACTACCCATGGAGCTAAGGTACTTTCAATGGCCCCGGGACTTTCTGCTCTTCACATTATTCCTTTTCGAGTGGCTGCATACGATAAGACGACCAAAAAGATGGCAATATTTGATCCATCAAGAAAAGATGATTTTGAGAATATCAGTGGAACTAAGATGCGCGGATTGGCCAGGTAATCTTATATATATAACTATGAACGCAGCGGTTCTCTTTTCTTTTCAGAAATGGCGAAACCCCTCCAGAAGGATTCATGGCGCCTACAGCGTGGGAAGTTCTTGCTAATTATTACAAATCTCTTCAAAGTTCTTAAAAAAACGAGAAGTATAAGAATTTCTTCGAATTTTCAAAAAAATAGCTTCGCGTTATAGCGCAGTTGAAAATACGAATTGCTTTTCTCGAAAAACCAATAAAATATCAATTACTTTTTAAATGCGCTTTTCTTTTATATAGCGATAATACGTGCACGCACGGCGGTCTTTAAAAAATTTTGTCAGACTCTATTTCACATTTCAAGAAAGGCACCTCTTATAGGCGATTTCGGCATAGTAGATATTATGCAAAAAACGCCAAAATCCAGTTAATTTCTTATTAGAGTAATCTAATTACACAAGTAGATGAGTCAACTGGTTGCCCTTAAACAAGAGGAAACTTGCTTGAATGTGAAGATCGCCCTTTTCCTTTTATAATTTTCACCATGTATAATACAAAATTGCAAATGTCTACATAATCACATTCCGTACTAAGGTTTCCGCGAAAGGCGAAGACAAAAAGCTGTTTTTCCTCTCGTCGTTCGTCTCTTCGGCTTCGTTCGTCTTTCAGTTCGTCTTACGCAATAAACGCAAGGCTTTCGCAAGTCAGACGAATTAAAGACGAAGACGAAGACGAGACGAGACGGTCATATTTCGTCTTTCATGGAAGCCTTATTTCGAACTCTAGAAAACAACTCAAGTTCTGATTCAATTAGTTTTACATATCTTGCGCGCATAATAAATTACTACAAGAAAGTCGTTCGTTTCGTGTAATAGAACTGTTCACATTCTTCCAGTTCAGGAAGATTTCGAATACTTCTCAAAAACTGAAAATTGTCTGTCTTCATCTGCAAGCTATTTTTCTCCTTGTTTTGTAAGTACCGCAGTTCCCAATGATCAACCGAACTCCAGAAATTCGTGGGCATGTTGCGATTCCCCATCTTTTCGGAGAAATTCTTATAAAATTCAATTCTTACGGACTGCATTTACATAGCTATCAATTTTTTTTGTAAATATTTCTTTGATAAAATTCCGAATTATCAAAAATGCATATAAATAAAAAATCACATATAATTTATGGGTGACGATGATATCGAACAACATGCAATAAGTAGATCACAGCCAGAGAAAATAAAATTCTAAACATTATGGCAAGTTTGAACTGAAATTGTACATACAGTTGAAAGAATGGAATAAACTAGAAGTAAATACAACACAATAGAAAAAAGTATAAACGGAAAAAAGTGTAGACCCATATTGAGACGCGTTTCGCTTGGCACATTGAAAACAATTATTAAACTCGCGAGACTTGTTCTGATGTCAAGAATGTGGCTGAAAATACAAAATGATCTTAATGAATTGTCATATGAAAAAACCTTCATTTATTGTGCCCATTCGCGGTGACGAATTTGCCTGAGACCCCGGCAAAATTGATGGTCGGGATTTTGGCGGTAGACCTCTCGGAGAAGCAGGAAGTGTCGCTGATCCGCTGGTGACGATCGGCATAGGGCGGTGGCCTATTACGTGTCCACGGATTGCCTGGTGATTGTAGGGTCCGGAGACAAACGCTGAAGGCGCAGCTGCCATCGAGGTAGCGGCAATTGAGGCAATGGTGGAAATGGAAGAGTTCCCGATGGATGCTGGCGATCGTGATCGGCACCGTGGAGATACTGGCGAGTGTCTTAAAAAAGCGATGAATTTTCAAGGAAGAAATAAAATGCATATTCACATTTTTGTACTTATAAATATCACATTGAGTAGTGGGGGATGCATATTTTACTTGATCTACGATGGAAATTAACAGAAGAATCATAGGTCGATTTACCTCAAACTTGCCATAGACCGACACGTTTAAATCTCTAAATAATATCGTTCTTCTTTTTCTGTATGTGCTCGTATATTATGGCTTTAAAAAAAAAGGAAAAAAGGATTATTCGATTTTAAACTTAGACAAATATGAAGGAAGAAACATATTCGTATCATTTTCATTAACTAGAAACACCTTATATCAAAGCAAGTAACACAACGAGCACATAAGAAATTGAAAAACTTAAAAAATTAATAGAACCTAACCCCCATTCAACAACGTACCCATGAGGATGAGTTGGGATAACAACAGACAACGATTGTCGCGGAGCAACTGATAGGCAACCAGAAGTTAGATAGAAAGTCGAAGAGGGTAGATTATCGAATCGTCCTTCGGATCCCGACCGGCGACGACGCCCATCGTCTAAAAACAGTGAGAAATGAAAAAGTTATATTATATAGATAATCGCTTGCATGCTTATCATCAGGAAGCAATTTTAGATTCTTGTTATACCAAATTAGAATATAATCTTAAAAAGAGTTAACCTGCAAGGAAAAACACGATGACATTACAATAGCCGGATAAACGAAGAAGCAGAAACAGAAGGAAAGTGGAAGGCGGTAGAGGTTTTTAAGCAGAGTGCTGACCGGGTGGTGACTTGTTTGAAGAATTTCTCGATGACGTCACAAGGAGTGCATGGTTTAGATGAGAACGTCTGGAAATGCACTACACACTTTCTATTTCTGCACACAACATTTTTACTTGGAAAAATGCCAACAATGGAAAAGCATGAAAGGTCGTAGTTTAGAAAGTTATACCTGATTGATAGTACGTCGTCACTGTGGAAGTTTCTTCATTAAGTTTCACTGGCCCTTGTGTTGATGTAGAAGTAGCGATCAGTCGGCCAGTGACACGAGGTATGTTACGTTGAAGGGAAGATCGTGCTGACGTGGAGGGAGACGTTACTAAAGGTTGAGCACCTAAAATAACAAACAAGACAATCACAAATAGAGGGAAGAAGTCGACTACAGAGGTTGAAAAAATGCGCGGAATAGAAATTAGATTTCGCAAAAAACAAATCGGCTCAGGGACACTTCGAAACCGAGTAAATATGAGGAAACAAAGTCGAAATCACTCATTTTCTTTATAAAAAACTCATTCAATAGGGAAACTCTTGGCCGAGTATGTTTCTCATTGGTAATGAGTTCAGCATTTTTACCCCACTATTTTATTCTAGGAATCAGATGGTCAATCTTAAAAGACATAAACAGCTATAAGTATAACTTGGTGAATTCCACGACATTACATTAGACGTATTTAGTGGCAGCTCAGAAAAACTTGAAAATATTTTCGGATGTTGATTCTGTGCATCACTCAGAGCCGTTAAAATAATTGCATTTTTCAAAAACTCTTCTTTAGTTCTTTAAAAATCAGAAGAACATATAATTTCTTTTTAATATCAAGGACATCTAGGAAATCACCTCGTAATGCCAGTACACCATGAAATGCCAGTACACTGGGTTCTCCGAGTGTGGGAAATGTCACCGTTTATGGGATACACAATACGAATCTTTTAAAGTTTTAAAAATGTGTTCACTCGATTTCGATAAGTACTGAATCTAGTTAATGTATACTTGTCATCAGATTAGCCTGCGCCATTTGGATTGCTTATGTTTTTGATTTTGATTCGACAGAAATAGGTATGAAAATTATGTTTAGATAGTGAAAAAACAATTAACCTTTGACCTTCGAATTTTGTACAAGAGATAGCATCTTTTGTACAGCTTGCGGTGATTCTACTCCAAATTTAGAGCCGGCACCAGCTGACGAAACTGATCCGCTTCCGTTAAACAATAAACGATGGCGAGATGATTGATCGGCAGATCCAGTTGATTGTGACGAAAGTGATGATGGAGTGGGAGAAGGAACACGGCGAATATTCGCCGAAGAAGTGGACGAAGTACCCCGATGCGCTGCTGAAATTGTTGTATTCTTGTATTAAATATAGAGACAATAGAATATTAAAACGCACTTTGAACTTGTGGTTCGATATCATAACTCATTGTGTCTAATTCTATTTCATTGTCAACAACATGTAATCCATCCAGATATGCTTTTACTTTCCTAACCATAAGGGCTTGCTCGTAAACTTTTTTCCGCGGTTGATTCTGTTTTCCGCTCATCCCTTTTCTCATCGTAGCAACATTTGAACTTTCGAATGAGTTCATATGAAGAAGAGCATCAATGACGACACCACCACTCTGAAATTTATTTTTTTTATCTCGTTCGTAAATTCTAGAAGCTCACTCTTTCCGCCATACTCGCAATTTCGTATGGAGCACTACTTAATTTCATGACTCCTCGAATTGATTTAGCAATGAGTCGTAATTTTTCAAAGTTGACAAGCTTTTCATCATATGTAGCGTTACCTTCATGCGCAAATGTGAGATCTTTCTTGATCACGGGATATATTGGTACTACCGGAGGTTCCTGAGCAACATCAGCCAAATGTTGACGATACTTCGACATGTTCCTGGACGGATCAACTAGCTGATGGATTTCGTCTAGCATGTGAATGTATTTGCTGGAAATATTATAATTATAGCTCAGTAGAATCTAGAATAAACACTATCGGATACCTTGAGACACGCTCCCAGCTAGAATGGAGCCTTCTTACTGCCGGTTTATCGAGACCACTCATGATAGCAAACATAGAATTGAAATTTCTAAGATCACGACAATATCTTGCAACTTTAATGAACTTCTTGATGAGCTTCGCTCGTTTTTGTACATGTCTTTCTGTACAGATCTCAGTCGCCACCCACCACATTTCACGATTAAATAGCTGCTCAAACTCCTCTAATTTCGGAGAGCCATATCTGAAATTTTCTAATTTGCACACTTATTACGGACCGGGTCAGACTTCTGAATAATCATTTTAGAGCTGAATCCCTTTTTTTTTTGAAATAATCAAAAAAATCAATTATAGAATTTTTTCGAAAAATTTAGACATACTCTGACACATAATTGAACACCAACTAGTACTGGCTACCTGCAAAAATTTCCAGACGCCTGAACATGCAACACCTAGAAACCTGAGCTGATTCGCATTCTACGCCAGCTTTACTGCAAGGACGTAAAGCAGGATCAACCCGGATTTAAAAGGATGGAGGAATTATAGGAAAAATTAAACATTTCAGATTTCTAGAAATCTGCGCAGGTGTCCATTATAATAAGTTGGTGATCCGATATGTTTCAGATTATGTCTCAGATAATTTTCAAAACAATTTCTAAGCATTTCTAAAAATTCTCCTGTAAGACTCCACGTCAATGCGAACGAGGGCTACAAAAGAAACGACCAAGAGCGTACTCTGAATAACCACGCTCTAAACTTACTTTGAATCTAACTTAAATAAATTATCGATGAATTCAGTAGGTTCAATAGCCGAGAAAACTGAAAAATCTTGCAGTGTAAGTTGGGCCGCAACCACTTGAGCATTTAAACTGAGCAGTTGCGTTTGAGCTTCTTTCAATAATTCTGGCGCTAACTCATCAGGCACAAGAGGCTCAGAGCGACTGTTGTTCTTCAAATAATATCTGGAAAAAAACACAATGACTTCCGTTTTAGTTATGTATAAATTAGTAGTCCCGGAATGCTTTCTCTCAAAAATTTCCACAATACATATATGTTAAAAAACAAAATTAACACAACTACTTGTATCTCCTCGCATTAAATATTTCTAAAATTGAGATAGAAATGAGAATTAAGAGAGTCGAGAATTCTCAAGAATAAGGGGTTTGCATTCCACTTTAAATTGCATATTTACAGTTTTTGAATCAATCATGATGTTCCTCCTGCTTGCTACAGAAATTCATTAGGGAAAATTAGAAGCCATTACTTTAACCATAACATATTTCAGGCCAAATACCTTGCGAAAGAAAATGTAGCAGAAAAATGAAAAGGCCCGACAACAAAGATGAAATTTTCGGCTAAATTTTGCTTTTCTTGCACTCGTGAATATAAAAAATGACTTGAAACAAATAGGAATTTTTTTCTTTCAGTAAACTGTTTTGAAAAAATAAAATTGGGGAAAGGGGATATAAAAAATACACTCACCTAGAGTTTAAAGCTATTCTTTCGGCAAGATTTTCCATTTGTGGAGGTAGTCTTCTCTGTTTTATAACTCCATCTATCGTCACGGTGCATTCACAAAGCGACCATTCCGGGCTTCCTTCAGCGGTCATATTGAACTCCTGCAGCGCCAGTTGAACAACGTTTTGTGCGGATGTTTCTTTGTAAACTGCTAGATACTTGAAAGTCTGGTCGTTTCTGTAGATTTTCAAAACGTGCTCAGGGCATTCACTTCGAACAGGTCCGTAATACTGCGAAATACTAGCGATGTCCGGATTAGATCGACTCGGACGAAGATCTACTGATGAAATTCTAGCTTCATCGGTAAAATCCATAGATTCTTCTTTCGATGATTTTAAAATAGTCATTAATTTTTCCATCATTCCTGATTTATTGCTACTTGTTGAAGACTTCTTTCCCGGGGTGGACGTTTTGTGAACGGGAATCACCATGGGTACCCCCGCTCCCGACCTAGCTACACCTTTTCTAGGTTTGTTGTTTTCAATTTTTCCTATAGTTTCTTTGTAACCAAGCACATTGTTTTTAAGCATCAAAGTCAGCGAAAGAGAGCCCATCAAAAGATCTTCTGCCTTTTTGGCTGAAAGATATTTCGCAGATTGTTGGTTAATTTCCAGCATTTCGTCTGCTCTTTTTACTCCTTCTCGGTAAGCTGGTGTGTCGGGGAAGACTTCGGCAACATAGACGGAATTACCAGTTTCTTGCCCTGCAAAAATCTTTTGAAATAATTTTATCAAGAACAATTTCCGCGGAAATATTGCAAAATTCGGTTATGAATCGTTAAAATAATTTCTTCAAATTATGACCTTTTTTCTTTTCTTCTAATACTAGCGTATTGGTAAAAAAATTCCATACCAATTTTTTGATAGCTTTTCACGTTAGGCATTATTAATTCTACCGTTTCATATATTTTTCATACAATTTTGTTAAGTGACATTAGATAAATACTTGACTAACACTGGGGCTCATGAATGTTAAAAAAAAAGCAGGGTGCAAGAAAAGCTAGAAAGCCTGCACAGCAATTTTTGGTTTCTCGTATCTTATACTTATTCATACACTTGCACTTCTACTTACACTAGCAAACCGATTGATCCATTATTTGGGTGAAATATGAACATAATTTTTCTGAATAGGGTAGACACAACGCATTTTAAAAATAGCAACAAAAAATGCAAAAATATCGGTCCGAAACTTGCTTATCTACAGTTGCTTTCCTTTTTTATATCTTTTATACCTATACTGGACCGATATTTCTACAACTTGGGATTCTAGAAAATATTGGCAGCTTAACAACATTTTGTAGTCCAACCACTGTTTAGATGAATGACTTTTCTATCTACGGACGCGGCCCGGAACCTGACAAATATGGGCCACGAATGCTCACTTTCTTGGGCACTTTCAGCTTCCAGGATCGAGAATGGTGCTGTAACTGTGATAAACGTGACAAAACTGACATCACGACAGGGGATTTTAGCTTTAAGGGGAACGAATGTTAGCGCCGTTAAAATAGGGTTAGTAGGGCAGACTATGGTTGTTATCTTCAGAATATATCCAATATCATACAAATGCAAAACTATATTAAATGCTTATTTCGATTAAAGCGAATTCGCCGTGAATGGGAGAAAATAGTTCGCTCGCGCCTCGCTAATGCGGCTGGCAAGAGGAAACATCTTTAGATGAAAGAAAAAAAAAACAGTATTTAAAATCTTCACACAAACCTCCAACTAATCTTATCATCATCCCGTCTTCTTTTTTTCTGGTTAATACCACTTGTCTGGGTTTGGCCTTTACAGAACAAGCTATATTAAGCAGAGACAGTTGTGAATGCATTCCATCCCGTTCCAATGCTCCTTCGAATCTTTCCAATAAGTTCCACATCTCATCATTTGTTTCGAAATCATTGAAATGATTATTAACCCATAGAAGAACTAATCGAGCTACTTTATCTCGGTATATCGAATCAGCAAACCAAAGCATCAATTTCTCAAAAATCGTTGTTGGATCTTTGATAAACACTCTATAGGTCAACAAGAAGTCATCAACATAATGAGGATCGACATTATGTTCTCTTTCCTCTAATAAATGCTGTATCAGTTTGTCCGGTTTTCCTTTTATAAGAACTTGTGCCGTGTGAGCTCCAATTGTTCGCCGTTCTACTTCTGATACAACTTCTCCAGTCAATCCATCTCGATCTTTTTCAATGTGATCGCCAATAGTGGACATGATCGAACAAAAATCACGATGCTCAACCAGCACAAACTCACAATCATCGACCAGTGTTCTCATCTCACCAACATGATACTGTAAAGATGGTGAAGGTTCTGCACCAAAAGAGTCTCCCAGTTTGAATTCTACTCGCTCTCCAGATGGTTTGACGACTTCCACACATCCATTAACTATTACAGACCACGAATCGAGTTTCTCGTTATGCGCGAGAACTACTGTGCCTGCATCATTGACCACTGCGAAAACCATTTTCAAACATAACTGCCGTTTTATCGACATAGGCAAAGCAGCAAACGCTGACATATGTTGCATGAAATCTAGAAGCACAGCCAGATCTTCAGAATTCCTTTCAGATGGTTCTTTTTCTAAGCATTCTCTGACTGAATCTCGAAGATCCACATATGCTCCACCACTGGATTCTTGTGAAGGCATACTCCCTTCTTCTTCTTCTGAATCTACTCCTTCATTAGACGCTGTTTCACCTTCGGTTGTAGTAGATGAAGCTGTACTCCTTCCTCTAAGTCTCCTACCAGCGGAAACACCGTTTTGAGCTGCGGCGCCTCCAATAGAATTACTTTTTTCTCTTCGATGTTTCACTCGAACCAGAGTATCTTCATCAGCCGACAATCCGTTCAAATAAACATGACTTCTATGCTGATCGTTGTAGGTAGTGTTTGAAGAAGAGAATGAGGTTGTAGGCATATCAACAGGAAAATCCATTGGATATGTTCTGGGGAGTCCTCGCGGGGGCAGCGGCGCCGGTCCTTTTGCAGCTGTCGGGGGAAGCCGCAACGGACGAGGTGGAACAGGCGGGGGTGGCATTGCCATTGAATCAAATGACATGTCTGGTGCCTGAAAAAAGCAAAGCTGAGGAGGTCAATAAGAGTGTACTAGTTTAGGCTTATAGGAAAAAAAAAAGAAAGAAAGAAAGAATAAAAAGAATCGGGAATAAATGGCCGTCACTCGAATATCATGCGATTAGAATCGCTGGATGAAGATTGAAGAAAAATTTCTAAATTCGAAATTTAAGCCACTCAAACTTCTTGTTCTCATTTTTTTGATATATTTTTTGCAGACTGGAGAAATGTACGATGACCAACACATCGAAAGGTAAATATAACAGGAAGTGCACTGAGAATAAAGATTGCTTGAAAGCCGCAAAACAAATAAAATAGTTTGGTAGCTCATTATTTAATTACAAACCTATTTCGAGTGTTTATAAGACTATTTCCTTAACAGGAAAGTTCGGAGAGCGGCGTTTACTGGCTTGCTTCTTATGAAACAGGTTTAACTTAACATGAGAGGCTGTGAGAAGGCTCAGAGAGACTAGAATACGGGAAATTTTTATAGAATTTCGTTGAAAATAACCGAAACAATTTTCAAATATATGCGATTAGATATCTAAATAAGGAATCGAATGAAGTGCCCCGTGTTTGTATATCATTAACTTTCAAAAAAAAACTGAGCTCCTTTGTATTGGACTGATTTTTATACTTTTGCAATTTTACGTTTATTTTTCTTCTGAATATATATCTTTTTGAAAACGTATATAAAATGAATTACAAGCTCTACACATATTTATCTTCATACTCACAGAGTTCTCGGAGCTAAAAGGTTGAGCTATGGTCTCAGTATGAAACGTTAGGAAAGAGGGAAAATCAATTATCGAAGAAGAATAAACATTTTCGAACCGATTTTATATTTTTAAAATTTTAAAATTCAAATTGAAATTTTTCGAGATTTCTTTTTATTAACTGTCACGAGAAAGGTTAGGTTCATATAGCAGTTCATTAAAATACTTTTAATTACGAGAGCACTAAAATAAAGACGCGGACCTTTGAAACCTCTGATCCCTTTCGCGTCCTCTCATTTTAAATGCCGTCATTGTTATGGGGCTGTCAGAGAGGAATCTGAAGTTTACGAAAAGCTTTAATCTCATTGAAACAGAGAAATTGAATGTTCTTTTGATATACGCCTACTGATTCCAAATTAATTCTAACAACAACAACCATGAGCAGCGTGAAAACCAAACAGAAAAGAGAGAATGGAATTGAAAATAGACCAGAAATGAACACAATGAAAAAAGGAATGTATAAGAAATTGTAATTCGATGAAAACCAAACTCTAATAAAAGATGTGAAGGGGGCACGCGATGGTGTTTCCATCGCGTCTAATAAAATTGAAAATCTTGTAATTAGTTAGAAATAACAAACAATCCGAAAGGTTCTTACCGATTTTCGAGGTGTTTTCTGATGAAAATGCTCGTCTGAATGAGTTACACGAACTTGCGTTCGAGGTGGAATACCATTGGCTTGGATTTCCGAAGGATAGTCGATCTAAAAATAAAATATATTTTCGCGTAAAAATCTTTCCCAAGACATTTATTGGGTTTACTTACTCGCAACTAGTTTAAGTGTTAGACAGGCGAGAAAAGAAGGAGAAAGAAGAAGGTCAATCGAATTTGTTCAGAATTACTTGGCGCACACAATATGCAATGTAAAGATTTTTATAAAATCGAGCAATTCATTCAAATTCCTCTTATATCACTTTAAAAATATCGTGAAAATGATACTTCGCGAGCAACAGATATAAAACTAATTAGAGCGATAAAATTGAGGGGGGAGCAAGCTGATTTCTCTTTTTTCTTTCAAAAGAAAAAGGTTTTCCAGACGCAACTTAGTTTAATTACAAAATAAAATATTCAAGCGCATTGCAAATTTTTGCATTCACAAAAGAGAAAAAACATGACTCAATGAGGAGGATTTTATAAGTCACGAAAATTGAAAACTGAGCAATTAGATTTTTCGAGTTATTTTTGGATTTTTTTAAATTATATCACTAAATATTGGTTATCTGGAACTTCTTCATGAAACTTTATATAAAGAAAAAACTTTTAAAAAAATTAATTAACCACGAAAAATAGGGCCGACTTTCAACAATTATTTTCGTGTATACTGATAACATTGCAAATTATTTTTCTTTGAAAGCCCCGGCTGAATATTATGAACATACCACAATCATTTCAGATTCTTGCAATAACAGACAGTTGTGAGTCCTTCGATGATTTTGTCCGTTTCGTTTGCCAAAGCTACAAAAAAGTTCTTAGACAATCGTACAAAAAGGCTTTTGTTTTTTGAGTTGTTGTAGAGTCGGTAACGGAAATGAGTAACCCGATCCCAAGTCCTGTTTGGATGAATAGGAAATCTCGGGCAAAAAGAGCATGAAGACAAAAAAAATATCACAAGAAAAAAAAGAGCAGGAGGGTGTTGGCCACACAAAATGGTCACAATGGAGAGAAAAAAGAAAACTCCCGAGGGAAGAAGAAAAGAGAACAAGAGGATTTTGAGTGCAAACAGTCTTGTTGTGCGTTTTTCGTAGCGTTCATCGGAATTGTTTATTATTTACAGAAAATTAAACATGATATTTGATATTTAGGTACAATGAGAGAAAGAACTTTGAAACACTTTTTCTGAATTTCATTCGAAAAAAAACGATTGAAACATGTTACAGCCATTGAGCAAGAAAATTAGCTGGCAAGAATCATCCGAATGAAATGGGTAAAGACCTCTCTTCATATACGGTGCGCACCGAATTTTTTTTTATATACATAAAGACAGTGTTCGGCAAAACATTAAATCAACAAAAACGGCATATATCAACAAGATAGATGCTCCAATATTAGTGCATTATCAATTGTTTTTCAAAAAATATCGTCATAGCCCTTTTCGCGTGCTCCTCTTTTGTACTGAATTCCTCACAAGTTGTACAAGAGGATTCATGAGACGCTGCTGAATCCGCTGAGTATCATTACATTTTGGCTAATAACTTAAATAACACATATGGTTGAATTTTAAAAATATATAGATACTTATTGAATTTCAGGAAAAAATCCTACACATTTTTAAAAGATTTTTGGCCTATTTGCAAAAATGTTAACAATTAAAATAACTTTTTGTATAGCTATCGAAACAGCAATTCGAAAAATTCAGAAGAAATGCACAACATATGTTCAAAGTTCAGTTCTCCCTATTTCCAAACTGTGAAAAAACAATATTATCCCAACTTTTTTATAAAACATATTGTCAGGGAAGAAAATAAAATCAGTACAAAATAGCAGGATACAAGAAGGAATTAACTTAGAAAATACTCAATAATGCTTATTAGTTTTATAACAAAATGCACAGATTTTACAACTTTTCGTTTTGTTAAGCATGTTTCGGTCGATGATCATAACGACTGCTTTCATTTAAAATTGAGTAATATTTCTCTTTAGCGCATTTTTAAATGTGATCAAAAAATTGCGATAGTATTTTGCGTCAGAAAATAAAAACGTTGGGCATAATTCAAATATTCAAAAACAAGGTAGACAGTGTTGAAGAATTAAAAAATGAAAAGAATGAGAAAAAAAGCAACTCACCACCCGTAAGGCATATATATTTGATTTTCAATAAACACAGATCCGGATAGTAAAATGTACCAGCTATGTGCTACATCGCCGTCGCTAAAAATAATAAACATTAAAAACGAAATTGTTTAATTTAATAATTTGGAATACATAATTTGCATTTTAAGTAGATGATGGCGCTATCTTAGTTGGGGGGGGGGTTTAATGGTTTTTCGACTTTTTTGGAGGTTTTAGTGTTTTTTTGTTCAATTGTTTGTTGTTACTGTTAAAATATTTGTAAGTGTGCTTTTCACGCATGGCGCTTACTCGTGGCGCGAAAACCACGATTCGATCTGAAAATCCGGAGCTCCGCTCCCTTTCCTCGCCCCCTTACTTCCCCCTCTTTCCTCTATACATTCGCCACAGTAGAATAAAAAAACAGTGGTGGCCGAGAGGAAAGAGATGATAGATGATTAGGAAAAAGGGACATAACACGTTGTGTGGCAACGAACAACGAAATTGAAAACGAGTAACGCCGTTTATGCAATTTTTGAAGATTTTCTTCGTTATTAAGATACCAGCGGAAAATTCGCGGCTACGCCGCGACTTCCACTGGCTTCCACTGGCTTTCGTTTAGAAAGAATTGTAGTCGTTCTGTTTTTCTACTTGTTAGTAAAACAATTTTTTAGCAGACCGTCAAAAACCAAATAAAATCTACATCCCGTGCCGTATCCCTAGTACCCTGCGACCTCCACAATAAATGAATGTGAAGCGCTCGGGTGGTCATGACTCCATCCCGAATATCAAAGTAAAAGACCCACGATCTTTTGAGTTATTCAATGAAACGTCTTGGACAGAGTAACAGACAGACAGAACTATTCGCTTAATAATAAGTAGATAGTGATGTTCCAAAAACGTTGGAAAACAATGTCCATAAAAATTGTAGTTTTGCACATATCAAGCTGATTTTTTGCATGTGATATACGGACATGCCAATTGATATATCAGCAAAATTGTGGCTTTTTTTTATCGATTTTAAGACAGTTTTGTACAATTTGGGTGTACGGTTCTACAGTATCCCTAGTACCCTGCGACCTCCTAGATATATGGTTTCGAAGCGCTCGGGTGGTCATGACTCCATCCCGAAAATCAAAGTAAAAGACCCACGATCTTTTGAGTTATTCAATGAAACGTCTTGGACAGAGTAACAGACAGACAGAACTATTCGCTTAATAATAAGTAGATAGTGATGTTCCAAAAACGTTGGAAAACAATGTCCATAAAAATTGTAGTTTTGCACATATCAAGCTGATTTTTTGCATGTGATATACGGACATGCCAATTGATATATCAGCAAAATTTTGGTTTTTTTTATTGATTTTAAAGCAGTTTTGTACAATTTGGGTGTACGGTTCTACAGTATCCCTAGTACCCTGCGACCTCTTAAGTATATGGTTTCGAAGCGCTCGGATGGTCATGACTCCATCCCGAAAATCAAAGTAAAAGACCCACGATCTTTTGAGTTATTCAATGAAACGTCTTGGACAGAGTAACAGACAGACAGAACTATTCGCTTAATAATAAGTAGATTTAAGAAAATATCCAAAACAATATTCTTTAAAACAACACTTTTTAAGGTTCTAAAAAAAATTGAAAAATGGTGCAATTTTTTAATTGAGCATTTGGCAAAAAAAAACTATATGAAAACGAAGAAGCTTGCAATATAACGCACCAAACATCTTAGACTATCAAAATAATGTTGAGCCACAGAATATGTAGGTCATTCCAGCCATTCCAGCGAGACCCACCCGGTGAGTTCATTTTTAAATCATTTTTTTCGAAGGTTATGTCTTATATCAAAGAAAAAAGACAACTTTATTTACTTTTTGACCGCCACCCCCACAATATTTTTTATACACTCATTGATAAAGTTGATCATTGCCAATGAATTCCAATAAATCTTCATTTTAAAAACTCACCGAAAAAGTATGTACTGTGCGGGATGTCTTTCATATCTAGCAGTCTTGCATAACGCTTTCAACGGGCCAATAAACAAGTTGCTGAATGTGTCGAGTTGCCGCAGTTGTTCATAGACATTTCGAATGTCCTACAAAAAGACGAATTTTGGATTTTACAGAAATAAATGATTAGATTTTTATTTAAATTTTTAAAATTCAATAATTACTAGATCGATCATAAATTTATAGCATAAGAACTTTAAAAAAGACTCACATCCGGTGTCCTCAAATGGGGTGGCTTAATGAGGGATTCATAAAAGCGAGCATCATTGACTGGATCCTGTCGTGGTTTTCGAGGATCCATCCGATTGCCCTGAGAATTGAGATTTACGAACAGGTTAACTAATTAGGTAGAACTTTGAGGCAATGAGACGAATATAAACTCATAAACAAGATTAACAGGACTGAGAAGGAGGAGTTCGATTCTTCCCTTTCTCTCTTTCGTTTATGTGAGTGGAGATGTACATTTATTCCCTAGAGATGTATGAAGAGTTGCAGATTACTTTTAGATCATTTATAAAGATATCAAATGAAAATGTTTCTCAGAGCATTAAGCTTTTCTCTTCGTTGTAGCTACTTTTTACAGGTATGGCTTGAAGAACTTGTAAATTATTACATTAATATTTTGAAATAACAATAATTTCAGGTAAGCCAACATTGTAACATAAAACAGCTATAGAGAAGTTAAATGAAACATAAAGCACAAGACGGCAGACGTAAAACAGCTCAGAACGACAAAAAAGGTTTCAGTCCAACACGGTCAGATAGAATGGAGGTAGAGAATTTACAAAATTTTTCATAATCATTTTAAGTGAGTTTTGACAAAATGCCACGTTAAAAAATTAGAGTTAGAGCGTAAATTCTGATTTGTCTGGAGGATTTCTCGAGATCAGTTTGAGATTTAATGAAGTATGGCATTTTTAATTTTCATCAAATACAGTAAATGGAAAACAATTTTTTCCGAGAACACACCATTGAATGTAATGTCTATTTTCAGAAAGTAAAAATCCAATTTTTTTACAGCCGTATTTTAAAATAAAACTCAATATTTAAACGTGTTTCATTTCTATAAGGAGAACGTTTAGCTTTGACGGCATTACCATTCGATTCGAATTTTGAGAAAAAAATAAGCACAATTCAAAATGTTAACATTTATAGAAAAATTGAAAATTTAGTATCTGCGCCGGCCGATATTTTGCATTTCCGAAACATGATACTCAAAAATATAAGTATAGTTAAAATACGAAATGAACAAAAATGGTTTTAAATGAGTTGATCATATATTCCCATTTGTTTTATTTTTTCAGTATATCTTATTTTAGAGATAAACAGCTCCCAAAGAATACAGCGTCTGGGAGACGGCAAAGGCAACGAGGATTACAAATTATTGTGTTGATAATAATAACATCTAATCTCCACACCACACCGATAGCATTGATAGTAATCAGAATGGTGTAGACACAGAAGAGGAAAGAAAAAGATGCAAAGTGTTGTGAAGGAGGAAAAATCAAAGTATGAGAAGTAGGGGGGCGATTAAACGGGCGGATGGCGTATGCGGCTGCCGCAAACACAAGATCGGGAATTTGAAGGAATGTGACTAGGAACAACCCAGAGGCGAAGAGGCCAAGAAACGAATCGGACGGTCTGTCTAAAGGGAAGAAATTGGAGGAGGAAAAGGAGAGGGACGGTGCGGAAGTGTCCGAACCACTGCAAAGCAATCAATAATACGAGGGATGGTGCGGAGAAATGAGGGGAATGAAGCGTTGAGACGCAGACTATAAGGTTAAAACACCCTGATTGCGGAGATAAATAGGAATAGGTTCAAGACCGAAGATAGGCGGTAGTTGTTGACATTTCCTTCGAAAAATCTTTAAACATCTTATCACAGGCGGGAAAAAGAAAGCATTTTTGGGGTTAAAGGATTCTTATAATAAAAACTCCCATATCATCTTTAGTGTAATAATAAATAAATGAAGTTGAGTCTGTCTGTTTATTTATTTAATTTATAAAAAACAATAAATAAAATAGTATGCTCGGCACTCTCTTAGATGTCGGATAAGGTTAGGCGGTTTTGCTAAGGATACGGGAATAAGTTACCGAATTCATAAATCAGCAAAACTTGTCCAGCCTCTCTTTTTGCTCAGAACTTGATTAAGTCTCTTCGAAAACTTATAACATCTTAAATTCCAAAAAAAATGAGTTGTGTGTAAAAGTTTGTAAAAGTTTCAAGGAAAAGAAACCTTGTTTTTTCTCACCTAGTGACGTAGTTTTCGATTAATTTGAAAAATTAAATAGAGGAATATCATTAAGACAGCATTTCTGATTCTGGCAAACCCTACTCGAGTTAAATATAGATACAAAGTAACATACAAAGGAAACATCTGTTTGTCCGGTAAATTCTAAAGATTCACGAATATGAAAAATTAACGTAGTCGTAGTAGTAGCGAGAGAAGAGACTTGGAGCTCGTTAAAAAAAACTTAGCGGCACCGACATGATGTCCCATAAACGATTTAACGGAATTTCAAGGATTGCTCTAACAAAACATCTGATCGAAACGCAGAAATAAGTTATTTGTTTTCCCACTCAATTCAGGAATAGGGTAGAATGCATATAACAGAAACGGGGGAAAATAATTTTTTTTGTTTGAGCGGATTTCTCTTATAGCACTGAAGATACATGAGGTATAATTAAAGCGCCGTAGGAACCGTATTCAGACTGATCTTCAATAAATAAAAGATGAGGAGAATTTTTTTAAGTATTGGTTTTCCACCGTTCTCATTTCTAAAAAAAATTAACCTGACCCCCAAATAGATGTAGCGAGAGGCGTATCTTCGAGTAGTTATAAAAACTTAGAGGCGAGGGCATGATGTCCAGGGAAAAGTTCAAGTGGGGCAGGAACTCGAACCACGCTAAAGAATGAAAAGCAAAGCAAGTGCAGCGAAGAGTTTCAGATTGCACATTGCTCAGAAACTTTGGGCGAATACGGGTACAGTGAATATTGCTTTTTCTAGCTGGCTGTCTTTTTCTGATATAATTGAAGTTATAATCACTAGATGCATAGTAAATAAAAGTCAATGAAATTTACTAGGCCTAGACGAAAGGGATTTTAATCAAAGTTAAAGAATGAGTGTAAACATAGGTCATGAGAAACAATAAGAAGCATGAATAAATAAAATTCATGGATACTGCGTAAATCTTCAAGGCTTGTGTGCCGATTTACGGGAGGCCATTTCTAAACTAATTTTTTTGAACACAGATTCAGAATACTCTATTTTTTTTAATTGTTTTTACTTGTTTTAATTTACTTTAAAATCCCCAACTGCATTTTTCCTCAGTTATCACGGACTCGTGCTGATTGCGGAATTTAAATGGAAGAGGAACTACCGATATACGAAATAAAGTTAGAATCCGATAAATTACATGAGACACCGATTTATGAATAAGAAATAGGAGAATCAGTAAGAAAGAAAGGTCAACGGTCGAAGATTGACCATGATTACATTTATAAGAAGTTTCGGATCTAACCGTATTTAGCTTCCAAAATGGTGATTTCTCGTATTGTACGAGACACTTTTATAAAGGATGATGGAAATCATCGTGTACAGGTAAAGACCGTCATTTTCTTTCTAGGATGCCGCGTAACCCGGCGATGAATAGAAGCATTATAAGAGTTGATGAAGGGAGTTTCAGTGCATTTGTTGAGAATCAAAAAAACAAAATCAGGATGTGGAAGTGTCAAGGTGAGATCTACTTCCCATTTCCCTGATTACACGTTGTTTCAATTATTTTCTTGCAAACAGACGTAATTTGATTTGCTTGTCCATCGTCGAATATTCTCAGACCATATTTTCAGACCATACCTGATCGGACAGAGAACTTATTTACATTATGAAAACAACAAGAACTGATGAAAGCTCCGAAGCTCCGCGAAAAGTTTAATTTGCTTTCCACAGAGCTCACATAGATAAGAAAAGGTTGCAATTCGCTTAATTCACAAGTTATACTCGTTCTGACAACCTTGATTTTGTCAGAAAAACTAACGAGATTTTGCAGGAAGACTAAGCACTCTTAAAACATCACAATATTTTCAGATAAAAGACCTCAAAATCAAAAAAAAAAATGTCAAAGGCATTGCATTTATATATAACTGCTCGTTGCAGTATTTTCACATTTTTATCACATGAAAGTTAGAATATCCGGAAATTAAAATTTTTTAAATATTTATAAAACGCAACTACACAGTAAATCGACAAAAAACTTAAACGTGCCTAGACGCTTTATTACAGAATTCTAAAGAGCATTTACAGCTGTCGGGAATGCCAGAGAAACAAAAAGAAATTTTAAAGAAAGTTTTTATTTCGTGAATAAACGATGAAATCGAGCAATGGGGCACTATGAACAAGGCAGAGAAACAGTTTTGTATGTGTCCTTTGGTAAACCGCTGGAGGAACAATTTTTGAGGGTTCAACTTAGTCACAAATCGATTCATCAGTAGAAATGGCTCAGAAATTTCAAGACAACCATGACTGACTTTCTTAGAAAAATATTCAGCCATATTTTGCGGTGAATAAAATGCAATAAGATCAAACACCGCGATTATAGCATCCATTTTCTGATTTTCATACTATTCTATAATAAAAAAAATCAGTGTATAGCTTTTTGAAATCATAATGGAAAACAGGAGAATAATTTTAGCAATTAATTTTATTAAAAATATCCTTTTTAAACAGAAACGATTATTTCTATACAATTCAAAAATAATTTTTAGAGAAAATTGCAAAAAAAGTAATTGAAAAAAATTGCAATCTCGTAAATAGTGCAGCTGCTATTTTAAAGGCGCGTTATTTTTAGCAGCTGGGTCTTGCAGCGAATCCATCTCCTACAAACTCCTCGGCCTCTCTAGTTTTATGCGATTTTTGGGACTGACGGTCTTTTTCTTTTCTTTCCTTTAAATGTAGGTTGTTTCCAGTCAAATAAGGCTTAAAAAATGAAAAATGACCGAATCTCAGTAATAAATTTTCTTAAAGTGTCACCGGTTTATTCTACTGAAAATCTTAATTTTCCCTTTGCGAGTCTAAATGTTTATTATTTCCAGAAGATCGAACAGGGTTACATAAATAGCACTATGGTTCAAGAGCAAATGAAGCTTACCGGAACCCTTGAGGGACATACCGGATGGGTTACTCAAATCGCCACCTACACGCGCAATGACAAGACCACCGTCCTGTCATCTTCTCGCGGTGTGTCTTATTAAGATATATTAGCAGGATCTTTTAATATTTAGACAAAACCATTCTTGTCTGGGATGTTGACAATGTCGCCCCTGTGGACGAAGGACCGATCGGACGCCCAATCCGCTCGCTCACTGGACACAACCATTTCGTCTCCGACGTCGTCATCTCTTCTGATGGACAGTTCGCTCTTTCTGGATCCTGGGACAAGACCCTCCGACTATGGGACCTCAATCAGTGAGTGATACTGTCAAACTTTTTTTTAAATTTGTGATAATAGGGGGGTGAGCACTCGCCAGTTCATATCTCACACGAAGGACGTCCTCTCAGTCGCTTTCTCAGCCGACAACAGACAGATCGTTTCTGGATCTCGCGACAATTCTATCAAGCTGTGGAACACTCTTGCTCAATGCAAGTATACCATCGTTGTAAGTATATTATTTGAATTTTTTCTTAAATCTTGTTCCGACTTATTGTAGGATGACTGCCACACTGACTGGGTTTCCACTGTCCGTTTCTCTCCATCTAACCGTGATCCGGTGATCGTGTCTGCTGGATGGGATAAGGTCGTCAAGGTCTGGAACCTAGGAAACTGCCGTCTGAAGACCAATCACATCGGCCACACAGGCTACGTCAGCACTGTAACTGTTTCTCCTGATGGTTCTCTCTGTGCTTCTGGAGGAAAAGACGGTCAAGCCATGCTCTGGGACCTCAACGAGGGAAAACATCTGTACACCCTCTCTGGAAACGACGTTATCAACGCTATGTCCTTCTCTCCAAACAGATACTGGCTATGTGCTGCCGTGGGTTCCTCCATCAAGATTTGGGATTTGGAAGACAAAAAAGAGATAGAAGAGCTCAAGCCAAAGATCGCTAACTCGGGAAGTGGAAGAAAGTCTAGCCCACAATGTATTTCTTTGGCTTGGTCACAAGATGGGCAAACCCTATTTGCCGGATACACAGACAACATTATCAGAGTGTACCAAGTTTCTGTCCGTGCCTCCAACTAATTTGTTACCTGTTAATCCTCTTCAATAAACTTGTTGATATGAGATTGCATCCTGCAGTATTATATTAATTATTCAAATTAATTTAGCATATCTATTAATGCTTCGTAATAAAAGGTGCAGTGTACCGCATGTGGATGGTTCATTCCTGAAAACTGAAAAATTATTAGAAACTGGCGATTATTAAATAAGAGTAAATAGCTTTGTTAAATATCGGAACAAAAATGTCTTGGTTGACAACAGAACATCGTCAAAGCGAATATATTTTGCTAAAATTAATCCAAAACTGACTGGAGACAGTTAAAACTTTTTGAGTTGTGCGTTTACGAATTTATAGTTTTCGGATCGTCATTTCTGACGAGAAAACATTTAAGTGCGATTGCCCAAACAGTTATCGCCGTCACTGGCACTATCTACGAAAGAATATACTTCGTTATTATCGTTGAAACTTCAAAAGTTGAGGTTATACTGTTAAGTATTGGAGTTAGTTCAATCGGAACAGTCTTCTATCGTTTTTTTCGATTTTATGCAAATGGAGCTCCTATTCATCGCGCGAAACGCGTCACATCATGATTTAGTATTCGAAGTATTCCTGTTTTGATCTGGCCTTCGTGTTCCCTTGAGCATAACCGAAAACGTTTGGGGATTCATGGTCCGCAAAACTGATGACCGTGGAAAGACTTATCAAAATGACTTCAAAAAAGCCATTATATGGCCCTTTCGACCATAGATACAACAAATCAACTTTTATCAGAGTATATCCTGCTTTTCATTTTAAATTCAAATGAACCTATCTTTTTGCGTTTGAAGTAAATAGAGAACACTATGGTACTTTGATAACACTACATTGTTGTAATTTGATAACATTTAAAATTCGCATCATTTCTATATTCAGGCCAATTCTCAGAAGTTCTTTTTTCGAAAAACAAGGGGTGCACCTATTTTTATGCGACTCACTGTAATTTGGCTCCGCAGATGACTGACCGAAACGAAATACTGGGTGTGGCTATTCGAGTTGTCGCTGCTGCTGCGGTTTCCTTCCTCTCTGTTCGGTACTTAGTTAAATATTTGGACCCAAATTATTCTGTTAACGAGGAAAGTAAAAAAAAGGTACGAAAATTGGATTAAAATCAAAATTAAATTTGACACGTTCAGGTTGCAAAGTTATTCCAAGAGCTTGGTATTGACCGTCAGATCGAGCTTACCGAGCACGAGATTCGAATTGCCACGCAGTTTGTTGGAGGGGAAAATGTTGGGGCTGACTGGGATGAAATCGGTAAATTATATGAGTTTCCTTGTGAAGAAATTCCCTTTGCAGGTGGGTGTGAGGAGCTTGTAGCCGAACTTAAAGATCGTATTATTTTGCCACTGAGATTTGCTGCACAAAGTAGAAATAATCTCCTCTCTCCGCCACGCGGAATTCTTCTTTATGGACCACCAGGATGTGGAAAAACTCTTCTGGCGAAAGCTGTAGCGAGAGCTGCCGGATGCAGGTGAGCAGATATTTTCCATGTTTTATTTAAATTATGGGGAAAATTTCAATATACCCCCCCCACCCTGTTTAACCCCCCCACCGCCGTTGAAATTTGGGAAAGTTCGAAGAAGGGGGGCCTAATTGGAATGATATCAGTGGGGGGTTTAATTGGAATGAAATATATCCCCCCCACCGTTGATTTGGGGGTGTATATTGAAATACCTGGAAATCTTTCAATTAGCCCCCCGACAGATTTCATTTCGATCCCCCACTGTATGGTAGCTAGAATAGCCCCCCACCTTGGAGGTCGTCTTAATATAGTGGGGGGTCATATTTAAATGATGGGGGCTTCTATTTAAATGGTGGGGGGTTCTATTTAAATGTTGGGGGGTTCTATTTAAATGGTGGGGGCTTCTATTTAAATGGGAGAGAGTATGGTATTAATAAAAGTATCGAGCGAATTATAGTCATCAACAGTGAACAAAACAATTTAATCAACAAAACAACAGGTTAACAATAAAGAGAAATGAAATTCAAAAGCCTAAGCTTAAGCCTGATTATTGCACTTTTTACATATTCTTTTATCCGAAATAATACTTTCGTTCATAAGAACACTGAGAGCGGTCTCCTCATCCGGAATTGAGGTGTGGAAGTCAGAAATGGAAGTTAACTTCGAGAGTCACATACTGTAGAAATAAGATGCTTCGATAAAAAATTTTTTAAAGAAATTAAATATGAACAACGGGTAGAAATCAGAAAAAACAGAGAAAATTAATAATTAGAAGCAATTAAATCTCAGCTTCCTGCGCGTTTGATACTCAGCGAAGCTTTTGATAAACAATTATATACCCCCCCCCCCCCACTACAGAAAGGAGACGCGGTGGGGGACTATTGAAATGGTCCCACGCTCGAGGAGGCAAGGTGGGGGGGGGTTATCCGGTATTTATAATTGGGGGGGGGGGGGGTTTATTGCAATGTTCCGGGGGGGGGGTTTATTGAAATATACCCAAATTATGACTAAACAGTAAGCTCTTGAAATTTTTATTGTTATGGCTGCTACTTTCGTGCAATCTCCCAAGATTTGCCACCGGCTTGAAGTACCAGCTCGACCTTATATTCTTTTAATAGTTATCAATTCGTTCAGCAAAAGAAGTGGTACATGATAAGTAGAGGAACGGGATAGACAGTTACAAATATGTAAAATGTTCAATAAAACAACTTATTTTGGTATGTTAGTAATTAAACTTGATATTTCTTTCAGATTTATAAATCTACAAGTTTCAAATCTCACCGACAAATGGTACGGAGAATCTCAAAAACTCACTGCCGCCGTATTTTCTGTAGCTCAAAAATTCCAGCCAACCATAATCTTTATCGATGAAATTGACTCATTCCTACGTGACAGACAGTCTCACGATCATGAATCGACTGCTATGATGAAAGCACAGTTCATGACACTTTGGGATGGATTTACTAGTTCGGGTGATCAAATTATTGTTATGGGAGCCACAAATCGACCGCGTGACGTTGATTCTGCTATACTCCGCAGAATGACGGCTCGATTTCAAGTGCCGGTTCCAAATATAAAGCAAAGAAGTCAAATTCTCCGTGTTATTTTAAGAAACGAAACAGTCAATGAAAGTGTCAATCTGGAGAAAATTGCGCATGCTGCAGAAGGACTGAGTGGTAGCGATTTGAAAGAGGTATTTGATAAAACTTACGAATTTAATATTTTTATTCATAATCTGTATGACCGTGTCTGACCTCGAAGCATGGTGATTTTCGGTAATTCTAACATATGAGAAAAAGGTTTTTTTTACAACATGAATTCTAATAAACGCAGAGAAAACAAAAAATCGAACTTTTGCCCACGTAAGTTCAAAAAAAATAAATATTTCAAAAATTATTCGAAGAATAAAACTGTTAAAAATACGATATTGATGAAGATAATATGTAAATGTAGTGAAAGAGTTAGTTAGTTAGTTAGATAGTTAGGCTTTCGTTTAAATTGAATGTGAGCGCGTAATGCATTAAAGAGAGTAGGTGAATCCCCGTGTTAAAAAAAAGCGTTTTACGAAACCGAGACATTTGAAATGCGTTTCTCTAAATCTTTATTTTTTTCAAAAATGTTTTTATTTGTTTAACCTGACATTGACAACTTTTGTGCTTACTACAGTGCTCCACATAATGATAGAGCCACCCTTAAAATTTCACGTAACTCAGAACCCAGAAATGGCAGAGCATTTATTTTTTTTGTGTTTATTGCGCATTGCCAGCATTGCTGGTGGGTCCCGCAACGAAAACAAATTAAGGATGAGCAATGGAGAAAAAATGATTTTTTCGAAAATTGACGTTTTCCTCTTCCACAAAATGATAGAGCCACCTTCGTTTTTGTTCATTTTTCTCGTTTTTTTTTTCACTTTTGAATTTCGAAAGCATCATTTGGTATGATTTCGATAGTTTTTACAGCCATGGGCAGAGGAAAATCATTGAGTGATTTTGAGAAAGGTCAAATTGAAGCCAAACTGACTCAAGGACTCTCTCATCGCCAAATTGCAAAGGATTTGCATCGTTCGAGAAGTGTGGTCGATCATTATGCCTCAGACGCCAGTGCTTATGGCACGAAAAGATCTTCAGGTCGTCCATCGCTTCTCACCACCCGCCAAAAGCGCAGTATCATCCGCCGAGCATCAAATTCAACTGTCACCTGCTCGAAAATCAGAAGCGAAATGGCTTTGCCGGTCTCTGCGGAAACTGTTCGACGTGTTCTTTCGAAGACCCAGTTTATCCGACACAGAAAAATGCGAAAGGCTCCATTTGTCACCAAAAAACATCGAGAAAATCGGATGAAATTCGCCAGAAACAATCAAAGGACAAACTGGAGCCAAGTGAGGGTTACTGTACATCAGTGAAATTGATTTTCTGATTTCAGATCATCTTCAGCGACGAAAAGAAATTTAACTGTGATGGTCCGGATGGTTACCGTGATTATTGGCACGATCTAAGAAAAGAAAAGTTGAGATTTTCTCGCCGAAATTTCAAAGGAGGTGGAGTAATGGTTTGGGCGGCCATTAGTGCTCAAGGAAGAGTCAAATTATGCTTCGTATCGAAAAAGATGGACGGAGCACAGTACCGATACGTGATACGGCGTGAATTGATGCCATTCATCCGAAGAAATCGAGGCAGGAATTACATTTTCCAACAAGATGGAGCACCTTGCCACCGTGCGCGTCGCACAATCAAGTGGATAGGTGACCGTGGAATTCCAGTTCTCGACTGGCCGGCTTGCTCACCGGACCTGAATATCATCGAAAATGTTTGGGGTTTCATGGCTAGGAAGATCTACCACGGAAACAAGAATTACGACAACGTTACGGATCTCAAGCGAGCTATCATCAACGCGTGGCAGGAAGTGGACCAACAACTCATCGACAATCTCTATCTTTCGTTGGATTCACGAGTTTTCGATGTGATGCGTGGTAATGGTCATCCTACCAATCATTAAACCCATCTCGACAAATTATTTTTTGAGTTTTACGCATTTTTGACCCCCTGGCTCTATCTTTATGTGGATGTTTTTTTTTACCATTTTTCAATAAATGTTGGTTTTCATTTTCTCTTCTTTTTTTTGCAATAACTTGAATTACTATCATATTTCTAATACAAAATGCCAACTTTTTTCAAGAGAAACATTTTCTATACCACAACTCGTTTTTCTGTTTTGCGAAAATTTTAGGGTGGCTCTATCATTATGTGGAGCACTGTAGTTACTAGTTAGTAAAGAAACCCGATGATCCCACCGTACTCCCAAGCAAACTGCCCGAATATCCTTTAGTTCTAATTTCAATAACTTTAGTTCTACCAAATTTAATTCCCTTCAGCTCTTAGTCCATGTTTCGTACCAAGTATGGTGGTTTGTCTCTACTATCCACTTAAATTAATGGCTTTTTCTAAATTTCCCGGAGCTATAGTTCGGTTTATGTCAGTTCACCATTTCGCGGCGGAACTTGAGCGGATGGAAGTCTTCATCGAAGATCAAAAAAAATTTGTAAATATATATTTATTTGCTTTCTAGTTGTTCGTTATGAATTCAATGTTCTTTTTAGGTTTGTCGACTGGCTCTACTTGCTAGAGCTAAAGCTACAATCGCGTCAGGAGGATCCGTCACTCGACTTTTTCCGTTGGAACAATCGGATTTTGAGTCTGCTGTGCATAAGTATATACGAGCTGCTCACCTTCTAATAGAGGAGACTCTTGATTAAATCGTTCACAAGTAGGCATTGTATAAAACGTATTTCATTTTTTAAAATTATGTTTTATTAGATGATATCCTCAACCAACCTAACATAAGCCAATATTTACTTCATTAATGTTCTCAATAGTTAATTTTTTAATGCTTTCCTTCGATAATATACCGGTTAGATTGTACATTTTCGAATTCCAATATGTTCTTCCAAAATTTTAGATAATAAACCGATAGCCGTCACGTGATCCTTTCTGTGTCAGTTGGCCTACAGATTACACTTCTTGCTCCGCGAGCCCATTCTATTGCACAACGTGAAGAAAGTTTACATCAATCAGAATCCCAGTATAAAACACTCCGCCCTTAATTTTCGGTTCATTTTCCCCCACGTTTTCCTTTTCAAAAATGTCTTCTTATTGTTCGATAAACTTCGTCTACTTCTTTCTCTGCGTCTCTTTTGGCGCCTCTCAAAAACAAGACAATTTATTCAGTTTACCCCATCCACTTCTCATTTCGCTCGTTTCTCTTTCTTTTTTTTGCTTTTTCATTGATTTTCTCAAAAATGGAAAAAGGTTTCAGGAGGAATCATGCTTCCCAGACTGGCCAAGGCTACCTTAATCCAACAGGGTAATCATTCAAGCTTTTGAAAATCTGAGAAACTAACGTGACAACAGAGAATGGCAAATAGGGAAATGAAGGTGTTGAAGTAGCCAAAGATGAATTAAAAATTCCCAGTGGAACTATTCATCTGTTTCATTTTCATTAACTCTGAAATCAAGAAACTGACCGTAGGGCAAGATAATGCTTTCACATAGTAGAAACATAAATAACACTTGTTATACCTGAAGGTTATATAATTACATCTCCTATTAGCCAAAAGTTCCATAATCACACGTTCTATGTCCATTTTCAACTACACATAGAAACGAGGGAAACGTTTTTTTTTTATCTAACTGACCATCTTTTATCAGTATCAACGACAGTTCATTTCTATCGTATACAAGGGAAAGGATGAGATCGAACAGAAATCAAAAGTTAGAAATAATATAGATCAGCATCACTTGCAGTTCGTGGAGTTTCGGCAATTGCAAATGCTGAACCATCTGGACCGAATATCTCCACCAGCATTCCTGGCCCGAAATCCAAGGCATTGCGACAGGAAATGGACCAAGTTCATGTAAGCAAAAGAAAAGCGAAAATCGATTTTCAAAGTTGTGCCTCAACATTTATCAACGAATTGGCGTCTTCATACTTGGGGAGGGGGGGGGGTTCTGGTTTTTTGAATTTTCCGGAAAATTCTGGTGCCTTTTTCAATGTTTACATGTTTGTTGTTATTGTATATGTAGTAGTAAGCTGTTTGTTAGAAAATGGGATCTTGAAGGTCATTGTTCAAAAATGAAATCTTAGTACAATAATTGTGCTTGACGATGTGCGGTAGTCTCTTGCAAAGTCGAATAGGCCTGCGTAGCGATCGAAAGGAAAAATTCCTGCTCAGCGTTCTGTACACAACGTCCTCCATGTCGATCGACGATCTCGCGAAACACTTCGTCAATTCACTACAATTTTGCACCGGGCATATCCGGTACGGCATTCCAAACATCTGAAGACTGATACGTACAACTCACCGATATTGCCGGCTTACAGCATTTTCTCGAGAAGGTGTCCGTTCTTCTAATGGTCGTGTAGGCATGGATTTCAAATATGCTTCAAGTTGGACTATCGGCACGCATTTTAGTTGGTTTCGCGTAAATTTTAAATGTTTAGTCCGCAATTTTCACTGCATGACAGTCGCAAAACGTTTTAATCTCAGCCGTAGCGTTTTATAACTAAGCATCTCTAAATGCGCAATATTCCGAATTCCCGTTTCTGAAATTGCAGGTGGATGCGAACATTTTGTCCTACACTTAAGTAAACCCTTTTTATGACTCGATGACGGAAAAAAACAGTTTTTAGGTTGAAATTAGCCTGGAAAAAACCCTAGCTAGTGTTGATTGCGCCGACCCAACTTCAATCGCCGCAGTCCTGTTTGCCTGCATAATTATTTTTTTCGCTTAAAAGTGGCAAAGACTGAAATAGATGTATTGAATTTGAACCATTCTCAATAAAAAAGTGATAATATAGAGACATTTTTCTTCGAAAACTTGTCAGCCGTAATTTTAAAACATTTTATTACTAAATTTCATTGTTTTAGGCGCTATGTAGGGGGGGGAGTGGGCACTCGTTTTTCTCCTATTTCGGCGATTTTTTCAGTTTTTTTCTCTCAACGGCATCGTTTGCAATTTGTTTATGAACAAGATAGAAAAGAAGAAAAAGTTATAACCTTTTTTAGAAATGAGATAACAAACCCAACGTTCTTGAATTATTTTCGTCAGGTACAATATTATTTATGCAACCTCCCAGTTCTCTTTTATAGCGCTAAATCTTCATTTTGCATTGGACTCTTATAAAACATATAAAGAACAACAACAAACACGTAAAAAAATTAACCATAGAGTCGTTTGTTTAAATATTTTTTTCAGCAAACGACATCTGTTCGGTTCCACGTTGACTACGAAAAATCATTTGGAAACTATGTTGTTGACGCCGATGGTTTGTTTTCTAACGAATATTTTCATGACAGATTTTACTATAATCTCGTTCAGGCAACACTCTTCTTGACGTCTACACTCAAATTTCATCTCTTCCATTGGGATACAATCACCCAGAATTGGTGAAAGTGGCCAGTCAACCTCATCTTATTGTATGACTTGAATAGCTTGTTTACACCTCCTCTAAATTTGTAAAATCCCCTCGCCGCGTCCAAAGAATAGGGTGCTACGTTAGCGAAACCTGTCAAAAAGACGATCACATCTTGAATGAGTTAAATAACTCTCCCTTGCATTAAAGAAAATGTGGAAAAAAAATAATAATTAAGAGTGAGTACGCGTTCTACTTTGCTTCTCGCGACTCTCAAATTCCGTTCTTTTGCTTCAGATAATTTCTTAATATGATATTTTCGTTTTTCTCGTAATCCTTATTAGTATTGAGCAGAAATTGGTGGTCAGAACTTGAAAGAAGCGAGTGGCGAAGCAACGAGCAGTAATCGTATTTTTTGGCTCCGGGACATTTTAAAACCGGATATTTCAAAACCGAGACATTTCAAAACCGGACATTTCAAAACCGGACATTTCAAAACCGGACATTTCAAAACCGAGACATTTCAAAACCGGACATTTCAAAACCGATACATTTCAAAACCGTGTTTTTGACTATTAAAGTGTTTTCGAGTTTACTTTTCTCAAAATTTGAATTGCGAGAAGAACTAATCAAGTTTCCTACTGTTTTCTCTGCGTCTCTGCGCCTAAATGAGATTTTCGGGAATTCCGGTTGTTTTTAAAAAAGAAAAAAGTTGAAGATATCAACGGAAGAATTCATTACATAAATCAATAAGGAATACTCAAATTACTCAAATACTCAAAGAATACTCAAAAATCAAATTTTAAAAACGGGTTGAGAGACTTTGAAAACATGTTTGGAGAGAAGTCCGGCAAAAATCTACTTTCGCTCCGCCGAAACCTAAATATTCCCATGTTAGAATTTTGATAGTTCAACGCGCTTACTGTAAAAAGTGGATCAAAATCCAATTTAATTCAAAACAGCTGAAAAACATGAAACAATTGTCAAAAAATAAATGTAAACGAAACAAATTGGATAAAAATCAGGCGAAAGGCATTGCTCATGATAAAGTGCACGCAGAGTCACAGAGAAAACAGTAGAGAAACTTGATTAGTTCTTCTCGCAATTCAAATTTTGAGAAAAGTAAACTCGAAAACGCTTTAATAGTCAAAAACACGGTTTTGAAATGTCTCGGTTTTGAAATGTCCGGTTTTGAAATGTCTCGGTTTTGAAATGTCCGGTTTTGAAATGTCCGGTTTTGAAATGTCCGGTTTTGAAATGTCTCGGTTTTGAAATGTCCGGTTTTAAAATGTCCCGGAGCCTATTTTTTAACATCAGTAATAATTCAAACAAATATTTTTACATTTTATTTTCAGCAATTCCAGAAATGGAAACTGAATTTAAAAAATAATCATAAGAATGAGGAGTTTTCCTTCAAAAAAATGAGTTGAGGATGCTATGCTCGCTGAAAGTTTAATGAAATTTCAGCTGTTAAAAATTCCATTAATATTTCGAGTGCATGGTGCATTTGAAAGCAAAAGAATTTTCGAAGGATCGTATGCTAAATCATTCTTTGGAATCGAATAGAAAAGTTTAAAAAATACTGTTTTGTTACTGCTTGAACATTTTCTTGAAGCTTTCTTCGGATTTGCAGATTTTTGCAGCACTTGGTGCTGTTATGAGTTAACAAACTCGGGTGAAAATCGCAACAGTCACGCTGCTTGTAATCAGCAATCACATGTAAAGAACTCGTCCGATCTTCAATTTTTGTAGAAGTAGTTGAATGCTGCGATCGTGTTACTTATACTTCTTTATTTATTTATTTGCTAAGCTGTCAAAAAAAAGTTGCTAATGCAATGGCGCTTCCAACCGTTGCGTGCCCACAAATGGAATGTTTCTTTCAACATTTAGAGACTTCACCCGTATTATCTATTAAATTCGTATTCAGACTTCTCTCGTCTCTCGTCCTGCTCTTGGGTCATTTCCTCGTACTGATTTCGCTGAAGGAATTTCCAATGCACTTACTTCAATTGCTCCAAAAGGATTGAAAGCTGTCCAGACTATGCTCTGCGGAACGTCTGCTAATGAAAACGCTATCAAGACTGCTTTCATTTGGTATCAAGCTCAAAGAAGAGGAGGTCTGGGGCCGGATGCCCTCCATTTGGAGAGTTGCATGACTCAACAGAAACCAGGAACCCCAACACTTTCTGTTATGGGATTCGAAGGAGCTTTCCATGGCAGGTCTCTATGTATGCTCTCAGTCACTAGAAGTAAGGCGATTCACAAGGTATGCTATTCATTCTAAGTGATAACGGGGCTGCGGTGTTAATTAAATAGATATCTCTTTAAAAAAAACTATTACCAGTCTCATCAGCTGTGATAATAGTCTATTGGTGATTGTGGAATGCAGTTTAATTGCTCTTAAAAAAGAAACAGGCGTTCGATAACATAGGCGCTCCTGTTACACTTGTTGATTGACAAAAAAAATTGGAATTTTTGAATTTAATGACAGTTCATTGGTAAAAAAAAGCGGAAATAAAGTTGGTAATAAAGCAATGTAAAGGACAGACTCGATTTTGTGTTGGATCCAAATAACCCCAACTACAAACTGATCTTCATTTTAATATGATTTATTTCAGGTGGACATTCCAGCTTTCGACTGGCCAATAGCCAAATTCCCTCGCTATAAGTACCCACTTGCTCAAAATGCAGCTTACAATAAGAAACAAGATCAGGAATGCCTTGCTGATGTTGAAGCAAAGATTGCTGAGTGGAAGCGTCGTGATAATGATGTTGCTGCCATTATTGTTGAGCCAATTCAAGCCGAAGGAGGAGATCACTACGGTAGTCCTCAATTCTTCCAAGGACTTCGTGACATCACTTCTAAACATGGAATCGTTTTTATAGTCGATGAAGTTCAGACTGGGGGAGGAGCTACTGGAGATATTTGGGCCCATGATCATTGGAATTTGAGCTCCCCACCTGACATTGTCACCTTTTCGAAAAAGCTTTTAACTGGTGGATATTTCTACGGAGAGCATCTCAGAGTAAAGGAGGCTTACCGTATCTACAACACATGGATGGGGGATCCGACTAAACTTTTGCTTTTGGAGAAGGCAGTGGAAGTCATCAAAAGAGATGGATTAGTGAAGCAAAGTAAACAAGTGGGAGCTCAATTTCAAAAAAGCCTTGCCGAACTTCAAGCTTCGTCCGGTGGAAAACTGGACCAGGCAAGAGGAAGAGGAACGTTCGCAGCTGTTGATTTTCCATCTGCATCATTGAGAGACAAATTTGTTGATTTGGTACGTTATGAGTTACTTCAACCATTATAAGTACATAGTCGAACTCGAATTGCGGAAAATTGTCTAGAATTTCGGCCGTTTCGTCTTATATTCGTCTTCTTTTTCGTCTTGAATTCGTCTGACGCAGTGTGTTGACAAATTTTTTATTGCGTAAGACGAATGCAAGACGGACGAAGACGATTTTTCGTCTTCGCCTTTCGTAGAATCCTAATGGGGTTATTCATGAAAAAGCACAATTCCATTTTAATGCAATCGTGAATAACATTAAATTGGCATTTTTTGCATCAAAATGCAATTGTGCTTTTCATGAATAACCCCATAAGTTCTCACCAATTCATTGCTACAACTAATGAATATTCCAAATTTCCTTATTAGAATTTAAATAAACCAAGGTGTCCGTTGCTTTTTGTTAGTTGAGCATCTTGGCAAGAATGCTTGAAAATCGAATAAATTATTGGTTATTAAAAAATGCTCGCCAGTAAAACGGATATATTCTGTTTCTCATTACGAAGTATCTTTGCAGTTTAAAAATTTGGTTTTCAGGCCATCAACAACGGTCTTCATTGTGGAGGATGCGGAGATCGTTCCCTTCGCTTCCGTCCATCTCTGGTTTACACCAAGAAGCACCTTGACCTAACCTTTGATCTGCTTGACAAAACGTTGAAACAATTGTAACTCTATTTATTAATTTTCTTTTTTTTTAACCTTATGTGCTGTTCTTTTTCGTTTTGCTCTATTTTGGTTTTTAATAAGATCATCAGAAAACATTTAAAGGTGTAAGACATCTCAGTGCCGGGCAAAATGCACTTTCGTTAAAAATCGTTAAAAAGAACCGGAATTTATTTGTAGGTTTTCACGGAAAAGATCAATGTTTAAATAGTTTCAGATTTGCTGTTGAGCTTGTGTAGCCACAGAATCTCAGACACGTGTTCCTCCCACCAACTGTGATATTTTCTCGTAGATGATCTCGATTTCTTGCTGGAAACAGAATCTGTAGCTATTTAGGGAACATGCTTTCTAACCTTTGATGGGAAAATACCACATTGAATTTCAGAGTAAGATGAAAGTACTTGTACAACGTCAACACAACCCGTAGTTTCCAATTGGCACGCTAAAGTTGTGGCAGCACAGATAATGAAAGCCAGTGATATGTCATCTGAGAATTTATTATGATTTCTTAAAACCTGGCTCCGAAAACTCACCGTTGAACAACATTGAAAGTGACAACGTAGATGTACTATCAGTTGTTGACGCCTCATTTGGCTGATATCTGTGAGCCAAAATGAGCAACGGGGCATCGTGATAAGTGAGCCGTTGCTTTTGAACATTTTCTATTTCCCTCCAAAAATCTGCATCTAACTCTGCTCTCGATACGTTAACTATTCGTACGCACAGCTGTTGATCATCTTTTTGAAGTAACACGAAGTTATCCCCGTGTTGAAGTTGAAGTATCTCTCCTTCGTACTTGCAACTGGAGTGTTTCTTCCAAAATGTGTCGCGTTCATTTAACACAACAATTGTCTGAACTTTCCGCAGCCATATTAATCTCCAAAGATCTTCGCATTCATGTCTCCACGACCCGACCATAAACTCGTCAGATCTGTGGTATCCAGGTAGTGTAATGACGTCAGACTCTATTTGACATCGACTCTGATGCTTACATTCGCAGATGTCCTGAAATATAGCATAGTAGTTTTAATAAATATTTTGGTTTTTAAAAGGCTTTTCGACGCCAGCTCACCTCAAACTGTAGCTGCATTCTCGTTTTTCCATTCAAGTTTTCATCAGATAAATAATGCAAATACCTCATGAAAAGGTCCGAATGAACCCGAGTGATTCCGTGACGAATGAGCTGGCGAATAGCTTCATGACAAAATATGTATTGATCCTAAAAAAAATAGTTACCGTGACTCTTGCAGAGCTATTCCGAAATTTAAAAGCCTTTTTCTTTTCTTTTAAAATTCAAGATTACTGCTCGAAAAATTTCGCGAAATGTAAACCAATCATGTATTTTATTGAAAAAGGATGAAGCATGCGGGGACTATACGGTCTTAAACAGTCGGCCGACTGTTTAAGACATCAGCCACTTTGATGACTTTTTTTCGACGATATATTGTCTAATTGCTGGGCTATTGGCTTACAGAGATTTACAATTAACACATCTTTCTTTAAGATTTTCATTCATTTTTGGGAATTGACGGAAACGCTTATAATAAACCGGCATGGTTCCGCTCGGATCACATATATCCAGTTTACTGAAATTTGTTAAAAATATCGAAATAAATGTTTCTTATTGTTAGGCGTTATGATAGTTGGGGGGGGGGGAATCGGAAAATGATAAAAATTGTCATGTCTTTAACGCGTTTTATACGAGATGAATGCAGAATGTTTGAGAGGTAAAAAAATAGAAATGCAAGGTTGAAGTTTTGAAGAATACGTCCTTCGGAAATAATTATTTTCCGCAATCACGGTAATCAAAAGTTGCAGAAATAGCATTATACCTAACGAAAATATCTCAAAATACGTTGCGTAAGTTATTCTAAAAATTAATGCTATAGTCAGATGCTGAGTTTTGCTTTTATATTTTGTTTATATAAAATTTTTAAAAATACAAACGATTCTGTAAGGAATCGCCGAAAGAGGCGAAAAACGAGTGGCCCCTCAAACTATCATTTCTTATTCTCACCAGTGTCTGCACCAATTTCGCCCTCTGCTTTCTCATGTGCGCCAAATGCCCCTGGACATTCAGTCTTCTGAAACTGATCAAATGACGTCTCATACTGTCTACAAGAATGTACGAGCCAGATCTACCAACGCCGGCACTGAAAGATAATATTTGACCGATTTTTTCGAAATATTTCATTACCTGCAATGCACAACGACGGGTCCCGTTGAATGAATGTCAGAGGTGTAATGAATAAAATTCAAAAGTGGATAAACAGAACTTGGGACTCCATGATCTGGCCATCCAATGAAATGCAACTGATGAATTTTTCGTTCGACGGCTGGAACTGATTTGGCAATCTTTAAATCCAAAACTCTGTGTGAAAAATGAGCATTGATCGACTCTGATATTAAGGTGACTTGATAGTTTCCGAATGTCTGCACAGACTCCGGCTGAGATGGCCAGTACTGATCACATTTCCTCTGAAAATGGATTTCAGATAAAAAAAAGAGAGAGAGTTCGCGTTTCACCAGGTACCTTTCCATCTTCAACCATGTTGGTGATGCAAACAATAATATTACTGCGTTCTTGCCAAATCATGTTCCAGAAATCGGCGAATGTCGATGGGAGAGGCGCTTGAGTGGCGATATAGGCGTTTCGTTCATCGCACGACTGAACAGTTTACAAATTGTAAGCGAAAAACCCACCGTAACCCCACATCCCCCTCAATTTCCAGTTCAAGCGCAAATCTATAACTCACATCAACATAATTTGCATTTATATAGTCGTTTCCAGTCGGTGAGTTCAAACGAATTCTCGTGGCCTCGATAGCTCCGATATTATTATATCTGTTCTTTTGTGAATTCTCATCAGAAGTGGTGAGCTCTCCAGAATCTACGGAATCCACGCCGAATGAGACAGACTCGAGTGCTTGGAATTGTGCTTTGAACTTCGACGCATTATTTCGATTGAGGTCTTCCACGTATCCATAGAACAGTTCAACAGGAATGTCTTCCTGACCAGCCGAATCTGGAATTTTACTGAATTCATCTCCGCCCATCACCGTTCTGCACAACTGACCGTAGACGAGTGGACTGATCTCTTCCAAATAAACGCATTTCTCTTTTTTCTTCAATAGGTGTTTGAAGCCGATGGAGCCACGTGCCAGGTGGACAATGACAAAGCATATGAATGCAAAAATGATAACGGCGAATATCACTATCAGAATTGAGATGTATCGTGGGTTCGAGGCGGACAATGCTAGCTTTGCACACTTTTCTCCCGGAGAGCAGAATGAACTTTGATAGGAACATTTGTCTGAAAGTGAGCTCTGAGCTCGGATGCATTTCAGCGCAGTCCTACCTTTCAATATAAATTTATGGCTATCACTGTACTTTCCTATTAAAATAGTGGAGTTGTCAATCGTGCTTCTCTCCAAAACCATTATGCGAAGTGTGTACTCGTCATAAAGAGACAGATCAATAATGTCGAGCTGGAAAGCAAGAATTTACAAGCTATAATGATTTTTACAAATAAAACAGACATACACTTAGCATCGTAGTATTGAACTGCAAAGAAGTTGTTTGGTTTGACACTTTTATGGTGAATGTTGGAGACTTTTTCGAGCTGAAAATAGCGTAATTAAAGCGAGCGGAGAGAGTTTTGGTCACCCACTTGACACTTGGCTCATAATTCCAGGTTAGTTTCACTCCATTTTTACAGTCGAAATTCAAGTCTTTGATCGTTACAGTTCCAGGTTCACCAATATCGGTTTGAGCCAGACACTCTGCACTTTGAGCACCTTCTCCCTTTGCCGTAGTTGCAGAAACACGGATGCGATAAAGCGTATTGGGATCTGAAGAATGGGAAACGATGAAGAATAGATTCATCTAGAGCCTACTCAAATCCATAAGGCGGTATTTAAACATTTTCGATTTGATTCCGTTTGGATTCACACTCAAGTGCTCGATTTTCCATTGGTCCTCGTTTTTAGCCTAGAAAGTGAAAACCAGATTGCAAGAATGGGGAGTACGGTCACTTACTTTATAATAGAGATGATACTTGGTCACTTTCTCCGTTGCATTAGCAGGAGGTGCCGGCCAGAGCACAGTAATCTCCGGCTTTCCGACAACTGGAAACGCAGTTATAGTACTGGGCGACCAATTGGGAACGTAAGCTTCTGTGTTAAATATTAATGTGGCCTGTGGACTTGTTCCGAAACCATTGTCTGCTTCAATGGCCAGCGCATATTCCGTAGATGGCGTCAATGCACAGATGGTTAAAGGGGTTGAGGTTGGCTTATCGAATGTCATTTTTCGCGGATTTGTTTTATTTACCGCTTGAATCAGAACCAAATATTTATCAAGCTCCCCGTTCATTTCCTCTGGAGGCGTTACTGTAATTTCGATGCACTCCGATGTGATATTTCGGATTTTCTGAATTTGTGGAGGTCGGCTTGGTGGTTCTCCGAGGGTCCGAAACGTTGTTTCCGGTCCAAAGTCACTGATGCCTGCTGCATTTTCAGCGCGAACTGAGAATGCATACAGAGTGAACGGCGAAAGGTTGTCAACAATTACGGTAGTCGCATTTGACGGTGCAGCCATCACAAATCTGAAATTATGTGTGAAGCCTCGAAATTCTCGGAAAGGCTTGTAAAAAAACTCGGAAGAAGAATGAAGAAGTTCGCACCTTGTATTATCTGAAACAGTTCGAACCGAAACTGAAAACCGCAGAATTGGACGGTGAGCCCTCGCGGCGTTGTGTGTCCAGACAAGAGTGATTGAGCGATTCGTGAATGATTTTATCTCAGGAGAGGATGGTGCCACCGGACGCACTGAAAAAATAGTCAAACGTGCTCTTTCACATGTGGTGACCCGTTTTCCCCTCGCAAATTGTTTGGTTTCCAATTCAACTTGATAATAAGCTCTTGCATTCATCTATTTCAATCCGTCACCTTTGGTTTCGGTTCACCTGTCCTTTTCTTAATACTGCATAGCAATTACCAATTCCACAAGACGGCTTAGGCAAAAGGTCAAGAGCACACCCATATAACTATGATTACTTTATATATATATATTTGTATGTGAATACGAATTCATTCTCTCTCTTTCTCTCTCTGTCTCTCACTCTCTCTTCCATTGCAATTGGAAGGGTGATTTAGAAAGGGAGACACGCGATTATTTTGAGATAACAACTGGTCCCTTGACACTTTTTATTTCAAAATTCCCCAATAGAGGTTTCGTGAAATCACAGACGACAGAAATTGATGCAATTTTGAAAACACTTCAAATTCAATTGAGGTTTCCCCTTCTTTCTCTGCCTCAAAATGTCATTTGCACAAAGAGTACTTTCGCGCCAATTTCGTCTTCTCCTATGGAAAAAAAGTCGAATGAATATAATATAAATTGAAAAGTGCCAATTGAATGCGTTTTGCTTAATTCTCGTTGTTCTGAATAGTTTTTTCTTAATTCCCCTCCCCTCCCACCCCGTTTTAGAAATATTTCAGTTGAGCATTCTGACCACTAGCAACACACAAACAGCTCATCAAAGATGCGATAATTGCGTCACAAAAGACGGAGAAGAGCAGTAATTTAGCTGGATAAGTTGTATGTGGCTCTTGTTGAATACTGAATTAGGTGAGAACAGGAAGCGGAAAACAATTAATTCGGTCTCGGCACGAAAAGTGTCTGAAGGCGCAACAGGGATGTTACAAATGCAGCAGTTCACTGGCAAAACATGTTGCATCAGCGGGCTCTACCATTCCGGTCGGCAAAACCAGCAATTCTTAATGAATAAAAAATTATAATTTCATTATGAAAAATGAAGAACAATAGCTAGTTTGTACCGTTTCTCTTAAATTTAAGCCTTCAAAAATGGCAAGTTCACACGTTTCCCACAAAAGTTATAATGGCAAACCCCGTGTAGTTCGCGGATCTGCAAAAAGCTGAAAAAGTTAGGCCTGGCCCATCTCAATTTAATATAAAAGCCGTATTAGAAGAGAGCACCCCAACATTTAAAAAAGGATTAAAGGGAACGTGGCAGTTTCAGGTTGGAGGACTGCAATTTCATTTTGCAAGAATGCAATCAAAAGTCTGCGGCAGCGTTTAGACAAATGAACGATTTATAGCCACAACACTCGTCCCAGATTGTGCATTTTTTGGAGCTCTTTTAAGGGATAATTCACTGGATAAAAACTCCAGAACTTCCAGAAGCAAATGCGGTTCAGGCCAAATTTTTTTTTCGAAATCAATGGAAAATTTTGAAAAATATTGAAGATTTATTGAAGATCCACGACAATTACTGATCAATGGATTTAAATTTGTACTTTTCTCATAAAACGGACCGAGATTAACTAATTTTTAGTCATTTTGAGTTTGAAATAAGTAATGTACCAGACCAATCGAGCCAGTTCGCCTCTGGTTTACGGATCCGATATCCACTAAATGCTTTTTCATGAAAATGATTGTTTTAGACGAAATAAGTAATTGAAAAAGCTAATGCAAAGTTGTTTTGGTACGTGCTCTTCAAGATTATTGTGAATCTTTTACAGTTAAGCGACAACTTTGGTTATTTTTTCTATTCGGGGCTAGCGGTTTATCTACAAAACCACTCGTACTGACTAATAATCGTGATTCGGCTCTTCAAGTTTCCCCTTCTATTCCGGCACGTCGGTTTTGTTAGTTTGGTTTCTGAGTGGGGTGTGATTTCATAATCCCCTCATAAAATTGACGGGTCTCCTTTCCATTCGTCCGGCAGTGAGTCAAAAGGAATGAGGAAAGATACCAATCTAGACGAGTGTCTCCGCCTATCGTTTTCTCGAACTATTTTAGCAGAAGCCCAAGGGAACACCGAAATACCGATGAATTATCCGAAGAGAAGTACACTAAACTGGGTGGTTGAAAAAAGGGGAAACAATCGGGCCCAATCATTTTGGGATCTTCGAAGAAAAAACACTTCGTTTGCCAATGTTGATTGATTGAAGATCCAGCAGAATCCGTCAGTGCGTTTTGTTTTAAATATTTAGAATGCTCACCCATGACTGCAAGCTCTTGTGTAGCGACGCTCTGTGCAGACGAAAACAGTGGATCAGTTTCCAGACGGCATCGATAAGTGCCCGAGTCCTCAGGAGTTACGGGAGAGACCCGGAGAGCGTAAAAAGGACGAATCAGTTGATAACGGACGTCAGCTACCCACCATTGACGAGACGAATCAGCGAGGACGTCCTGCAAACATTTCGAATGTCAACGGTCATTTCGGTTTTTTTTAAATTTCTTTACTTTGGCTGAAAAGCAATTTTACTGTTTGAAAATGGCAACGATTTACGCCATATTCCAAGTAACATTAGATTAGAACTAGAATCGAAAACATTCAGAAAATGCAAAAGCTTCATCGAAATTAGAGAGCTCCAAGCGGGGGAACTGAGAAAAATGCGCAGCTTATTTCAGAAAAGTATATTTTCTAGTCCGGGTACCGGAAATAGCGACTTGACTTTCAAGTAGAATTGTTAAAGCTCCAAGAGCATTATACCCTACAACAGCTTGCTCCAATGGCAAGTTTCAAGTTCTCTTAATGTATACAGCACCTCTGGTTTATTTTTCAATGACTTCTGATTTAAAATTCCCCAAATAGTCCGAAAAGACCGAATTGAGCGCAATAAGTCAAAAAATTGAGCGTATTCTCAAGAATATTGAAATTGAGAACTCAACCCGTGAAAATGTCGAATGGTTTATGAGTTTTTAACAAGATTTTCTGAGTGCCACACTGCTATCAGACATATGTATTCACGTATACGGCTGCCGTGAGCCTGCCTACCAATTCGCCACCATTAATAACATTCCCGGTGAGCTCGGCAGATCCCTTTTACCATCTCCCTCCATGCGCCTCCATAGTGTCAAATAACGGGCGGCCCGGAAGGTCCTTCAATGTTTGCTCAAATACCGGAATAACACCCAAAGACAGCTCTGCCATTCCCATTCGACTGTTTTCTCTCTTCCTCTTCAATCAAAGCACTATTTACAAGAGGCAGATGGTCGGTAGTTTGCAGGTTTGTACCAAATTAGTCATCCTTTGTCTAGCTCCACGGTGTCCATACTATTTATGATTTTTGAATAAATATCTATATTTATGCACATGGGTCTAAATGAAGTTAAAGACACCGTTTAGTCAAGCATATACTATTTACACTGTTTGAAATTCAATTCTCAGGAAATTAAAACACTTTTCGAGTTTTGAGCGTTTCTGCAGCAAGAAAACATAATTTCGAAAAATAGGAAAACGCGGGCTTTTGAAATCCGTTGGAAGATGTCTGCGTTTTCAGAGAGCTTTCCGAATCCACTGAACATTCAAAATGAGCAAATGTATTTAAAGCGTTCTTTAAGAAGCAAGCGTCTCTCGCCTTATTGACATATCTTTATACAGTTGCGCAACGCAATGTTTAATCACTGAGAAATTATTACCATATGACCTCATTATTATCTAAGACATTTGCCGGATGCAAGTGTTTAGGAGAGTACGGCAACGAGAAACAAGGCCTGAGTTTTAACGGGCTTAAGAGTGCGCGGAACGTGGTTTGAAATTCCGAAAATGTCGGTGTTATTCAGAATATAATATGTTCAGAATGTTGAGAAACAAAAATTTAAATTAAGGATTACGGTATTTTAAAGACGCATGCGTCAAGAAGTTCTGTGTCTCGAATGGATTCCTTCTGCATGTTCAATATTTAATTTTTTTTGTAAAATGTCGTTTTATAGCCGAAATATGGGAAAATGGGATACTTAGATTTTTTTTAAATCAATATTCATAAAAAAAATTAGCTCATTATTCGTTTAGTGTAAAAGCACAATAGAACACAATTTTTTTACATCAATCACTTCAAAAAATTTTATTCAAAAGAATCTATCAATTAAAAAACTAATTATTTTTGTTGATTTCTTTTATAATTTTCGAAATATCATTCTTTCGAAACAAATTAAAATTCCAAAAATATGAATTTGGAATATTCCGACATTCCGAAAATTGTCAAAATGTCCAACCCTGAACGTGCTGTATAACGCATATGAATATTACGCGAGTCCGAAAGTCTTCCAACTCTGTTCCCCTCATTCGCTCGCTTACCAAAAGAGAAATGATGTGCAATTGAATCGAGGAGCCCGGAGAGGAACGAAAATCTGATGTTTCCGGTAAAGTCTTCTCCTCGAGATATTATTTATTTTGAAGGTTTTATAGAGAGACGAACCAAATGGGATTATTCCGGTCCCTTGTTTCCTTTCCCTCCACTGGAATGATTTTTGAATCGAAAGGGAATCAGATGAGATGGAGAAATCATTTTGTATTAGTTCAAGAAGGCCCAGTGTTGGAAGGCAAACACAAAATGTAATTTACAGTTTTCTCTTGGTTTCTAGGCATACATGCTGTTATGTTAGTGCTGGTGCTCCATAATAAAGAATCACTTAGACAAGTTTGTGCTCCGTTCGGCGGTTAACGAGTGCCAATTGAGTCATGCAGGAAGACGATACCACAATGGAATTTAGCTTTGTGTAAATACATTTCCGTTCTGGTCAATTGCCGTCCTCTTTAATGGAGCCTCATGGAGAAGTGTGAAAGTTGCACTGGATCCCCCCAATTCCTGCGGAACCACTGTTTGAGGTCAGAATTCGAGCACTTAGAGGCTGAAGGCACTTGACATAATGAATGACGCACACGTGAGCCCACTTCAAGAAGAGAAGAAGAGGTTTGAAAATGTAAGAAATTGTTTCAGCTAAGCCATCGTTCTCTATTGTTTGAAGTTTCGAATTGCGCTACGAAGCAGAAAAATATTGACGAAAAAAAAACCATTTGAGTTATAAAATGGCTTTCTCAAATTCTCAAATAATATATATGCATTACGGTAGTTGCTGACCTAAACATATGTTTCAGATACCTTTTTTAGCATATTCATATTCTTAGATTATTTCGAACAATTGGCGAAAAAGCTTTTGTTTCTGAATTTCTTGCGCTCCTAGAAGGCTCGTTTGTCCTCTTGAATTACAGGATTTTTGGAAAAAAGGAAATAATTCGTTCCCATTTCCTAAAATGGCTGAAAAAGAGCAAAGAGAGCCAAAGAATTCTATCCGCTCTCCTGTTCTTCCACTTCCCGTTGAGAAGTGGATCTACTCACTGCAGTGACTCAGGAATGTCCATCTCAAATTGAATTCACAAAAAGGAAAAAAGTAAACCATATCGCATAATTTGCCTGCGAGCTCCTGGAGCAGTTTCGGTTAGGAAATTCTTGAGGAGTGAGGGGGGGGGGTGGCAAAGGTATTCTTATACCAAATTCAATGAAGAAAATTTGAGAAGGGGGTCAAGTGAAACAAAGTCTGCTGGCACCGGGAAAGCAGTCATTTAAGCTTCATTCAACGATATTAGCACTGACGAGAGCACGGGGAAACCATTCTATTGACATCAAGCAATTCCGGGGATTCGCAAAAATAACGGGCCACACGCTGTATGAGAGCGACGGAACTCTTAAAATCGATTTCCAAATGAAGACCTTTCCAACCAATTTTTCTCGTTTTAACAGAGGCAGTCAGACAGAAAGCGACTCTTTGCAACTTCGCACAATTTAAGCGCCGGAAGCGCGAAGCAGGCGCAAACTGGCCAAACGCTGGGCATCTGGCCCAGTAGCTGCCCATCTCACTAGTTGCCAATCTGCTGCGCATTTTGTGCATTTTCTGCGCCGGCTTATGCGATAGTGACTGTAAAGGACAAAAACGATTACAGTTATAAAAATCAAAAAAATCAATGGCGAAATATTCGAATAAATAATTAATTGTATATAAATTGAAACAGTTGCTTGTTATTAGAAAGCTGATACATGATTTCCCCCTTCAGACTAACATTTTCAGCCTCATTTTTTTTTAAATCAGCTCTCTCCAAATTTTTATTTTTGTTATTCATTAATTTTACTTTTTTTTTTAAACCTTTCTTTAAGGATTTCACGAAAGACGAAATATGATTGTCTCGTCTCGTCTTCGTTTTTAATTCGTCTGTCTTTAGTAAGTCTTGCGTATATTGCGTAAGACGAAAGCAAGACGAACTTAAAGACAACTTTTTGTCTTCGTTTCCCAACTAATTCCCTTCGATGGTGTCATTACGAAGTTTTTCGAAAAGAAAAGCCAAAATTTCAGATAAAACTGAGAGTTGCCCGAAAAGCCTACATTTTCTGTGTTTCCCAGTGAAAATTCCCACATATTGGCATTGTACAAGGCGAGCCAGATCGACGGTTTCAATACCACCTTCGCAGCTATCCTATGAGAATCTTATTCGAGACATTGCCGTGAGACCTCTTAGTTTTTCAACCGGCTCATGGCATTCTCGGCCTTCGCAAAACTCCCAAGCGTCTAAACGAATGCAACTTTTACGCAAAATATGTGCTTTATTCATAGAAGATGACCGCAACCGACAGGTCCTTCTAGAATGAGCCATTTCGAAACCGATAATTCAATCGGACGCCCGTTCTAAATGGTCGGCAAAAGAAGGCCCTCTTGCGAATACCGGGTCTTTCATGAATAGCATAATAATATTTTGCAATATTCTTCTTGGAAATAAAAAAAAAAGGATTACACTTGTTTTAACGATTGGGAGATGTCACCCCGCATATCGCAAACCGTTACGTATTCCGCCGCATAGATCGCCCATATCTATTCCTTTCATACAAACCTTGATTCTCACCAAGTACCATTCGTTTTTCATTCAGTATTAGCTATCCAAAAGAGCCAAGGTGTGCTCATCTTAATATTATTCGCCTGCTTTATCAAGCATCCTTAATTTCAATAGGCAGAGAAGAGAGATGAAATAAAACTTGCGTTACTAATGGAAAAATGAACAGAATCAACTTCCGATTACATGAAATTTATAATAAGAGCTTTCAATACGCTGACACTATGCACTAGTCCCAATTGGAGCAAAACGAAAGCTCCACTATGCTCTCAACATCGAAGACTTCACGCATCGTTCATTAAATGTGTGGTCGGTGTGTTCTAATCCAATCTGCCGCCAATTCTCAACACCTTCATTCCGCAATTGTCTGTGTAGTCCCCGAGGAGATATGGGTGGCGCCCAACTAATGCACCAACTAGAATAAGAACGGCCGAGGTGGTTGAGACAAACGAATGACATCGGAGTCAGCAATTTTCTGTTCCATTTCGCGCATACCCCCTCCCTCTTGACCATATGTTACAAATGAAATCCGTTTCGTGCCAATTAGGTATCCTACAGAGATTGATGATGACACGAGAGGGAACAGACGGACTAATGCCATCATTTTTCATGTCAAATATGAGAAATGCTTGCAATCCAAAAGTATTCAGAATGACAATTTTCAAAAATCTCTTTCAAAAACAGTAAGATAGATTCATCAGAGAGCACGTGAAACTGCTCTTCATGAGTTCAATGAAATTATCCAGGCAAGTGCGCTCTCACATTGGAACATTGGAGGCCAATACAGTTACAATTGGAACTATATTCAACGCTGTCAAAATGTCTTATTTGTCCTTCCCTTTTCATTTTTTATCTGTTCGCCAACATTTTTTTCATTTTTTTTTGCAAAAGCATTCGTAGAGCTTTTCAGATTAGGACGTCCTCGTTTCTTTTCCCACTTTTCTCTCTTTTGTTCGAAAATATACTTGTCCGTATTTTGTCAACGAGAAGACTAAAAGGAGAAAACAGCAAGCCGGCGGGCGAAGCGAAAACGAAAATCTTGTAGCGCGAATCGAATTACACAATTTATTTTTTTACTCCTTATTTTCCAGAGAGGGCTCTTTTCAAGAGAATCGCGAGGTTTCTAGCACAATACCAGCCTATTGCCGGTGCCTTTGTATCAGATGTTCGCATACGACGGATTTCGCTATTGCGTTGAAAGAAGATTTTAAAAAGAATGTCGGAAGCGCATCAAAGCAGTATTTATATTTTTTGACGATTTTGAAAAGTTTTAAATAAAAAATAATTAGAGAAATGGTATTTAAGAGAAGTTCTGACTAAATTAATTAAGAAATAAACAATCGAGATGGCCGTGAATGTCGGGGACCATGGACCGCAACCTCGCTCGAGCCAATATTTTTATACATTACCCCCCAATTTCCTTGTTAAATAAAAACTTTCTTTGTGCTTTTTTATTGCTTCGGATGTTTAAAAAATATAAATAGAAAATCGATGAAATGTGATAATTGCTGCTTATTGTCCATTCTGACAGAATTTTTAAATTTAGTGCATTTAGAACAGTTGAGCGAACTTCGATCGTTCTAGTTTTGAACCGGTAGAAAGCAATAATTTAGTAAATGTGCTTCGAAATTAATGAAAAAAAAACAGCGAATTACTTGCGCTTTAGCTGGGCGCCGCCCATCTCGAACAACTGTTTTGCAGTGCCCATTACGGTGTGACCTGCAAGACGCCCGCCATTCACGAGTTTAACCTTTTTGGTCGCGCATCAGCTTATCCTCTACTGAGACCAATACATCAGTAAAATTTATACCCTAACATTTTACATATAAAGACAACTGAACCTGTTGATAACTTGCGACTAATGAATCATCTTGAAACCAATCCAGCCTTCGGACCAATCGTGGAGTTTCGAAATCCGGCGCCATATGGGTTCTGAAAAGAAAAACAAACGTCGTTTAATATCTATTGTAGACTTTCGCATGACTCGCTATTTCCCTTTTTATTGTGAATAAAAGCACTATAAAGTCTGGCTTTCTCGAGGAAAACCTTCTTAGGTGAAGCTGGCAGAACTTCTTAAGAACACTCCCAATTTCCGTCTCTTTTCGTTATTCCGCTTGACAGCTCAGATCTCCCCGCATGTTTCTCTGTATCTTCCACATTATTTCAGTCTCCAGTGAAGTTTTTCAAGTCAGATATGCATTTAACCGACAACTATAAACTACAGATTCGTCAGAAAACTTCCACGATATCTTTGAAATGCATGCAAATAGGTCGTACTTCTTTTCTACTTTCGCTGCTAATGCTAGACCTAGAGGCATACTAAAAGAGATGGAGTACTCCTGGCTATGCATTCATATTTCGAATTTCAATGAAAACTTCTGGAAACCCCAAGAAAGGTATAATGAATTCGAAAATATTCCCCTGAAAACAGAGTTGTGATTTTGAAAGAATCCATCCTACGCTATTTTTTAAAAACTTTTTTTTAATACAAAGAAATTCTTAAAAAAAACGGTGAATCGAATCATCCAAACAGCAAAATAAAAAAAAACTATCTTAATTTGAAGAAGTTCGAAAAAAAAAATATCAATTTCCCTTTCTCTAAATTGTAGACTACCTGATGAAGTTTTCAGCTGGTGGGCACCGCAACAACGCTTCGGTCGCATTTTTGGATGTGACTGAAACTGACTCGAGCGAGTCAAGTTTCCAAGAGAAGATGAGAAGTGAAATGAGAGGAAAAATAATGAAATGTTTCCGTGGCATTATATTGTGAAAATGTGCTTCTTGTGGATCATCTGCAAATTATTACATTTTAAACAGACGATGACGATGATGCACATGACGGCGGAGGAGTCAACGGCGAAAATGCAAAAAAAAAGTGAAGTGAAAGTGAAAGAGATAAAAGTAAGATGAAGATGAGGAGGAGCAAGTAGAAGTGAATGTCTCACGAATATACCCATATCAAGGTGTGAGGAGAGCAACCCTTGGCGCACTCGCATTGCTCTAGAGACTGCACATTTTCATGGAATATTCTAGTTGTATTTGAAGAAGATTGCTGAAACGAACAGATGCGCCGTCTGATGAAGAAGGAAGAGAGAAAGATGCGTGTTACGCAGTAAATAGTTGTGCTACTTTTCGACATTCAATGTCAAGAAGCGTCCAACTTTGGTGAAAACCGAGGTCAGAGGGAACAGACGGTTAGTTTAGTGTTAGATGTGAATGAGAATGTTGTGCACAAAAAAACAAAACGAGGAGAAAGACTGAAAAAAAAGAAATCAGATACATATATACCACTCATTTGTTTGTCTTCAGTTAACGGGGCAAAAATAGAAGACGGAAGGAGAGAAGGGGCGGAGGCACGGAGGGATGGTGAGAAGAACAGAAGTGGGCGGAGTATTCCTACGAGCAGGAGGAAAGAGTCCGTGGAAAAGGGGTTAAATAGAGAAGCTCCGCCCACTTTTGACTTCAGGAATAGCGATATGGAAACGTGAAAATTGGCGAGAAGGAATAAAAGTCTATGAATGCTGAAAATGGAAATTTTGAATTGGTATAAAGTTGAAAGAAGTAAGCTTTTTGGAGGAAAACCATGCGAAAATGTGAATTATTGAATCTTTGAAGTGAGCGTTTCGGGTTGTAAATCAATGTTGAATTCATCATTATCAAGTCAGAAATGCTCCGAAACTGTATGAAATGCGATGCATAAGGCTTAAATATACTGAAATACTGAAAACAGCTCAAAATAGAGCACGGAGAAAATGATTTGTGTAGCATGTAACTCTGGTTGAAGAGTCAGTGTTAATGGAAGTTGTTTTTGTTAAATTAATTTTCATTTAAATCATTCTTCATATTCTAACATAAAATATACTTTTAAAAAAGCATTTTAAAGAATTTTTTTCCCAAAGAATTTCACAGAATCTATCAATTCGATAATAACAAATATGAGCCGTTGACTACTCCCGTTTTATTCGAATTTGTGCTATGTAAAGAGAAGATTTACAGACATTTATAGTTAGCCGAGGAACTGTTCAGTTATACTTAAAAATGAATATATTTAAAAAAGAAAATGTAAGATATTCCTGTCAAATTAATGATCAATTTCAGAAGGATTTTCTTTATGGCGTGGTTGCAATTCGAGCCGACACGAGCTTCAAAATGAAATATAATGCATGAAAAAAGCTGCGAATATAAGTTTTCGACGAGTTCTTAGAGGGCAATTGCCAATGATATCTATAAACTATAACAGGCTTGAAATGGAATCCATATCGGCCCGGAGGCTGGCTATCCAAGGAGCAATGGCCCGAAACGAACTTGTTCAATGTATTCATATGTATGTAGGCTATAAAGAGCTCTAAGATGCGTAATTAGCGAGCAACACTTTCCATTGTGAAAAACCGATATCCTGCTGCGCGGATCGGAATTGAATACCTGAAGGCTACAATGTTCCGGACCATCAACTGAGAATAAATTCCTCCTTACGAACAGATGGATCTCGAAGCGGACATAATCTAATGTGCGCGAGGCTTGTGCGTTACGCGATGACGGAGCGTAAACGAAATGTTTTCATGCGGTTGACCACTGATGGCCAACTAACTATTATGCAACGATGTGTGGCGTGGCCAGCGAGCATTTGAAGGTGAGCAAAACGAGTGTATTCATTGTTTTTGGCACACTTGACGATTGAGATGAATTGGGATTTAAACTTCATTGAAATGAATAATATTAAACAAAAATCAAAGTAGAGGAATGAAATGAGCAAGATGAAAGGTCATTCTTGGGAACCATGTATGCGCGCTTTATCGGAAGGGATAATACAATCATTCAAAAATACATTGAAAGATTTTGTGAATCTCGAAACTCTTAAAATCTTTTGTAAAATGGTAACCGATGGCAGTTTGATCGTAAGCTGATGAGTACTTTTTGGTGCTGTCGAAATATGCAAATTTGGTGCGATATATTGAAACGACTTTGTTCGTATCGGTGATCCGGAGGCAGATGGCCGATGACTAATTGTTTGAAGTCGCGGAGAAAACGGAGAAATTGAAATCGGCGAGATTAATTGCTTGGATCAGCGGAGAAAAAAACAAGCGGATACGCGGATCTAAGTTTTATGGAATGACAATGCATAGTCAAGAAAAGAGTAGCAGTGAAGGAAGAAGCGATGACTGATTCAATTATGGACAGTTATTCGAGGCCAATTGAAGCACATTTCGTGACATTTCGGATGATTGACCTTCTTTACGAAACTTTTTCGCAGTTGCCAACTCCAGTAGAAGCGCAGGATACAAGGTTTTTTCCACTGAACAGTTATAATATAAAACAAAACAATTTATGAAGACTATCTGAAGCGATTCATTTTTTATTCATTTTCTGCTGAGAAAAGCGAGGGAGGGAATTATTATACTTTACAGAATATGTACTATTGGAGGTTGTTGAGTGTTGACTAAGCCACGCCGCGATTTATTTTAAAGTTTTGACCTACTCGTCTAAAATTAATCTACCGATCTAGGCCAGGCGGCAACTATTATCCATCCGCAAGTACGTGATTTTGCGTGTAGAGGCGGTGTTTGGGTCTCGTTAGGGGATAGCGCGTTTTAACGCGCCAATTTATTATAAAAATTGTAAGAAAGCGCCCACACTGCGTTTGTAATGTATTCAGTTTAATAAACAGTTTAAGAAATTTGACAATAAAAATTAATTAAAAAACATGATTTTCGAAGCAAAATATAGAAAAAATTCCAATATTCGCTTCAATTTTCGAAAAGAAATCACAAACGCAGTGTGTGCGCTTTCTTACAATTTTTAAGTTGGCGCGTTGAAACGCGCTATCCCCTAACGAGACCCAAACACCGCCTCTACACGCAAAATCACATACTCGCGGATGGATAATACTTTCTGTTCTCATTTTCCTCCGAAGGTTAATCGATGATTATAGTTCACTCGTATCTGGGGCCCTTTGTCTCAGATTGATATTTTCGTGCTTCCTTTAATTCTTTCTTTTTGTTATTTACGACGAATTGACTTTTATAATAAAGTGACTTCTTCTCAATTCGTTTTCTGTTAGGCCACAAAACGCGCAGATGTGCAAGGAAAAAAAGAAATCACATTGGAATTAATGATTACACGAATCGCGACCTGAATAGAAATACCGGCAAATGCGAACAGTCAGACCATCCATCCCAATTGCAGTGTTACTTCGAGTTGATGACAAACTTGCTATTAGGTTGATGGAAAAGTTATGGCGTTTTTATGTTGTTTACTTTTGTGAAAGATTTTTGAATAAAATTTTTGGTTATCTGTGATCGTGTTATATATCATTTTAAAGAGCATAATTCGCTCTATCTACTTGTCTTTTTGATTTTTCATTGAAATAATTATGTCACTTTTTATAGCACTTCAAAAAAGCATAGATAAAAGGCAAATTCGAACGATTTTCTTGTTCCTGTTCAAACTAGGCCGAAACGCTGTCGAGACAACTCGCGATATCAACGATGCATTTGGCCAAGAAACCACTAATAAACGTACGGCACAATGGTGGTTTAAAAAATTCCGTAGCGGTGACGAGAGCCTCGAAGATGAAGAGTGTGCCGGCCGCCAGTCTGTGATTGATAACCATTCAATTGAGAGCCTTAATCGAAGCCGATCTTCTCAAATCAACACGAGAAGTTGCCGAAGAACTCGACGTTGACCAATCAACAGTCGTTGTTCATCTGAAGCAAATAGGCAAATCAAAAAAGCTCGACAAATGGGTGCCACACGAATTAAACGAAAATCAAAAAAATCGTCGTTTTGAGGTGTCGTCCGCTCTTCTTTTACGCAACAAAAATGAGCCGTTTCTTGACCGGATCGTAACGTGTGATGAAAAGTGGATCCTCTACGACAATCGACGACGTTCCGCGCCGTGGTTGGATCGTGATGAGGCTCTCAAACACTTTCCGAAGCCGAAAATCCACCAAAAAAAGGTTATGGTGACTGTTTGGTGGCCTGCAGCGGCCTCATTCACCACATCTTCTTAAATTCGGGTGAAACAATTACAGCAGAGAAGTACTGCCACCAAATTGACGAAATGCATCAGAAGTTACGACGTATGTGCCCAGCATTGATCAACAGAAAGGGACCAATTCTTCTCCACGATAATGCTCGGCCACATGTTGCACAACCGACCCTGCAAAAGCTGAACGAATTAGGCTATAAGACTCTGCCTCATCCACCATACTCACCGAACCTCTCGCCCACCGATTACCACTTTTTCAAGCTCCTCGACAACTTCCTTCGTGAGAAATGCTTCAAAAGCCAAGACGATGCCTAAAATGCCTTCAATGAGTTCGTCCCTTCCAGAAACCCGGACTTTCACGCTACCGGCATAAAGAAACTTGTTTCTCGTTGGCAAAAATGTATTGATTCTAATGGTTTTTATTTCGATTAATAAATTTGATTTTAAAAAAAGTTATGGTCATTTAAAGTTGAAGGTTAAAAAACGCAATAACTTTTCCATCAACCTAATAATACAGGGTTGAGCGCAATTACCCGGGATGAAGTTTCGCGCCATAGCGCGAGACACTGACGCATTTTCGGCGCGTACAATTTTAAAAATTTTGTTTATTTATATGTTTTTAACTATTTTGCCAAGTTTTAGATCATTTGCTCAAGTTGCAGCTAAATGGTGAGAGCTAGCAATCACCGTACCTCCATTGTGACCCTTTTCAAGCAAGGCTTATCCGGGATAGAGATTCAAAACGTGTCGGAGCTCCACGCCAGACCGTCTATGATGAGGTTGGTGGACTTCTTGACAGAGCTGGGCGAGGTAGCAAGGCCACTGTCATCACCCCTGAACGTGTGAAGGCCGTGAGGGAGAGGATCAGACGAAATGCCCACAGAAGCATCAGCAGAGATGAAAATGAGCAGGAGATCGATGGGTCAGATTGTCAAAGGCCAGCTTGGCCTCACACCTTACCGTGTGAGAAAAGCTGCGACCTTATCGGCTGCCAACCAGCTGAAATGACTGGAAAATGCAAAAGACCTTCTTCGCCGCACGCGACTGGGTGAGCATTTGGTAACGGTCTTCTCCGACGAGAAGCTCTTCACAGTAGAAGCTGCGTACAACTCCCAAAATCATCGTGTACTCTCCAGAGATCCTAAAAAAGCTTTTGAGAGAGGCAGAACCATCCAACGAGTCTCGCACCCGGCATCCGTCATGGTTTTCGGTGCCATCTGCTCCATATGCAAAGTCCCTCTGGTTTTCAATGATCAGGGAGTGAAAATCAACAAGGACCTGTACATCAGGGACATTTTGGAGAAGCAGGTGTTGCCTTGGGCTCTGAATCACTTCGCAGGACGACATTGGGTGTTTCAACAAGATGGAGCACCGGTTCACACCGCCAAGATCACTCAGGAGTGGTGCGCAACGCTTTTTCCTGCATTCATTCGCAAGGAAGAATGGCCCGCCTCATCTCCGAATTTGAATCCGTTGAACTATTCTGTCTGGGGGTTTTGCAGAGCAAGGTCTCGCCCTCACTCAAATGTGGAGTCTCTCAAGAAATCTCTCGTCAAGGAATGGAACGAATTGACCTACGTGCCACCATCATGGCCTATCCACGACGTCTCCGAGCTGTCATCGACGCAAATGGAGGTCGAGTGGAACAACAGTAGTTGATATTTGTTGCTTATAAATCTGATAAACATTGGATTAAATCTCGTTGTATTCTGAATTCTGGTCTTTGAAATAGATGACGTCAAGTCATCCCGGGTAATTGCGCCCAACCCTGTATAATGAATGACCTCTTCATCGATACTTGCTATTCGCCTATTCTACATATTTGTCACCGTTTCTTTGAGAAGAGTTGCCTATTTCTCTGAAATATCTTGAATAAGCTGGTTAAGAGTTTAAATTCCGGTATGCTCAAAATGTTGAGCAAACCCTTGCCGATTGCTTCGTATTTTTTTCGTCAGATCGGATTTTTAAAGGCATCATAAACCATCACACACATTCTTCTCTGGGGCTTCGCATGAAACCGTAACATTGATTCTTTGTAATATACCTTTGCTTCAATGGGCTTTTCGAAAATTTCCAGTCATTATGCGAATCATTAGTCGACTTACATTATCTCTCTATCCGTTTTGATAGTTGTCAGAGAAGGATATCGGAAAAAAGGCCACATGATAACTGAAGCGCATGCTTGGTTGGTTCATTATTCATTTGCAGGCACCTCTTATCGTTAAGCATTTAAATGAACCAAAGGCGTTCCAATTTTTACGTACTTCTGTTGTTACCTTTTTGCTGTTTTAATAGCGTTTTTATAATGAAGTGTTTTTAAAAAAATGTATCCAGCAATTTACTTCCAATATTGTTGTTCAGATTATATGAACATTATGTTCACGATTCACGAGTAATGGCAAAATTCCAGTAAAGAAACATTTTGAAGTGATAAATACGGCAGTTTTACAGCTTTTACGAGAAGAAAATTCCACAATTACGAATGCAGTTCGCTTGTAAGCAAAAATCTTTGCATTAAATAAAAGTTGGCCGTGTTCTTGAATCCATAGACGCAGGAGAGATGCAGAATAATGCAGGAACGCTCCATTGATAGATTTTGAAAAAAAAAAACATTTTACCAACATTTGGTGCTGTAAAATGTAAAAAATGGTTATACAGCAGTTTAATACTCGGCAAGACGATGAAATCAATGTTTTTGAAAAAAAAACTATTCTTTCATTCTTTTTGAAATGCAATATTTAAGATATCATCTAGGCCGTATCACTTATTCAATATAATACAAGATGAATAGCATAATAACAATAAATATACGAAAAAAGTGGCTGCAAATGTATTAACATTATACGTAGAAACTTTTAAATTTCTGGCGCGTGCCTTGGCTTTGCAAAGAGTTGTGTCTGGAAGTTGCAGAAATGGGCGGAATAATGCTACGCTCAGCAAATTCATCTACAATTTCCATCATATCAACAAAATGGCATTGTACATTGGTAATTCAAGATACCCTACACCAATTCACTGATAATAATCGCTGATCAGCTTCCTTGTCGTTATCATTATAGTCATCGTAACTTATTCTAAATTTTTTCATTTTCAGGTGAAAAAATGGAAGAAGACACTAAAGAAAAAGACGAAGCTATCAATGATAATCGTGATCAATGCTCAACATCTTCAGCTAGTGAGCCGACAGCATCTAGGTATCACTATCATCATTCTATAATAAATAAATGGAGTACGGAATATTTTTCTCTTTATCTATATATCTTCTGTTTTTATTCATATAAGTTGTCTACAATATTGAAAAATAAGCGTGATCTTAGAAGTAGGGAAAGCCGCAAGATCGAGAAAATCAAGCCGATAGAATATGAGCTATAACCGCGCCGAAGACTCATCAGTCCAGATTAAATCGCCGTTGTTGCGGCAATCAGACTGATGAAATAATAATTGTAAACATATCTATTTCAGGGAAAACAACAGTGCAAAAAATGACGAAGAAATCTTTCGCCTTCTTAAAGTTACAGACGAGCTTCTTGAAAATAAGGCGAAATCCATGAACTTATCATCACTAAACGTTCGATCCATTCTTCATCATTTGATCAAATATCCTTCCACTATAGATGTTCTCTTGGGGATTCGGGAAACTGACGATCTTCCGAGTGTGAGAAATACGAGGTCAAGAAAAAAAGCAGATGAATCTGGTTCATCTTCTACATTCAATACGCCAAAAAAGGTACGCTAATAATGAGTCGTTTTTTATTAAAAATGCATAATTGTTTCTTTTTTAGTTTGCTCTTCGAATTGAAGACAAAGGGCCGAAAAACTTTCTTGATCTAGAATACGAAGAAGATGATGAGTACGATGATGATTACGTAGGAGAAGAAGAAGAAGGAAAACCAATGGTATTTAAAGTATTCCTTCTTATTGAAAACTCCCAGTGATTTTCCAGAAAGATGATGCAGATGCCGGAGATAGTGATGATGAAGAAAACGATTTTGACGAGGAGGACGAGGAAGAAGAAGAGGAGGAGGAGGAGGAAGGAGACGACGGCGACGGCGACTACCGGGAACTGGATGATAAAGAACAAAAAGACACATCTGGAATTGCATTAGCGGAAACTTCAACAAGATCACAAAATGATTTATTTTTTGAGTTTTTCGGTGATAACTCTAATATTGTAATTGTAAACTTCAGTCAAGCTTATAACGATTTTTCGTCGTAGTTTCAGACTGATGATGATTATGCGATGCATATGACATTGAATGACACCCGGGCTGGCTCTACAGCGCCACTTCACACTCTTGACAATGTAGTCGACGATGATGATTACCGAAACTTTGTGCATTCTTTGCAATACCCTCCAGAAGGTTAGCGAGCTGAACTAAATCTGTAAGACCAATTTCAAATGTTCTAGATGCTGTTGATCAGACTGTATACGATACCGAAGACGACCCAGAAGACGAAGATTACAATGTCATAGCTGATAATCTAAATGTTGAAGACTGGTACGAGACAAGACAAGATAAAACCACAATGATTCCAAAACATGAAGTTAAAGCGTTGATGATGGACACCTTGTTGGCTGAAAAAGAAATACCAATAAATGTATTTCCAGAGGAAGCAATTCACCCGGACGAGTTCCGTAAAAGCCGCAAAGATAAGGTAAAGCAATGAATTCAAATGAACACTTTGCATAAACTTGCATAATAAAACATAGAATAGCTTGGATAATCAGTTTTTAAAAAATTGAAAAGTGTTTTCGATCTGTTGCTCTTCAGTTCTCGGTTTTCAATTTTCAATTTTATTTTGTTTGCAGGACGCCGAAGTATGTGAGCGTATAAACGAATATGCTGTCACTTCAACTGAGTCATGCTCCCTTATCTCTCAAAACCCTGTTTCATTTCGATCCGAGGAATTAGATCAACTCATTTTGCAACTCGAACAGCACGTTCAGATACTTACTCAGTTCGTTGTCACCTGCCATCATGATTCCCAGTTGGCTCATGTTCGAAATAGTGCTCAACTCATGATTAATGAACTTGATGACATTCGACAACAACGAAATTCCCCAACGATTTTCGATGTTTCCAATTTGGATGCTGCTATAGAATCATGTCATGACATCAATGCATTCGACGCTGTCGATGAAAGTCTTGTTAAGTATTCTCCGAGTGTGGATTGTCAAGGAGGTTATGCACTGAGACCTGAAGCCGCTGCAGTTTTAGCTAGAAGCCGAGCCATACGTTTTCCAGAACTTTTGCCCTTATGCCAGCCAGCGTTAATTGAACTGCCGATTCAATTTCTCAGTGAAGAAGATGTCATGTTAGCTGTTGCTCTTTTGCAGTTTGCACATTTACCTAGACGTGCAGAGAGAGGTGGTATCGATAGATATACTGCCATTCATCAATATTGCTTGCCAGCTAAAACTGCTTACAAAATTCGAACACATTTAAAAACTATGAGAAAAGCAAGTAAGAATCCGATTCATTCTATTATTCAGGTAACTAAAAACTAAGATTAGTTTTGAAGTTTTGGATTTTGTCTTTTTTAAGGCCGCCGAGCAAGGAGTTTGCAATGTCTCAGTTCCGAAGAAAGTTTGGTGCCATACAAATTCTCCAATCGAATTATGGCCCATTTCGTCTCAACCAAAATGGTATCACCAGTTTTTGAAAACCTTTCATGTAACAGAGGACCGTCAAATACTCCGTAAAGATGAAACAGCAGTGGTGCTCACACCAGTGAAAAATAAAATGGGAAATAGCAGAGTAGGTACAGAAACTAGTGATGATCTGGAATTTGTTGACATCGGTAGAGGACACGATGGGCGCACAATAGTAATGGACCGAGAACATATTCAGGATCTTGTCAGCCAACTGATAAAGGAAAGTGAGGTAATTTAGAAATATACCATAAAACCTGTGAAAATATTACCCCCCCCCCTTTAAATGTGCAAAATCTCGAAAAGTCTGTTTTGCTAATTGTCTATTTTGAACTTCGAACTTGCAAAAAATCAGTCGGAATCTTCAATTTTCAACAAAAAGTAATTACATTATTTCCTTAAGAATGTTCCGCGAATAATCATCTACTATCTCTTGCTGTCTGCTCATTCACTTTTTCGTTTCTTTCACTACCTTCTATACCATCTTTATCTCATTTATTGTATTTGCTCATTACCTTATTTCCGATTACTGACTATATATAACGATGCTCATTAGCTTTTTTGAACAGAGAGGACTCGAGTCAGTAAGCAGTATTGACAATATACTTTTATAAGTTATTAAAATAGGTTATAATTATTGAGAAGTTTTCCATATTTGCTATGAATGGTAGATTCGCTGTAAAGCTTAAAGTGTTAAATGATCAATGACAGAAAGCGAAGAGGTAGTAAATGAGCATTAGCTCTAAGTTTCCGCTGAATCATGATTTGCTTTATTATCTCTCCAATTGCTTCATTAATTTCTCATTATTTCGGTTTTCCAGAAATTTCTCGAGATCGCTGCTCGACTCTTGAGTGAGCGTCAATATTTTTTTAGAATTTTAAACTTTGACGTTTTCGGAATACTCGGAAAATGATGAATACTTCAAAAATATCGATTATTTAAACCAGTTAATTGCCGATATAATCTCAAGAATCCCACCCGCCGACCCAAATATCCAACAGTTAATTGAAATTCCTTTAAAACATTCAAAATATGTGTCGTAAGCCTGGTATGCATACATCGTCGCGTTCGTCTAGTTTCAAAATTGAAGAAATACTGTTATGTGTGGTTTTAAATTTTAAAGTCCCTTTCTTATTTTGTATTTTAATAGTGTGTTTCAGATCTCTCCATCAAAAAGACGTAAAAACCCTACTCCAATGAAGCTGTCTACAATGGGAATAATTGAAGCAGCTGAAAGACAAGTGGATAATGAATCTGAAGATCTTAATGATCCTTATTTACCAAAACAGACAGCAAGTTCATCTTCGGCCGTGACAGAAATAAACTGCAATAATGGAATATCTTCTAAAACTTCAAATTCTGAGAAACTGCCGACGACTTCAAGACATTATGATTTTCCTCCCGTTCATGCTCCTTCGAATTTATTAAAAAGTGAAGCTAATGGAACTCCTGGATTTTCTCTTGATCGTCAAAGCTTCAATGATCCAGAAAGCTCAAATACTGTTTTATTTCGTGATCATATTTGTATTAAAGATATTCCATCCAACCAAGAATCACAACTCACAATAACGTCTGATATTTCTAATAATCTCGAGTTCAATACAAATTCCTGCTCATCTTTTCCGATCCCTATAACGCCTGGCCGGAGATCTCCAGATGAACACGATGAATACTTCATGGACCTTGAATCGAATAGTCTGATGTGGAACCAAACGCAATTTTCTGTCACATTAGGAAACCCTTTAACACCTCGCGATTTCTCTTCTGATGTGACGGATCCTATCGATTTCTCTTCAATGGGATCCTCCACTCTACCCGATTCTGATAATATAAAATCGCAAACGTCGATGTGCCAAATACCTATAGAATGCTGCTCTAATTTTTCGGAAACTACAAGCTCACAATCGCTCCCGCAAGGATCTGTAAAACATAGAACCGTGTCTGAATCTGCAACAGAAGATGATACATCAATGCCAGGACTTGATTTGGTACCACCCGATGAAGAAGAAGAGAGTGCCGTTGAAAATGTGGTAGAAAATGAGGGGCTCATTGTTGAACAAGTTCCAGTCAAGCAAGGACTTGTGAATTCAAGGCCGCCACTAAGATTTGTAAGTCTTATAACTATATTATACAAATATACATTTGCAAACTCGCAGAAAAAAGAAGTTCAAGCGGGAAACACAAATTTGGCACCGTCTAGAAAAAGGACTAGAAATGAGAGAGTAAGGTTTCTCATCGAAATAACAAATTAGATTCTTTTGTTCAGGAGGCGATGGGATCAGTCGGTCTGGAAGATGAATCACTTCACGAACAACAAAAAAGTATTATTGTGAGAAAAATCATGGAGGACATTAGCCAAAGGCTTTTTATGCACAAGGACACTTATCAGAGGTTCAAAATAGCGATGACGGACAAAAAAATGACCGATGTCGAGGTACGTTTTCTAAATGGAAAGATATTTCCAATAACTTGTCTTCAGAAAGTTTCTCGGATCGCTCTGGTTCTCGCAAATCACCCTGAATTGTTAAACCTTGTATTATTATTCGCTCCACCAGACGCGGTTTCGGAATTCCAATGTGATCCTAATTATCAATCATATAAATCTGCAATTGAAATGATCATGAATATAGAGGTACTACCTGTTGAAATAATCATTTCCATAATAATATATACAGCGATACATCACTTCTGCAAAACTCAAAGAACCGTCTCTTCGTGGCCTTTTTCGCTACATTCAAAGCTACCTTAAAGATGATCCGAATTTGGGCGATGAACAAGCGACTAGAAAATTCTATCAACTTTTTGGTCAAGACCGACCATTATGGAAAAAATTGGAATCACACTTTTGGTGTCTTCCATATGAGCCAAAACCTCGATTAGAAAACTATGAATACATTGATTTGACAAAAATAGAGACAATGTCAAAGAAAGAAAAAAGGGAGTGGGTATGATCGTTCTCAAAAATTCAAATATACATTTTCTAAAAATTTTCAATTTCAGAACAGTATTCCTCCCCGATTTGAGACTGTTGATGATATTGATGCAGCACTGGGATGCTCCTATAAGCCGCCGAAGAATGAACCAGCCTCCAATTTAGTTGTCAAATGTGGGGAATTTTGTATTCGAAAAGACGATGAAACATATATTCAGCTTGAAATAACCGAAAGAGTAATTATTTCTTCACAAATCACCAATACATCTTTATATTTTCAGCACTGGACTCGAAAAGATGACATAACATTGCTGACAAGCTACAATGAAGCTCTAAAAACAATTCCTAATTTCACAGAATCTCTAATTCCATCATTGGTACCAGATCTTCCATTCGGCGAAAAATCGATTGTCGCACGACTGCAATATCTTCTTGCCGAGCTTAAAGCTCTCGATTAAAAATTTAATCGCATCATAATTTAAATTTTCCATTTGCTATTTATTCAAAACGTGTACTTCAGTATTTCATTAACAAAATGTTTTTATTGTGCTTCGAGCAGTCTTATGTATAATTATGAATTGCTCAACGGTTTAATATGGACAACCAGAACACCCATCCCATAGTTCTGGTTTCCGTATGTTTGGACCGGTGCATTTTCCACAATTGAAATAGGATCAATACGATTTGGAATCGGCACTTCAGCTTCTACCATTCGGATTTCAGAGCTATCTGTAATTCTTCCAGATACGGATGCTGGCTCTGTAACGATAGATGTCACTTCAGCAACTGTCGTAGTCCTTGAAGTTCCAGAGCGTCTGAAAATGGTGTATAGATACCATAAAAATAGCTGTAAACTACCTTAAGTATGGAATTAGTGCAAAAAAGGCAATCAACACAAAGATGGGAGTCGCCTCGAATACTTTGTATCGATAAGTCGTCATCAGAACGTAGGCTAAATTATATAATCAAAGTTCTGATTGATCGTTTTCACCTGCTTGCTTACGAATTGGAAATTTCTCAGCGACGCCGACCACCATGAAAAACAAGTCCATAATATTGATTACGATGTTGAAAATAGTCGGTGGAGTTGTAGCGAGAACGAAGAAGAACATGCGCCAACGATCGAAAATCTTCTGTTTACACCATGTGGAACACGGAGCGACAATCTGTAAATGTATGAATCAGAGACAGATCTTGTCTTTCACTAGTTTGATATCACGAGTAGGGCTTCCACGAAAGACGAAGACAAAAACTCGTCTTCGTTCGCCTTTTAGTTCATCTTGCATTCGTCTTACGCAATAAAAAAGTTGTTAACACACTGCGTCAGGCGAATTCAAGACGAGACGGCCAAAATTTCTCCCATATAGAGGCCTTACTCACGAGTTTCGGCACTCTGTCTCAACCAGATTACACGAATGTTTCCTAGCCACAAAAATTGTAGACTCTACGACTCACTGCAATCAGAATAATCACATTGGATACGGCCAATCCAACATATACAATGACGTAAATGTAGAAAGGAAACGAAGAAAGAAGCTCATTGAAACAAACGTTGAGAACGGATGCAAGTAGCGCAACGGCAACAAATGCGGCGGCGGAGTAGAATCTGAAATGTGAGCTATCAAGTTATTTCGAGAAAAACCTCATTTTTAGCATACACTGGCCACGAACTCTTGTTGTATTTATCTCGAAATAGCATGTAAAAAAGCACCAATGCAGTATACTCTAGGAGGAGTGCGTAATGAAATACTGTTTCAACGCTGCTCGCCACGAACAACCTGAAACGTCAATATTACATCGGAAACCCGAAAACACAAACCATGAGAATTGTGGATACTGAATCAGAAGAATGATTCCAACCTTGAAAAATCTCACAAGAGTGCACACGAATATCTGGATAACCATATTAACAATCATTGATTTGGTGAGGCTTGCATCGCGATGGAAAACGATGATCGACCAGAATATGGAAAGAACCGCGGCCAAAAGTAGCAGGATGAGATCGACGAGGGTGGCTGGCAATTTTCAAAATTTGATGAGCAATTGAAACTTGAAAAACAGTGCTCCACATAAAGATACACCATCTTCTCAAAATTAAAAGAATCTCGATTTTTTATGAAATTATGAAATTTCCACGAAAGACGAAGACAAAAAGTCGTCTGTCATCTCGCTTTTCGTCTCCTAGTCTTCGCAATAAAATTTATGAGAATGATTTAGAAGAATGCAGGCTTCTGAAGACGTAAATGTGGTGTGCGCCTCATTAAAATATTTCTTAAAATCAACAATGATGCACAATTTCAGACGACGCGGTACACTTGAAATCCTAATCAGACCATCTGAATTGGTACCTTTTTGAGTAAGGCTTCCACGAAAGACTAAGAAAAAAAAGTCGTCTTCGTTTGTCTTTGAGTTCAATAAAAATGTTGTCAACACACTGCGTCAGACAGATTCAAGACGAAGACGAAGACGAAATTTCGCCAAATTGGAAGCCGTAGTTTTGTATTCATAAATATGTAGCTGCCCGAACTCGATCTATTTAAAGTATATCATCTGAAGCAATGCGCATTGCTTCGTGGCCACCAGTTAAATTTTTAAAAGTTTACTTTAGACATTCCCCCAGTGAATATTCCAGCGCTGATAATTTCATCTCTTTCAGCGACTTTATTGGTAGGAGCCAACGATCTTATGAAATTATTTCCAAAATGTGCAAAAGTAATATAATAATTTCTTAAGCAAGTAATTATAACTTTTGCGCTCCGCTATTAACCACACTTTAAGGGTTCAATAATTGATTTGGAATTTCTGAAATGCATTCGAGTCGGCCAAGTTCTGACAAAGCGGCAACTTAAATGTATTTCTTCAAATAAAAGGTAATTTTCTTTTAAAAATTTAGTCTTTTCGGCATTTATTGTTCAGTGCTCGCCCATCTAAAATCAGATTTTATTGAATTCACCGAAATGCTCTAGAATACAACAGCATCAAAACCTACTTCCTTCGAACATATAGATTCTGGTTTGGTTGGAATACAAATCAGAGTACTGCGAGATGGGTGACATCTCGTAAGCCAACACATTCCAATTGAACTCAAATGGCATGGCCAACCTTGCCCCACAGGTTTTGAAGCTATGCCAGAAGTGAGCAGAAATGAAATGCGCGGTAAGGATATTGTGAAGCGGATTCGCTTAATGTCCACAGAATGCATTTCAGCTGTTTTTGGCGGCAATTCCAGCTTATGTCGACAGCTGAAATGTTTTTGAGAAACAGGCCAAGAGATGAATGATAAGCGAAAATAATAACACGCATTCATTGCAATAACTAGAAATAGTGCTTAATTCACTTATCGAGTGCAGAAGCCACGAACTCATCAAAATTGCCCGAACGGATCGAATATCCTTGAATATGATTGTTCAAGATCTGCATCACTCTGAGAACCTGAAATCGCTATATGTAACAAATTCCACCTGCATCGCGATTCACCATTGCAATAGTGGTAGGATCATCTTTTTGTATAAGCAATGTGATATTTTTTGTTGTAGTTGGTATTTCTGTCGCTTCTTTTATTGACATCTCGAGCATTCGAAGTAGTTTATGCGGCCTTATCCCTTCTTTGGGAACGACGTCCAATACTGTGCATGATATTCTAAAAGTTACGATTTTTTTGAAGAAGAAGAGCCTTTTTGAGATAGGGTGGTAACCTTGCTTTTATTGTAGATGACGGTAGAGCACTGATAAAATTACCCTTGTACATATGTGCACAGTTGGTGGCAGTATGCTCTGCAAAACTACTGTGCAGGGAAGTGAACAAGATTCCGACTCCATCCGATTGAAGACGAGCAAGGAAAGCCCAGACAGTGATCATTTTTGGGATTGACAGGTGCAATTCGAGTTGATCGATGATTACAATTGAAGGCTTAAATGCCAGCATCGTGAGCCACATCAAACATCTGCGATCAGCATCTCTGAAAAAGTGAAACGATTGCGGAGCCACTGAGGGAGTTCGGAAAATTCCTCCACATGTCACTTACGTTAAGAATCTGATTGGAGTTGAAGCATAGGTTGTCATTCCAAACGCATTCAGGAGGTAATCAATGTGCTCTGCACTTATCAAAAATCCATGCGAATGCGCCACATCTGTAAGTAGTTCAATCGGCGTATTCATTGTAGGAAGACAATCGACGCAAGGAATGTAAGCAATTCGTTCCTAAAAACATAGTAAAAACAAATATTCAACCTTTAACACCCACAGTTGAATTAGTCTCCGCAATAGTTTTCAGTAAAGCACTTTTTAAATCTGCCGGATCTCCTAGAAGGTACGTAGCCAAGTTATCAACTGAAATTTCCTGCATATCATGCCATCGCTTCATTGTTGCCAGTTTGCAATTCAAGTTCTCCTCATAGGCAGTAATGTAGCTCAATTCGTCATTGTTTCGAGCAAAATAGTCAGAATAAGATGCGGCGCTAGGCTCTTTGCCGCCTCCACTTCTGCTCTCGTTTTCTACATCCTTTTTATTCTGTTGACCTTCTTCTATCGGTGTGCCTTCATTCACACTTGATTCGGCGCTATTCTTGGTGGCATCCCATCGTTTCAAAGTTGTTCCTCGCTCAAAACTCGACAACACCACAGTCTGCCATAAACTCTCATTTCGAGAAAAGAGCTTTATGGAAACATACGCGAGTCGTGTAGCAGAACTGTCGGATAAATGAGAATCCTGGCTCGAAAATGAAAATCAAAAAGACAATTAGCGTCCACAAATGTGCACCACAACACAAACAAAGTGCGAAAACCGCTGGAAATTATGCGTAGCCATAATGTAGAATGCATTTTCAACTAGTGTGTGCACCCGGGAAATTTCCCGGTTCTCCCGGGAATTTTAATTATAACGGAAGTTTCGAAAAAACTATTGTTCACTGTAAAGGAGTTCTTTTTTGTTTTGTTTTTTGTTGTTAACAAAAACAATTTTAAAAGATTATTTTGTCATTGATAACCAAGCGGTTTGATTGTCCATAAGGAGCTCCTCAAGCACTAAACTTAAAAAACGATGAAGAATCTAATTAATTAAGAAAAAACTAATTTTTCAAGTTTTTAGCCTAATTTTTAAAAAACAGCTATCCCGGGACAATTACCGGGAATTACCCGGGAAATTCCCGGGAGTTTTCCCCGAACTACTCCCGGGTAATTTCCCGGGAAAATCCCGGTAACAATCCCGGGTGCACACACTGTTTTCAACTAACTTCCTTCATGGACTTTATACTCTTCTGTACTATTCACAAACGCGGCAAGAACCTGGAGTGCAGTTGGAGGGCTTATCATGCAGATCCAGCTCAATATTCTGAGTGTCGTCTGGAATAAAGCAGAATGAGAGCACAAAGCTTCCGGAATACCTTCAACGGGATATCTTCAGCCGAGATCAAAGAGATCAAGGTCGGCAGTTGAACCAGGAATGACGACACTACTATTACAGTGGGAATGACAGTCCTTGCTTTGCGTACAGTGAAAACAAGTATATAAATGAGTGGAAGAGTCGATACATAGGAGAGGAGCCAGGAAACGGCTAGCCGCCTATAGAAAATTGATAGAGAAGTGTAAAATCAAAGACGGAATCACTTACAGTAAACTACTAGGATTCGAAACCGCAAAAAACGACATCATATATAAAATAAACGCTAGTAGACTTGAGAAAATCAGAAATGTGACTAGATTTACCAGGAAGATCAATCCGAAATACATGTAGCGAGGCCATGGAAGTAATTTACTCTAAAATCTTCAACTATACTGATTGGTGAAAATACTGAAGATCGTACAGTAGGCATCAAGTTCGCAGATAGCAGTTTCAAAGGCACCATAGATGATAGTATATTGATGAACGTCTGCGACACTCCCAGCAAGAACATTAATGAATGCGAATCGGACCTGAAGTGAGAATAGTTACTTATTCTTATCACTGCCCTGATTAATGCTTGCAGAATCATAGCTGTGTGGATTTTGTTGACGTCTCTAAAAATAGAAGTAAATCCAAGAGAGGAAGCAGGTGTGCGAAACTTGGAGCTCTCCAACGTCGGTTTGATTCCAGGGTCTGCGTTGAAAGAGTATTTGCAGCAATTGAGTGTGCAGACAACTCACATATTTTAGTTATTTTGTTGATGATCTGCGAAATCGCAAAGTTCAGCATGGTCATTGTGAAGAGTTCATTTCCACGACTCGTTACAACGAATTCCGTAAAATTTATTGGAGAATTGCTCACATGACTGTGGATGGCTGAAAATTCAATTTGCCTAAAATGAAGGCGGTGCACTTTAACCAGCTTGATTTTCAGCCAAGTGTAGTGCTTTTCTAAATGGAAGGTAAGTAACGTCTTTAGCAGCCTCGTTCTTGCACTCATCATCACAATAGATGGTTATAGGATAATTATAAGATTTGAGTGAGATTTCCTGAGTGTCTACTAAAAAGAAATCTTTATTGCAAATATCTGAACGAACAAACTTACATTTATGAAGTGCCCCTTCATTGACAGCAAATAGGGCAGATGCGATAATCAAATAGATCCCAAAAACCGCTGCAATTTGAAACAAAAACTGACTGTCCTTCACAATTCGAACCATATTCTTGAAAAGTGGACTGAACGAGTAAGCAGTCTGTTTTTCTGTAAATCTCATGAAAATATAAAATTTAACATTGCTAATACGTTGTGAGAAACAAAAATTCAGCTGAGCATAGGTAGAAAGTGGGTAATATTGATGAGGATCATAGCACGAGCTAAAAATATTTCCGATAATTGGACAAAATAAAAAATAAAAAATACTTGGCGTAAATGTCTTGAATATTTGGCTTGCTCACTTCATAGAATGAAATTTGGAATCTCTTTGATACAAATTGCAACTCAAGGAGTATCAGTGGGATGCTGAAAGAATAAATCACCATTTCACTGGACAATGAGCATTTTTATCTTACGCTCGTCTATACACAATTGGCAGGGTTATTCTGATTTTTCCATTCGGAGTCTCGAAAAACTTCGCATCATTTCGCAATTCATCGTCGCCTAAAGTGAGCGCATCCATCATACCCTCTATTTGTTTGTCGGTGAATCTGATCAATGGCCACAGTCGAATTTCGAATACCCGATTCATTCTGTAGCGTTTTAGAGTAATTCAATTCACCTTAATGGAAAAGCTCACGATTGTTCGTAAATGGCAGATGGCCCATTCAGTATCACGTATCCCTCACTTAAAAGTATTATTTTGTCAGATATCGCTTCGGTTTCCTCAGAATCATACGACGAAATAATGATCGCTCTTAAAATATGAGATTAAGCTGAAAAGAAGTTTAAAGCCAATTTGTCTACCTTTCCTCTTTGCGCTTTTCAATGAATCGGAGAATCTTATACTTCCAAAAAGGCAAGAATTGTTTCGTCGGCCATTCTAACAGAACAATATCAGGTTTTCCAACAAACGCAGCTGCGATACGAAGACGTTCTTTTTGAGCTGTGGATAACAGATCTAATGAGCGGTGTCGAATTTTCAATAAATCAAGTTCTTCTAGAATTTCATTTAATTTTTCCGTTAGAATGGACATTCCTCTAAAGCAATGCACAATGCAATTCCAATCTAATATCCTTTCAACTAACCTCGCCTTACTAACAAACTCTAAATACTGCACAACATTGAAATAATTCACAATTGGTACATTTATCGTTGCTGAAATTGTCAGACGTCTCTGCGACTGCTCCATCAGAACTTCACCGTAGTCTGGCTTCATGTTTTCACTGATAATTTGGAAAATCTCCTCGCTTCCACATCCATGATGTCCGTACAACGTGACAATTTCTCCCAGATGAATCGTAAAACTCACTTGATTTAATTTCCAGTGTCCGTTGATTCTTTTACAGATTCCGTGAAAGACTAAAAGTGGACGGAATGAGCATCTGTCTCCCTTTCTTGTACTTTCTGTTGTTGTCATACTAGTGCTCATGACCACAGTGCTCTTCGAAGCACGCTTAGCAGGCGTAGCAGGCGAAGCAGGCGAGGCAGACAATGCAGGCGAGGCAGACAAGGCAGGCGAGGCAGGCGAAGCATCGGTTGCCTTTTTTGCCTCCTCTTCAGTATTAGATTTGGAAGTCAAAATTTGCGCAAGGAAGGATTGGTCAATCACAGGAGGTCTTGAAGCGGGCTTCCAGTAGGCGCGTTCCAGAGGAAAATAGAAGGAAGGTGATTCCTGGGTGTACGAAAAGAAATATGTATCGAGATAAATGGAAATTGCAATCATCCCGATGAAATTGATCGTCATACACATTAGACATATTGGACCGGGCCAATAATCATGGATGTCTGTTTTTTTATAAATGCTAGCTGATATTTGAAAAAATGTTATTCCGCCGTAAAGGTTTCCAAGTCCGAATTCTCCAGCAGTCATCATTAATATTCCGGCTGAAACGTCATTCACAACTAATGATAAAGCTAATTTGAAAGATTGCAGCGACGAACTTTGACGGCTGTCACAAGGCACTAGGCAGTCAAAGTCGACAAAGTCGCTAGACTCTTTCCAGATGTATTCATTTCTTACCGATCTTGGCGAAAAACGGAGAATCGGGAAACAGCGTCGCGAGGAAAATAGCGAAGGCTAGGATACATGCAACGTAGCAGACCAGAAATGCTAGATTCATGGAAGTGAAAAGAGCAGGATACTGCAAAAAACGAGAGGAATCTTTACGAAAAGGTGAAAAACATCACTTACCACTACCACATTTATGAAAAATACAATGACATTTATAATCATGGAAATGCTGTACCAAAACACAAACTTCGCTATGAAATACTCTAATCTGCGAACATGTAGGCTCAATACAATTTTCTGCAAATTCACTTCTTTCGTTTATTCATTTTATTAGAATATTTTACGTAAAATCCGCTTTCTCGATCGTTATTCCATGAATCAATTAATCGAGAGCATATCGGAAGAAGCAGAAACCATACCAAAAAGGTGTTTGCCTAAATATTCCATATGTTCGAGATATACAGGGTGAGTAATAAATATAGCGCCGTCTTCAAGACGGTGTACTAACTTCAAGTCGAAAGATTTTTTTCTGAAAATTAACCAAAATGTTTATTAAAGAACAACAAAAATTATAGCTTTAACAGTTTTCGAACAACACTCCGAAATTACGAGAAATGTTTCGAGAAATTTCCGAACATTTTTTTTGGAAATTCTCGTAAAATTCTTGAAAAATCAACGAAAAAAATTTCTCGAGACTTTCGAACGACACTCCGAAATAACGCAAAGCGCGTTGTTTATCGTATTTCCATTCAAATAATATTTCGCGATTTCTCGAGAAATTTTTCGTGAAATTCTCGAGAAATTTCCGAAAATTGTTTTGAGAAATTCTCGAAAAATTTCGAAAATTCTCGAAAAATTCTCGAGAAATCAACGGAAAAATTTTCTCGAGAATTTTTCGGAAATTTTTCGAAAAACGCATTTTTTGAAAAATCATTTTTCAAAACGACACACTGATGACTGCCTGAAGTCTCTTCGGTTAATAATCAACGACGGCACGGAGGTAGTCAACGTCTAAATTGTCGCATGCAGCTGTCAAAGCGATCTTCAGGGCTCCCAGATTCGGATATTTTTTTGTGGATACTTGTTGGGTCATAAATTGGGGAAAATTGGCTTCGCACCACTACTTAGTGAGTTTTGCGGTGCGAGCCGGCGCTCCGTCCTGCTGGTATGTACGTTCAATCACCACACACGAAGTGGGATTTGGACCACGGCAACTTCTCCGCCTCAAGAATCTTCTCGATATAGTATACACGTTGACTGCTTCCGTGCCGTCGTCGATTCTTACCCGAAGAGACTTCAGGCGAAATCAAAGCGGAAGGAGGAAGATTCGAAAACTGTTTATACTATAATTTTTGTTGTTGTTTAATAAACATTTTGATTGATTTTCAGAGAAAACAATTTTTCGATTTGAAGCTATGCGGCGCTATATTTATTCCCCATCCTGTAAATGCTCAAAAAGCTATTAACTTTAATAATAATAATAAAAGTTTTCTTAAATTTCACCTGTATTTTAGAATGAATAGTATTCTCATCGAATTGATGAACGTTGATGCCTCTTAATTGATATTGAAGGAATCTTTCATGAATTCCTCTACGTCGAACCAGCCAATACAAAAATCGATTGACGATCACTTGAGCTTCGATTGCCTTTTCCCATGTATTTTTTATTGCACTATCGCAACGGATACAGTATTGCCTTTAAAAAGTTCATTGGAAAACGTTCTAAACGTCGCCTCACTTGTTCAGTACACCTCCTTGGCTGACTATGTTGTACTCGATGGTTGTGCCAGTTTCGAGAAGAGTTGTGAAAACAATGAGAACTAGAAAAGGATAATTTGAGCTGACTGTTCCGATAGATTCGACTTACTATCAATTTTACCAGTTTCTAGTTTTTTCTTTGCGTATTTTGGATACTTCGTGAACTCTAAATTAGGAAATTCCATATGAACCAAATGGATCGCATCCCCTACGGTAGAAAATCGATAATCGACAACATCTATCGGAATGCAAATCTGGAATTTTTGCTGTCAGCCACTGCTACTCGCTTCACTACGTTCTACTGGAGGCTTCAACCCAGTCAGTATGCATAAATAGTGTGATACCTAAGAAATTATGGCGCGCGCCTAGTCAACGAAATTGGCCAATTGGGCAGAGCAACTAAGGCTTCCATTTGGGCGAAATCTTCGTCTTCGTCGCGTCTTCTTCTTCGTCTTGAATTCGTCTGACACAGTGTGTTGAAAACCTTTCTATTGCGTAAGACAAATGCAAGACGAACTGAAAGACAAACGAAGATGACTTTTTGTCTTCGCCTTTCGTGGGAGCATTAAGAGTGACTGCGGTAGATTTTTTCAAAGAAAACCCTGAAAACTTAACTGAAATTTTTTTAAAAATTGGCCATGTATTTTGACTAATTTTATGATCAAAATTTCCGGATATTAAACGACTATTATCTATTATTTTTATTATTATTGTAAGAGTCTTGTGCCGATTCTCTTCTTCTTTACATAGTCCGAACTAGTGTGTCGTGTCGATTCAAAAATCGATCAATTTTGATTCGATTTGTCGATTTGAATCGATTCGATTTCGCGAATAAATCGACTAGAATCGAATTGAATCGAATCGAATCGAATCGATTTTGAATCGGTTTAGTTCGATAAAATCGAATCAACAAAAATAGTGCAAAAGCACTCTACCGGTGAATGCCTTCGGCGGCGGTTTGAAATCGTATTTTCCTTTGAAAAATGCAATTTACTAAAAAACAGTTTAAAAATACCATTTTAAATCGCCGCCGAAGGCATTGATCGGTAGAGCGCATTTTTGTTGATTCGATTTTATTGAATTGAATCGAACTGAATCGAATTGAATCGAATCGAATCGATTCCAATTCGAATCAAATCGATTCAATTATAAAATCGAATCGAATCGAACGATTCGATTTTTATTCAATCGCAATTCGAATCATGTTGAATCGATTCAATCGATTCAATCGATCAATTCCAAAATCGACACGACACATTAGTCCGAACTATACTCCTCCAAATAAACATAGGTTCACCAACATCCTTTGCATTGTCTCGTTTTAGGTTAGGTTTAAAAAAGGTTTTGCCATTGAAAAAAGGCGCATTTTGAATACATTTCGGTACACAGAAGTGAATTTTAGAAAAAAAAGTACATTGTTAGAACTTTTATTTTCTTTGTAAATTTTGTAGTTGATTTATCTCCACACATTTCCGATAATGCTCATGTCAGGAGAACAGACTGACCACTCCAAGACAGGGATTCTCCTATCTTCTAACCACTCGATTGTGCGACGAGCTCGATGAATGCAGAGTTTCTGTGTCGATTTCGACGTCAAAAGCGAGTGAAACAACGTCTCATGCAAAGTCTGTGCTCGGCTCTGTCCATTCGCTTCGAAACAAAGCAAAGTTTGACTCGTCCCATAGAGCTGATCCACTTTTAAAGATCCGGCGGGGAAGCCGAAGTGTCTGTTGCGCAAATCATGAAAATGAGAACAAGTTCTCGCAATCGAACTTATTTTCATCGGAAAAGATTACCTGGGATTGTACATAAATCTTGTTTAGGATAGACAGTAATCCTCACCTTTCTCCAGTCGGTCCGTGCGTTCTTTCTGGAAAACTCATGGCGTTTTTTGCGATGTACGGCGGTCAGAAACGGTGCTTTTTTCATCTTCCAGTGTTTAATGAACTTGCTCTTCTTCAGTACAAGTCTCACTGATTCAATGTAAATGTTTAAGTTCAAATCACTCTTGATCTTGGCGCAGGAAGTGATGGCCTTCGATGCTTTTCGGGCGATCTCTGTCTGGCAATTGAGATGGTCGTCTAGGGGGCTTTTTTGTGCCATAATAAAGCGGATCAGCCAATATCAGCCGCAATATGCCGGTTCGACAAAAAAATATTTAAAAAAAACAGGAAAAAACAAGAAAATATAGGTGAACCTATCTTTTTTTGAAATTTTTTCTATTATTCATCCGCGAGTACGTGATTTTTCGTTTAAAGGCGCTGTTTGGGTCTCATTAGGGGATAGCGGGTTTTAACGCGCTAATTTAAAAATTTTAAGAAAGCGCATACACCGCGTTTGTGATTTATTCAGTTTAATAAACAGTTTAAGAAACGTGACAATAAAAATTAATTTAAAAAACATGATTTTCGAAGAAAAATATAGAAAAAATTCCAATATCCAACTTCAATTTTCGAAAAGAAATCACAAACGCAGTGTGTGCGCTTTCTTACAATTTTTAAATTAGCGCGTTAAAACGAGCTATCCCCTAACGAGACTCAAACAACGCCTTTAAACTCGCGGATACTCGCGTACTCGCGGATGGATAATACGTACTTTTCAAATATTTTAAAGTTCAATTATGTGTATCAAAATGTATTCAGGAAAGCACCTATTTTCGCGTATTTCGGCAATTTTTTCAGTTTTTTTTTCCTCAATCGTCAGCATCGTAGAAATAAGATATCAGGCAGAACGATTTTGAGCTATTTTCGCCAGGTATGATGCTTCTTATTTCTACAAATTTGCATACCGTGACGGCGGAAAATAATTATTTCCAATGAATGTGCGATTCAAAATACTAGCCTTGTTATAGCTTAATTTTGCATAAAACGTAAATAATAATACTCGTCAAATCAAAAACGTTTCCAGTTTTCCCAATTATGCGAAAAACGATGATTTTTCGACTTTTTTGGATTTTTTTTGTTTTTGAAAATGTTATTCGACATATTTTTTTGTTTCAAGCTTCTCGAATATGAATAAGTTTAAAATAAACTTTAAGATAAACTTGAATAAGCTGAAGTCTGCGTTCGGGGGGAATCGAACCCCGTCGAATGCTCGGAAGGCATCCATGCTTAACTCTTCCACGAAAGACGACGACAAAAACTCGTCTTCGTTCGTCTTTCAATTCGTCTTGCATTCGTCTTGCGCAATAAAGACGTCAACACACTGCGTCAGACGAATTCAAGACGAAGATGAGACGAGACAGCAGAAATTTTGCAGAAAATGTGTAGATTTGTTCAAAATGGCGGATAGAACAGATTTTTCTTTTTCTCCTTTTAATTTTGAAAAGTTTAATCTTCGTTAATTTTCATTTTAATATCACACATTTGAAAATCAGATAAAACGCGTGAAAAAAAAACTTACAAATATTTTAACAATAACAACAAACAATTGAACAAAAAAATCACTAAAACCTCCAAAAAAGCCGAAAAACCATTGACGCTCCCCCCCCCCCAACTAAGATAGTGGCCCGACCTACAATAGTCCCAGAATACTATAAGAAGAAACGAGCGGCGCACTTTTTAATTCTCAAGAGATGTTAATAAAGCCTAGCTAGATAACAGCGCTAGTTCTCACTTGAAACAAATCTAAACCAGGTCACGTACTAGCAGTTTGACAAATTTCGGTCTGTTTAAGCGAACATTGCCAAAATCGTTGCGAGCGTCTGCTTCCTTGTACTGGATTAGTGATGAAGACTGAATATTACGTTTTAATGAAACATTTCGAATTTAATATTACCACATTTTGCCACCAAATATTATAATATGCTGCAGAAATAGCTATAAAGATTAATATGAAAAAAGGATGATTCTTTCGGAAGTAATACAGCTCCTAAACAGAGACAATTGGAGAAATATTAGTGAAACGGTAGAATACCTTTTTCCAAATAATACGAATCGATCTTCCAGCTGATTCCCCAATGTTCTGTACTAGATCCATAATTATGCGGTAATGGAGGGCATTTTAATTCAGGCTGATAAAGAGTTATCATGTACGTGCCGACTGAAAATTTTGGAGAACGGTGGTTTGTCACGTTTTTATTAAAGAAATTGAAATGAGAAGCTGCGTCGTAATAAATAAAGCTACAAATAATTATATCATGAATCAATTGCTGTTTTTCAATTTTTCAACTTTTTCACGTATTCTTTCAAATTGGTACGATAAATCAGGATAGAGGAACGGTCTATGATCATTTCTGTGGTCATCTGGGCTGTAGTTTTCAGCATGAATAGATGGCGTGGAGACCGTTGCTTTGTGACGATTGATACGATAACGACTCCAAAATTTGTGAACTTTTTCCTCAATCTAAATAAAGAAAAAGCATTTCAATCACGATTTTCCTATATACCTCTTCCACTGTATATCTGTCGTTCCATAACTGTAGCAGTTTTAAGAACATTCCGTAAGGACCCATTCCTCCAGGCTTTCGTAGCCTTCCGATCACGGAGAGTTCGTCATATGTCAACCCGATCTCCGCTTCATCGGTTTGAGCTACTTTCCCATCAACCATCGGCTTTAATTCAGCAGTCGGAATCGAATCAATGACACTTCTAAGCGCTGTCATCCCATACTTTTCATATGCGATTTCCAAAAATTGTCTTAAATCTGTTTTGCTCACTGAACCGATCGGATTGATATCAGCTGAGGAACAGTCGTACTTTGTTAAGTATCCAACTAAACTCTCGTCAACATTTGCTGTGCCAAGTACAAGAAGTCCTCCAAGACGTTTTTGAGATACCAGAGCTAGCTGAGCAAAAAGGTAAGCCAGAACCATTCTGATACGAGCTTGAATATTTTGAAGAGCCATAGTTTCGCGATTATCGGTACTCTGAAACTAGGTTATTCAGAATTTATATATATATATATATATATATATGTACACGTGGAACATACTTGAAAAGAAGGTATGAATCCATACGCCAGATTGAAAACACTTAGTATGGAGCTTACGATGGTGTCGATGAAGATTCTGAATATTTATGATACGACAATTAGATCCCAGTCCAGTTCTTATAGTGTAAGAATAATTTTTCATCGACAACAACGTTTATATATTTTGGGCGCCTCATTTTCATTATCACACGGGCAGTAGTTGCAAAATTTAAGTAAGCATGGCACGCCAATAATACGTAAACATCGATATATAAGAAATATTGTTTAGGCTATACTGAAAACAGCTTCTTTTTTTAAATTTTAATATAGAAACGACAACAGATGGCAAGCTTGATGGAAGAATTGATACAAAGAAATGAAAAACGACCTATTGGAAAGCCGCCGAAGAGATGTTCGGATTCTTTGTAAAAAGAAGTAACAATCCGATATGGAAACCACTTTATTTCCTCTGATACCATCATCGCAAATAATGCGAAGGACTGGTGGGCTGTGATCCCCGCTCAGACAATGAGAGCGAAGAACGGGTCGACTAAGTAAGTAACTAAGAAAGTAACAAGTGCCATTCCTTTTTAACGATGGTACCGATTAACAAACGTGAGCGTGTCATCGTCATCGTAGATAGTCGACTGACAAATTGACATTTTCATTATCTCAAATTTTGAGGGGAGCTTATGGTAGGAGATATTATGGTAGCAAGACTCCCATGACAGAATAATCTAAGGGACTGAAATCCGGCGAGGATGGTGGTGATGAATAGCCCCAATGCCCTCAGTTTGAAATTACTCAAAGCCCATGGAAGGGAAGCGAACTACTCTGCAAAGTGCCCGATACGTACTTTTTTTTGCTAATTTTCACCCCTAGTCCAACAACAACAAAATATGGCTTCCCGGGTGCACAAATAGCTGCAAGTACAATTTTGCAAATTACAAAGGACGGATGGAAAATTTTGTGAATGGATCATTTTATTATTTTCACTAAGAACTCTTTCCTGCGCGTGTAGACCTGGTGGATAGTGGAATCCGAAAAAAGCATCGCTACCTTAGCATAGTAACGAACCATGCCCAGCTTAGTTTTCACAACTCTTTTCATTAAACTGCAATTTATTTTCATGCCGCTTGCTATTTTTCTGAGGCTCTGCGCGCGTTTCTCCGAAATCTTTTTATAACGGATTAATACGGTTTGAGGTTGCGACAGTAACCGTGGCGTCTCGAAAAAAAATTAAATAATGGAAAAACGAAAAATGGGAGAAATTTTTTCTCGGTAATTCGCTGTAATATGAATGGTTTGTCAAGAAAATCTTTACCAAAACTTAGGTAAGTACCGTTTTGATTGAATTTCAAGGCTAAATTTAAACGCACCCACAGTGGTTACTATTCACATTGATTGCTAGTCCTTCAGCACATTTTCTCGTTTCACCTGATGAGTGTTCGCTAGCCATGTAGCACGTGAACAAAACCTGTAATACAAGTTCGATCTTGATTTTATATTTCATTTATCACAATATTATTTTATAAATTACCCTGTTACACAACTTGGCAGGGTCCTCGCCTACTTTCTCTCCTTTTAAGTAATAGGCGGGGTCGTCTCCTCCTAAAATATTGTATAAAGAAAGCTTGGAGATTTTACAACTTACCGTCCGTTTCTCGTCTTTTTTTTATTGCTCCGCATACCTTCTCGCACATTAGTCTAACCATTGCAACAACTGCTGAGGAATCTTGTCCACCGGACAATGGAACGAAATATCCCGCCTAAAAGAATTGTTAGAGAAAAACTGATTGTTTCCAATAAATACCATTCCACTTCTTCGTAAATAGGTCCATAAGTACGCCGGAGGCCCATGGCAGAGTTCTGATATTGGTGATAACTGGAGGTCTTCGACTTCTGATATTATAAATATACCAGTAGTAGAGCTTTTTGCAGACTAACTTTTGATAGACTCAGTGCACTTCTCATTGAATTTGATACCTCCAATAATATTTCCATCAAATTTAATCGGTACTATTGTTACTTGATCAGAGGCATTTTGACGATCACTAGACTTCATTTGACGGAAGGACAGATTGTCAGACAAGTCCACGACAGCGCTGGTGACACACTGTAATTTTATGAAATGCTACTCATTTTTATCCACTCACAGTATCTTCGATATCGAATTGGTTAATCTGGGCAAGCAATTCGCCGTTTTGAGCTATAGTTGAGGCTCCATCATAATAAACACGATCTCCGTCACATCCTCGATGATTAGCATACAGATAAACACCTCCCACTTTCGCTGATGAGCCGAGAATCAATTGGTTGATACGATAATTTGACTTCCCAAGAATATGATGACTTCCCGAACCATTGCACAATATGTCGACACCCTGTTCGGCAAGTCTTATGTTGGTTGAGCGAGCAGACCACAGTTCTTCGCAAATTTCAAAACCAATGCGGACATTATCCGATGATTCGAGAATTCCATCGCCGAAAGGAACAGTATCCTGAATGTTATATTTAGAGACCACCGAAGTTTATTAGACTCCTATGAACAAACTTGTTCAAAATACACTTCTGAGCTCAGTGGCATATCGTAGTGCTTGAAAGTTTCAGACCATTTGACAAACCATCTAGATTCTCTGTACACATTGTCATCTGCAAGGCCCATTTTCGCCCGAACAAACAGAAGCCGTCTGCATAAATTCTATATAGTAAGTGATACCTTTAGAAGTTCCGATTACCCATTTTTTAAAGCAGCTCCGCAATTGTACAACAATCCTCGAAAACGAGTTGGCAAACCAGTAATAACTAGCAGGTCGGGCCATTCTTTACTTTTCTCTACCAGTTTGCTTAACATTTCCCACGAATGTCTTTCCGTGTCCAGTTCGAAGAAATGATCAGCACATCCATAACCACAAATTTCCAGTTCAGGGCCTAGACGGATACGGGCACCAAGAGAAGCAGCTTCCGCACAGGCTAAAGGCATATTTGGCAATAGAGGAAGATTGAAATGATAATAGAACTACTTGGTGCTATCTTTTTCATATCATCCGATTTTAGAAGAAAATTCTAGCTCAATATGAACCTAATTGATAATTGTCAGATTTTCTACTTGCTCTGTTACAGCTGATTTTTTCTGTTTAGAAATGAGTATGAGAGCAAATTTACTTTTTTCTATTCGTTCATAATTTCCTCGGAAATCGAGCGCCCAATTGTTGACAGTGCATGTAGCAACACGACATCGTCGGCTCCACTCGCTCATTAGCTAAATTCAGGATTATTTTCACCACTGAACAAAAATATCGAACGGCAGGACTGCCAAAATGCTTGACGAGGCGCGGTTGACTTTGCTAGCTTAGCCACGGAGGGTCCATACATTGAAAATCAAAGGATATACGATAAAAGATTTGACAACATTCTGCAGGTGTCACAATATAGTTTTCCAGTTCCATACTATTATTATTCCTTTTCTGATGTTCCACAAATCGGTTTCTTCAGTTCTATCAGTGAAATAGCTGCGAAATATGGTTTTTTCAGAATATCCTCCACCTTCAGATGATTTAAGAATTTAGCTAGGCCTAGGCACATGTCGACTTTACAATTTCTGACAGGTATTGACAAAACTGGATAAAATAATTTCGGACTTTAATGGGGAATTTTTGAGGTAAAATTTTCTTCCCTGTCACAAAGCTTGCAAAATTTACACCGGATTGCATTTTGCAAGTCGACAAACTATAATAATTAAGTATTGCCACTGCTGATCTGAAACAGATTGGAGAAAATAACGGATAAATCGAAGGTGTTCAGCTTTGTTTTAAAACAACGAGAAAAACATTTTTTTGTTTGAAAGTCTGATAAGACAAAAGGAAAGCGATAGACCACATGAATGAGAGAAGGTATAGAAAGAAGAAGGAAAATGCATTTTACAACTTATGAAAACGGAAAGCAAGACATCACATTTAAAGAGAGCAGTGACTAAAGGTTTTTGTTTGACAGGAACAATTTGTATCACTTGAATCAAGTAAAAAGGAATACTGTATCGGTTCTACAAATAATAAATAATTTTTGGTTGAAATGTTTAGAAAGTGGATAGAAATTGTAGAGAAATAAGTGGAAGGAAGGACGGAAGTCTTCTTGAGCAGTTACTTAATTCTTCTTTTTCGAGTCCGTTTCCTGAAAATGAGAGCAGCTCATGCGCGAAACTTATTAATACCATTAAACGTCATTTTGTGGTTGATTCTATGCTGCGTTTAAAGTGACAAAAACGCAAAAAAAAGTAAAGCCTTCAAAGTCATATTTCGAGTTTCGAGTACAATAACAAAAACTGAATTATAGAAATGTTCCCTTCAGATGCGCTGGCAGGAATAATTGAAGCAACGCAAATGCTATTTTAGGCCCAACTTTCTTTTGCGTGATGTCACATTGAACACAGCACTATGAAAAAAAATTTAGAAATCAGTCTGTTTTAATTTTTACACAACTTATTTATATACAATTTTTAAAATTTTGAAATACAGAAAAGGGATTAAAATTTATGTGGAGCCTGATTTTCAATTTTTATCCACATGGTTTTTATTTTAGCAAGCTTACTGAGATTTTGACAAATTTTTAAAATTAAACTGAATGGTTTCGGGAGCGCATAACGCGGAATAAACGATTTGAAGAAATAGGGATAACTATGAACTATTATAACGAAATAGAAAAAATGAAATGCGGATTCCACGCAGTTCTGCGTCATACCATAAAATTCGTCAGGAAACAATATCCTTCAAAGTTCGTAAAATGTGTTAAGGATGTTCTCGTACCTGAAGGTAGAAGAACAATCAAGTATGAAAACTTCTAGACATCACATAGTGTATTTTTTTTAATTTTTAGTTCGATTAACAAATGTCCGTTTTTTTGAAAAATTATTAAATACTTTATTCGACACAAATTATATATAATTCTCTAATTATTTGAACGGGACCAGTTACGACAGTTACGCGAACTGCGTTCGCTTTGTAGGAATTCATATCCAAACAGCTTATATTTATTAGCATTGCATACTTTTGCGTGCATTTATACTTTTTCTTCAAACTCTTGGAATTGTTTTCAAACTAAATTGGAACAATGAGCGAAGGATTAATTTTTGGATATGTTGCATGGAGATATGTTGCAGTTTTAGTCAATTTACGAGTATTTATTGAGAGGAAATCAGAGCATTAAATTTTGTAAACTGTGAAGAAGTTTCCATGTTCAATTTTTTAGATTACATTTTTGTCTCAGAAGTGTCCATTTAAAATGAAACACAATTTACGAACTTTGGCAATTAACGATTTTTGACGAATTTTAAGAATTCAAGCTATTAAAGTAAAGCATTATACTTACCGATTCTCGTCTTTTTTCTTTTTTCGGGACAGGAACACCAGTCGCTGCAGAGATATTCTTCTTCTTCTCTTTCTTGGCATTGATCTCACGGAAGCGGCTCATATGGAACGAGGCGAAAGAATAGAAAAGGTACAGTTGAAGAAGAAGAACTCCAAGAAGCACATTTAACCTGATGGCGGCGGTGTTGAAGTTCCCAGCATAAAAATCGACATACGGAGATTCTACTTGACGAAGGCCGTACCAAAATGTCATGACAGTAATGATTACTGAGCCAATTCGAGCAAGAACGAAAATAAAATTGTACACCTTGAATAACGTAGCAGAGATTTCTTTCCGACCAAGGAAACGGGTAAGACGTGCAATGTGGAAAACCAACTGGGTAGTATACTCCAGAATAAGAAGTGCCAGTCCGGCGCGAGTGAAGTTCAAAAAATAAGCAACGACGATGAATACGATATGAATAATGGATTGGGCAGTCTTCTGACGAACTTCGTCGCGCTTGAGCTTCTGCAGATAAAATTCGGGGAACTGATGAATCCAATAAGATAGTTGAAAAATGAAGAAAAGTTTATAAGATGCAGACATCACTCGATGCTCATCAGGGTATCCGAGCCAGATTCTGAAAAAGCTGATAGAAACATTATTATCTAGTTCAAGGATTAATAGCAAACTTCTTAATATCAGAAAAAGCTTCCGGATGTTCAGATATGAGGAAAAATGCATGTCCCAGTGAATACGCAGTGAAGAAAACTTGGTGGAACGATTCACCAAATTTGAAAGCGGAAACTTTTGAGAGGTGTGCCTGAGATTTAACAATTAATCTTAGACTCAATACTGCTTTAATCTTTTTTAAATCGATGTTTGTGTGGATTTGGAGTCGGAAATCACGCTTAGATTTTTTTTCAATGGGGGTTGGTTGAAATTTTGAATTACACGTATCTCACAACGCCCACCATAAGCAAACACTGATGTCGAAAACACTAGCTATGAAGATTTTCGGGCAATTCAAAGATTAATATTCTTACTTTTTTTTGAATCTTATCCAGCCCATACTCCTGAACAATAGCATGAACGACAATCCAACAAATCGAGTAAAAGAAAATAGTAGGAATATCCCGCAAACCACTCAAAAATCCATTAACTTCACGACCTTGTCCATTTTCTCCAGTACCAGCCTCGATATAAGTACCGTTATACTGAGGATAAATAAAAAGCGAAGAAAGCGAGTGAGTCACTGGGAACATCAATCCGACTATGAATACCATTACAATACAAGACATGATATCGCCGTGGTTTTGGATGATGAACTCATGGGACAGCACAGGTGGCTGGGACTTCTTTGCCGTTTTCGATCCAACAGTCGGTTTCACCATTTCTGTAATTGTTGAAAATTGAAATAATGGGAGAAGCATAGTGCCGCGCAAAAGTATAAGCAATAAAAAACGATTGTTCATTGAGGTTGGAAAAGTTTGACTCTAGACGATGAATAAGCCGGGATATTGGAAAAAATAAACGATTAGTTTTTCATTCCTGCATTATATTACAATTCTATGATAAATAAGATTAGCAATATGTTCATTTTAAATAGAAAATAAGTCAGAACATATAGCATAAACAAAAGTAAACATAGTCTTTAAAAAACAACACTCCCTCATAGAGCATGCTTGCCATAGGAAGCAACTAAATTAAAGGGCGAGGTCTTCAGAATCGATAGACGACGAGCGAGCATGAAAGAATGAGCATTAGATCCGTTAAAAAGCAAGAATGAGGAAAAAAGAGAAGATAGAAAACGATGAAAGAATTACATTCAGAAATTTGTAGGTCTATGGTGAAAAAAGATTACCGGAAGTTTTGCGAGGAATTCAGTGCGATAATAACTGCAGTTTTTTCAAAACTAGATGGTAACATTTATTTGAGATTTTTTAAAAACCTATTACGTTCCACAACATATAATATCTTCAAAGAAGCATCAGGCATTTTATTTTTTGTTAACGGCGATCTTGATGAATATCAAATATAAAAGTTGCAAATTGTAAAAAAAGCATTAATAACTTAGAAACGTTTACGATATCAACACAGAAGAAACGAAAAACCTGATGCATATAGGCAGGATAGTTGATTCTAGAATAGGAAAATATTTACGATTTTCGAGGAAAAGCCTTCGTTGTCACATCGTTGTATACTTCCCAGCTTTGCAGTTCGTGTACTGTAACTGACAGAAAAATCATTGGAGACGCAGGCCGCTCATGTATCTTTTCCGTAGGGCAATGTTAAGAGGAGCGATTCAGACGCAACGAGAACAAGTGGCAATGACCTCGCTTAGCTTCTGATGAATTACGCTTCACACAGCTCAGCTAGGAGAGTGTAAATGAAATTGAATTGTGAAGAAAAAAGTTTAAAAATTGTTAAACAAAAAAGATTTAAAAAAGAAAGCCACGATAAAAGCAGATATCACCATACTTGGTAAGATTTATCCGAAGTCCACGTGGAGTGATCAGCATGCGCGCTCCGCGGAACTGCCGGGAAAGGCAAATGATTCGAATTAAAGTTTTATGTAACATAAAAGCGCAGCACATAAGTTACTTTATATATTAGTATATATATTTTTAAATAAATTTATTTCACATGCCGACGTCGCCTGGCAACGAAACAAGATAAAACGCTATTTTAGTACTCTCAGAGAGTTAGAAAAAGTACCTCATGGATCCTATAAATGTCAGAAGGCCAGGCGTTTCTAAATCGCAAGTCTCGAAAACAAGTTTATCATTTTTTGGTTCAAAACGGTAAATGTAACTTGCTAAAAACTTTGCTATTAAATACGAGATTTCTTTTTCACGCGGTAGATTTTCGCGTACAATGGGCGTAGTAAGAAACGCCCGCTTAATTTTTTGAACTGCAGCTCGTCGGAAAATAGCAGTCGTAAAAAACCAATGCCGTGGAAAATACTAATTTGGCCTTGTGTTATTGTTATTCGTTATTTTAAAAATCAATTAAACAAATTGACGTCAGGCTTATTTTTTTAATCATAATCATTCGGCACCATAAATAATACACATGCTACGATAAAGGCATAATGCCGAAAAAATCATAAAATGAGTGAAATATTTTTTGAAAAATGAATTAATGTTTAAAATATGGTTTTTATTTGCAATAAATAGATATTTATTCTTGAATTTTCGAATAAAACAACTTCATTTCACATTTTTGACATATAATGGACTCATATGACGAATATTATAAATATTATAAGCCAATTATCAGAAATGCCGATTTTCTATACGAATTCACCCGCTGTTTCTTTTTCGAGAACGGGTAGAAAAAGAAAATTAGAATTCAAACTGCTATAGATTCTGAACAATAGTGTGAGGTTTTTAACATATTTTAGTAATTTACTGTGCATTAGAATTACATTTTGCAGGTAAAAACCTCCGAGGAGTTCAACGAATTTTTCGATAATTCTACAAGAGCAAGAATCGGTCGAAGTCGGTGTTTGAAATTCTTCAAACTTTTGAATTCGTCGCCTGGAGGTTACATAACGTACTGAAAAACTAACTAAAATAGAAAAAAAAACATTTGTTTTTTTTGCTGCTTTTCTGTTGTTATTTTTTTGCTATAAAATCACCAATTCAAATTTTTTGGGGAATTTCCGAGTAAAACTCCTATTTTTTATCACTTACCACAGAAATAATAATGCGTTATGCGCGTCAAAGAAATTTCGTCTTTCGTGGAAACCTTAACCACGACGACGTACTCCGGAAAAAAAACAATCTACGCTTCTTGAGAACTAGCTGCAGTAAAAAAAAACTGCAACCTTGCTTGAGCAATCATGGAGCAAATATCCTAATGAAAGTAAAGATTAAGCTGGCAGCCGGTTCCGGTGCACACTTAAAAGCCTCCGTTTTAGAATTTTAGAATTCCAGAAACCGAGTGTGCGCCCGGAAGGGACATCGGTCTCGCCACGATCGAAGCTTAAATCGCTAGATGCGGTTTGGAAAAAATTGGTGAAAAAGGAATATTAGACAGGGAAATATTACAACCGAAAAATTATTTGGAGTTTTCTGGGAAAAACCGCTAAACCCCGCTATTATTAAGCAAAAAGATGACAGAGTTCCGCTCTTGGCAGGAAATCTAGCAATATGTTATAGCCGTATTTTTCCGCTTTCAAGACGGTGACTTCAAATCGAAAGATTTTTTTTCTGAAAATTAACCAAAATGTTTGTTAAACAACAACAAAAATTATTTTTTAACAGTTTTCGAATCTTCCTCCTTTCGCTTTGATGACTGCCTGAAGTCCCTTCGGCTAAGAGTCGACGACTGCACGGAGGTAGTCAACGTCTAAATTTTCGCATGAAGCTGTCAGAGCGATCTTCAGGGCTCCCAAAATCGAATAATTTTTCGTGGATACTTGCTGTGTCAAATATCCCCACACAGCAAAATCCATTGTATTGAGGTCAGGGCTCGAAGCTGGCTATTTATCCTTATGGGGTTATTCATGAAAAGCACGAAAAGCATTTTGATGCAAAAAATGCAATCGTGAATAATATTAAAGTGGCATTTTTTGCATTAAAATGCAATTGTGCTTTTCATGAATAACCCCATTAGTGATAAAATCGGGGAAATTGGCTTCGCACCACTCCTTAGTGAGTTTTGCGGTGTGAGCTGGCGCTCCGTCCTGCTGGTATGTATGTCCAATCGCCACCCACGAAGTGGGATTTGGACCACGGCAACTTCTCCGCCTCAAGAATCTTCTCGATATAACAAAAACCAGTGGTTCCACCAAATACCATAATAGTGGCCGGGTGATACGTTTTAGACGTTGATTACCTCCGTGCCGTCGTCGACTCTTACCCGAAGAGACTTCAGACAGTCGTCAAATATGCCGTCGGTTTTCGGCGATATGCCAAAAACCGAAGATGATCAGTTTCACAACATTTTCAACCGAGACGGACGGGGTATTGTACGAAGAGTGAATAAATTGGTTCAGAACTTCGTTCTCACTGATTATAACCTTGACTGATGATTATAACCCTTCTGCCTAATTTTGCACTCAATGCTTGGACGTGTGTAAGGAGGAAAACTCGAAAACTGTTAATTCTATAATTTTTGTTGTTGTTTAATAAACGTTTTGGTTGAATTTCAGAAAAAATCTTTCGACTTGAAGTTATTACACCGTCTTGAACGCGGTGCTATATTTATTCCCCACCCTGTAAATTGCCAAAATCCTTGCCTCGAAAATTGATTCTTCAGGTTTATGACCGTGTTTTCTTTTTCGAATGATAGACGACCGGTACTCCAAGCTTCTAAATCAGAATCAGAAGCAGAGGCCGGAGGACAGAGGCAAATTGGGTTGAGATTTAAAGCAATTGAAGCAATAGTTTTCATTTCAGGAAAAGGTGTGTGGCACATGGCAAGCCAGAGATTCTCAAAATATCAAAAAATATTCTAATGGTGAAATTTATTCAAAAAAAGTAACTTAACTTATAAATAATGCAAATAAAACGAATACACCGACAACAAATGAAAAAACGAACGTTCTTATTGAACAAGGAAGCCCTAATTCTCAGAAGCTCTGAGAAATATTCGAAGATGTTGGAATTGTAATCGGAATCATAGGGATTGCAGGGAACCCATGAGACTGTGGCCTCTGCATGTTCTGAAAGTGGAAATTCTGAAGAACAGCGGAGACTAGCTGCGGATTCTGAAGCATCATTTGGTGGATGTTCAAGAAAAATGGATTTGTCACATGGAGAAACTGTGGAATCTGGGGAATTTGGGCAATCTCTGGGATGGGCGACATTTGAGTAACTGCCGGTGGCATGGTGATTTGTAAAGGAGTTCCCAATGATGTGGGATCATGTGGGGTTCCGCTTTTTCTGTAATTTTTTCCACGTGTATTCTGGCGACGAAGTTTTCCACAATCTTTGCTGATATACATATCGGTTCCCAGATTGGCAGTCATCTCCCAGTAGCCTCCTGAATATTCAATTAAAATTAAAACTTTTACAGTAACATTTAGCAATACATCGGATGGTTATTTTCTAATTTGGAATACAGGAATATATTAGAATATTTGAAGATTTTGAAAAAAATACAGTTAAATAAGATAAGGTCTGAGGTTTCGCGTAAGTTATTTAGTTATTGAACATTTATACACTTCTTGCACACATTTAAGACACGTTATTATTTACCTATTATCGCCGTAAAAAAGTTCCGACATTTTTTCGAGCCCGCGAAAATCGGGATTTGAATTAAGAGGCTCCTTATTTTTTCTTCTGAATTTTCAGAATTAAACTGGATTAAAAGAACGAAATTGTATTAATCGTGAATTTTTTACACGTTTCTTCGAATGTTTAAATATATCAATTTGCGTCATTTTTTTTTTCGTTTCTTCTGATAAAAATATATCGCGCATAGCAAATGCGCTGATGAAATGGGCGGAGCCTCTAAATTCAAATCCCGATTTTCGCGGGCTCGAAAAAATGTCGGAACTTTTTTACGGCGATAATATGTTTATGAAATTACCGTTGCCTATGCGTCATCTCATTCTGATATTCTTTTTTTTCTAAAACTCTGCCCAGGAAATGAAGGAGAGTGGACTTTGGAAATGAGTCCATAAAGAAACGTAGGTCCAATTTTCAAACATTTTCAGCTTCAAAGCTCATAGAAAGCTGGAATTTCGGTATCATTCTAACGGAGTCAAAAAGAATCAGAATGCAAAGGCATAGAAAACTATAAAAGAATAAGAAAATAAATAGCATTTTCCGGAATTAAAAAAAACTTTTTTCTTAATTAGACTTTAATAGTTTAATTCGTTGTTCAACCTCCTTTAATCTCACCTTTTCCATCAAACATTTTGACTTTTTGAAACTCTTTGTGCAATGACAGATTGTGCCGAACCGAGTTTTGCCATTGTTGTGATTTCTGGTTTTTGTAATAGGGAAAGTTTCTAGAGATGTACTCGTAGATTTCCGACAGCCTCATTTTCTTCAACGGACTGCTCTGAATAGCCATTGCTATCAAGGAATTGTAGGAATATGATGGTCGTTTTGTAGGGTCGCATTGGTTTTGAACTGAAAGTGAAAAATGTTTAATAGTAGCTATGTCAGTAATGAGTTTAAGGTAAATTATAGGCGCAATACCAAAAGTGCCCGGTTACATTGTCAACATGTTTAGCTTCCTAGCTTATGTTTTAAAATTGGCACGGGATTCTTCAAATTTCTACAAATTCGTTCAGTGGTTTTAAAAATTTGTGCTCCGTTACTACGTTCCTAAAATTATCGCTGCCATATAGGGCTTCTAAAAAAAGTTAAAGATGTGGATCTTCGGAAATGACTCCATGGTCTTTGAAGAGATTCTCAAACAAAGGTCATATAGAAAGGGCCAATTTCGGTAGCCTTCTAACGGAACCCAAACGAATCAGAATCAGTTCTTAATTTGTTTTTTAATGCGGAAAGCAAAGATATAAGTATACTGGAGGAGCCTTAGGTAATATGATAAACCTAAATGGTTTTACTGTGGAGGAAATAAATATGATTATGATAAGAAGGAAGGGGTGGGGGGTCGCTTATGGCAGAAGTAAAATTGATCAATTGGCACAGCTGTTCTTAAGCCCGGCTTAGGTCTCTGCGAAAGAATAGCCGCCCACATTTTTAACTCTTGCCCGATATGAAATTGGCATTTTCAATATAATTGTAGTAGCTTTTCTGTAAATTACTTCTTGCATAAACTATAATAATTTCAGTTACAAAATGAAAATAAGAACCATGAGAAGTGTCATTTGACTTTGCATCCATAGACTCGGATGATCCAGCTGATTCTGAAGATTCTACAGATGATCTGCTGGCGGCTGGAGTTACACTTCCTGAAAGATGTAAGATTTCGTTTATTTTATATAAAATCAACTTTTGGTTTTCAGACTGAAAAGAATTAAGCAAACCGACCTGGATAAACATAGCGAGATTCGTCTGGACACGTACTGATTGCCGATGTTTCCAAGTCGGGGCACAAATCGGAAATTGCAAAACCTCGCATTTTTGAGCCTGCAAAATGTTAGTTTGTTTAGATAGAATTATATCCGGAGGAAACATTGAAAAGCAGCTTAATTTCCTATTAGGCATGAAGGTAGATATATAGAGTTGGGAAAAAAAATTCACTTAAAAATAATTTATTTTCTGAAGATTAATCGGTATACGGACACGGTGTGTGCTCCATTACCTGGAATGAGATATAAACCTTTTTTGAATAAATTAGGGGAGAACAGGGTTAACAGACGTTGCAAGACTCCCAAAATGGAATTCTGAAGCATTGTGCAAAAAATATTATATTATTTCATTCACACCTTGGCTTAATTACAGTCTAGGATGTCAAAAGTCGACCGTTCATTATTAAAATTGGTAGATTTTATAACGCTTCCTGTGCGCTCGCTTGACTTAAAATATCCCCTTTCTCTGAGTAGTTCATATTTTGTTTTTGCTACTGTAAATGCGCGCTAGCGCACTTCCTTGCTCATCCTATAACCAGCGGAAAGTTCGCGGCTACGCCGCGACTTCCACTGGCTTCCACTGGCTTTCGTTCAGAAATAATTGTAGGCGTTCAATTTTTCCACTTGTTAGTAAAACAATTTATTAACAGAACGTCAAAAACCAAATAAGATTAACACCACGTGCCGTATCCCAACTACCCTACAACCTCCTAAATATATGAATGTGAAGCGCTCGGGTGGTCATGACTCCATCCCGAATATCAAAGTAAAAGACCCACGATCTTTTGAGTTATTCAATGAAACGTCTTGGACAGAGTCACATACAGACAGAACTATTCGCTTAATAATAAGTAGATAGTGATGTTCCAAAAACGTTGCAAAACAATGTCCATAAAAATTGTAGTTTTAAAGATATCAAGCTGATTTTTTGCATGTGATATACGGACATGCCAACTGATATTTCAGCAAAATTTTGGCTTTTTTTTATCGATTTTAAGACAGTTTTGTACAATTTGGGTGTACGGTTCTACAGTATCCCTAGTACCCTACGACCTCCTAAATATATGAATGTGAAGCGCTCGGATGGTCATGACTCCATCCCGAATATCAAAGTAAAAGACCCACGACCCTTTGAATTATTCAATGAAACGTCTTGGACAGAGTAACAGACAGACAGAACTATTCGCTTAATAATAAGTAGATGACGAATAAAGGTTTAATTACACAAGTTTGAGATCCCACCACACATACTCCTCGGCTCCCTCACACACTCACGAGGCAGACAAGGATCTGGACGGCACAAATTATATCCTGAACTGCCATCTCATCTACTTATTATTAAGCGAATAGTTCTGTCTGTCTGTTACTCTGTCCAAGACGTTTCATTGAATAACTCAAAAGATCGTGGGTCTTTTACTTTGATATTCGGGATGGAGTCATGACCACCCGAGCGCTTCACATTCATATATTTATGAGGTCGCAGGGTACTAGGGATACTGTAGAACCGTACACTCTAAATCTACAAAACTGTCTTAAAATCGATAAAAAAACGAGAAAAACAGAACGACTACAAATATTTCTAAACGAAAGCCAGTGGAAGCCAGTGGAAGTCGCGGCGTAGCCGCGAACTTTCCGCTGGTATATTAGTACGGAGGGGGGGAGGGTGAGGTGGTTTGGTGGTCTCCTTGAATTGTATCAAAAAAAGCTGTTGTTCTTAATTCATGCTCCATTACTATCCCCCAAACTTCTCTTCGTCTAATTATTAAACCCTTTCAGACCCTTTTCATTACTCGAAATATCTGACGATGATGTGCAATGGTTGCACCTTCCCTTCTATCCATACAACATCACCTGAACAACAAGGCAGTGGGGGACGACCGGGCATGGTCATAGCAGTCCCATCAAAGATTGATATGGGTGACGGTTTTTTATTGAGGGGGGGGGGAAGAGACAAGACACAAGATTAGAAATTTTGAGCGAAAAAGACGGGTTACACCTCAATTACAAGTGTTTCTTTTTATATTTTCTCAAATATATACCTGAGATGAATTAGATGGCAACGCACCGCACTATAATTCTCTTCAAAATTAAAATAGTCGATAGAAAAAAAGTTGCAACAAGTCGTTGATCTTTTTGAAATTTTGCAAAAATTGGTTGATATATAACTATGAGCCTTAACCAGCTTGGGCGCGGTCAGTCTGGGTAACTTTCTTCAAAATGGAATGAATACAGCTCAAAAATGGCCGAAAATTATAGATGTTGGATAACTTCACCGGAAAATTTTTGAACCAGAACTGTGGAGCAAACTAGCAGACTTGAAGCGCTTAAACAGCCGTATCAACAGACTGGTCACCTTACTGCTCCCATTCTAAAGCTGGGCTGTATAAATAGATGCAATTTTCAGAATATTTCGAGCAATATTTTGAAATTTGAAAAAAGGATACAAGCCGGCATGTGACCGGAACCTTTTTAATCCCGACCACAACCATTCTCATATTTGCTGAACATAGATCAATATGTAATAAAGGTTGAAGCATTGATTACAAATAACAATATCAACTTTTCAGTTACCGTACTCTCTTTAGCGTCCAATAAGGTTTCGCTAAAGATATTTTTTTTAAGATTTCGGCTATTAATGAAGATTTCAAAACATTTTTGTAGTTGTTTTGGAAAAGCTATGTGGGTAAATGCGGTGCATTCAAAAACCGTACCGCATTGCTCCACAAAATAATCACGTATAGAGACCAAACCTGACTATAAAATAACCCGACAACCAATTCACACCTACTTGCCTAATAGCCCTACCACTACGAGCACAATGATGGGAAACCAATACTCGCCTCTTCTCGCAACCGTATTAAAAAAGTTTTGCACAAAAAGTGAGAACACCTCGCCAACACTCGACACATTTTACACCTGTCCTTTATTACGCAATAATTTACTTTTTCTTTCTGTTTCTGTGGGAAAATTGGGAATATAATCAAAGTGCGAGGAGTGAAATAAAACTGCGGATGATTTGAAAAGGGTACAAGTGTACTCCAGACAGCTGGGAATTGCGAAGGTTGCGGAATTACGAAATGTTTTGTTAATTTATCGAGAAAATAACATGAACTCTGAAAATAATGATGCATTTGAGAATTTTGCCTCTTGTTTTCTATCAAATCCAATATCAAAAGGAGCAAAAATCGTCTGAGTTGATGAGCAATGCACAGAGGGAGACGTAAGTAAGGAGACGATAAAATCTTATAAGAAAGCAAAATACATCGCGTTTCCAGCTTATCCAGATACAGTAACATTACATTTCGCATGATGAATGCACCGTTTTCCTGTGCATCGCCCGTTTCCGCATCTCCCGTTAAGGCTTCCAAGAAAGACGAAAAAAAAGTCGTCTTTCGGTTCGTCTTACACAATAAAAAAGTTTTGCATGTGCAACAGCGCAATTACAATCTCTGCGTCAGATGAATCCAAGACGAAGACGAGACGAGACGATCTTATTTCGTCTTTCGTGCAAGCCTTATCTCCCGTTACCGTGATCACATTTTTCTTCAAAATTTCTGGTAGATTCTGCAGAAGACGTATTTGCTTTATGGTAGCCTTCCTGGCAAGCGCCAGAAGAATCGAAACATGCAAGAATGCGAGTTTTCCGTCATATGAATAGCGAAATTTGAAAATAATGCAAACAAAAGATCTATAACGATGCTGAAAGTTGTTCAACTACCTTTTAAAGTTGAAAAATTGTGAAAGCTCTCCAAATTTACATTTACACGTTCAGAGCCGGATTAAAAATATCAATCTTGAAGATTTCCAGAAAGTTCCAACAACTTTTGCCAGCATTTCACATTTTGAATTTTTGTAAATAAGTTTTTACTCTATATAATGTTTAATTAATTGTTTTGCTAATTTTCTCGAATATTCTGGTCTACTGCACCATTTTCAGCATTTCTTGTTGTCTTCACCCCTAACAACCCTCTTAAAGAAACGAAGAAACCAGACAAACCTGGAGACACAATCTTATGTGGAGATGCAGAGAGTTGATTCTCAGCTAGACATGAATTCTTTTGAGAATGAGTGCTCGAAGATGCCATCTGGAAAGAATGCTATATAATATTATCAAAGTTGAGTTTCAGAATGTTTAAAGAAATATTTCGCTAACTGCAAATAATTCTTTGATAGATGAAAACACGAAGAGCAAATGAATTGAATTAATAAGAATAGAAGCAATAAAAAAAATTAGATGAAACTTGGATTCTGGATTCGTGTAAAATAAAGCACTCTGGGAAAAGCTATGTATTTCAGTGTGAATCTGGTTATAGTTGAACTGAAATGACATTTTTTAAATTTAGAGATTTGAAAAAGAGTGAACTTTGTATTTAATTTTAAGAATTTTAAGAATAATTTACACATGTTTTTCTGAGAAATACTAGTAGATTCGTTTATTTAAGTATATAAAATTATAATAATATTTATCTGCAATTTATTAATTTGCAGGAAAGGTGGAAGCATTATGAGTAATATTCTCTGCAAGCAATTGAATAAAATGATCATTTGGACCAAGAGGGATTAAGGTATCAAGTAGAATGTTCATTGTAAAGGCCTGAGGTGTCAATTTCCTAGGAACCAAGATGGAAAATTGAACATATTGAATTGAGAACGGTAATTTAAAGAAATTCATTAAAAATAGTCAAGTTCTCCATTCCATCGTGGAATTGGAAAACATTTGAATTGTGGAGAAAACAGAAAACAGTTTCATCCACTTTACTTTATAAAATAACTTGTTTTCGTGATTCAAAAAGGATGAAAGTACATGAAGCGCGCTTCAGTGCGAATCTGCGAATCATCATAGGGCACCTGCTAGGCTGTGAAACATTAGACTGACCCCGCTGTACTTTTTGGCAAATGTGGCTGTGAGGGTGGGACAGAAAAGGGAGGAGTTGTAAAACATCTGCTCGTCGCACCCAGTCGTATATTTCAGAAAGTTCTTTTGCGGGTTGGGAGGAGGGTGAGGGAATTGGCCTCTAAATTATCTCTCTGGTGGTAAATTAGCGGTGAGCACATAAAAACATTAAGACTTTCGAAAGAATTTGCGGATAATGAAAGAAATAATATAGAACTGAAATTACGAATTGCACTCAACCACAACACTGAAGAGACAGGAATACGGTAGTTTTGAATTTCGAATGCATAATTTACCTTTAACTAGAAACAGTTACATTTATGATTTTTTGGCATTTTTAAGGCTTCCACGAAATATGAAGAAAAAAAGTCGTCTTGCATTCGTCTTACGCAATGAAAAAGTTGTCAACACTTTGCGCCAGACGAATTCAAGACGAAGAAGAAGACGAAAATAGAAGCCTTCAACATTTATATGAAATATGTCTCCGAATCAGGATTTCGGATTGCCTCAGAAATTAAATTCAAGTGGTACAAACCTGCAAAAAGGGAAAAGTGCGGAGAATTCGGATAATCGCAATACTACAAAGAGGCTGACCTTTAGGATCGAGAAAGAGTTATGAAAAGATAAGAAAATTAGGAATCTTATGAACAACGGAGTTCGAGCGCTTGAAAGAAATCGGTAATTTGTAGAAGCAGACATTTATACCTTCTGGAAAGGAAGTGAATGATGATGGAAATAAGGGTGGGAATGGGTTAGCTGGAAAATTTTGGATTGGATCACCTGGGAGTCGGAAAGAAGAAAGAACAAAGCCATACGCCAGTTAAACTTAGCATTATTAATTGTGCTGCAATTGAGTATTAATGATGTCCAACTTGCTGCAATGCATCAGAACTCTTTCACTATCAAAATGCTGCTTGAAATGAAAGTTATAGCTGAATTTTATTAGTCAAGCAGATCTGTTGATATTCAAAGATTCGTTGTGCACAATCTAGAGAATATGACTACTTCATGGGACACCATCGCCCAAGACCGCAAAACATGGTTAGCTGTGATCCGCGCCCACGCAAGCGACTGACGGATCGACAAAGTAAGTAAGTAACTTATTTTGTGCAGATTGTGCATTAAACGAGAATACGGTAGTTTGAGGTTTGAGGACTTAGTGAGAAATGACACGAATGCATGTGGGAAACGTGGGAAATACTATTTCGAATTTTGATTTTTGGAAAAATGTGATCACTGGCTGATGTACTGATCATATTAGACGGAGATCAATTACAATCAGGTAGCATTGGTGGTAAATTCCAAGAATCGCCCCCCCCCCAATCAGCGTTATTCATTATCAAAATTGAGGTGGAGGATAATTACTGTACAGGGGCTTCTATACCAAAGAAGGGTGGAATTCCGGATTCCGGATTCCGCCGTTTTTTTCATTCCGATTTCCGGATTCCGAGCTCCCAAAATCCAATCCCGCCCTACTCTGTTCTATACGAAGTCGTTATCCAATATTAATCCCCCGCCAGTTGAAATGGGGAACATTTGGGTCCTAGGTAATCTACAATAATCAACCCCCAACAAACAATACCAATCATCCCCACCAGAAGATCCAGGAATGATCCCCCCCCTTCCAATATAAACGGGGGGGGAGTTCTTGTATTATGCCGCATTGGTAAACTGTAGTGTGACAGGAATGCTCAACAAATTGCAAAAGAAGAAGAGAGAAGGACAAAAAATGTTTTCTAGATACTTTTCAGAGACTGATGCTTGATTGATGACATTGATATAAGTACACATGTATGCAGTGCTGTCACCCATGAAATGGCATAGGTCTAACTGGCTATATTTGAAGCATCCATGGATGAGTTAGCATGTTGTAAAAGCTCGTCATTATATTTTTTTGACTCAACGGATGAATTGTAATCTCATATTTGTTTCTTTAAAATAAGAATCACTTGATTCTTCAGCTGCAGCCAGCTTGTCTTGCTAATGGAGATAACCAAGTTTTAACTTGATCTTTCTAGAGCAATGATCACATGCCCTCTAGTGCAGAGCTCAAATTTTATTATAACCGTTTTATTTAAAAACAAGAAACCTGCAAATAAGGCTTCCACAAAATACAAAGACAAAAAGTTGCCTTCAAAAGCCGAGTCGTTTTCGTTCGTCTTTCCCTTTGTCTTGCATTCGTCTTACGCTGTCAACACATTGCGTCAGACGAATTCAAGACGAGACAGCCGAAATTTTGCCCAAATAAAAGCCTTACCGGCAAATACTTCAAATTATCAATCCAATATTGATCTAGTAACAACCTGTCATAAGGCTTCCACGAAAGAAGAAATAAGACCGTCTTGCCTGTTTCGATTCTTCTGGCGCTTGCCAGGAAGGCTACCATAAAGCAAATACGCCTTCTGCAGAATCTACCAGAAATTTTGAAGAAAAATGTAATCACGGTAACGGGAGATAAGGCTTCCACGAAAGACGAAATAAGACCGTCTTGCCTCGTATTCGTCTTGGATTCACCTGACGCAGAGATAGACATTGTGTTGATAGACATGCACAACTTTTTATTGCATAAGACGAATACAAGACGAACTGAAAGACGAACGAAGACAAAACGAAAGACGACTTTTTGTCTTCGTCTTTCGTGGAAGCCTTAACCCGCGTTGTATTTGAGAAATTAGATGCAAACCTGGAATTGACATGCTTTTCAATTTTTCATTTTTTTGGTCGAAGCTTATCAAATTTACGAATTTATCGGTGTGTTTCTGGCTCTGTCATGAAGCGGGTTTGCTCTTTCAGAACGAATGCTCCTTATTTATTATTCAGGAAATGCCTCCAGAATACCGAAATGTGAAGTTGTATTTACATTTCTAAAAAAATTCCGTGAAACTGTAAGATATTTATGATGCTCGAATGAAAATTTGATATTCTAGACTCTGTTCAATTTTCAGAAACCATCAAGACGATCGAAACAGACACGATCGAAACATGACCACATTTACGTCAAAGTTGCTAATTTCAGTTGACTGGATTCAGAAACCATACTGACCAATGTGTCTCGCTCTCTCCTCATTAGACTCTGTAAAATGAAAAAAGCGTGACGTGCCTTGATGATTGGTCGAGTACTTTTGATTTTTTCAAGCAACACGAAAGAGTGAGTTGTGGGAAAAATGTGGGAGGAGAAAAACAGAAAACTATGATGCAAAAGAAATAAATCTTATGAGACCTATGGATGGGAATATGTCTCAACAAATAGGAGCATAATCTGAAGAACACAATTTCAGCTGTCGTTTTGAGACTTGTTTAGACTAATTGACGTCTTGCCCAGTGTAAAATAAATATAATACGCATATATGTATAATATTAAACAAGAAGAAATACTGTAATCCAATAAATATTCTGTAAGAATCATCGCCTCGATCGAGATAGCCAGGAGGAATAATGTTATTGTTGATACTGCAGAAATGTGTAATAATTAGCGAGCAGATGTCGGGTCTAGCATCATTTTTCCGGTTTGACACGATAATTGAGACATTTTCAGAAGATTCAAGACAAGCAGGTGTTTAGAAAACAACGAATTTCTTTATTAGTTGGATTAGTTGATTAGTTTTTTAAACGACCTGAACTCTTTCTATCCATAGATACCATTTTTTTTCTTCCGTTTTCCGATTTGAACCCGGATTAACACCTTCCTGTAACATCTGCACCATTCTGGGAAGTGTGGGAGGAATGTACCGAACGATTTTTGCTAATACTCCAACTTTTTTACTGCCAAAGTGCTAGCTATCAAAGCCACGTCTAATTTTAAATGAGATATATGTTAAATTTATATAAAGAAGGTATCCGAATAAGAAAGTGAACAGGAAATTGCCAAAAAAGTTAAAATTAGGAATGTGCCCTCAAATTGCCCTCAAAGTGAACTCAAATTCGGAATAATTTAAATACGCTTTATTGAGAGACTTTTTATTATCCATCCGCGAGAACGTGAGCTTTCGTTTAAAGGCGCAACGAATTAACTGTCGCTATTTAACGCGCTATCCCCGAACGACACCCAACAGTTAATTCGTTGTGCCTTTAAACGAAGTCTCACGTCCTCGCGGATGGATAATATCTTCGTGCTAACTTTTCATGTACTGAAGGTAGAGCTATAATAGTTTTGTTATAATACTATTATTATACTTGCATACTTGGACGCCCGGTAGTCGGCTGGGGATGCTCTCACCGCCGGGCACTCGTCTCTTTACATTTGTTTCTGTCCTGTGCGGTTTGGGACCGTAGAGTTGCCGTTGGGAGTATTGAATTTCTTCAGTGCATCAAACCATCTTGTTGCGGGACGGCAGTCCCTTGGATACCAGAAGATGATTCGGTTTGTACTTCTATCGTCCTGTCTTCGAACAGCGTGGCCTGTCCAACGGTACTTCGCGGTGGATGTGTACAGGATGGCGAAAAAGTACGTGATTTTTTTTCTGAGTGCTCCTGGCTCCGTGCCAAGCCCGATTTTCGAAAACTTTTGGAGCTTTTCGAAATTCGGGGTGTATGTATATAAGGAGAGCCCATAAGCATTTGTTATGACTTTTCGTTTATCTCTAGTTATGCGAGCTTCTCTCCACCGTGCCACCATCGCCAAGCTATCTCGTATTAATTGAAATCCTCAATTTGTTATAATTTAAGCTATAATTATTTACTTTAGAAAAACAACAGTATTAATGAGGAAAATAATTGAGGATGAGCAATTATCAAATATATTGCAAATTGCGCCATTTTACGCAATTTTTTCCACAAACGTTGGACTTTGAAATTCCAAAAAAGTATTACCTCGCACAATTTTAAAGGTTTTTGTTGTCTTTTCTCTGAATTTTTCACTGAAATCAGTCTTTTGGAAATAATATCTAAAGGTTTGTTCTTCACTGACTGCCAAAAAGAACATTGACGCGAAACTAAACCAGAATCTATCAGACCGACAAATTGCTCGAAATATGGCAGAAGTCCACGTGTCAGCAATAATTATGCTAAGGGCACAGCCAACTAATGTACCAAAAACAATGAGGACGTGTTTTCAATCCTCATAAACTGTGAAAAACGATTGACGATCCATAAATACCTCAATAAGGTCATTTCATGTTCCAAAATCAAAGCGGAGCTCTATGTGAAAGCGTCTCCAGAGATTGTTCGATTAGTGATCTCGAAGAGCACGTTTAGCAATAGAAGTAAGATACGAAAAACTCCATATCCCAGTAAGAAGCATCGTTAAAAATTATTGGAGTTTGCCAAATTCCATCAAAAATTATTATGCTCAGCGAAAAGTCTTCGTAATTTTTTTTTCGTAATTGCTGATCGACTGCTGTCAGAGGTGTTTGCCGAAGAGAACTACGATCTTGAAGATAAACCGAGATCCGATCGTCCACGTGTGGATATTGACGCTGATATCTCCAGAGCGCTTGAAGAAGAGCCAAGAGCAACGTCATGCGAACTTGCGGAGACTCTCAAGCATCCTCAAAGAGCTATCATTGATCACCTTCATGAATCTGGAAGAGTTTCAAAATTTGGTGAACTCGTTTCTCACTTTTTGACGGATTCGCAAAAACAACTGCACTCCAATGGAAAAAGATGTCACATGACAACGCTAGATCACTTTGAAGACTCGTGAGCGCCGGGCGCGGTGTACCAGCGACAACTCTGACTCAAAATCTCATCCTGCTATTTATTCCGCACGCGGCATATCCATGAATCTAACTCTTTCAGAAGCCAAAGATTAATATTCCGAAAAAATCAACTTTTGCGTTGCACTGTAGAGTTAAACAAATATCGTTCTCTGTCTTGCTTTGAACTTAATGCATTATTCTATAATTGCGTTGAGCCAACTTACGCCATCACAAATCTGGTTTTTCACATTCTCGTTAAAAAAAATACAATTGATACGAATGCCGCCAAAGGGGATTCCGATGTTTGACAAGAACTTCACACCTCATCGATGGAGATGCGAGAAATCGACTATTGTTGTAGGGTGTGAATTGCTCGGGCAGGACAATGCCGTGATTACAAAAGTGCGGATGGTTTCGAGCGATTTTTTACGGGATACTGTAATTTAGTGAGATTGATTTTATTTTTTATTAAATGAATATCAGAATAGGAAATACATATTTAAAAAGTTTTAATTGAATTGTTGCAAGTTTTAAAACCAAAACAGCCACTTGGGCAAAAAAAAGGAATGAGAGGCTGAAAAAAATCATTTTTTTTCTGCAAATATATTATCGCCGTAAAAAAGTTCCGACATTTTTTCGAGCCCGCGAAAATCGGGATTTGAATTTAGAGGCTCCGCCCATTTCATCAGCGCATTTGCTATGCGCGATATATTTTTATCAGAAGAAACGAAAAAAAAAAAAATGACGCAAATTGATATATTTAAACATTCGAAGAAACGTGTAAAAAAATTCACGATTAATACAATTTCGTTCTTTTAATCCAGTTTAATTCTGAAAATTCAGAAGAAAAAATAAGGAGCCTCTAAATTCAAATCCCGATTTTCGCGGGCTCGAAAAAAATGTCGGAACTTTTTTACGGCGATAATAGGAACTAACTTTTCAGCAATCGAATGTTATGTGTTTTCCTTTTATTTTACGCATTCACAACAACTGAAAATGCCAATTGAGGAAACATACGAGAATTTAATGGTAGATCAGCGCTTAGTTATTACTGTGGACAAACTCAAACAGCGGAAAAAACACTTTAAAGAAATCCACGGGTTTCAATTATGTACATCCCCATATACAGTAAATTCCATTTGTGAAACAACAGTATTGACTGCCACAATTTGTTTAGAGACTATCCTTTTGGCGAGGCAGCGGAGGACAATCACCTCATGGAAACGAGCCAGAAGCCTTGGAGTCCTGGCATGCTCACTGGATAAACATCGTTTAGAATGATTGGTGATCACGATCACCTTTGAAGTAAAATTACGGCGAAAACAAGATTTTCGAAAACGATACTGACTTGAAACAGGCTATTGTCGATGTGGGGAATACTGTGGACCCGGCATTCCTTGACAATATGTACCAAAGTAGGGCGGAATTGGATTTTGGGTACTCGGAATCCGGAAAACGGAAAACAATTTTTTTCACGGAATCTGGAATCCGGAAGACGGAATGAAAAAAACGGGGGAATCCGGAATGTAGAATGCGTAATCCGGCATTCCGCCCTTCTCTGCAGAGTAGGGCGGAATTGGATTTTGGGAACTCGGAATCCGGAAAACGGAAAACGGAAAACAATTTTTTTTCACGGAATCTGGAATCCGGAAGATGGAATGAAAAAAACGGCGGAATCCGGAATGTAGAATGCGGAATCCGGCATTCCGCCCTTCTCTGCAGAGTAGGGCGGAATTGGATTTTGGGTACTCGGAATCCGGAATCCGGAAAAAGAATTTTTTCACGGAATCTGGAATCCGGAAGACGGAATGAAAAGAACGGCGGAATCCGGAATGCGGAATTCCGCCCTTCTCTGATATGTACTCCATGGGTCATCCACGAGTTTCATTTTCATATACAGTAAATTTGACTTGTGAATCAGCGGTAAAAAGAGGTATTCGCATTTAATTGTTCAAAGAAACGACCGGTTCTGAAACGTCCCGTTTCTATTATTTTCTATAAAGAGCATTAAAGAATTTTGTGAATATTTCGTTGGAACTCTCCTGGAGCCAACTACGAAGGGAATAGATTGTCGAAGATTGAGCTAAAAATATTTTCACTTAAATCGTTTATTTTATTTTCAGCATACCGTTTCAGTTTTCTTTTCTGCTAGAGTCTAGAGTAATATTGGGTAGAACGAAAAATCTTCATAATTTTTTGAATTTTTTCGGAAAAAAAATTATTCAAAGAAAACGAGATTTAATATGTGATATATTCACAATTAGTATTTATGATTTCTTGCCCGCGTGATTGAAGTTGATCGATTCGATTCGTATAGAACTCGGGAGATTGGGAGGCGAAAAAGTCATCCAACCACTTCTCGACATCCTATCATGGAACTTTTGCTCGCCATGGTAATTCTGCAGAGAACGAAAAAGATGATAATCAGTTGGACCAAGTATGGTGAATACGATAGGTGAAACAAAACCTGGACTCCGACCGTCCGAAGCTTCTGGCGGTAGTGTGTCGTGTCGATTCAACAATCGATCAATTTTTAATCGATTTTTTGAACGGGCAAATCGATTTGAATCGATTCAGTTCGATTCGATTCGATAAAATCGAATCAACAAAAATAGTGCAAATGTGCTCTATCGACCAATGCCTTCGGCGGCGGCTTAAAATCGTATTTTTAACTGTTTTTTAGTGAAAACGAAAACAACACGTGAAAAATCGTAGAAAAGTGTAAAAAACTCATAGTTGCTTTAAAAAAACGTGTTGTTTTCGTTTTCACTAAAAAACAGTTAAAATACGATTTTATGCCGCCGCCAAAGGCATTGTTCGGTAGAGCGCATTTGCACTATTTTTGTCGATTCGATTTTATCGAATCGAATCGAATCAAATCGATTCGATTTTTATTCAATCGCGATTCGAATCAAGTTGAATCGATTGAATCGATTCGAAAATTGTCGATCCAATTCGATCAATTCCAAAATCGACACGACACATTATCTGGCGGTTCTTCAAAGCGGTGTGTGGTGTGGCGTTATCATGTAGTATCAGAAAGGTGTAGATGTAATCGATGAGCCGACAAGCCATCTAGAACAAGCTCTCGAAAGATTTCGCCTTTACTGTCCCACCAAGTTGACAGCATCACTTTTTTCTTGTGAATTTCTTCCTCGAGGCCGGTTTTGGCGGTCTCCTCGGCCGGGACTTTTTCATTTTCTAGTATGATTGATTTATAACATCCATTTTTCGTCAACAGCTATAATGCTCATAATCCAATCGGTCGTTCGTTTCATAGTGAGCAGAGAAAGTGCCAGGTCACAACACAATCGTTTTTGAGGAAACGTAAAATAAATACGACGTTGAACGGTAGTGAGCGTTGGATACCTCAAACTCAAACTTGGGTAATTAAACCATTCATTAAGAATTATAAGAGGTAAAAGTTAACAGTAAAAGATAACAAGAAAAAGTATAACAATGATAATAAAAAGATAAAGTTATAAAATTCAAAGGTAATTAATAAAACATTAAGATAATTTTAGGCAAGAAAAATCCACGCTTCAAAACAAACGTGGAAAAACAATCTACTGTAGTTTCCCTACGCGGTGAGATATCCTCAAGATTAAAGAGGGAGGTTCTTCTAAGCTTAGCAATTAAAAATAAGTTAGAGATCATGATAGGATAAAGAGACGTAGACGGAAAAGGGTTGCGCGGGTGAGAGATAAAATATAAAGACGAGACGCAGAGAAAGGGGTTGCGCGGTAAATATAAATTTAAAATTAATAAAAAAGTACCCGAATCGGGTTCAAAACGAGTTAACCAAACTTTGGCACTATTCTAGATTCATGAAAATGCCCAATAACAGTTTTCTGAAGACCCTTGATAGTCGCCGCAAGTTCGCGTGACGTTGCTCTTGGTTCCTCTTCCAGCGCTCTGGAGATATCCGCGTCAATATCCACACATGAACTACCGGATCTCGGTTTCTCTTCAAGATCGTAGTTCTCTTCGGCAAACTTTTTGAACCAAAACTTGATGGTAGTGTAGGAGGCAGAGTTCTCACCTAACACGGCACACAAATTACGACAAGCTTCTCTGCATTTGCGGAGAAACTCCTACAGAAAAACACCTCTGAGCATGGAAATCAGCAAGCAAATTCTCGCTCAACGCCACCTGTAAATTTATCAGGCGCGTTAAGTGCATAATAAGCGCAGAAACATTAAAAAAAAACCAGAATCCGAAAAAATTAAAGTAACACTGAGCATTGCCGAAAACCAAAAAAATTACGAAGACTGTTCGCTCAGCCCAATTATATTGTTCATGCTACTCCGGATACCAATGTAGGAAACCTCTGAAGAAGGACTTCTTCATTTTTCACTGTTTCACTCTCTCTGTTGAGTGTTTTTTGTTCTGTAAGCTTTAATAGTATAATAGTGCATAAAATATAGTACGTTCGGATTCTGTATAGTTTTACCAAGCTGTTTCCAGAAGTAATAATTCTCTGAATAATATCAGGAAAAGTTTGCAGGAATAGGATAAATTAAAAAAAAAAGAGATAAGGTGAATAACATATTTCAATCAGAACTACACCAAGAGATATTCTTTTGAAGTCGTTTTTATATTAATGAATGTTAAACCAATGTAAACTCAGTTTTGCAAACATAAATCGAAGATGGCTGCTCCAAATTCCCTGTACTCCGTAATAATTTTGATGTGGTATGTCAGATGATGGTTATTCTGAAAAACAAGTTAAGCGGCTTAGAGAATTGAGAGCAATAGTCATACTTTATCTAATGAATTGAAGTATTCCCTATATTCAGCAACACTGGGCAGTCGTATAAGTGCCAATTGGAACTCATAGATATAGTTCTGAATAGAAACGTTGAGTTTCAGAAAAATTAAATTGCTTGATAGCTTGAATGAATGCTTGAAATAAGGCTTCCATTTGGACGAAATTTCGGCGGTCTTGTCTCATCTTCGTCTGACGCAAAAATAAACATTTTGTTGGTACACAAGCACAACTTTTTTATTGCTTAAGACGAATGCAAGACGAACAGAAAGACGAACGAAGACGAGGAAACGAAAACCGAGATGAAAGACAAGACGAATTTTTGTCTTCGTATTTCGTGGAAACCTTAGCTTGAAATGCAAATGAAATGATAAGCCTACCAATAACTTAGCGTAAACATCAGAATCGCAAGGCACGTCGGCCAGGTCTTGGTAGAAAATCGAGAGCTTATTTTTTAGATGCTCATACTCCGAGTGCCAATCTTTGATAAGAAGTTCAAAATGATCATTCGTCTCTTCGTCTTTATCTGATATTGAAATACTCCGAGCATGTTCGACGACTCGGTCCAAATTGCAGAGCAAGTCATTCAATGCATCCAAATTACGTTTTTTTCTCTCTTCTTGGTCAATTTTTCCAATTTCATTAAAACATGCTTTCAGAAATCGTTGCTTGTTCCTGAATACCAGTGCCTGATGCTCTCTGAAAGTACAGAAAAAGAACTAAAATACTTTTCATGAATAGTAATAAGAAACTCTTGAAAGCAAATGGAAATCAACGTGAAAATCCCACCGTATCATTTTATTTTCTTTTTGTTTCTGCAAAAAATCAGCTTTCACTTTATCAATTTCCGAATTCAGTCTCTGTAATAAAAATAAATTAGAGGTCCGACATAAATTAATATTCATATTATACATACCTTCAACTCCTCTTCCTTCTTTTCATTTTTATTTCGAGTACATCCATCGAGCTCATCACCCATCTTCCATGAAACAACATTGAAAGAACATTCGTAGAAAACAGGAAAGTAAAAGGAAATAAAACATCAAGAAAATGGGAAAAGATTTATAAAATCGGAAGAAATGAAAACTTTGGCTCGAATGAAATATTAACTGCGGATTCTTATTCACACCAAACACTAGAATTATTGTAGCATAAATAAAACAGCTGTTCACGCGAGTCAATGCGAAACAGAATCAATAGGGCAGTTAGAACACAGAAATGCACCTAGTTTCGATAAGAAAACCAAAGCGAGCAATTCGTTTTAAAGAGCACGCCGGCGGGTAGAAGGGTGCAGGTTTACCCTAAATGATACGTGTGATAATGGGGGAATTTTTAAAGCGATAATAGGCTTACGGAGTTCTTGAACGCAATGATTTCGTTTGAGTTTTCTAGAAAGCTGTCAATAAGAAAAGAATATGGTTTGTTCTTGAAAGGAATCTTCTGGTTTCTTCAGTATTGACTTGCCATTGTCTTGAATTATTTTGTAACTGGCTTGTCATTGTCTTATAATTCACTTTTCATTGCATTTTCATTGGCTTGTTACTTCCTTGACATTATCTTGTCATTGTTGTACAGGCCACAATTACGCCATAAAAATAGATCCGGATTCACGGCATTGACGATGGGATAAATTGTCACGGACACTCGACGGTCACTTCTCGGACGATACTTGCCGGCAAGAAGACTGGAGAAGCGTTGAACCAACTAGCCTTCCTGGAACAGTTCCATTATAGTTGTACGATAAGGAGAAGCGGCCACGATTACCTTCAAGCGTAATACATACTATGGTGTAAAACTTATGGGGTTATTCATGAAAAGCACAATTGTATTTTAATGCAAAAATGCCACTTTAATGTTATTCACTATTGCATTTTAAAGCAAAAAAAATTCATTTTTTGCATTAAAATGCTTTTCATGAATAACCCCATTAGAAAGGAAACAAAAAATGCGTGAAGAAATGCAAATATTAAAAAAAAATTGAATCTCCGCGCTGTGCATACAACTGAACTCACGCAAAGTTACGGGCGAATATTTATGGCGCACCCCGTATCATTGTTCCGTCATCTTAACTATTTTTCAAGGTTTTCTCTAAAGCAGTTTCAGAAAATGCTCAACGCTTTCATGTCGCTTAAATAATTATAATATATAAAACACTCAGATATAATAAACCGCTCCTTTTCAAACACGATATCACTTTTCCATTTTTCAGATAAAATAAGTTAGTTTCAGTATTTAAGACAAATCATATATTTCTGTCAACATAAAAATAAATTCACATATCATATCGTTAAAAAAATATTAATTAAGGTTATTACATTTGATTATACAATTCCAAAATTTCAAATCTTAACGACGATATGGTACCGTTATTAGATTCAATATTCGCGATGGTAGGGATCAAATCGGATACCCTCATTTCAAGACAAATCTTCGTTCTAACAGTGAGCAATGCCCAAATGACAGGCCACGTCCATGTTGGATCTTCAATGAAGTCTGCCAAAATATCGTTTGGAACAAAAATGCAGTAATTGACTAAGTGTCGTCCCGGAATCTCGGTGAATCCCTCGTTTACAGTTTTTCTCATTTTCTCCCAGGTGGGTGGCTCTTCTTCTGGTTTTGGCACACGAGACAGGATTGTTGCGTAAATCCAAACGATGAGGTACCTTACTTCCAGAATGTTATAGTTGAACAATAGTCTGAAAATGTGATAATTAGTAGAGAAGGACCACCTCTATAAGGGGCTTTAATGTGAGCAGGTGGAGATAAATAACACTCACTCTAATATGCCATTATTCGAGACAGTGTAGATATCATTAAGAGCATCAGCAGGAGCCAAGACTGCAATGTGAAACATAGTGACCAAAACCTCTTTTATATCTGAATTTCGGGGTTGTAATCGATGCAAATAACAAATTAGGGTATCGATCACACCGTTCTCCACGAAATAATTACACGCATTTCTGCTCCATTTCGTCATTCTCTTCATGATGAAATTGATAGTTCGATGCTCCATATAAATCCAATAGTGTATTTGACGCACCACAGGATCCAGAAACGTTTTCAATAGTATTTCCAGACGGAGCGGCCTCAAACGGTTTCGGCACACTTCCTCAACAACTGGCGGGGACATTCTTTCAATGAGGTAGGCGAACACAAGAAGAGCGCGAGACACTGCGTAAATATCGTCAACATACGAAATGTAATCAACGGCCATCAGACCAATTCGGTCCATTTCTTCTGTCGATGCTCGATGCCAAACTCCAATACCTTGGAATATTCGCCAAATGTTTAATCTCAACTGATGATCCATCGCGTCCATGATGGATCCCCATTGTTCGAAGCAAATCCCCAATGTGTCAATCAGATGATCCCATTCGTATTGTTCGAAGTGATCCTCATCCTCATCTCGATATCGGCTGAAATATGCATGCAGATATGCTCTTCTCATTTCTATCAATGATACCAAGTTTCATTTCGTCATACAGTCGAGAAAACAAATCCTTGAATATAAAATTTCGTTCTCTTACACAATGTTTGGTTTCCAGTTTTCTTACTATTTACAAAAGGACAAAAATGGAAATGAAGAGGTGCCATCGGGAAGTACAGTACTGGCCAAAAAAGTATTCGGAAACGGTTTTTTGAGAGTAACTTTGCTGAAATTTGAGGGATCGATCTGAACATTTTACTGTACATGTCGTACACAGTGACGACAATTTGCGTACAAGGAAATTGCATTATTTCAAGAAAAATATTTTTTTTTCAATTTTTTCACTTTTTTCATATTTTTATATTTTTGGAAATTATAGTTTCTAAGAATGTTGGTTTTTTTGGTCCTATGTACAGTACTAGCCAAAAGTATATAGAAAATCGGTTTTTTCAAGAAAACAAAACTCATACTCGAAAGAGGATCATCAAATTTTTTCCCAAGTTGATAAGGGTAAATTGTGTTAATTAAAAAAAAGTTTCAGAAAAAAATCAAAGTTTTAAAAAATTACAACAATTTATTCGAAAAATGGAAAAACCCAAGAAAATGACAAAGTGTGAAAAATGAAATAGAGAAGCTCCGATTGGCAAGTCAATGATCAGGAAATAATCAAAAATGATGTACAGGGTGGCATCCAAATACGGTTACACGCTTTAAACGTTATAAATGTCTTCAAACAAGTTCAATTTTCACCAAAATTGGACAGAAGTTTATTGAAATGATACAAAAACAAGTTTTAACGATAGTTTTCAAATCGCCCTCCTTTGGCCTTCACCACCGCTCTCAATCTCTTCGGGTAAGCGTCCACCACGGCACGCAGGTACAGTGCCGGCCATAAAGGTATCATATTATGGTTTGTCGACCATATCTCATTCGATATAGAACGAATCAATCTGCTTTTTTCACAGTTTGTTCATGAAGCAACAATTTATCAGTTAAGAACATTTGGATTCGTGAAACTAATGCATATTGGAGTAATTTGAAAAAGAACGAAGACATCAAAAATCCATATTTCTTCAATGAAAGTTCGTGCTCTTAGAAATTGTTCTATTTGCGAGATTTCAATATTTTGTGAGAAAATCATTTGTATCAATTACTGCCTGGCATCTACGGGGCATGGAATCAATCAAAGTGCCGATGGTTGATTGGGGAATCTTCTTCCACTTCTCCTGGAGAAGTTTGAACTTCTTGTCGATGTTTGAAGCAGTTTTACCGGTCAATCTCTTTCAATTTCTTCCCATAAGTGCTCAATATTGTTCTGGTCCGTGCTTTGACTCAGCCAATCCAAAAGGGTGACACGGCGGCGGTTGAACCAGTTGCGTACATGATGAGAACGATGCTCGAGATCATTATCTTGCTGATACATAAACGCACGGCCTACGCTAGAAAGATCCCAGGGTCTCATAATGTTCTCCAAAATATCCTCATATCCGTAGCGGACGAGATTACCAACGATGCGTTAGAGAAAACCCATTCCCGTGGCGGAGAAGCAACCCCAAACCATCTGGTCCAGAAGTCATCTTCACTGGACCCGCCTGGACTGGGCCAATATTGTCTGGTCGGACGAAAGCAAGTACAACATGTTTGGAAGTGACGGTGTGAAGTGGATTCGTCGTCCTACCGGCATTCGCTACGTCCCCAAGTATCAACTGCCAACCATGAAGCACGGTGGCGGTTCCTGCATTGTTTGGGGTTGCTTCTCCGCCATGGGAATGGGTCCTCTCAAGCGCATCGCTGGTAATCTCGACCGCTACGGATATGAGAATATTTTGGAGAACATTATGAGACCCTGGGATCTTTCTAGCGTAGGCCGCGCCTTTGTGTATCAGAATACCAAAGATCCCAAGCATCGTTCTCATCACGTGCGCAGCTGGTTCAACCGCCGCCGTGTCTCCCTTTTGGATTGGCTGAGTCAAAGCACGGACCAGAACAATATTGAGCACTTATGGGAGGAAATTGAAAGAGATTGACCGGTAAAACTGCTACAAACATCGACAAGAAGTTCAAACTTCTCCAGGAGAAGTGGAAGAAGATTCCCCAATCAACCATCGGCACTTTGATTGATTCCATGCCCCGTAGATGCCAGGCAGTAATTGATACAAATGATTTTCTCACAAAATATTGAAATCTCGCAAATAGAACAATTTCTAAGAGCACGAAGTTTCATTGAAGAAATATGGGTTTTTGTTGTTTTCAATCTTTTTCAAATTACTCCTGTATGCATTAGTTTCACGAATCCAAATGTTCTTAACTGATACATTGTTGCTTCATGAACAAACTGTGAAAAAATCAGATTGATTCGTTCTATATCGAATGAGATATGGCCGAAAAACAGTAATATGATACCTTTATGGCCGGTACTGTAGTTGGCATCCATTTCGTCCCAGGCTTTCACAAGTGCGACCTTCAGAGCGCTCAAATTAGCGTAGTTTTTGGTGGAAACCTTCTGGGTCAAATATCCCCAAACGGCGTAGTCCATAGGATTCAGGTCGGGTGACGACGCTGGCCATTCTGACGAGGAGATGAACTCAGGAAAATTGTTTTTGCACCACTGCTGAGTGGCCTTGGCGCGATGAGCCGGTGCGCCGTCTTGTTGGAAGCACCAGGGTCGGTTTCCGTAATGCGATTTGGACCACGGAAGAACTGCAGCCTCTAAAATGTGTTTTCTGTAGTAAGTTTGGTTCACCTTGGCTCACAAATCAACAAAAATCAGCGGGGTTTTGCCATCGGAGCAAATTCCACCAAAAACCATGACTGAAGACGGATGAGATGTCTTATTGAGAATTTTTCCGTTCTTACAGGCAGTTTGAAAGTCTTTTGCAATAATCCGATGGTTTTGGCCATTCTTATTAGCTTCGACGGTGAAAATTTTCTCGTCTGTGAACAGTGTCGAGAGGTGCGTGCCTGAGTGCGTGCCGTGAAGAAGTTTTCGTGCTTTTTGCATTCGGAGAGCTTTGTTTTTCTCGGTGAGGAATGCGCCGTGTTGCATACGGTACGAAGTCATCTTCAGCTTCTCTTTGACAATGATTCCCATAGAATATCGGCTCATTTTGAAGTCTTTAGCAAGCTTCCTCATGCTTCGCTCCGGATTTCTTCGAATTCTTTCTTGAACGGCTTTCACAGCTTTTGGTCACAGTGACAGGATGACCCGATCTTGGACGGTCATCAAGTGTACGAAGACGGTGGAAGCGAGTGACAGTCCGATGAACAAGCATTCGGTTGACGTTCAGCCGTTTAGCGATCTCCGAATTCGACACACCCTGCTGCATCATTTTAATAATAGAACCACGATGGGGTGAAGCAGCCGTCATTACCTTAAAAATGGAAGTTGCGACCAGGAAATTGAAAAACATAATAATAAATATGTAATAATTAATAAAAAATAAAATTGATACAGTAGCGACTTGTGCTCATGCGCCAGAATCCACGCAAAGCTGCGTAACAGTACATGGCTGCCACCCTGTAATATGTTGTGGCAAAGCCTTTTGCATCAATTACTGCCTGACAACGACGCGGCATGGAATCTAGTAGAGCATCCACGACGGAGAGTGGGATAGCCATCCATGCAGCCTCCAATTGAGCGAATTTCTGATCCGCATTTGTGGCTTGGACTCTTTTCAAACGACGTTCCAGTTCCTCCCACATGTGCTCGATCGGATTCAAGTCGAGAGACTGGCTGGGCCAATCCAAAACGTCCACCCGACGACGATGGAACCAGTTGCGCACATGTAGAGATGTGTGCTTGGAATCATTATCCTGCTGAAAAACATAGATTCGGCCTACATTCCGGAGTGCTCATGGTCTCATTGTGTTCTCCAAGATTTCCTCACGCTGGAAACGACCCATAATTCCCTGGACACGTCGAAGTGGCCCCATGAAACCACCTGAGAAGCACCCCCATACCACGCACGATCCGCCTCCGTGCTTGACAGTTGGAGCCTGGTACTTGGGGAGGGGTACTTGGGGAGGTAATAACTAAAATCTTTAGAAATCTTGTGCTGCACCGAAATCCAGTGGTAGACCCAAGAAATCCGGCAGTAATATGGATCGGAACATTTTGCGGTATGGGCATGGTATGGGGGTGATTCTCAGCTGGCTCCATGGGGCCACTTCGACGTGTCCAGGGAATTATGGGTCGTTTCCAGCGTGAGGAAATCTTGGAGAACACAATGAGACCATGGACACTCCGAAATGTAGGCCGAGCCTATGTTTTTCAGCAGGATAATGACCCCAAGCACACATCTCTACATGTGCGCAGTTGGTTCCATCGACGTCGGGTGGACGTTTTGGATTGGCCCAGCCAGTCTCTCGACTTGAATCCGATCGAGCACTTGGGGGAGGAACTGGAACGTCGTTTGAAAGGAGTCCAAGCCACAAACGCGGATCAGAAATTCGCTCAATTGGAGGCTGCATGGATGGCCAGGCAGTAATTGATGCAAAAGACTTTGCCACAACATATTAAATCATTTTTGATTATTTCCTGGCCATTGACTTGCTAATCGGAGCTTCCCTATTTCATTTTTCACAGGTTGTCATTTTCTTGGGTTTTTCCATTTTTCGAATAAATTGCTGTAATTTTTATAAATTTTGATTTTTTTCTGAAACTCTTTTTTTAATTAACACAATTTACCCTTATCAACTTGGGAAAAAATTTGATGATCCTCTTTCGAGTATGAGTTTTGTTTTCTTGAAAAAACCGATTTTCTATATACTTTTGGCCAGCACTGTATTTAAAACTGTTTACAGACATCTCAGGACATCCATAAAGCCATCGCCATCGGCTTCAGAAATGGATGTTCCAAGGACCTCCTGGCGCAGCAGTTCAACTGCCATCGAGAAAATTTTGAAGCACTGAGGCAATATTCAAAAATAGTATAGTTATTGAGAAAAATGTTTAGGGAGCCTTGGTGGAGCGAAAAACGCCTGGAAGACGTCGTATCACATCGAAGAAGGTCTCACATTTTGACTCACGTTGAAGAGTCCAAATGAAGTCACACTATCTCTGAGAACCGTCAGAAGACGTCTCCAGCATGATGGGCTACATGGACGACGGCCAGCTAAGAAACCATTGATCAGCAAGAAAAATAGAATCGCCCCCGTAGCATGTGCCAGAGCTCATCTCCACTGGGGGACGCCAGGATTGGGCTAATCACGTGTTCAACGATGAATCCAAGTTTAATCTGTTTGGTACTGACGGTATCAAATGGATTCGCCGCCCGGTTGGATGTCGGTTCGATCCCAGCTACCAGCTCCAAACCGTCAAGCATGGAGGTGGTTTAGGGCTGTTTCTCTGGGACTTCAATCGGCCACATGAGTAGAATTACGGGCATCATGGATTGTATGAAGAGTGTATGAAGACATCTTGGAAAACACAATGAGACCCAGGGCACGATCTATTGTGGGCCGGGCGTTCGTTTTCCAACAGGATAACGACCCGAAACACACCTCGAAGCTCATCAAGGACTGGTTCCGACGCCGCCACGTGGATCTTCTGGACTGGCCCAGTCAATCTCTCGACTTGAATCCGATCGAACACCTCTGGGAGCATGTCGAGAGACAACTCAGACGAGTCCGTCCATCGAATGCCAATCAGAAATTCGATCAACTCCAATCTGTCTGGCAGGCCATCCCGATATCGGTGATCGACACCCTTCTCGACTCGATGCCAAGAAGATGTCAGCCGTTCATCGAAGCCAAAGGCTACCCAACAAAGTGCTAAAACTATTTTAATCATGTTTTATTTTTATTTTTCATTTACCGGTCTTTCCTAGATCTGAAAAGTCAAAGTTCCATTTTCATAAATTTTTCGATTTTTTTTTCAAATTTTCGAAAATTTGACTATTCTTGTTGTTGAATCAATTTAATTTACCGTTTTAAACTTTGTCTTAAAATATCAGATCGATCCGGGAAGTTTCAGAAAAGTTATGCTCGAAAAACTGTTTGCGAATACCTTTTTGACCAGTACTGTATTTAATAGGCTCCCTCCACCATCTGACCTTAACAATAGGATGAAATTGCGAGAACACTCGAATAACTGAAGCTATGATTATTTAACAGTTGGAAACATAAACAATTTAAAGAATCATAACTGCCACTGCTTATTCAATCCAGCAATTTCATCTTATAACTAATCACTAACACTCTTCGCTTTTTGTAGAAAAGTGAAGAATAACTGGCATAAATACCTGAAAAAAACAGCGAGACAGCTAACCGCTTTGTAATGAACGTATTTCTGTTTTGGCAGAGCTCGCACGGCGTCACAAATGAGCTTCGTGTAGACATTTGTAAGCATTATCCTATTTTGAAGAAGTCCTCTCTTTAAATCTTCCAAAATCCATCTAACGGCAAATTCTCTCTGCTGTGCTATGTAGTGCTCCAATGCCGTCATCATGGATTCAGTGTTATTGTTATGGAAAATCTCAGTTGTCCCGGTTATAAGAATATTCAGTTGCGTTCCTGTAAAAAAGATTAAAACATGAATTAAGTGTCAGCAGGTGGCTTACTCAACGCATATACTTTAATCAGCTCAGGGTGGGTAGCTAATATTTGGTGCAACGAATCCTCGTTCATTTTCGTTCCTGAACAGTCCAAAATTTGCAATCTTGGCAGAACAATCCCACTTTCAAGGTATTGTTCAATTATTTTAGATGACGTGGGTTGGATGAAGCCTCTGCCAATATTTTTATTGTCTTATAAGTCAAGAATTATTTCAGTCTTACCTTGTTCGAGCCAAGTCCAAAGCTTCTAAAGTCTTCAGACTTCCCAATTCAATCAAATCATTTGTTGATTCAAACTCGATATTTCTGATTGCGAGCACTCGCAACGAGGTCAAATTGGAAATCCCTTTGATCGACGTAATCTGAGTATCACTAATATCCAGGCTATAAAGCTGTGAAAAGTAATTGCAGAGATTCGAGAACTCTCCTTCCAAAAGACGTCTCCCACTAATCACAAAATGTTCCAGTTTTGGAAGCATTTCACCAATCTGAAATATTTTCACCAAATTTTGAAAATAGATTATTTGAATTAATTTTTGAATGTTGGAATTAAAATCTTCAATTTGAAAAATGAAAAGTATGTATATTTATTACAAATGTAACTCCTCCCATTTATTGAGCTCTCAATTATACCCTTGAGCGTAGAAATAATCGTTTCTATTAATCGTCCAATATAATGCTACCTTTATTCTTTATGATACTGCGCTGTTCGTATCTTAAAATTAAAAGTATTGCTGTTTCATGGCAGCTAGCGAAAGTTTGATAAAGCAATCTGATAATTGCTTCGAGCTGATGTGGGAAACAAAACTTAAATCAGAAATTTTTGATTTTTCTCGATAGCATTTGAAAAAATTTATCGGAAGCGTAAAAGTGAGCAAACTCACACGGGCAATGTAGCCGTCCTCAAATTGTTCGTGTCCTTCTATTCCCAAACGATTCAATTTTGCCTGCGATTTCATGTTCAGAATGCTTTCTAGCAATGGTATAATTTGGATTCTCTCCCTTCTGAAACACAGATCTTCTAGCTTTTTCATCATTTAAAATGTCATTATACTCACTTTCACCACCACAAAATGTCGCCGGAATTCCAACCATATTGCCTAGAATCAGCGTCGATAAAGTTTTCGTGCCGATCATTTCAATCCATTCCTTTGTCATATTCAATTCTTTCAAATTCACCTCTGAGAAGAGAAACTTCTCACCTATTAATCGAATAAAAACAGGTTTTGAGTGCAAGACCAGCATGTGTTGTATTTGCGAGAGCAAGTAGTCACCAACAGTATAATTCACCATCTTGTTTATGTGCACATATTTACCTGAAAAGAAAGTATCCGTCTTAAATAAATCGCAACGAAACTACCATCTCGTATAGACTTCACTACCATCTTTCCAGCAAGGAATTTCAGCAGTGTGCGGTCTTCATCCATACCGAAAAATGGAAAAGTGGAGCGGAATACAGCGAAAAAGAGTGTCTGACCAATTTCTGTTATGAAGATGAATAGAATAACTTTGGCGGCTAGAGAGATCAAATATGTAATCAAATATACAAAAAAAATCCTTTTCCATCAGTTTTTGAAACAATCCCGCAGGTAATGCTTGTCCAGTTTCGGCAGATTTTATGGATTATTGATTTTTCAGTAGTTGATGCTGCTTCGTGAAAACTGTTGATAAACTACAAAGGGTGCGCATCCACAAGATCCAAGTTTTGTCGATTAACAAAATAGAATATTTTTTCAGCATTTAATCTCTAAAAATGCAAACTTTTTAACAGAATTGCCCAAGATTAACAAGAAATTTGAATTTTTCCCTGAACGGAAACATTCAAAAAATTGCAAATATTGAAAACACTATGAAATGCATTTAAAACTTTCATTGGAGAGAATTTGAAGAATGAGCTGCCTGAAACTGCAAAAAAAAAATGCAGCAGTCACACTCTATTTCTAAATGTTTTCAGTCAAGAAATGGCGCCATCAATGAAGCTTAGGAATAAATCATTTTAGAGAAAATAAACACTTAGATCTACCACATTTCGTGATTTCTTAAAATTAATTTGATCTACCGCTAAACTTACAGACTTATGTTGTTTTCCTCGATGTCTTCCCTCTGTGATCTTGAATAATCAACCGGCTCTCTTTTTCTCCCTCTCTCTCGCTTTTCGTCTATTGAATATTCCTATTTTCTACTAATCTTTGACATCGGCTCTATTCAAATGATAAATATGGAAGCGGCTCCGCCGGGCGCGGAAAGTGTGCTCATGAATATAATGAACGGTTAGTTTTAGGTTTCATACTTTTTTTTTCGTAATTCATATCGGAGGTGAGAGCCAGGAAGAAATTCTGAAATTTGCGTCAAGAATACTATAGCCATTTATTCTATTTCTATTTAAAGTGCAGCAATTGTTCTTATTTCAGGGCATTATGTGAATACGCAACTTCCAAATAGTATAAGTGATTACGTCTTCGAGAAATTGGAGCGCAAATTGGTCGTGATACAATCGCCAGAATTCATTGAAATGCTCAGATACTTCAATCTGAGGCGTGTGAGTCTGCTCGCATTGTGCCCATTTTACGAATGGATTCCGACACTCGCCAGTCAGAGTAATCTGGAAGAACTGTCCGTTGGGAATTTGGCGACACTCCCAAAATTTATCGACGGAATTGGTAAGATTGCAAATGAATTCTAGTTCAAAGTGCTCGTTTTTAGGTGTTGTTAGGATTAGTTTGTTACTGAATTCAGTTATAAGTTTTAACAGCCGAGACACGATGAGACATTTGGATTTGAACGGCATCTCCTACCTTAAAATAGATGATTTCTATGAGGTTAGTCTGAATTTCAGAAAAAAAAATCAAGGCGCTATCTTAGTTGGGGGGGGGTGTAGTGGTTTTTTTTTATTTTTAAAGGTTTTTGCAATTTTTTTTCTGAAAATGTTATTAGATATACTCGAATAACACTAGCTATTTTACAAAACAGTTTTATTGGCAGACAACAAAAATACACACAAAAAAGAAAATGACTAAATATTATCGCCGTAAAAAAGTTCCGACATTTTTTCGAGCCCGCGAAAATCGGGATTTGAATTTAGAGGCTCCTTATTTTTTCTTCTGAATTTTCAGAATTAAACTGGATTAAAAGAACGAAATTGTATTAATCGTGAATTTTTTTACACGTTTCTTCGAATGTTTAAATATATCAATTTGCGTCATTTATTTTTTTTCGTTTCGTTTCTTCTGATAAAAATATATCGCGCATAGCAAATGCGCTGATGAAATGGGCGGAGCCTCTAAATTCAAATCCCGATTTTCGCGGGCTCGAAAAAATGTCGGAACTTCTTTACGGCGATAATAGGTGGCTGGATATTTATTGGCGATTCCGGCCTATAACTCGTAAAATTTCGCTTCATCGTGATATTTGAAATGCTATTATCGAATCGCGAGTACGTGGTGAGCCGCTTACAGGTGGGGTTTGGGTCTCGTTAGGAAAAGCGTTAAAACGCGCCAATTTCCTAACGAGACCCAAACCCCACCTGTAAGCGGCTCACCACGTACTCGCGATTCGATAATACAGCGCCTCAAAGAAATGATCATCCCATAAATTTTCTTGAGGCCACACTTTGGCTTATACTTAGGCTTAGGCTTAGGCTTAGGCTTAAGCTTAGGCTTATTTCAAGTCGAGAAGTGCATCAGCTGCGGTCCTATTCACATCTATGATTAACTAATGGGGTTATTCATGAAAAGCACAATTGCATTTTAATGCAAAAAATGGCACCTTAATGTTATTCACGAAATGCATTTTTTTGCATTAAAATGCTTTTTTTGCTTTTCATGAATAAACCCATAAGTTAATATTAACGGATAAGCAAAAAAAATCCAAAAGAAATTGTAAAAATTGCTCATCGTTGAATCCCGCCACGCGTGAAAAAAAAGTGGAATCGTAGTTTTCGTGTCAAGAGTAAGCGCCGCGCGTTAAAAAACAACTTACAGATATTTCAACAATAACAACAAACATTTTCAGAAAAAAAATTGCAAAAACCTTCAAAAATGACTAAAAACCACTGGACCCCCCTCCCCAACTAAGATTGCGCCAAAATCAACTCTTTTCAATTGCTCTTTCACTTACCAAAATCAGCAAACTACTGTGAAATGGGCAATTGCGGTTAAAAAAAACGGCAAACTATGCTTGAAAACGCGGAAAAAATTAATTTTTATTTTTTTATTATTTTATTTTCCTTGAATATACGATTATTTTAGTTTAATACAAAATTTAATCGTAAATCGAAACCGACACATTATTGAAATAGCTGTAAAATAGAATTTCAGCTTATTAAGAATAAAAAGGAGGAAGAAGTGCTGCTAAATCTCTTTTTAATGCTAATATTGATTTTTTTTAGATTCGTGAAATTCTCAGGAAACTTGAAAGTCTCATGGTTTGTGGAGTAACTCTTTTGGATGACCATTTTCGCGTAATTTGTAATCAATTTCACAGTCTTCGCCGTCTAGACATCAGTGATACAACGTTGGTATCTATTATTGGAATTAGGGAATTGATCAACTTGGAGGTGCTTTGGATGAGAAATCTGGATCTTGCACCGGGCCACAGGGGAGTGCACGAATTGGGCAGTTTGGAAAATTTATTAGAGCTTGATATATCGAGAACGCGGCGAGCAATTCTTTTAATGTACCGCCTAATAATTTTCATACACTTTCAGTAACGGCAAATCGATAAAGCTCTTCAATGTTTTCAATAAATATGGAATTCAGTTGCGAAATCTAGAAATTTTTGATTGCTCTGGAACAGATATTACAGAGGATAATTTAAATTCAATACGAGTCTTCTTTCCGGCTCTCACAACCGTGTTTGCATTTAGTAGGTTCTCAGAAAGATTACAGGATCGCACCAGAACTAATTTCTACGCTTTAGGATCAACTATCATAGCTCAAAGCTACCATCCGCTTACTGTATGGTTTACAAGTGATCTGATGCACATGATCAACGCTTTGGAGCATTATATACCAAGGAAACGAATTCCTGAACTCGATTGGATCATTCACACCTGCCTACACATCGACGTATTAGAGCAAGCGCCTCGGCTGGGTGCAGAATACCAACGACGGTATATCCTGTTGTTATGCCAAACAATTTTATGTTTTCCCTATGCACCTTTTCATTACGGATCCGTTTGCTGCCTACAAGCGATTCCCAAGTGAGTTGTTGCTGTAAAAGCCCAGTATTGCATTAGGAGGACATATATTATCCATCCGCGAGTACGTGATTTTTCGTTTAAAGGCGCTGTTTGGGTCTCGTTAGGGATAGCGTGTTCTAACTCGCTAATTTAAAAATTGTAATGGGGTTATTCATGATGCATTTTTATGCAAAAAATGCCACTTTAATCCTATTCACGATGGCATTTTAATTGAAGTGCTATGTTCAGTTAAAATGCAAGGTAATGTCGGATATCTTCACCGAGAAAGTCTATGCGCCTTTAATCTTTCAAATAAATAATTTTACTATTTTTTCATTATTGCCATAGTAATTTTACGCTTTTTCGCCTCATTGTTCATTTTTGGCTGTAAAATATTATTTTTATCAAATTAATTTAAATTTTTTCCGAAAATGTGAATTTTTCGCACAATAGGAGTTCTTTAGGAAAAAAAATTCAGGGCCTCGTAAATCGACACATTAAAGGCGCATAGACTTTCTCGGTGACGATATCCGACATCACCTTGCATTTTAACTGAACATAGCACTGAACTACGATGCATTTTTTTCAATTAAAATGCTATCGTGAATAAGATTAAAGTGGCATTTTTTGCATAAAAATGCATCATGAATAACCCCATAAGAAAGCGCACACACTGCGTTTGTGATTTCTTTTCGAAAATTGAAATGAATATTGGAATTTTTTCTATATTTTGCTTCGAAAATCAAATTTTTTAAAATTAATTTTTATTGTCAAATTTCTTAAACTGTTTATTAAACTGAATAAATCACAGACGCAGTGTGTGCGCTTTCTTACAATTTTTAAGTTAACGCGTTAAAACGCGCTATCCCCTAACGAGACCCAAACAGCGCCTTTAAACGAAAAATCACGTACTCGCGGATGGATAATACAACCATCTTGGTAATGCTGTAATCGTATCTGGAATTTTCTCAAAACGTTTTGCCTTGAAATTATAATTTCTCTTTCAAAATCCTCCTAAAAATCACAATTCAAAACGAAAGAAAGGCGCTCGTTTTAATCATGAACTGTACCTCAAGGACAACCGCTAGAAATTACAGTTTTCAAGCCTATTTATCCATTTTCAGATTCGTGATATACACTTCAGAGATTCAAGTTATTGAACAGATTGTCGAAACATTACTGATTTGTATTGAGCAATGGTTAATATGCAGAAGCGATATGAAAACTTTTGTCATGTCCGCATGTTGGGAGTTTTTGGACGATAAGGAAATATGGAACACTCGGGTTAATTTAGAAGAGACCTGCTTCCTTGCTCAGAAATACGTAATGATGGAAGGAGATGTGAACACAACTTTTCCAGCTATATCGGTGTTTGGCCAATTGATGGATAGAATGTCGTGGAATGCTTTGCAAGACGTCTTGAACAATTATGGTTACTGGTCTTATTTAATCAGTTTGATGAAGATAAACGACGCTGACGAACTCGGAGTGAATTTTATTGTTTGGACCCGAATAATTTACGGTATCTCGTGGACTTTGATGAAATTGAGTGAATGGAGCCCTTTAGTGTGCAACACCATGCCTGTTCTAGGAGTAATTCGAGACCTCTTTCGATTTTTAAGTGAGCCAAATTATGATAATAGAATTCGAAATGTATGGCTTCGAATGTTGTGGAATATCCTGTTTAACGGTACTATTTGTTCGAGGAATGAAGTGTGTTTGGAGCAAAATGTAAACATATTAATGTAAGTTTGCCGTTTCATGCTTATGTCTTTTGCATTGTGAAGATATGCGAATTTTATTAGGCTGATGGAAAAGTTATTGCGTTTTTGAACCTTCAAATTTAAATGACCATAACTTTTTTTAAAATCAAATTTATTAATCGAAATAAAAACCATTAGAATCAATACATTTTTGCCAACGAGAAACAAGTTTCCTTATGCCGGTAGCGTAAAAGTCCGGGTTTCTGGAAGGGACGAACTCATTGAAGGCATTTTCGGCATCGTCTTGGCTTTTGAAGCATTTCTCACGAAGGAAGTTGTCGAGGTGCTTGAAAAAGTGGTAATCGGTGGGCGAGAGGTTCGGTGAGTATGGTGGATGAGGCGGAGTCTCATAGCCTAATTCGTTCAGCTTTTGCGGGGTCGGTTGTGCAACATGTGGCCGAGCATTATCGTGGAGAATAATTGGTCCCTTTCTGTTGATCAATGCCGGGAACATACGTCGTAACTTCTGATGCATTTCGTCAATTTGGTGGCAGTACTTCTCTGCTGTAATTGTTTCGCCCGGATTTAGGAAGCTGTGGTGAATGAGACCGGCTGCAGACCACCAAACAGTCACCATAACCTTTTTTTGGTGGATTTTCGGCTTCGGAAAGCGTTTGAGAGCCTCATCACGATCCAACCACTGCGCGGAACGTTGTCGGTTGTCGTAGAGGATCCACTTTTCATCACACGTTACGATCCGGTCAAGAAACGGATCATTTTTGTTGCATAAAAGAAGAGCGGATGACACCTCAAAACGACGATTTTTGATTTTCGTTTAATTCGTGTGGCACCCATTTGTCGAGCTTTTTTGACTTTCCTATTGGCTTCAGATGAACAACGACTGTTGATTGGCAAACGTCGAGTTCTTCGGCAACTTCTCGTGTTGATTTGAGAGGATCGGCTTCGATTAAGGCTCTCAATTGATCGTTTTCAATCACAGACTGGCGGCCGGCACGCTCTTCATCTTCGAGGCTCTCGTCACCGCTACGGAATTTTTTGAACCACCATTGTGCCGTACGTTTATTAGTGGTTTCTTGGCCAAATGCATCGTTGATATCGCGAGTTGTCTCGACAGCGTTTCGTCCTAGTTTGAACTGGAACAAGAAAATCGTTCGAATTTGCCTTTTATCCATTCTTTTTTGAAATGCTATAAAAAGTGACATAATTATTTCAAGGAAAAATCAGAAAGACAAGTAGATAGAGCGAATTACGCTCTTTAAAATGATATATAACTCGACCACAGATAACCAAACATTTTATTCAAAAATCTTTCACAAAAGTAAACAACATAAAAACGCCATAGCTTTTCCATCAACCTAATATAAGAAACAACTTTTTGAAATGACGCACGCAGCCTCCCAAATAATCGTTGTGACTAAGGCTTTCACAAAAGACGAAATAAGACCGTCTCGTCTTCGTCTTGTATTCGTCTGACGCAGAGATAGACATTAATTCACAATAACTTACAAACCCACTTTTCTCAGAGACTTTAAACATGAAAAACTCACATACGCTCTTTTTTAATATCACACTCTGATCCTATTGCTAACATACGTCGCTTCGGAGACTGAAAATAATTAATACTTCCATCCTATCTTGACTCTTCCAGATTCTCGATGAATGAAAGATCCGTATGTTCTTCATTGTAAAGTAGATCATTACGTTCTTCAATTTTGCGCATGCACAGCTTTTTTTATTGCGTAAGACAAACTGAAAGACGAACGAAGACGAGCGAAAGACGCATTTTGTTTTCGTCCTTCGTGAAAGCCGAAATCCATAAAGGCGCTCCAAAAGCTTACAGAATTTTTTGCGGAGAATCCGGTGACATCGGTGACTGCCGCGCATTTAGTCTATATGTAAGCTTTGACACAAAAGTCTGTGGACAAGTTTGTTTTATTTATTAAAAAAATTTAAATCCCGTTGTTGAGGTTTTTCTCTTTAAAAAATCCATTCCTTATCATCTTGTCGTTTTAATTTATTGTCTGTCTGTATTCAGAAAATGTTTGAGCAGGAAATTGAACAGAAAACTCTAAGAAACGGGTGGGAAATAAACCGAAGGTCTGCGAGAATGGACAAAAACCTGTTGAGTTGCGAGAGATTTAGCGAGCTAGAATTGTGGGTGGCATGACAACATATCGTAAATTTTTGAATAAGATTGGTCTTCGCTGCGGAAATGAAGACATTCTAGATCATTCTTTAAAGAAATAACAGTAAGAGACATATATTTTTATCTTTCAGAACGTTGTATCGACTAAACAATGAAGAAATTAATAATTTAAGATCGAATCTGATTTATATTGAAATAAACCACATTATTTTGTGGATTTTTGCTTTTATCTTGCACCATTACTCTGCTATTCCATACGATTTATGGAATGAGATGAACCAATTCTTGATGGATCCAGTGACGTCGCAAGTGAATCTGCTTCCTGAAAATCGTGTTTTGTTCGGTGAAAATTCATGGCTAAAGAAATTCTTAAAACGAGGCCATTGGTCTGGACCTGTTGCGTGGGCGCTGACAATGGTGAAGCGAAGGAAGCTGAGGAATGAGAACGTTGATACGTTTTTTCCATCCATTAGAGCGGTGAGAAATGAGGAACAAGGCATACAACAGCTGAAGAACGATATTCTCAACGAAAATCGCTGAAATTGCAAATGAGTTCTCGAACCCATTCGTTTTTTTTTCAAATCATCAAGTTATCTTTGATATTCTTTCTGATTTCACTCATGATTTTGATTGTATCTTACTACCATAACATTTCTATGTGTACATTTTTATTAAGTAAAACGTCTAACCAATTTGTGACATATTTTGATCGTTAATAGCAATTCATTTGATCTGATGCCGATTTGGAAATCTCAACAGAGTTTCCACTTGTGTGATTTTTCATGCAATCTTCTTGAATTTGAGGAATTCTACGAGCGTGCCAGGTTCGGGTCTTATCAAAAGATGATTTCCTCAAAAAAAAAGTTAATAGTTTAAAGAAATCTCAAAAAGGTTTCAAAGTTGTTATTATCTATCCGCGAGGACGTGATTTTTCGTTTAAAGGCGCTGTTTGGGTCTCGTTAGGGGACTGCGCGTTTTAACGCGCCAATTTAAAAATTGTAAGAAAGCGCACACACTGCGTTTGTGAATTCTTTTCGAAAATTGAAGCGAAAATTGGAATTTTTCTATATTTTGCTTCGAAAATCATGTTTTTTTAATTAACACCAATATTCGTTTTAATTTTCGAAAAGAAATCACAAACGCAGTGTGTGCGCTTTCTTACAATTTCCAGTCGCGCAAGCCATGATTGTGCCGCCGAGTAAGGCTTCCATTCGGCTAAAATTTCAGCCGTCTCGTCTCGTCTCGTCTTCGCCGACATCTCGTCTTTTTCTTCATCTGGAATTCGTCTTACTTGGAGATAGACAGTGCGCTGGTGCACTTGCATTTTAATTGACGCGCAAATTGCATTTTATTCATTTACAATTTACAATTTCCTTTTTTATGCGTCTTTAAAAATATTTTTTCTATTTTAATGTTTTTTTCAATACGTTCTGTGACTTCCAGGCGACGAACTCAACATTTTCAAACATCGAATTCGATTGATTCTTTCTAGAATTATCGATAATTTAGTTGAACTCCTCGGCCGCTTTTACCAGCTAAATGTGATTCTAATGCACAGAAAATTACTAAAATATGTTAAAAACCTCATAATATTGTCTAGAATCTCATGCAGTTTGAATTTCTTCTAATTGTCTTTTTCTACGTTGAAGAGAAAGCAGGGAGTGAATTCGTAGGAAAATCGGCATTGCTGCCGATTTTCTGATTATAATATTCGTCGTGTCAGTCCATTATCTGTCAAAAATGTGAAATTTATTCGAAAATGTAGCATAAAAATTCATTTATTACAAATAAAAAACTATTTTAAACATTAATTCATTCGAAAAAAATTTAAAATTGTCGTCAAATTAAATGCACTGTGCGCGTCAAGTAAAATACATAGTGTGCACAGTACACAACGTTTTTGTTTCTGCAAGACGAACAAGACGAGGTAACAAGAAGACGAGGGACGAACGACGTGAGGAAAGACGAATTTTTGTCTCCATCTTTCGTTGAAGCCTCATCGCAGAGGCTGTTCTTTTCGGACATCGCTTTTCGGCTTTTTGTGGCAGAATATTAAAATAAAAACGGATTTAAAAACAAGTAATTTGTTCTGTTTTAGTTTAAAAAGTGAATCTGAACACATTGTGCTGGGTACCTCAACTATTCGTCGTCGTCGTGTCCTTTCAGATGGTTCCAAGACAATTGCCCGAGGACGAGCTCTAGATAAGCTGAGAAGAGTACTGATAGAAGACAGATAGTCTTATAATTCTTCAAATTTTCTTTTTCTTCTTTTTTAAAGATCAGAGTAGTGTTCGCATTTTGCCATTTAACAGGTCCAATCAAAATATTTTTACCACTTTCAAAAATAAAACGTTTGAATCAAAGTTTATTTTAATATTTCTAATATCAGTCAACATAAATGTATTGCCAACGAATAGGTTCGATTCCCTCACGGTAGAGGTCCAGCGGTCGAAAACTCGAAAACGAATCGAAAATCGAAAACGGTCGAATTGTCGAAAAAAACTGTAGCTCTGTCTTGAGATCGAATTCCTTTCCATCAAGAAAGTGAGTGAGAGATCGGAATAAGTAATAATCAGTGGGGACCATGACCGGAGAGTACGGGGGATGGCGTAGAGTCGTCCAGTGTAGCTCCTGAATTTTCAGACGAGTCACCTTCACGAAAAGTTGTCGACCGTTTACGTGAAGAAGTAAACTCGACCCATTTTTCTTTGGATTTTCTCAGCGACTGTGACCAATTGTTTGCAGAAGAGGTCTAATGTGACTGCTTTCATTGTTGGTAAAATTTCCCAGCGAAGCGGTCCTTGAAAGCTCTACCAGATGCATAAAAGTACCTTTTTCGGGTGTAACTCTCTTTTTGGTGTTGGAACTCCAGATTCCCCATATTTCAGCCACTGACGTCCGCTTTTAAAGTTGGCATAAAGTGACCACTTCTCATCACCCAGTAATCAAATTGGAAAGCCATGCCGTTGTATTTTTGTGTGGCAAAAGAGATGCTGCAACATATAAAACGTGCGCTACCCAAACAGGCTGTTTCCAGGAGAATCCAAGCTCGTGGAGGACCCCATTGATGGTACTTTGAGAATACAAGCTTGCAGCATACAAGACATCTACTTGACTGACGGGAATCACCAGTATTCACCAGTAGCTCGTCTACATCAACGTCCGTTATGTGGAAAATCTTTGAATTCCACATCCATCTCTCCTAAATTTTTTGGATCCAATGAACAGCTGTTACATGAATAACACTCCACCAAATCATTGATCCGATTCGCAGATTGTCTCGCCGAAGAGCCAGAACGATGCTCGTACAAAAGTATCATGCGGATTCGTTCTTGGATGATCAGTTTTTGTCAGTTTACCCACAATGATCTATGAAACTTCCGAACAAAAGTGAACAAAGGAACAAGGAACAGTGCGTGTCTAGAAAATAGCGGCACGCCCAACAAAAGAATGCGAAACTATTCTCTTCGTGCTCATTTTATTCAAATTGTATTATTCCCGGAACACTTCGTCATCGAGCTATTCTTCTGTTGCATGTGCGAATTCTTTGGCTTTTGAAAAACGGCATTCTTTCAGTTTTCCAGTCGCACTATAAAAGCTTTCAGCCAAAAAGAGAACTATAGCAGTCTACTCAACATGAATTTTCTATTCTATACCGTTTTCATCATCTCCATTGCTGTGCTCCTGGCTTCCAGCCAAAGCTCGTCGACTAATTCGAGTTTCAACAAGTTAAAACGCTGTACAAATGAGACATCTGTGAATGGTGGTTCACAAAAAATCACAAACATTTGTGAGGTAATGTAATTACATTAAAAGAGCCGTCTTAAAAGCTTTGAGATTTCAGTACAGTGCATCCTTGAAAATCAGTAACAACTCAGAGTGCACTCTCTTCACCTATTCCAAGAAAGTCTCCATACCTTTGTCACCGAGAGACTCTGCTCCAGAGAATAAGCCAGCGATATGCACACGGAAACAGTAAGAAATTTAGTGCTCGGTGTGGGCATGGTTCAGCGCTTTGCAAGTCTATAGGCCCACCTCTGTTTTAGACCATAACTTGGGAATCGATGAAGATCTTGATATATTTTTCCCAAATCGGATTCAAATAACAAAATTTTTGAAAACGATAATTGGAAAAATCCAAAATTCAACTCTTCAATGATATCAATGCGCAATTTCATCATATTGAAACGATCCGGACGATCAGTCTTTTGTCAGTTCAGTTTCGGAGGTGGTCGATTCTTCTATGGTCGCCTATTAGGGTTCAGATTGGAAACTAAACAACAGATGCAGTGATTTGAACAATGCAGGTGCTTTGCGATACTTCTGTTGGTCCATCCGATAATTGAAGCGTTTTTCCGAATTAGTCAGCAAATTTCGACGGGGCTTCATCGATTTCCAAGTTATGCGCAATAGTCTATCAAGCTGTGGGGGCAGATGCTCAAACGTTGGCCATCCGTCCTAAGAGCTATTCGAATATAAGTCAAATAAGTATATTTCATTTTCAGATGTAATTCCCAAGAAACACCTTCGATTGTAAACTGTGCTAGTGCGTTCAATGAAGAAATGATTAAAGCAATAGAAAATCAGGAATAAATAAATTGCATTTTTTATTGTGTTTCAATACCTCTTTTATTGAAATAAATGTAATATGCATAAAGGGAATTTCACATTGTAAAATACTTAATTCCAGCACATCATAAAAAACTTCAGTTTTTATGACCTTCTTTGATATGTTCCTTGCTTCCAGCCAAATTTTGTAGACGGATTCGAGTTTTTTTCAAATCTAAAGTCTGTAGATCGGCGTCATCTGAATTAAAGTCATCTAGATCGGTGTTATCATCAGCGGCTCACAAAAACATTACAATTTGTGAGGTAGTCTAACTCAAGAGCCAAAAATGTTGAGCTTTCCGTTTAATACATCCTTGGAAATCTGTAAATACATATACGGAGGGCGCGCTCTTTGATTATTACAAAAAGATGCAATTGTGCCACCAGTTGCCGCTAATAGGGCAGGATAATAGGACACTGGTTGTAATGTGCACTCCGTGGGGCTGATTGTGGGGAAAGTATGTATAAGGCTCAAACTTGGGTAATTAAAAATTTATTCAATTAAGGCAAATATATACAAAAAGATACATATAAAAGATGAAACTAAAGAAGAATGAAAAAGAAGATAAGAATGCCGGCTGTCGCCGGTTGGCTCTTCTTTTACAGGTTGCGCCAAAAGTATGGTAACACATGTTTCGCGCAAGCTGGCGGGCGCGGGCGCACTTCTCGTGCACTGAATCTATCTTCATTATTTTCAACTTTGATAATATCATTATTAGAAAGTATTCCATAAACTATTGTTAAATTTTCATGTTGATACGGGTCGTTTTGCGAAAGTTACATCACTTTGAATGTGTTACCATACTTTTGGCGCACCCTGTATACAATAAACCCGCGGAGGCGTAAAATGGTTTTAATCTCGGTGAGGAATTTATGATTCATCATCGAGATTGACATGTTGCAATATTGTATGAGCACATTATAATGGTTTTTTACATTACGGAAATTAAAAGTGAAGTATTCAGAATTGAATACAACAGTTCCAAAATTAAGAAATCTCAGAAAAAGAAAACGATTTCAAAATGATCAATAAGTGTGGAAAGGCTGAAAAGGCACATTAACACTAACAGACAATCCTGTCTTAGGCGATTAAGAATACAACTGGTTAGCTCATTTGCTCTAAAGAGTCAGAGTGACCGGAGCATCTCTAGAAAGAAGACCGACCGGAATTATGATCATAGAACGACGTCAAAATGATCTTCATCAAGAAGACATTAGAAGTCTATCAAACGTTAGGGACCCATAATGAGAAGAAAACTAGGATAGAAAGGCGATGTGATGAGCAGAAACGACACTAAACGACGTCCGCGCTTATGCAAGAATGGATACCAAGAAATGAAAAAAAGCTTGTTGGAAGGCCGCCGATGAGATGGTCAGACTCTTTGAGAATATAAGCGAGTACCAAATCCCGCTCACACTTGTCGTCATTGACTTCCATAAGGTATTTGACAGTGTGGAGCCGAGAGCCATACAGGAAAGCCTTCGAGCACAAGGAGTAGAAACAGTCTATGTAAACCTGCTCAAAGAGTACTACACAAACTGCACAACCACCTTCACACCAGAGAAGGGCGGAATTCCGCATTCCGCATTCCGGATTCCGCCGTTTTTTACATTCCGTATTCCGTGAAAAATTTTTTTTTCCGATTTCCGGATTCCGGATTCCGAGTTCCCAAAATCCGATTCCGCCCTACTCTGCTTCACACCATTCCATAGACAAGTTGAGGTACCCATCACAAGAGGTGTACGCCAAGGTGATCCAATATCACCAAACCTTTTCTCAGATTGTCTAGAGCTCGTTCTCGGGCAATTGTCTTGGAACCATCTGAAAGGACACGACGACGATTAAGCTCATACGCCTGCAGTACGGATCAATGGCAGAAATCTAACCAACTTGAGATTCGAAAACGACATAATTCTTGTCTCAAACGACCCACAAACTGCCAGCAGGATGATTCAGGAATTCACAGAAAGATGCAAAAAAGTAGGCCTTCAAATAAATACTAACAAAACCAAAGTGTTGAGAAACAAGTACGTCACCAAACATCCGGTGATCACAAGTAATAACGCCACCTTCACAACAATCAAAGACGTGGATGAGTATGTCTAGTTTGGAAGGCTACTAAACTGAAGAAATGAGGTAGAACTAGAGCTCCACAGAAGAAGAAGGTCAGTCTGGGCCGCGTTCAACAACATCAAAAACACCACCGACGCTCTCACCTGCCCCTGAATTCGAGCTTCGAGCTCAACGTTTCGACTTTCGACATTAGAGCTCAACTTTTCGACACCATCGTTCTTCCCGCGCTCATATACGGATTTGAAACGTAGATCTTTACACAGAACTTTTTAGAAAGAATCCGGGTGACGAATGTATCACTTGAAAGAAAATTATTAGGGATGATTCTCACGGAACAACGTTGACGAGACTTACACCACGAAGACATCCGAAAAATCTCCCAAGTGACGGACCCACTCAAATACATCAAAAAGAAAAAATTAGGATAGGCTGGGCACATTGTGTGAAGAACTTACGAAAGATTGGCAAAACTGATACAAGAATGGATTCTTCGAGATCAAAAACGACCGGTCGGACGACCCCCCATAAGGTGGTCCGACTCAATACGAAAGGAAGCATCAATATATATGTAGAGAAACCCGACTGACTACTTCATGGACCAACATCGCTCAAAACTGCAAGGCATGGTTAACTGTGATCCGCGCCCGCACGAGTGATTGACGGATCGAGTAAGTAAATAAGTCAGTAACCTGACAGAATCGCTGTTTTCAACGAACGATAACAACACAAATCTAGCTTTTTACAGCTTTTCCGGATTCATTCTTAGGATGATCAGTTTTTGTCAGTTTACCCACAATGATCTATGAAACTTCCAAACAAAAGTGAACAAGGGAACAAGGTACAGTGCGTGTCTAGAAAATGGAGGCACGCCCAGCCAAAGAATGCAAAACTATTCTCTTCGTGCTCATTTTATTCAAATAGTATTATTCCCGGAACACTTCGTCATCGAGCTATTCTTCTGTTGCATGTGCGAATTCTATGGCTTTTGAAAAACGGCATTCTTTCAGTTTTCCAGTCGCACTATAAAAGCTTTCAGCCAAAAAGAGAACTATAGCAGTCTACTCAACATGAATTTTCTATTCTATACCGTTTTCATCATCTCCATTGCTGTTCTCCTGGCTTCCAGCCAAAGCTCGTCGACTAATTCGAGTTTCAGCAAGACAAAAATCTGTACAAATGAGACATCTGTGAATGGTGGTTCACAAAAAATCACAAACATTTGTGAGGTAATGTAATTACATTAAAAGAGCCGTCTTAAAAGCTTTGAGATTTCAGTACAGTGCATCCTTGGAAATCAGTAACAACTCGGAGTGCACTCTCTTCACCTATTCCAAGAAAGTCACCATACCTGCGTCACCGAGAGACTCTGCTCCAGAGAATAAGCCAGCGATATGCACACGGAAACAGTAAGAAACTTAGTGCTCGGTGTGGGCATGGTTCAGCGCTTTGCAAGTCTATAGGCCCACCTCTGTTTTGGGCTATAACTTGGGAATCGATGTAGATCTTGCTATATTTTCCCCAAAATCGGATTCAGAATACAAAATTTTTGAAAATGATAATTGGAAAAATCCAAAATTCAACTCTTCAATGATATCATTGCACAATTTCATCATATTGAAACTATCCGGACGATCAATCTTTTGTCAGTTCAGTTTCGGAGATGGTCGATGTTCGGATTGAAAACTAAACGACATATGCAGTGGTTTGAACAATGCAGGTGCTTTACGATACTTCTGTTGGTCCATCCAGGAGTTTTGAAGGCGATAATTGAAGCGTTTTTCCGAATCAGTCAGCAAATTGCGACGGGGCTTCATCGGTTCCCAAATTATGTCAAAAAAATGTGGATGTATAGATTTGCTACGTACTGTAATGCGTTGGCTTTGTTGGCCATCCGTCCTCAGAGCTATTCGAGTATAGGACAAATAAATATATTTCATTTTCAGATGTAATTCCCAAGAAACACCTTCGATTATAAACTGTGCTAGTGCGTTCAATGAAGAAAGGATTAAAGCAATAGAAAATCAGGAATAAATAAATTGCATTTTTTTATTGTGTTTCAATACCTCTTTTATTTAAATAAATGTAATATGCACAAAGGGAATTTCACATTATAATATACTTAATTCCAGCATATACGACATTTGGCTCACTTAACAAAAACCTTCAGTTTTGATGACCTCCTTTGATATGTTCTTTGTTTCCAGCCAAATTTTGTCAAATGATTATTCAATTCTAAAGTCATCTAGATCGGTGTTATCATCAGCGGCTCACAAGAACATTATAATTTGTGAGGTAGTCTAACTCAAGAGCCTTCTTAAAAATTTTGAGCTTTCCGTTCAATACATCCTTGGAAATCAGTAAATACATATACGGAGGGCGCGCTCTTTAATTTGTAATTTAGTGTGCTTGGGCTTTTTCAAAAAGCGGGAAGGTTTCTAGAAGTGTAAAATTACTGTAGAAAACTGAAAAACGTGCAATAAAACAAAAACAGGAAAAAAAGATCAAAGCAAACAGCAGAAAATAAGGGGTGTCCTATAGATGTTGACCACTTGCAGATGCACCTTTTTGTTGTTACAGAATCCTGAAAAGTGCCTGAAGTGCGCTGTCATCCGTTGGCGGAGAATTTATTGGCTGAGTGACTAATTAACAAAGTTAAAATTAAAAGTTTTCATTTTTCATTTTCAAAAGTCTTCAAAAGTTTTTTTTTTAAGTGTTCATGTTTCATTTTCATTTTTAAACATCATTCCATTTGATTATTCTTTCGAACCGTTCTGTAAAAACATATTCTTTTCGCAATTTTGCAGGAGTAACAAATTTAAGTTTAATTAAGCTCATGAAATAGAAAACCTTCTTTAAAAACTGTTGCACGGAGCAGTCACTCAATTATGTTCTTCAACCGCTCTCCGAAGGCAGTTTCACAATCCGCCGGTGATTTTTCGTTGGCATTACATCTATAATAAAAATCTCATAGTCAGTTAAAGTTAATTTTTTTCAAAATCTTCAAGTAAAACTAACGGTGTTTTGTAGCACTGAGCGACTCCATTTAACGGATCCATCGGATCCCTTTCCGGATTCTTTGCAATCTTTTTATAATACTCTGACACTGTGCAATTCGAATTTATCTGGAGTGTCCACGTAGCAACTACCTGAAAATACAATAATTCAAGAAGGAAATAGAGTCTCCGGTTTAGAGAGTTGCATCTATTGAAGGTTATTAAAGGAATCTGAAACGGGTTGTTTGAAGACCACAGACTCAAAATTTCAAGACCTGAAATAAGGCTTTTTGTCCATGGATACCAGCTTTTTAGCTTTTTGCTAGTGCCTATAGGCCAGGAAAATGACCAGTAACGTAACGCTCAGTATTCGACCGTTGTTAGGTGAATACTTTGAGGAAACGGGCATCTAATGAGGTAAATTCCAGGAGTTTGGACCACGTGTGCTTACAGGGTTGGGCGCAATTACCCGGGATGACTTGACGTCATCTATTTCAAAGACCAGAATTCAAAATACAACGAGATTTAATGAAATGTGTATCAGATATATAAGCAACAAATATCAACTACTGTTGTTCCACTCGACCTCCATTTGCGTCGATGACAGCCCGAAGACGTCGTGGATAGGCCATGATGGTGGCACGCAGGTAGTCATCGGACAATTCGTTCCATTCCTTGACGAGAGTTTTCTTGAGAGACTCCACATTTGGGTGAGGACTAACGTTGACCTTGCTCTGCAAAACCCCCCAGACAGAATAGTCCAACGGATTCAAATCCGGAGATGAGGCGGGCCATTCTTCCTTGCGAATGAATGCAGGAAAATGCGTTGCGCACCACTCCTGAGTGATCTTGGCGGTGCGAGCCGGTGCTCCATCTTGTTGAAACACCCAATATCGTCCTGCGAAGTGATTCTGAGCCCGATCTGGCGTGGAGGTCCGAGACGCTTTGCAATCTATATTCCGGTTAAGCCTTGCTTGAAAAGGATCACAATAGAGGTACGGTGATTGCTAGCTCTCACCATTTAGCTGAAACTTGAGCAAATGATCTAAAACTTGGCAAAATAGTTAAAAACATATAAATAAACAAAAATTTGAAAAATGTACGCGCCGAAAATGCGTCAGTGTCTCGCGCTATGGCGCGAAACTTTATCCCGGGTAATTGCGCCCAAACCTGTATGTAGACAGCTTCAAAAAGCGGCTCCGTCTTATTTAACATTGAAAACTATGCGAGAAACCTCACACCTTACCTCACAAAATGCATCGGGCTCACTATCGTTTGCAAGAGATGAGCAATTAGACGTAGAACTCCATTGACTTGACATACTCTCATCTACCGGAAAACCATCAGTTGAAAGAGGTGGTATTGGTGGAAAAGTGGCAGTGAACGGTTGAATGGTTGGGAATGTAAGCGATGGAATGCTGATCGGTGGAATTGTGGGTATAGGAGGTATTTCAAATGGAGGGAACAATGTGGGATAACACGAGGATTTGTCAAGCACGACGACGAAAAGTAGAAGCACGGGGAGAGATAGCAATCTCATGTGTTACGTTGACGTGAATCTAGTACAATTCGTTTCTTTTATACCTGGAAATAGCAACCATTTCAGTTGTATTTTTCTTTCGTTTATTTTTTGAGGATTACTGTGAGACTATATGACGCATAGTGGAAAGGGATAGATGGCATTAATCATTCGTTGTGATGACAAAAAACATCCAATTGTTTTCGAATATTTTTTAAATTTTTATACAGGGTGGGGAATAAATATAGCGCCGCATTCAAGACGGTTGAGAACAAATCAAATATTTATGATTTTCTCTTTGGTCACCTTTCTTGAAAATTACTGTTTGCAAATGATCGCAAATCAAATAAATATCAGGCTAGGAAGTGTTATTTTAGTTTACTTTTTAGTCAGGTTCACTGATTCCAGCACTTGAGAGCACACAGGGTGCACGAATTTACGCAACTCACGGAGATCTACATATTGCGGCTCTTTTCAATAAGTAATCTTATTTGGAAGAAAGCACCGATTTTAATTTAACGGCCACGTTGGTGAAAGTCTCTGAACCTTTAGAACAGAAGAAACGTTATATTTGTGAGGCTTCTTTAACTATGACACATGACCACACAATACTAAGGGGGACGAAGAAGGACTCGTTGTTCCATTGGCGGCCTTTGGCGGCTCGACATGCCACCATTGAGCTCCTGTTTGTATGATTATATGAATCAAGCAAATTCAGCGCTGGCCAGTTAAATTGACAGTGGAAAGAAAACCTCTGTAATGTGCGGCCAAAGTAGTGTAACCGAAATTATCCGGCCTCAATCTCTTCGGGTATCCAGCGACTGTGGCACGGAGATAACAGATTATCCCATTCCGCTAACTAAATCTTTTAGAGATCCATCAAAGTTTTGTGAAGACGAGCTGGAACCTTTTCTTGAAGAGTTCCCCAAACGGAATAAGCCATTTTATTGAGATCAGAGTTCGAAACAGGCCATTCTTTCCCGGAGATGAAACTCGGAAAATTTGCTTCCCACCACTGCTGAACACGTTTAGTAGTGTGAGCTGGTGCTTCGTCCTACTGGAAAGTCCAACTTTGCTATCCAAAGTGAGATTGTCGTCAAGTGCATGCCTTGTCGCGTGGCGTGGAGAAGCGTCTTGCTTTTTTTGAGTCATGCAAGTTTGTGTCAAACTGAAAGAATAGAAATCTTTCGCACTCGATATGGCTTCATCTTTAACACATTTTGACAACTCTTCTCACGGCTTGGTCACTCGTTCTGACTTCTTCAGCCATCATGCGTATGCTTCAGTGAGGATTGCGTCTGATCCTTCCCGAATCTCTGTGACTTGCTCTGCAGTGATGGAAGTCCTTGAGCGGCCGCTTCTCGGTCGATCAGTATCATCACCAGTTCCTTCATGACGTTTCATGGCCTTCCAGACAGTAACTTGCCAATTCCATGTGCTTCCATGTACTGGGTCTCACAATTGTATTGCTTGTGCAGAGCTATAATTAATGAACGGTGCATAGAAGGACCCGTCATTACTGTAAAAACTTGAATAGAAACATGAAACTTTGCTTATCGACAAATGAAAAACAGGGGAAAACATTAAAAAAAGTAGCGCAGCACAAAAAGTGAGCGAACACGCGCAACTTTCCGTCAAAGTTGGGTTACATTACTTTTTCAGCGCCCTGGAAACTAATTTGCGACCAGGAGACATGCAATCGGAGGTAGGCAAGTCGCAGCTTCACAACAGACTATTCTTCAGCCAGTCTCATATATCTGCTTTCTGGATCAGAACTCTTGTTTCAACTGATTGACGATAAAGCCCTCGGATCCGACGATCCCTACTATTTGAGACAGATTATATATTTAATAGCCTTTATCATAAACGTATCATAATCACTTCCTTTACAACACTATAGCCTCACGGATTAGGTCGATAAGGTGTGCTCTCCAAGGTCAAGAAGTGGTCAACCCACGAAAACTCTCCCAACCATTATTCAAGTGTCAATCGGTAATGAAGCTATTCGTCTGAGGTATTTAGACCGGATATTAATATTTAAAATAAGGATCAAAAAAGATAATTTGAAAGTAAATTTAATTTGAAATTCGATCTGCTAGTTTTATCTAATGCTTCACGAAAGACTAAATAAAACTGTTTCGTCTTGTCTTCGTCTTGAATTCGTTTGACGCATAGATAGACATTGTGTTGGTACACATGCACAACTTTTTTATTGCGTAAGGCAAATGCAAGTCGAGCTGAAAGATGGACAAAGACAAGACGAAAGACGACTTTTTGTTTTAGCCTTTCGTTGAAGCCTTAGTTTTACCGCCAACCACTACTAGCATACTAACACAAGTAAAACATGGCTGAAACACTAATCAATATAGTTTTCTGAAATTTGAAAAACAAAGATTTATTATATTTTGTGATGTGGCAATAAAAGCAAGATCAGACATGCATGTTGTTTTTGAATTCCAATGCAGTAGGATTAAATTTCTTTTTAGTTTTGTGAAACCAGCCGTTAAACAAGCAACAGAAGATTCCATGTGGAATTAAAATAGGAATATTGAATACTAATAAAACAGTTATACCGAGTAACACAAATGCCCGTAGCATCTACTTATTATTAAGCGAATAGTTCCGTCTGTGTGTCCGTGACTCTGTCCAAGACGTTTCTTTGAATAACTCAAAAGATCGTGGGTCTTTTACTTTGATTTGGACGGGACGGGAAATAAAATTTATTTGCTTTTTGACATTCTTCTAATGAATTGTTCTATTAACAAGAGGAAAAACTGAAACGACTACAATTCTTTCTAAACGAAAGCCAATGGAAGCCCGTGGAAGTTGCTGGTATTATATTAATTATCTTATAAAGATTTCTTCTCAGAAGCCTTTGCATAGCAGGACGGCGAACAGATTCCTGCCCGGAAGCTTTCAGCAAGGCCACATTATCGGTTCTACTTCAAAAATACTTTGCTGAGATGCAAAATTATAGAATTTACCTTGCATTTGAGTCTCACTGTAAGGCTTCCATTTGGGCGAAATTTCGGCCGTTTCGTCTCATCTTCGTCTTGAATTCGTCTGACGCAGTGTATTGGCAGCTTTTTTATTGCTTAAGACAAATGCAAGACGAAGTGAAAGACAAAGTTAAAACTAGCTTGCGTGAAAATAAAATATAATAATATCACATCAAAAAATGGAATAAAATCGAAAACAATACTAGAAAACTTAAAAATAGGAAGGTCTAAACTATAGATTTATGAGTTTATGTTTTGAATGAGCTATAAGTATGGGCCTTGGCAAAATCAACGAAGTGGCTAAGAAGGAAAGTCAACAAAACGCAGTTTCTCAAATAACAGAGGCTTAATCAAAGTTTTATTTGTTTCCAGCTGCAGTTATTGCCAGCCTAGTTTCAGAAAATTTGAAAGTTCTAGATTTCCCAAAAAATACTTTTCGAATATTTATTCAAAATTATGGATAATATAAAATAGATAGGCATCGATGACATGGAAAGAGCATACTGAAATATAACAAGGATTAGGGTAAGTACACAGTGCACTTCAAAAGTATAACGACCCCACCTCGATTTTGGTTGTTCTGCATTTTCTGAGTGAAATGAAAAACTTTCAAATTGTCTTTTTTTTTCTAGGTGAAATGAAAATTTTTCGTAAGGGTATGGTGCATGGTGAACGTATGGTGAAAAGCACAATTGCATTTTAATGCAAAAAATGCCACTTTAATGTTATTCACGATTGCATTTTAATGCAAAAAAATGCATTTTTTGCATTAAAATGCTTTTCGTGCTTTTCATGAATAACCCCATTAGTGAAATGAAAAAAAAAACAAAAAAATCGGCTAATGCAGTTCGATCAGACGTGTAAGAAAATGTACAGGTAAAACATTTAATTCGGTCCGATGTTCGGCGCTTGATCTAGAGCAGATAATTCAGAAATCGACAACGTCAAAAATATATGTTTTTGGTGTTGCTACTTTGGTGGGCGAAAGTTGTTATAAAATCCATAAAAGCATAAAAGCAAGGTCCAAGAATCCATTAAGTTTCCACAAAGACTGAAACCCAAGCAGAAAATAAAGAGATTCCAGTTGGCTGCCTACGAATCGGGAGAAGTTATGCATTATGCTAGATGGCAACCAAGTCATATTTAATAATGAAAAACGAACATAATTTGTTTCAGATCAACTTCTCTGATGAGAAGAACCTCAACTTCGATGGCTCTGATGGTTGGAATCACTATTGTAGAGACTTGAGGAAAAAGCCAAGAATCTTTTCCAGGCGAAACTACGGGGGCGGCTCTGCTCGCTTTCACCGCAACGAGAAAGATCTTCTCATCAGAGCAGTTGATCTGAAACAATTTCTGTTCGTTTTTTATTAATAAACATGGTTTGGTTGCTATCCAGCAGAGTAGGGCGGAATTGGATTTTGGGAACTCGGAATCCGGAAAACGGAAAACGGAAAAAAAAATTTTTCACGGAATCTGGAAGACGGAATAAAAAAAGCCGGAAGACGGAATGAAAAACAAACGGCGGAATCCGGAATTCCGCCCTTCTCTGCCATCCAGTATAATGCATACCTTTTCCCAATTCGTAGGCAGCCAACAGGGGTCTCTTCATTTTTTGCTCGGGTTTCAGTCTTTATGCCGGCTTCTTTGACCATGCGTCCAGAAGAATGGAGGGCTCGAAGAACAATGCTTTTCGACACCGGACGTTGAAGATCAGCCCTTATGCTGTTGGTTGACTTAGTGGAATTTGAAACAATCCGTTGAATGATGCGATGTTCAAGACTGGACAGTTTCTTTGGTCTTGATTTATCTATCACTAATGGCATCACCTACGCATATCTAGTATTAAGGTTAAGCTGATGCTGGCATGACTTCCTACCGCTCTACACATTTTTACAAAACTCAGAGTAACGTGTCGACACATCAGTCAGTCGACAAAGTCGAAAAAGGTCGAAAAATTCGGTGTCGACACATTCGAGGCGCTCAGCAAAAAATCGAACAGTCGACTTTTGTCGAAAAAAAGTGTGCCTTTTTTCATTTTTTTTAACGGTTTTTTGTGTTTCCTTCTTCAAGGCTAGGATTTGACTTCAAATTGCCCTCAAGCTAGAAATTCGCTAGTTGTGAAATGGAGTGTGCACTCCGTGGGGTCGATGTGGGGCAAGCAGAAACCTCAAACTCAAACTTGGGTAATTAAACTGGTTAACCCAATCAATTTTATTAAACACAAAAGGATTTAATCTAATTACTTGAATCAACGAAATAAAAAAATTAAGAGTATGAAACAATCGATAATAAAAACAAGGTTATTGCAAATGTGAAAGCAATAACAACTGACGTCATTATACACGAAGAAAAACAAGTGCGCCAGAGCGCATTGACAACATTTGTTAGGATGAAAAGCAACGTTAAGTTACTTAGAAGAAAGGAATAATTGAAGTTCTCAAGCGAGCACATTAGGTGTAAAATTATTAAAATAAGGAGGGAGAAATTATAGGTACAAGAAATGGAATGTCGGAACTAAAGGCATGCAGTGTGTTCATATTTGATTGTGTGAAGACGTGGGAGGAAATATACTAATATTAAATGAAAAGACAAAGTTAGGCCAGGAGAGTACTCTAATCGAGTACAAGTTGTTTCAAGTTTTGATTTACCCTCACGCATTTATTAAGAAAAAAGAAACTGAAAGTAAATTCAAATAACCAATAAACAAATAAAAAATGACAGAAATAAACAAATTAAAATTAAAATTAAAATAACAAATTAAAACAATTAAAATAAACAAATTAAAAAATATGGGACAAAAATGACTGTTAGATTACCTTCTTGTCCAACAGCACAAATGAGTTCGAGCTACTCGGGTGGAAGGGCGACTTGGTTTGGTTGGTTGATGGGTTGGTTGAATTGCTCACACTTTGGTAATTAAACCTTGATTAACATAAAAAGAGAAAAGAGAAAAGAGAGTTAAGTTACACAAAACATGTTAGGAGAAACAGAACGTAAACAACTGTTCCGAGGGATGTGCGGTACGGTTTCGTTAAAGCGGGGTGAGATATCCAAGAAAGGGGAGGGAGCGCACATTTAGGGGAAAGAGGATTAGACACGAAAGGAACTCTTCGCTCTGAAATTACCTCGTAGTACTCGAATAATCGAGTACTATGACAGAATTCGGATGAAAAATTCAAGTCGAAGCGCTTCGGCTTCTCCGATGTCGAAGTCCCTCCACCAAACTGGAAATATCTTCTTCTACATCATCTTCTGTTTCCGATGCTTTGTCGTCGTGTTTCGGATTTTCCCTGAATTTGTCTATGAGATATTCAAGCCAACTCTAACTCACTTCAGTGTTGCTAATGCTGAATTAAGCAGAATATTGTTTATCGTGATCGATGTCAGACGATTGCGACGCGAAGAAGCCACAATCTCACCGCAACGGCTGAAAACTTTATTTGTAATATTCATGACCAGTTGACCAACCAGTTGACCAAGCTCGACTTGACTTGAGCGGATGACTCTGTAGCAGACAAAAAAAAATGTCGAGCAATAGATGACAGATGTGGAAATCTCTCCTCGTTCATCATCCGATATTCTTCAGATTGACGATTCCTACGAGGCGATCTCGTTCTGAAAAAAAAACGCGGAGTACTCAGATTAATTCATTTTGTTTGATTTGGACCTTCACAGTTTCTTCTTCCGCTGACGTGCGCTTCGAATCGATGAATTTCGCTGAAAACGAATTGCCACAAATCTTTGATCGTTTTTCCGGAAGTGGGAGCAAGGGCAACAAGTTTGTCTCCAATGATTTACACGACTCTGGAAAGATATCTTGTTTATTTCTCTATCAATTGCGTTGAATTGAAGTCAAAACAGAGATATTTGTTTGACCTCGAAATGGAACTCACCATAGTATTTTTCTGTTGTTTTCTCAATATCTTCCCATCTGATGAATCAATAATCCCTTCTAAGTAGGCGAAACGTGGATCAACAAAAGCGTCGAGAAGAATGGCATCGTTTTGTAAGTATTTGGAATACCTAAACTAATTCATTAACATTTTTCAAGAGAATTGAAAACCTTTTTTCGGTTTCAGCGAGCAGCATTCTAGCGATTGGATTTTTTAAATCTTGATTTGAAATGAACTCAAGCAGGCTGGCATATGTGACGACGATTTCAGAGCAGAATGTGGTATCAGTTTCTGCGCGATGAATGGCTTCTACCAATGGGGTCATCAATTCCACATAGTTTTCGAGAGACGTTTTTTCCGATGGACTCAGAAGAAAATTTTGGAATATTGGAAGACTTGAGATGCACTCGTACTGAAACTATTATGTGCACTGTTATCTTATCGCAATACCTACATGATCGACAAACGACTTGGCCAGCGTAGCGCATCCTCCCCAACGAGTTACTCAAAACGAATCATTGCTGTCGGAACTAATGACCAACAAAGACGATTTATTGTATTTCTGCACATTTTCCTTTTCCAAGGATTTCAATTGCATCATTCCAGCCGAATGACCAATGCAGATATGTGTTATCATGCCAGGCGTTGCGGATTTGAACTTGAGTTTAGTTCCACATTTCGTACATTTCACCTCTGAATTGTTGCATTTCACAAAAAGAATCCACGCATCGGAACTTGCACTCGAATTTGAAGACATCAGAAGACAGAAGAAGACAGAAGACAGCCTGCAAAAAATTACTGTAATTTATTTGTTTTTTCTGTTTTTGATGATAGAAACAAAAAAACAAGCTAGCAGCCGAAAATTGAGCGAACTGCTTTGAAAATAATATCGAAAATTTTGTTACTTTCCTAAAAATGTATATCGTTATAAAAAATTTCACAAAATAAGTGAAAAGTGGAAAAAACGAGAGAAGAAACAAAAAGCGTTGAAAAAAATGGGAATTGTCGTTAATTATGTTGCCAAGCACGCAAACACAGCGACGTTAAAGTGCACACCTTTTGTCGACTTTCGAAGTCAAATGTTCGTATCGACAAAAGTCGACAACTGTTCGATTTTTTGTCGAGCGGCTCGACTTTTTGTCGACTGTGTCGAACAGAAGAATACGAAATTCTTGTGGCGCCTTACCAAAGAATTTTGTCTAATTTATAAAAAGAAAGAACACGCGTTTGCTACAAGCAATTTTTATTTACTTCTTATTCATTTTTTACAATAAAAAAAGCCAACAAAAAAACTATCTCTCAAAAAAATTGAACTCAAAAACTGAACAAAATCCTAAAAAACTTCCTAGTTACAAGTTTTCCCGCTTTTTTTGTTTTCGCGCTCGTCACCTGTCGTCGGCACGGCAAACACGCCAGCATGCGCACATAGCGCATGTCGCTGGAATTTGTTTTTTAGGAGAATTTTGTTTTGTTTCGGTTTTTTGGTTCTCATCAGCAGTGTGTGCACCCGGGATTGTTACCGGGAATTACCCGGGAAATTACCCGGGATTAGTTCCGGGAAAACTCCCGGGAATATTTAATTTGTAAAAAAATATTTAATTTGTAAAGGTTCATACAAATACCTGTTTTTCAACACACGAGACAGTCTTCGAGAAAGTTGGGAACCCACAGACTCGGTGTCCTGAATAAGCGACACCATTGTAGGCACTACTTCAGAAAAATAGGAATCATCTTTCTCAAACTTCTTGATTGCTTCATGAATAGGTTCCAAAAGTGACAACAGCTCATTCAATAACTTGTGCTCCGGTCCGCGAGGTAGAAAATTTTGAATCTCGTCAAATACATTTCAGTGAGTCATGCTAAATTGAACTCCTATTTTGACCGATTCTATGTATACTTACATGAACACTGACTGACTGGAACAAGAGAAATAAGTAGGACCATCTTGTCTGAGGAATCGGTAAAGGGATTGGAATTTCATTGTTTTCCCTGAAAAAAAAAAGTATTTTTTTCAAAAAGTTTTGCATACTTGTCAATTTTTTTACGAGCGGACTCGTTTCTGCTAAGGAAAGCTGCCATTGCTGTACACTTCCTTTTTAATACTTCTATCTTCTTCAATTTTCCAAAGTCTTGGAAACATAAGTTAAGAAGATGGCATGCACAGTGAGCGCTGGAAGTTGAAATAAGGCTCAATAAGAACATCCAATAAGGCATTTTATAAGCTCACTATGGAATTTTATGCATTTCTGCAAGTGAAACAAGATTCGATCCACCATCAGTCACTGTCATGGAGCATTTAGAAATGTTGAGTCTGATTCTATCGAGAATTCTAATGAGTGCAGTTGAAACAATTGACGTGTCTCCACTTTCAACTGGCTGAATTCCGCAAAACTGAAAAGTTTCTCGTTCTGAAGCTTTTTTTTTCTTTTAAAAAACTTACAATTACGTGTCTTTTGAACATTCTATCAACAAACAAAACATGTAAGCTGTAGAATTTGTGTATGCCTGTAAAGTCACTGTATCCATCCGTAATGAGAGTGAAACTCTGAAAGTTTTTATTATTGTTGGTCACTGAACAAATACGAACCTCAATATTTTTCACTTTTCTAGATATACTATCTAGGTAATTTTCAACAGATTGAACCATCTTTCCTTTCAATGCCCGAGGCGATGGCACATTGAATTCTGGGTTTAGGCTTTTCACAAATTCCACAAACTCTGGGCATTCAGAGAAACGAAAGGAAACTCCACCGCAACAAAAAGCTTTCACCAACAAAGACGCTGACACTTCTTGTGAATTGGTTGAAAAATCGGTATCCATACATTCAGATACATCAATATTCTTCAAATAGTCAGATATATTATCAAATTAAATTAACTAACCATTTCTCTCCAGCTCGGAAGCATGCTGAGATATAATATGTTTTTTCATAGCGGATGTTGAATTGGAATATGAGCACGGCTTTTTGCATATATTACAGTTGATGTTTCCTGGGTCGTCGAAAAATTTCCAAACAAAGGAAGTTCGCTTTCTCATTATCACTGAATTTTTTAAATTTTTGACATGGAAATACAAAACGAAATTTGAAAAAAAGTATGAAAAATAAAAGTAAAAAATAAATGAGTAATATTCAAATATTATCGCCGTAAAAAAGTTCCGACATTTTTTCGAGCCCGCGAAAATCGGGATTTGAATTTAGAGGCTCCGCCCATTTCATCATCAGAGCGCATTTGCTATGCGCGATATATTTTTATCATAAGAAACGAAAAAAAAAATAAATGACGCAAATTGATATATTTAAATATTCGAAGAAACGTGTAAAAATATTCACGATTAATACAATTTCGTTCTTTTAATCCAGTTTAATTCTGAAAATTCAGAAGAAAAAATAAAAATTCAACAAATATATCGCGCATAGCAAATGCGCTCAAATGATGATGAATGGGCGGAGCCTCTAAATTCAAATCCCGACTCGAAAAAATGTCGGAACTTTTTTACGGCGATAATAACTCAATCAGACGGAAAAACTGAGCAATGTGTGAACACTCCTTTACAGTAAGCAATACGTGAACACTCCTTTGAATTTGAATTTATTTATACAGAATTAAAACAATATTGGGTGACAGTAGGATTAGATAGGGCCCTTCACGAAGCTAACCTAATGGATTGGGAGCATCAATAAGAAAAAAAAACAAAAGAGAAAAAAAACCCGGGATTTTTCTAACACAGAAACGAAATAACTCGGAAAGAATATATCAATAAATACAAGAAAGAGAGAATGGGGTAAATAATTAATAAGGCATAAGAACTCAAATTTAATTCAATATGTCAGGATGGACTTATCAATAGTTTTAGAAACTTGTGAAGGGAGCAAATAAGTTGGGGTGTTAGCAAAAATAGCATTCCATATTGGCACAACAGTTGAGAAGAAATCATTCGATTTGAGGTTGACAACGATAAGGTTCATAGGCCGCTTAATAGAAGTGGAAGGTCTCCTTTACAGTGAGCAATAGTTTTTTTCAAATTTCAGTTATAATTCAATTTCCCGGGAAAGTTCCGGATCTTCCGGGAATTACCCGGGAATTACCCGGGTAATTTTTCCCGGGTAATTCCCGGGTAATTTTTCCCGGGTAATTCCCGGGAGATCCGGAACTTTCCCGGGAGTGTTACCGGGAATTACCCGGGTAATTACCCGGGAGAGTTTCCCGGGTGCACACACTGCTCATCAGTTAAATTTTTTTATTTAATTCCAAATTTATTTCTTGTATAAAGTTCTTCCTTGATTAGTATATTTTTCTTGTTTTTAAAAACTCAATACTCCGTAACTTACGTCTGAAACTGAATTATTGAACAAGTTTCTGAATTTCCTTCGACATAGCTAATACTTTAAAGAATATTTTAAATCTTTCCAATTTTCAGGCATTTTAAATATAACGCTCCAATAAATGTCTATCTGTGTTTGGATGTCATTTTCCAGATTATTATTTGGTATCGTCTGGTTCAGGACCCATCGCCTTTACTGTGATAGTCAAGGAAAATTAATTTTGCATTCTTCTAAATATTTCAGCTGGATTTATGATGCAAATAAGGAAAGCGTAGAGTTATACAAGAAGCACGAAAAATTAAGAAAGATGGAAAAAAATTAAAAATTGTAATGCAATTGCACTTTTCTTAAGTTTTGTACAAGAAAATCTGAAAAGAACGTAATTTTTTGTTACCCCTTTGAATGAAATGCCGCGTACATCAGTGCTTTCTGAGAAGCTCGTAGAAGCTACAATCCAGTAGCGTTTTGTAGGAGGCTCAGTGAGCATTGGTTTTTAATAGTGAAGCGAGCTTTGAATGTTTCAGAAACTTGTCAATAGAAGTGGGTCGATTTCTGATAGGAAGATCGGATGCTCACAACTGTTGACAAGCGTAGGACAACTTTTGGTTGGAAATCATTAAGATGTTGACGTAAAATTCATCACATTCTTGAAACAAATCTCATATTGTAGTCAATGCGATTTTAAAAACCATATATATCAGAAGTAATATCTCACATATTCGCCGAGCATCTTTCGTGTCAGTTCAGTACCTGAAAACATGAAAAGAACGCAGGTAGCTTTAAACGCATTGAATTGCCCCGTACGCCAGAAGAATAGTTAATTAGATAATAATTAAGAATAGTTGTTCAGGAAACAATAAACTTAAATTCCCTGAAAATGGAATAAAACAGTTTTGTATACCGTAATGGGAGTGTCTCGACATTTGAGAGGCATGTTCTATGCCATGCTCCATGAATGCATTGTTCAGCTCTCGCACTGGTCACTTTTTATCAGAAGATTTTGAGAGCTCGCATAGGCTTCTAGCAATAACTGACCGACTTTTTATCAAAAGAAGAACAATTTCCTGCTAAAAGATGCACAACGTCTTGTAAAAAATGACAGTGGGGCGGAATTCTGGTAAGAGCCGAAATAATTTCCGATTAAAAACAACAAATCACTGCAATTTTCAACAAAGCTTTGACCAGCTTTGATCATTATGAAGTGCGCTTTTGTATGCCACGAATGGGCGAGTAACTGTCAGAGTAGGGCGGAATTGGAACTCGGAATCCGGAAAGCGGAAAACGGAAAAAAATGTTTTCACAGAATCTGGAATCCGGAAGACGGAATGAAAAAAACGGCAGAATCCGAAATGCGGAATCCGGAATTTCGGCCTTCTCTGGTAACTGCTCATACTGAAGACATAATGGAGTGTTGTTGCAAGCACTGAAGGCATCTGGGATAGAGAAGCTGGGCTTGTGCTTTGAATGCGAGGTTTTCTGTGTTTCAGACACGTTGCAATCGCTGAGCGTCGACCTGATAAATACTGTGGGATACAGATATACAATTTGGTTTAGCTTTTCGAGAAACGTGATGTATTCTTTATCAAGAGAGTAATGATTTCCATTGAAACGGATTGAAGGTGCATTTTTCCGAGAGCTGCGTATGACTTTTCAAATTAATCAAAATCTATGGCACATACTGGATAACTAGGCAGCAGCATTGCCGTTGTCTAGTGCCTGGTCACATTGAAGATGTATAGATCAATTCTTTGTTCTCTATGAAATGATATATGACGGGTCTTGCGAAATCAAGCCTTATTTGTCCAAAAGTTGGTCAATTATTGGTCAATAGTAGTCTGCGAATGCCGAGTTTGTGAAGGAGAAAAAGAGAGAGAGGGAGAAGCGGTAACATTCGTTCTCACCTTATCAGCACTCTAGGCTCAGAGGTTGTAACTATAACCTCGCCTCCTGAGCCCTCGTACAATGAGAACATACCGAGGAGGATAGTTAGTTAGTCGGTGGTTGAGACTAGCAAGAAGATGGTGAGACCTTGGCGTGTCATATCGGATCGTAGGTTTCGCCTAATACTCTCTGTGACCCGATAGCTCTAACTTTGGCTTAGCTGGCAATAATAGAGCAAACAGCAATCAAAACTGCCTCAGTCCTATCGCAAGGATGTTTAACTGTGATCCGCGCCCACACAAGCGATTGACGGATCGACTAAATAACTAAGTAAGTAAACTCTGGTATAGAGACTCTTAATGTTCATCACTTCGCTAATGAAACTTCTCTGTAGAAAGATATAGAGAATAGCTCACAGAAGAGCCCTGGATTTATACAGCAAAATTCTCCACACATATTTTCAAATACATACACAAAATTTTATTTAATCAAGATGGATCCTGTACAAAATGATGATAAAAATTGTTTATAATCCTTCAATTTCAAGAAGCTCTTGATTGTCGAACACCGTAGTACAATCGACATTTGGACGATTACATCTGAAAAAGCAAATAATTATTGTTCGCTTATTTAAAAACTGTTAACCCTTTCAGTGAGCATTGCGCCGGTTGAGGAGATGAATTAAAGTCAAACGTTGGATAAACAGTGGTGAGCACTTTAAAATACTCTGCTGCAGTGCAATCCGAACCTCCGTCAATCTTCTTGCTTCCGAAATACTGAAATGGAGAACTTTGAAGTCCGTTTTTAATGGAAAATTAATAAATTACCACGCAAGTTGTAGTGTTTCTTTCTCTAATACCATTGTAAAATAACATCCAGTCACATTTTTTTGATTTGAAGAAAGCCGATGAGCCTTCTACGCTGATGATCTGACATACAGCAAAGGAGGCGATAAAAACGGTGTAAAACAGAATGTTCATGTTAAATTGACAGATATCGTTCCAGTCTTCTCAGCTACATGCTTTTATAGCTCTTCTGAAAAACTGAAAAAAGCGCGGGTTTTTTTAGTGAACCCATTGAATTGCCGCGTACATCTGAAGAATCAGAAGAATAGTTTCATAACCAATTGTTCAGGAAATAATACATTTAAATTCCCTGAAAATGGAATAAAATAGTTTTGTATACCGCAAGGGGGGCGTCTCTACATTTGAGAGGTATGTTCTATGTCATGTTCCATGAATGCATTGTTCAGCTCTCGCACTGGTCACTTTTGATCGGAAGATTTTCAGAGTTCGGTTAGGCTTCTCAAAATAACTGACCGATTTTCCATCAAAAGTAGGACAATTTCCAGCCAAAACATGCACAAAATCTTGTCAAAACTGACAGTGAGGCGGAATTGGGGTTGGAGCCCGAATAATTTCCAGTAAAAAACCACAAATCACTGTAATTTTCAGCCAAGCTTTGACCATTATGAAGTGCGCACAAATAGCTTTCGTTGCGAGAAGCTGGGCTTGTGCTTTGAAAGCGAGTTTTTCTGTGTTTCAGACACATTGCAATCGCTGAGCGTCGACCTGATAAATAATGTGGGATACGGAAATTTTTGAAAAAGATGATGATAACTTCCAATCAAAATTGACCAATGAGCTGTATTCATGTATTAGGTTGATGAAAAAGTTATTGCGTTTTAATTTTGTTTACTTTTGTGAAAGATTTTTGAACAAAATGTTTGGTTATCTGTGATCGTGTTATATATCATTTTAAAAAGCGTAATTTGTTCTATCTACTTGTCTTATTGATTTTTCTTTAAAATAATTATGTCACTTTTTATAGCACTTCCAAAAAGCATGGATAAAAAAAATTCGAACGATTTTCCTGTTCCAGTTCAACATGTCATTGAATATGCCTTGCAAATGAAGAGACGCCCCCATCGCGGTATTCAATACTATTTATTTTCCTATTTCAAGAAAAGAAATTCAAATTTTATTATTTTCTGATTAACTATTCTTCTGATTCTTCTGATGTCCGCGGCAATAATTCAATGGGTTTGCAAGAACATGCGTTCTTTTCAGTTTTTCAGCAGTGCTATAAAAACTTGTAGCAACCTTTAGGGCAACATCAGTCCACTTAAAATGAACATTCTGTTCCATACCGTTCTCATCTTCTCAGTCGCATTCCAGGCATTCAGCCTAAGTTCGCCGACTTTTTCCAAGTCAAAAAAATGCGGCTGGATGTCATTTGGTAATGGTGTTCAAGAAAGAAACACTACAACTTGTGTGGTAATCTGTTAATCCTCTATTAAGATATTAACTTCAAATTTCTCCATTTCAGTATGAAGCAACCATGAAAACTGCTGGAGCATCGGGTTGCTCCATAGCCGAGTATTACAAGGAAGTCGTCACTGTTTCGCCTGCGGTCGATTATCATCCATACACCCAATCAGCGAGATGCTTTACGAAAACGTACTTATTTGTATAAATTTCACGAAATAATATTACCTTTTTCAGATGTCATCATCCCGTAACAGTTATTAAAGATGTGGATTGTGCTACGGTGTTCAACGATCAAATGCTTCTTGAAATTAATAATTTATAAATAGCTTCATTTTGCATCACGATCCATTTTAATTGAGTAAATTTTTGCGTATGTACATATGTGAAAATATTCAGTATTGGTTGACAACCTTTGACGCTTGATCTCAGATCTCATACCTGAGACAGAATGTTCATGTTAAATACAATAAACGCGGGCTGGAAATCATAAAGAATTCATCACCTTTTTCGAAAATCTCCGTATCCCACAGTATTTATCAGGTCGACGCTCAGCGATTGCTACATGTCTGAAACACAGAAAAACTCGCAATCAATGCACAAGCCCAACTTCTCTATCCCGGGCGCCTTCAGAGCTCGCAACAACACTCCATTATTCCGCCGCATGCGTTCTTCAGTATGAGCAGTTAGTTGCACTGTTCAGCTACATATTTGTGGTATACAAAGAGCGCACTTCATAATGATCTAAGCTTGACTGAAAATTACAGTGATTTGTTGTTTTTAATCGGAAATAATTCCGGCTCTAACCAGAATTCGGCCCCACTGTCAGTTTTGACAATACGTTGTGCATCTTTTGGCAGGAAATTGTTCTACTTTTGATAACAAAACGTTCAGTTATTGCAAGAAGCCTAAGCTAACTCTGGAAGGCTGGAAGATCAAAAGTGATCAGCGAGTGGTGAACAATGCATTCATGGAACATGGCATAGGACATGCCTCTCAAATGTAGAGACGCCCCATTGCGGTATACAAATCGATGCTCAGCGATTGCAACGAATATGAAACGCATAAAAACTCGCATTCAAAGCACAAGCCCAGCTTCTCGCAACGATACTCCATTATCCCGTCGCATGCGTTCTTCAGTATGAGCAGTTAGTTGCACTGTTCCAGCTATTTGTGGTATACAAAGAGCGCACTTCATAATGATCAAAGCTTGACTGGAAATTACAGTGATTTGTGGCTTTTTATCGGAAATTATCAGGCTCCAACACCAATTCCACCAACTCTCGGTTTTGATAATACGTTGTGCATCTTTTGGCGGGATATTGTTCTACTTTTGATAACAAACCGGTCAGTTATTGCGAGAAGCCTAAGCGAACTCTGAAAACCTTCCAATCAAACCGAATCAGCAACAAACGCCCCATTTCGGTATTGCACTAAAATATTAAAAAGTTCTTTTATACAAAAACGAAATATTGTTATCAATTTTCTGAAGTTTTCTGAAGAAAACATTCAAGAAAACTGCCCGGCATCTACGGGCATGGAATCAATCAAAGTGTCGATGGTTGATTGGGGGATCTTCTTCCACTCCTCCTGGAGATGTTTGAACTTCTCGTCGACGTTTGAAGCAGTTTTTCCTATCAATCTCCTCTCCAATTCCTCCCGTAGAAAGCTCATCGGCTTTCTTCAAATCAAAAAAATGTGACTGGATGTTATTTTACAATGGTGTTAGAGAAAGAAACACTACAACTTGCGTGATAATTTATTAATTCTCCATTAAAAACGGACTTCAAAATTCTCCATTTCAGTATTTTGCAAGCAAGAAGATTGACGGAGGTTCGGATTGCACTGCAGCAGAGTATTTTAAAGTGCTCACCACTGTTTATCCAACGTTTGACTTTAATTCATCTCCTCAACCGGCGCGATGCTCACTGAAAGGGTTAACAGTTTTTAAAATAAGCTAACAATAAATATTTGCTTTTTCAGATATAATCGTCCAGATGTCGATTGTACTACGGTGTTCGACAATCAAGAGCTTCTTGAAATTGAAGGATTATAAACAATTTTTATCATTATTTTGTACCAGGATCCATCTTGATTAAATAAAATTTTGTGTATGTATTTGAAAATATGTGTGGAGCATTTTGTTGTATAACTCCTCTTGGCTCTTCTGGGAGTTATTCTCTAGATCTTTCTACAGAAAGGTTCCATTGGTGTAGTGATGAACATTAAGAATTTCTATACGAGAGTTTACTTACAGTACTGGCCATAAAGGTATTTTTGCAGTTTCAAGACCGCACTTCACCTGTGAGCCAAGTCTCGAAAAAACTGATTATTAATACCTTTTTGGCCAGCACTGTATTTACTTACTTAGGATCGCAGTTACCTAAACATCTTTGTGATAGTACTGAGGCAGTTTTGATTGCTGTTTGAAGCAAGTTTTGCGTGTCTGTTTGCTCTATTATTGCCAGCTAAGCCAAATTTAGAGCTATAGAGTCACAGAGAGTATTGGGCGCTAGCTACGACCCAATATGACACGCCAAGGCTTTCGGCTAAGCTTTTTAACAAATGTGATCAATGTTATATAAAACGAGGAATGATTTCCAGCCAAAAGATGCACTAGTTTTTGCCAACATTTTAAGCAGTCGATATTCCGGTCAAATCACATTTGGCTATTGCTCACTGAGCATCCTTTAAAACTTTCCAGGTTCCAAGTATTCGAGATTCTCAGAAAAACGCATTTTCTAATTTTCATACGTACACTTTGAAAAACTTCCGATCAAAATTGAGAAGCGAGCAAGGCATTCAAAAAACTGGGAATAGAAAGTTCCACATAAATGAAGGCACACCTTCATCGCGGCATTCAAAACTATTTTGTTCTATTTTCAAGAAATTCGAAATTTAATATTTTCTGAATAACTATTCTTCTGATTCTTCTGATGTACGCGGCAATTCAATGGGTTTGCAAAAACGTGCGTTCTTTTCAGATATTCAGCAGAGCTATAAAAGCGGGCAGCAAACGTTCCATCGGAATAACACCATTTGACATGGACCATCTGTTCCTTGCCGTTCTCATATTCTCCGTTGTATTTCAGGCATCCAGCTTAAGCACGGAGACTAACCTCCGAGGAAAAAAGTGTAGCCTGATTTCAGTGCAAAATGATGCTGAAATAAGAAACACCACAACTTGCGTGGTAATTTATTAAATTAATCGTCCATTAAAAAACGGACTTCAAAGTTCTCCATTTCAGTATTTTGCAAGCAGGAAGATTGACAGAGGTTTGCATTGCACTGTAGCCGAGTATTACAAAGCAGTTGTTACTGTTTCTCCATCAACCGAAAACGACGTCTTCAATAAACCGGCGACATGCACACTGACAAAGTACGCACTAATGTACAAAGAAATACGAAAACGAATTCCTTTTTCAGATGTGATTCTGGCAAAGTTCCTAAAGAGGTGGATTGTAGCACCGTGTTCCTCAAACAAATTATTCGTGTCATTGAAAATTTATAAATGACTTTTATTTTCATTTTGCATCTATTTTAATTAAATAAAAGTTTGTGTATACTACTTGGATACTTGGATATTTGGACGCCCGGTAGTTTCGAGAGTATTGAATTTTTTCAGTTTTGGGCACAAGAAGGTGATTCGGTTTGTCCATCTATCGTCTTGTCTTCGTACGACGCGGCCTGTTCATCGGTACTTCCCGGTGGTTGCGTATTCTTCAGCGTCTCGAATGCCGGATTTTTGCCGTAGACTCCGAAGATTCAATGGGTTTGCAAAAATGTGCGTTCTTTTCAGATATTCAGCAGAGCTATAAAAGCGGGCAGCTAACGTTCCATCGGAAAAAGAATACTTGACATGGGTCTTCTGTTCCTTGCCGTTCTCATATTCTCAGTTGTATTTCAGGCATCCAGTCTAAGCTCGGAGAGAACGCAGGTTTTTGCAAACCCAATGAATCTACGGAATCTACGGCAAAAATCCGGCATCCGAGACGCTGTGCAATACACAATCACAGCGAAGCACCGATGGGCAGGCCACGTCGTTCGAAATTCTGTTTTGACTTCGCAACAAAACAGAAGTCAAAACAGAATTTTGTGTACTTATTTGAAAATAAGTGTCGAGAATTTCGTTGAAAATAATATATTATCGCCGTAAAAAAGTTCCGACATTTTTTCGAGCCCGCGAAAATCGGGATTTGAATTTAGAGGCTCCTTATTTTTTCTTCTGAATTTTCAGAATTAAACTGGATTAAAAGAACGAAATTGTATTAATCGTGAATTTTTTTACACGTTTCTTTGAATGTTTAAATATATCAATTTGCGTCATTTATTTTTTTTTCGTTTCGTTTCTTCTGATAAAAATATATCGCGCATAGCAAATGCGCTGATGAAATGGGCAGAGCGGGGGTATGTGAAATCGGAACAAAATGAAAATAGAACTCGTAGGAAATCGGAACTTGATGAAAATAAAAATGTTAAAAAAGAAAACTGTATTGAATTGGAACTGATAGGGAATTAGAACTGTTTTAAAGTAAAACCGCATGAAAGCGGAACTGTATGGAATTGGAACTCTGTTCAATGGAGCGCGTTTGCTTTACACGAGTATTTTTCTCAGCGTTAAATTAACTAGAAATACTCTTTTAAAGCAAACGCGCTCCATTGAACAGAGTTCCAATTCCATACAGTTCCGTTTTCATGCGGTTTTACTTTAAAACAGTTCTAATTCCCTATCAGTTCCAATTCAATACAGTTTTCTTTTTTAACATTTTTATTTTCATCAACTTCCGATTTCCTACGAGTTCTATTCTCATTTTGTTCCGATTTCACATACCCCCGGCGGAGCCTCTAAATTCAAATCCCGATTTTCGCGGGCTCGAAAAAATGTCGGAACTTTTTTACGGCGATAATATTTTCTCTCTCCTTCTCTTTTACAAACTCGGCATTCGCTGACTACTATTGACCAATAATTGGACAACTTTTGGACAAATATGGCATAAAAAAAGCTTTAAATTATCTAGTCTTGAGAGGAATGGGGCTAGAAAAACTGCGAGTTTCTTAACAATGAACCTATTCTTTTTTGGATAAAAGGAATTTGGAGTCTCAAACTCTTTATGGCGTTGTGGTATACCAATTGTACGCTTTTTAAAAAGATTTTTAAAAAATTTGAGAAACTAAATAAATGAAACACTTCTGATCCGTCTATCCAAGTTGAACGACTATGTGCCGAGGTGGACGTTCGTAAGAGGCGGCGAACGATTCCAGATATATGCACATGTACATGGAATCTTCTACTTAATGAAGAGATGGACCGATATTCGTTCAATAAGCAGTTGGAAAGGAAAAAAAGTTGTTTCAATTGGTCTGATTTTTTATATAATGGGTACTTGTGATGCCCTAAGTACAAAACCGTATTCAGAATTAGGCTCCGCCCCTTCGAGTTGAGATACGGTAGGGGTGTATCGAAAAATGTTTTTTTCTTTTTTGAGATAACCTCGATTTCTCTTCTGGAATCGATAACCGGTCACTTATGAAGCATTTTTGTAGTGGAGAACATTTTTCTAGCTCTTTTCCTTCCGACCAAAAAATTGAATTTTCGGAAAAAAATGGTTTCATTTCCGTATTGTGGAAAAAAATATATTAGCGGAAATGAGATCTCATCAGAACTGTATACTTCAGAGTAAGGGTTACAAGAACTCATAACTGGTTGGCCGCGGTTCAGCTGTGAAAAAAATGACTGGAGGCAGCTGAACCGCGGCCAACCAGTTATGAATTCTGGTAACCCATACCCTGAAGCAGTGTGCGTTACCGACAACAGATGACAAAATTTGTCGACAAATTTATCGACAAATTTATCGGCATATTTGTCGACAAAAATCGACAAAATTTTATCGAATAATTTTTTTGTCGACAAAAACATTTTTTTCTCTTGTTTTTGAAGCACTTCGAATTTAAGTTCATTTGAGCAAAAAAATTGATTAAGCCAACTATCAGTATTATAAATTCTTTTTCTGAACCACTGGTAAAGAGGAATGCGCCGCGTTCAACATTTTCGAAATGTAGTTTACTTTATTGAAATAAAAAAAGAACAACAACAGATAACGTAGAAAACAAATAGAAAAAAAACAGAGGAATATGATTATTGAGTGGGATACTTTTTATTGATAGCTTCGTCGCTCATTTCATTTTCTGTGCCGTCATCACACGATCCCGTGTCGTCTTCGGAGTCGCTTTCTTCATCAGAGAGTCGTGCAGATTCTCGTCTGTAATGAAATCTTGAGGAACGCTACGAAAAAACGGGTACCTCGCTTTCAACAATTCCGAAACTGTCAAAATTGCGTTTATTGTTTCCATAGTAGCCCGATTCCTTTTTTTTTGGCGTAAGAAGTCGGAACATCGGCTGTAATTTTTGAAATCTGAATGAGAATTTTTTTGATTTTCGATGAACTTGGAATTCGAAAATTTCTGTTTAGGATGCCCACAATTCTCGAAATTCTTGGTTTTCGACAAACTTGAATGGTATCAATCCAGTCGCGAAAGACCTGAAATCATTTGCTCATTCTAGTTCGACAGTTTTCCTCACTCGGCTAAACACTGTTCAGCTTCTTTCGCCACTTCCTCAGAAGTGAAAAGGCCGTCATCTTGAACATCCTATTATCTCTTGGCTGTTGATCTATAATCCACCTCGTTTTGTAACAAGTTTTGGTAAACTCGTTTGTGTTTGTTTTCCAAGTGATATTTTATCCCAGAAGATGAGCTTTTGAATTTCAAATCAATATCACAAACGTCGCAATAGACGAATCGAGTTTTAGGATCCGTTGGTTTAGTATAAAATTTCCAGACGATTGACGGTTTTCGGTCTTGTTTCGCCGCCGGCGTAATTTTGAGTCTAAAAACATAATAACCGACATTTTCGACATTTCATTATTATAAATCTAGAAAAACGCTAAAAAACACAGAAAAACAAGAGAAAAACAGAAAAAATGCTCAAATTTGCTGTAAAAATTGAAAAACAACGATGCTCCGCATTACGTATTCATTAATCGAGACACGTCAAAAACGGGATACAACCTGTGACGGGTTACACGAAAAGGGGTTACATGAAGGCGGGATATTTAAAAAAAAACGGGACTCGCGCAATTGCGCTCCACCAATTGCGCTCGAGTCCCGTTTTTTTTTAAATATCCCGCCTTCATGTAACCCCTTTTCGTGTAACCCGTCACAGGTTGTATCCCGTTTTTGACGTGTCTCCATTAATCGACTCTGCGTCTCTTTCTCTTATTTTTGCCGACGACAAATATTCGACAAATTTGTCGACAAATTTATCGACAACATTTTTTTTGCCGACAAATTTGTCGACGAAATTTTTTTTATCGACAAAAATTCGTCGACAACGCACACTGCCCTGAAGTATAAAGTTCTGATGAGAAGTCACGTGGCGTAATATATTTTTTTTTCCACAATACGAAAATGAAACTATTTTTTTCCGAAAATTCAATTTTTTGTCGGAAGGAGAAAAGCTAGAAAAATGTTCTCCACTACAGAAATGCTTCATAAGTGATCGGTTATCGTTATCCGCCCATTTTTGCTGCCGTGCCACCTGCCTTTTTAAACATTTATTGCCAAAAGAAATTGTTTTCACATCAGGTTTGAAAACGAATTAAAGTGGGAGTGTCATACTGATATTGTACATCCGCTAATCTAGCACTCGTCCCCTTTTCCCGCCATTTTAGCTCTTGATAGTTATGGCTATTATTTTGACTTATTTTTAAAACATCTTTAATGCTTCGAAGCATACGCATTCTCGTTTCACAGGTAAAACGGGGTTAGCGAAGAATTAGTAATCAGTGTGCAAGTGATCACTGAGGCGTAGACAATCGGTTGTCGAATGAATTCAATAATTGATTACTAACCCTTGAGCAATCGACTGCTGCACAATCCTTCAGTAATAGTGTTTTTTCACTTGATTATTGAACATCAGTTTTTTTTAACTTGGTTTATTCAAAAACAGCAACAAATGGGGCAACAAAACAAGGAAAAAGGATATAGCAAAAGGAATAAAGAAAATTTTAATCGACGTTATCAGAGGAGACGATTTCTTGATTGTTGATGGGATTATTCTCAGACGGAACTTCATCATCCGAGAAGAGTGCCTGTTCCTCCGGAGCAGTGTCCACGTTTCCAATGACGTTTAGGTGAAGTTGGAAGTTATTGTCTCTGAAATGATGATGTTTGGAGTGAAACGCAATTCGAAACTCACTCGGCAAAATTCTCTTGGAACTCTTTCAATCGCTTCTCCGTTTCGGCGAGGCACTTTCCACGACGCCGATTACTGAAACAATGAATTCAACTGCACTGGTCGTCATTAATTTTATTGCGTCATCAGTTAGACCTTTTATTGGCGCAACTCGGATGGAGTCGGTGGGAATTTTTCAAATCTTCATTTTTTTTTGCGAAATCTGGGCTGATACTTCTCAGCGATTAATTTGGACACCAATATTAGAATGTACAGCAAAATATTGTGTATTGATAACGCTTTCTTCGTTTGTGCGATGCATGGCATCGCATATAGCTGCGTATTTTATCTCGAAATTCGTTATAGTATCGCGTTTCTCTTTCTTATCTTTTTGGAATGAAAAGACTTACGGCTCTTTTCAAAAATTTCCTTTTTTATGCGGATGTCGAGTCTTCGAACTGTCCGGTAGCTGGAAATTTCTTCGTGCCGATGTGATCACTCTGAAAAAATTCAATTGGAAATTACGCAAATCCGATATAGAATACACGAAAATCAACGAAAACGGTTAAAACGACAGCTAAGAGTTGTGCGTGTTGCCTGCGAATAGAGTAACGTGTCGACACGAAATTCGACAAAATTTCGGTCGAACTTCGATTCGACACAGTCGACAAAAAGTCGAGCCGCTCGACACAAAATCGAACAGTGGTCGACTTTTGTCGACACGAACATTTGATGTCGAAAGTCGACAAAAATGTCGACTGTCGACTGTCGAAAGTCGACAAAAGTCGACACTTAAAAAAAGTCGACTGCCGAAAGTCGACAAAAGTCGACATTCAAAAATGTCGACAAAAATGTCGACAAAAAAGTCGACTGTCGACACTCAAAAAAGTCGACAAAAGGTGTGCATTTTTACGTCTCCGCGTTTGCGTAATTTGCGACATATTCCAATTTTTCAATGGTTTTTTGTTTTTTTCTCGCGTTTTTTTTTTCCACTTTTCACTTATTCTGTGAAGTTTTTGATGATGATATACATTTTTGTAAAAATAACAAAATTTTCGACATGGTGTATTCGCTCACACCGAATACCAAATATATTTTTATCCCGCGATAATGTGTTTTGCCTTTTGCTATGAATATTATAAATAAAATTTACAGCCGTTGCGGAGAAATTGTCGCTTCTTCGCGTCGCAATCGTCTGACATCGACGACGATGAACAATATTCATCTTAATTTGGCATTATCAACACTGAAGTGAGTTAGAGTTGGCTTGAATATACATATTAGACTAATTCAGGGAACATCCGAAAGACGGCGATGAAATATCGAATTCAGAGGATGATGTAGAAGAAGATAGTTTGGTGGGGGAACTTCGACCTCGGAAAAGCCGAAGTGCTTCGACTTGAATCTTTCATTCGATTTCTGTCATTTCTGGGCCACATGTTTAAATTGTTTTATTCGAATTGTTTCAATTTTAATTTGTTAATTTTAATTGCTTCAACTTTTTGCTTTAATTTTGATTTGTTAATTTGAATTGTTTTAACTTTTTGTTTTAATTTTAATTGTTTTAACTTTTTTAAATTTAAATTTGTTAATTTGTTAATTGTTTATTTGAATTTGCCTTCAATTTCTTTTTTTTTTTAATAAATGCGTGAGTGTAATTCAAGACTTGAAACAACTAGCAAATTTAGTTTGAAGACGATGCAAAATCAAATCCTAGCCTTGGGGAAGGAAACACAAAAAACCTTAGAAAAAATGGGAAATGTCGTGAATTATGTTGCAAAATACGCAAACACAGCGACGTTAAAGTGCACACTTGTTGTCGACAAAAAGTCGACTTTTTCTCGAAAAAAGTCGACTTTTGTCGACTTTCGGCAGTCGACTTTTTTTGAGTGTCGACTTTCGACAGTCGACTTTTTTGAGTGTCGACAGTCGACAGTCGACTTTTTTTGTCGACTTTCGACATCAAATGTTCGTGTCGACAAAAGTCGACTCTCGTTCGATTTTTAGTCGAGCGCCTCGACATTTTGTCGACTGTGTCGACATCGAATTTTTCGACTTTTTTCGACTTTGTCGACTGACTGATGTGTCGACACGTTACTCTACCTGCGAATAATTTTTTAGGGCAAGCAATAATTTCGCGTACGCAAGTTTGCGTTGCATGCACATGTGAGGTCTGCAGTGTCTACCGTAATCGCGGCGCGAATAAAATTGATTCAAAATGTGAATCTCGGGCCTGATATCGATTCTTCGAAGGAAAATGCGAATTTCGGAGAGAATTTTCCGAGGATAATAATGAGAAAAGGGAAATAGCAATATCGCGTGCAAAAAGCACGGGTGCTGTGCGCATAGAGCGACTTGAATTTTGGGCAGAGCTTACTGAAGTTGCTTCAAGGAGGAAGCATGAGGGCGATTCTGCCTGTAAGCTAGAATCTAAATGCTGAGGCGTGCCAGAAAAGGCGTCTCGAGGCAATGAGTGAACAGTGTGGTTCAGTGGTAAAGTTTATTTTTATTTTTAATTTAATAATTAATTAAATTTGTTTTTAATGTTACTTAGACCAGTTACAGTGACCAGTTAGACCGCTCTGAGTCTGTGATATTCAATCACTGTTCCACAACTGCAAACGACATTATTGAAAAGCTCGAGACGGAAAAAGTTACCATTTCGAATCCACGCCTCCTTCTGCTCCGCAATTATTACAAAAAAAATGCTTTGTAATTTTACAAAACGTGTTCTTCCACAGACTGGTAGCCTTTTCTCTGAATTTTGCATTATCATGAGAAGCCAGGAATCGTTTAAAATCAGAATCGGTAGAACGAGCAAAACAGGCAGCAGCGACGAAAGTTATAACTTCATCCGATTCTGAACGTAGTGGCTCTCCCAAATCTGAAAAACCAAACATTTACTAAGTCTCCGTATGCTTTCCTACCAGGTTCATGTAAGTTATCGTATTCGATGTTGTCGCTGTTATCAGTATCAATTTGAATGTCCTCGTCTTCCAAATGAAACAGCGGTCTGTCCGAAGTCCCTGGTGGTGTAGCTCCACCACGTGTAGTCGCTGACAGTCTTGGAAATAGACTTCGATTTGATCACATCACAGTGTATATTAAACTGTCTATAAAAAGAGTCACAAATGTATGTACAAAGTGAAGATAAAACGCAAAAACTGTGCAAAAAAAAGCAGAAATGATTTAGTAATCATTCAACAACTGTTCAACAATTTCTCTGGTCGCCAATCGCTTAGTAATCACTCGCAAATCCGGACCATATTCAGCAATCGTTCGGTAACCCTTCGCTAATACAGCACTTTTTCGGTAATCATTCGCTAACCCCGTTTTACCTGTGTTGGACGAATGGCCTAGTGGTACGTTTCTTGCTTTGTGTTCCGGGTGTCGCGTGTTCATTTCCAAGTTCGGCTTCTTTTTTCTCAACCTTGTCATGAGCATGAATGCATGAACTCATTTTATTATGCGTGACTTCGTCCTCGAATCGTGAGTTTGTGCTATACTTTTTTTTGTTGTTCTCTTCACATTGAACAAGGAATATCTATTTATTGTTTTTCCGAAAATCGCAAATCGAAATTAGCGAAAAGAAGAAACAAGTGATGGACAATGAGAAAGTTTGGATAAATGACAAGAACCCAGACTTCGGAAAAACAAAATCCGGGAAGAAGATTATCAAGCGCGGATATGACAACACTGCTGCTCTGGTAAGTAACTCGATCATTTGATGGCTGGAACATGTTCTCCAATTTGCTTGTTTTCTAGCTTACATCTAGAAGCTAGAAAAAAGCTAGAAAAGCTTCTTTAGCTGAGTGCTGGGGACAGTGTAGTATTCTTGGAATATTCGAATTTTTTCCAGGAATTTCCGGAAAAAAACGAAGCAAAAGGATCGAAGGAAGCGAGAAAGAAAAATCGATTATTAATAGTACAGGAGGATGAGTTGATGAAGTATAGGAAAGAGGAAAAGGAGAAGAAAGAAGGAAAACAAGAGGAAGAAGAAAAGAAAGAACTTGAAGGGAAGTTGGAGGAGTTAGAGGAAGCGGAAGATAAAAAGGGTGGGCGGAAGAAAAAAGAGAAGACGGATAAGGAAGATAGTAAAATATCAAAGGTAAAAGAGAGGACACAGACAGAGGATAGTGATGAAAAGAAGGATGTAAAGAAGGAAGAAAAGAAGCAAGAAAAGAAGGAGGAGAAGAAGGAAGACACAAAGGAGGAACTGAAGGAAGAAAAAAAGGAAGAAAGCAAAGAAGAAAAGAAAGAGGAAAGTAAAGAAGAGAAGAAAGAGGAAAAAGTAGGTGATAAGAAGAGGAATAAAAATAAGAAGGATGATGAACCCTCATTTTAGGACCATGCGGACAAAACAAGTGACGGAAAGGGCAAAGATGAGCGGAAATTAGTGCCAGTTACCGCCGTTGAAAAGGCTGATTCTATGGAAATGGCTCTGCCACCACCAACTCCCAAAAAAGGTACGTATACTTAGAAATGGACGTACCATTATCACTATCCCGATATTCTTTCAGAGTCACCTGTGATTCGTAGACCGCCACCACCGAAGAAGAAGAAAAAAGGTTGCTGCACGATTCTATGAATTCCTTTGTTTCTATATTAAACATTTTTCGGTCTGGCTATATATCTTTTTGAGAAGTTGTGCTATTCATATACTCGAAGAGTATCTCAGCAATGACTCACGTGTCAGACATTTTAAAATATAATTTATATTTGTTTCTATTTCATCTTGTACTTGCACAATCCCAAGATAATGGATTTGAGGGAGTATAAAAGTAACACGGTCCGTCTATCGGGGCAATCTTAGTTGGGGGTGGGTCCACTCGTTGTTAGTCATTTTTAACGGTTAAAAAAAATTTTTCTGAAAGTGTTATTAGATATACACGAATAACACTAGTAATTTTTAAAACAGTTTTATTGGCAGACAACAAAAATACGCACAAAAAAGAAAATGACGCTATCTTAGTTGAGGGGGGGGGTCCAATGGTTTTTCGGCTTTTTTGGATTATTTTTGTTGAAAAGTCTAAAAAGCACCACGCTTATTCAAATGTAACTTATCCCTCTCGGCCACCGCTGCTTGGTTATTTCAACGTGGAGAATGCATAGAAGAAAGAAGGGGAATGAAGGGGCGAGTAAAGAGCGCGGTGCTCAGGATTTTCAGATCCAATCGTGGTTTTCGTGCCACGGGTAAGCGCCACGCGTGAAAAAAAAAAACTCACAAATATTTTAACAGTAACAACAAACAATTGTACAAAAAAAATTAGAAAAACCTCCAAAAATGACTAAAAACGAGTGGACCCCCCCAAACTAAGATTGCGCAGAAAGATCACAATTTCATGATTTCTCCATTTGTCTTTTTCTTTATTTCATCTTCAGCTTATTTCTGCTTTGAGATTGTTGTCCATGGATACCAGTCTACCCAGGTAAATGAATTTGTAGACATACGGAAGTGGGATTCCTCCAACAGTGATGGGATCCGCTGTTGTCCAGCTATTTCTCATGATTTCTGCTTTTTCTGCAATTCATTTCTAGTCCGATGGCTTTTCCAACTTTGTATAAGTCATTGACCATGCTTTGAAGTTCCGCAGAGCTGTGACTGATCAGAACGATGCCGTCGGCGAATCGGAGATTGCTGAGCTTCTTGCCATCTATCATGATGCCTTTGTCCTCCCAGTCAAGGTTGATCACCGCGTGTTGTAGAGCGGCAGTGAAGAGTTTCTGTGAGATTGTATCTCCTTGCCGTAAACCTTTGCTGATTGGGATGATCAGTTCTTTTATGAACATGTTGATCTTTGTAGTTGTTTCCATGTTTCATTCCTCGAGGAGATTGAAGCTCAGCATGGGCTGTCATAGGCAGTATCAAAGAAGTTACTCAGCTCATATCCAGCAAGAAGATATGAGCCGAACTATTTGATTCGACGGTTCTCCCTGCACTGTGCTACGGATCTGAGACCTGGGCCGATAACAAGACTACTTCTATGATGCCCACAAGAACTCAACGAGCACTAGAAAGATCATTATTGAGAACAAATAAAAGAGAACAACGAGAGCAGAATCTAAGTAAGTTGTACCGATCTACCGTGAAAATCCGGCATCCGAGACGCTGTGGAATGCACAACTACCGCGAAGTACCTATGGGCAGGTCATGTCGTACAAAGACAAGGCGATAGATGGACAAACCGAATCACCTTCTGGTATCCTTCTAGTATCCATCCAATAAATTCACATGTATTTTCATACTTTCAGGTACTATTAGAGTTAAACCTGGATGACAAAAACTGAAAAATGAAAACTAGGATTCGAAGCCGAAGCTAAAAAAATGTGTTCAAGTATTGTTGGGAGAGTTGGAAAAGTCGGTAAATACATGAAGAAATATTTTAAAAACAAAACAACAACGCTCCAAATCATATGCTGCTGTTCGTATTTCACTCGCACCGCTTTTTATCAACCACGACACACTTTATTAATAGCGAATTAGGCTATAGACTGAAACTGGCACGAGCTTCTCAAAAATATATTTGGCCACACAGAAAAATACTCAATATAAAAACAAAGGAATTCATTGGATCGTGCAGATGGTTCGACTAACTGCGAAAGGAAGTATCAATACTGGCGAATTGTTCGGGGCCTTTTTCGACAGCTTCGGTATTCTTGAAACAGTGTCATGACCAGAAGTTTGGATTCGATCTGTCTGTGAAACGCCGTTTGGTTAGAAGCTAGCGAGTTGCTTCCGAAACACTTTTGTGTGCGCGGTTGGATGGTCTTCTTATTGCTTTGTCTTGTAGATTCTTGAGTGCGTCGAATAGGTTTTGATAGTCTTGATCAATGTCCGTATTTGAATCTATTTCGACTGTGGCACTGAGCGTGTGCGCAGTGTTCGGGTCCAACTTTTTCTTTGGAAGACTTCTTCGCTTGATCTGATCGCGAATCGCGACATTGGTATTGATATGCAGATGACTGCGAAGTAGACGATTGTTGAATGATGGAAGCACTGATGTGTGTCCATCGTCTTATAATGGGCTGGTAGGCGCTTGTAGCGTGTCGTAGAAATCGGCGAATTCCTCTGGATCGGCCTCAGCGACAGGTGCGTACACTTTCCTACTTGTATAGTAAGGTAGCCGATCTTATGGTTCAGAAATTCGATATCTAAGATTTTAGGGAGGATTGTGCTCTTAACAATACAGCCGACCACTCCTGACACGGATTTTCTGTTCCGAGATCCTAAGCAAACTCCGGCAACGTCTCGATGTATTGTGTGCTCTTCTGCTGCTCGTTTTGTTTCCGAAAGTCCGATGATATCGTACTTTATTCTCTTTGCTTCTTCGAGCAACTCTGAAAGTCTTCTGTTGGTTGCGACAGACCTGTAGCTGAAGGTGCACACTCGGAAATCGATAGTTCTGGTTTTGGGCCTTATTTCTTCCCTTATCCTCTTCCGTCTTCTCTTTTTTCTTCTCTTTTTTCTTCTGCCCGCCTTTTGAAAGCGAAAACGAAAAGAGTGGCTGGTAGGAAGACAGACCGCGCGCTCATTATATGATAAGGGAACCGTATTTCTCAAGCATTTTGTGCTAAATTGACCCGCCCGTTAGGAAATCGATTGACTACTTCATTGACCACCATCACCCAAGATCGCAAGGCATGGTTCCGCGTCGACACAAGCGATTGACGGATCGACTAACTATAAGTAACTTTTTCAACCACGACACTCTTTACTAACAGCGCATGTGGCAATAGATTGAAACCGGCGCGAACTTCTCAAAAAGATATATAGCCAGACAGAAAAATATTTAATATAGAAATAAAGGAATTCATAGAATCGTGCAGCAACCTTTTTTCTTCTTCTTCGGTGGTGGTGGCGGTCTACGAATCACAGGCGACTCTGAAGGAATATCGGAATAGTGAAAATGGTACGTCCATTTCTAAGTATACGTACCTTTTTTGGGGGTTGGTGGTGGCAGAGCCATTTCCATAGAATCAGCCTTTTCAGCGGATTTAGCCACCACATGTTTCCGCTCATCTTTGCCCTTTCCGTCATTTGTTTTGTCCGCATTGTCCTCAAATGAGGGTTCATCATCCTTCTTATTTTTATTCCTCTTCTTATCACCTACTTTTTCCTCTTTCTTTTCTTCTTTCTGTTCCTCCTTCTTCTCTTGCTTCTTTTCTTCCTTCTTTACATCCTTCTTTTCTTCCTTCTTTTCCTTACATTCTTCACTGTCCTCTGTCTGTGTCTTCTCTTTTACCTTCGCCATCTTACTCTCTTCCTTATCCTCTTCCGTCTTCTCTTTTTTCTTCTGGCCACCTTTCTTTTCATCCTCTCCCTCTCCCTCTTCCAATTTCCCTTCAAATTCCTTTTTCTCTTCCTCCTCTTGTTTTCCTTCTTTCTTCTCCTTTTCCTCTTTCCTATACTTCATCAACTCATCCTCCTGTACTATTAATAATCGATTTTTCTTTCTCGCTTTCTTCGATCCTTTCGTTTCGTTTTTATCCGGAAAGTCCTAAAAAATACGAATATTCAAAGAATAGCACACTTCCCTTAACGCTCAAGAAGAAGCACACTGTTCTGATTTCGCGTTAGCCCTGATGGACACTATGTAACTTCTCAAATCACTAAAAATAAGTGCACGGCGAGCTGAAGCGTTGTGTTAACATACGATTGGCTCTGACATGCTGTATGATCGCATTTCATTTTTTCCGGCAACCGAGTAAGCGCCTTACTTACGAGAGCTGCAGTGTTGTCATATCCGGGCTTCAGTATCTTCCTCCCGGATTTAGTCTTTCCGTAGTCTCGGGCAGCGTCTTTTATCGAAGGTATATCATTGTCCATCACTTGTTGCTTCTTTTCACTAATTTCGATTTGCGATATTTGGAAAAACAATAAATAGATATTCCTTGTTCAATGTGAAGAGAACAGCAAAAAAATTATAGCAGAAATACACGGTTCGAGGACGAAGTCACGCTTAATAAAATTTCTTCATGTCTTATTGACAAAGTTGAGAAAAAAGGACAGAACCAGGCTTGAACAGAACACTGGATCTCTCGCATACGCAGCTAGAAACAGACTACTAGGCCACTCCTCCTTGTTTGTACCGTATCACATTCTTGAATGTTGAAGACTGTGGTGTTCAATGTCAACTGTACAAGCTTGTGGAACTTTATTTGTATTTAGCTTTTTGCGCCCACAGAAAAATTGTTAAAATACTTTTTTTTCGGCAACGCACAACAACCGTGAAAGTAAGGAACTGTTACGTAATAATGTCCCCTAATAATGCCATCTCGCATCTGGTTCACGTTGCGTGATCACAGATTTTCTATTCTTTTGCAATGATGGCAAGATGAAATAAGGAGGTTAGTGGTTTCTTTACCGGATTGATACTTACAGGGTGGCCGCTAATTACCCGCACACGGGTTCCGCGCCAAGCAGGCAAGCATTGATGCATCAGTGGGGCGGATAAATTCAATTTATCTATTTATTAGGTTGATGGAAAAGTTATGTCGTTTTTGAACCTTCAACTTTAAATGACCATAACTTTTTTTAAAATCAAATTTATTAATCGAAATAAAAACCATTAGAATCAATACATTTTTGCCAACGAGAAACAAGTTTCTTTATGCCGGTAGCGTGAAAGTCCGGGTTTCTGGAAGGAACGAACTCATTGAAGGCATTTTCGGCATCGTCTTAGCTTTTGAAGCATTTCTCACGAAGGAAGTTGTCGAGGAGCTTGAAAAAGTGGTGATCGGTGGGCGAGAGGTTCGGTGAGTATGGTGGATGAGGCAGAGTCTCATAGCCTAATTCGTTCAGCTTTTGCAAGGTCGGTTTGTCCGAACATTATTTTGGAGAGGAATTGGCCCCTTTCTGTTGATCAATGTCAATTTGGTGGCAGTACTTCTCTGCTGTAATTGTTTCACCCGAATTTAAGAAGATGTGGTGAATGAGGCCGGCTGCAGACCACCAAACAGTCACCATAACCTTTTTTGGTGGATTTTCGGCTTCGGAAAGTGTTTGAGAGCCTCATCACGATCCAACCACTGCGCGGAACGTAATCGGTTGTCGTAGAGGATCCACTTTTCAGCACACGTTACAATTCGGTCAAGAAACGGCTCATTTTTGTTGCGTAAAAGAAGAGCGGACGACACCTCAAAACGACGATTTTTTTGATTTTCTTTTGATTCGTGTGGCACCCATTTGTCGAGCTTTTTTGATTTGCCTATTTGCTTCAGATGAACGACGACTGTTGTTTGGCAAACGTCGAGTTCTTCGGCAATTTTTTCTCGTGTTGATTTGAGAAGATCGGCATCGATTAAGACTCTCAATTGATCGTTATCAATCACAGACTGCCGGCCGTCACGATCTTCATCTTCGAGGCTCTCGTCACCGCTACGGAATTTTTTGAACCACCGTTGTGCCGTACGTTTATTAGTGGTTTCTTGGCCAAATGCATCGTTGATATCGCGAGTTGTCTCGACAGAGTTTCGGCCTAGTTTGAACTGGAACAAGAAAATCGTTCGAATTTGCCTTTTATCCATGCTTTTTTGAAATGCTATAAAAAGTGACATAATTATTTCAAGGAAAAATCAAAAAGACAAGTAGATAGAGCGAATTACGCTCTTCAAAATGATATATAATACGATCACAGATAACCAAAAATTTTATTCAAAAATCTTTCACAAAAGTAAACAACATAAAAACGACATAACTTTTCCATCAACCTAATATATTAGGTTGAACATAAAGTTATGTCGTTTTTATGTTGTTTACTTTTGTGAAAGATTTTTGAATAAAATGTTTGGTTATCTGTGGTCGTGTTATATATCATTTTGAAGAGCGTAATTCGCTCTATCTACTCGTCTTATTTATTTTTCCTTGAAATAATTATGTCACTTTTTATAGCATTTCAAAAAAGCATGGATAAAAGGCAAATTCGAACGATTTTCTTGTTCCAGGTCAAACTAGGCCGAAACGCTGTCGAGATAACTCGCGATATCAACGATGCATTTGGCCAAGAAACCACTAATAAACGTACGGCACAACGGTGGTTCAAAAAATTCCGCAGCGGTGACGAGAGCCTCGAAGATGAAGATCGTGACGGCCGGCAGTCTGTGATTGATAACGATCAATTGAGAGCCTTAATCGAAGCCGATCCTCTCAAATCGACACGAGAAGTTGCCGAAGTACTCGACGTTTGCCAAACAACAGTCGTCGTTCATCTGAAGCAAATAGGCAAATCAAAAAAGCTCGACAAATGGGTGCCACACGAATTAAACGAAAATCAAACAAATCGTCGTTTTGAGGTGTCGTCCGCTCTTCTTTTACGCAACAAAAAAGAGCCGTTTCTTGACCGAATTGTAACGTGTGCTGAAAAGTGGATCCTCTACGACAATCGACGACGTTCCGCGCAGTGGTTGGATCGTGATGAGGCTCCTAAACACTTTCCGAAGCCGAAACTCCACCAAAAAAAGGTTATGGTGACTGTTTGGTGGTCTGCAGCCGGTCTCATTCACTACAGCTTCCTAAATCCGGGCGAAAATATTACAGCAGAGAAGTACTGCCACCAAATTGACGAAATGCATCAGAAGTTACGACGTATGTGTCCGGCATTGATCAACAGAAAGGGGCCAATTCCTCTCCACGATAATGCTCGGCCACATGTTGCACAACCGACCCTGCAAAAGCTGAACGAATTAGGCTATGAGACTCTGCCTCATCCACCATACTCACCAGACCTCTCGCCCACCGATTACCACTTTTTCAAGCACCTCGACAACTTCCTTCGCGAGAAATGCTTCAAAAGCCAAGACGATGCCGAAAATGCCTTCAATGAGTTCGTCGCTTCCAGAGACCGGACTTTTACGCTACCGCATAAAGAAACTTGTTTCTCGTTGGCAAAATGTATTGATTCTAATGGTTTTCATTTCGATTAATAAATTTGATTTTAAAAAAAGTTATGGTCATTTAAAGTTGAAGGTTAAAAAACGACATAACTTTGTGTTCAACCTAATAATACTAACTTGGTCCATCCATTCTCGTGTCACATATCCAACACATTTTAATTTTATTCTCTTTTTGAAGAACGAGTTTTAGCGTATTTTGGGGCAAGTGACCTCAACCATTGAAAGGCGTCATTTCTGTACGTCTTCTTCTGTGTAGTTCTTACTCCAAATGATTAATTGAATTGGGTAGTCTTCCGAGATTAAGGCTTCCATTTGGGCTCACCTTCGTCTTCGTCTTGAATTCGTCTGACGCAGTGTGTTGACAACTTTTTTATTGTGTAAGACGAATGCAAGACGAACGAAAACGACTTTTTGTCTTCGTCTTTCGTGGAAGCCTTAACCGAGGTAAACGTAATGTTTTCGATTAGCAAGATGACCATTGTCGCAGGACCGAGTCGCGCTTCGGTATTTTTTTGTTGTTGTTTGTTTATTATTTATAATAGCTTAGCCACATTTACCTACCTATCTTTAATCTTTCTTAAATATGTTACAAATGTAATTTGAGTTTATTGATGCCATGCAATATGAAAATCTATTAACATGTATACATGAAATGAAAATGTTAGCTAGTCGCAGAAGTAGGAGATCATTATAATATTAATATTCTGAAAAAAGCGAAAATGATACAGAACGAGGTTAAAACAAGGAATTGTAAGAATCTTTTTGCTTAAAATAAAATAGTGAGTTTGGAGAAAGACACATGTGACGGTGAACTTTGATTATAGTGGCAATACATTTGGATATGAACGCTTATGGATAGTGATCGAGTTATTGAACATTCCACGGATTCCATGAGTTGTTTGAATTATCCTGATTTACAGGAACAGTCTGATTGTGTGAAAGTCCCTGTGATTGGATTTGTTGCTGATGTTGTTGCTGAATTTGAGCAGCATCCATCTGACCATACGTTGGGAGGGAAAAGGGTCGATGTTGCTGCTGCTGTTGTTGTTGTTGGGACTCAGAAGTTGAAGAGATATTGTACTGAGGTTGAACAGCACTGCGATTATGAGGGGATCTGCAAAATACGAGGGATATAACTCTTTCATAAATTTGTAGTGCTTACCTTAGTACTAGATTAGGAGTCATCAGAACTCCACGAGTGTTGACTGCAGAAACGCCTTGTGATCCTCCCCCTCCGGAAGCACCAGGCGAATCTCTGAGCATCTGATGGTGATTGTCTCTCAATGGAACATTCATCATCGACATGCATCCGGGAGATTGCACTTGATGGTGATGGGAGGGATGAACAACAGAGAAGGCGCGAGGAGGAGATGCATTGCCGTAAGTGGATGAACCGCCAAAATCGTTGGAGTTCGGGGAGTAGGCCTGGAAATGTTTTTAATGTTTCAGGCATTTTAGAAAAAATTTAGAACAAAAAAATCTCTATGGAATTAAAAATATAAAATATATGGGAGATGAAAGCGAATTAGAATGGAAGATGAAATACTTGGAAAATATTTTAGAAAATGTTCACTACTTCAATCAGCTTTAAAAAAAAACCCTACCGAAAAGTCATTATTCGCCTGCCAGTTGCTCACAGCATCATCAGTGGTTATCGGCCGGAACAATGCATCTGGATTATTAACAATGCTCGTATTAGTCGCTGCCAACATTCTCTGTCTCTTATACTTCCTTCGTTGAGTCTTCTGGATTGTCAGAACTTCAGAATTGTGATGCTTGATGATATGCTCCTGAAATATCTATTTAGAAAGTATAACAGCTTTCCGATCAGCACCTTCAACTTATCCCTTCTGCTAGACGCATATTCACATTGTTCACACTTGAAAGGCTTCTCCTCCAAATGAATACGTTCGTGTCGAACAAGATGAGATCGTTCGATGAATCCGCGGCCACAAATTTTGCAGAGGTGGGCACGAACGGCCATATGGGTACGAAGATGAGCCGCCAGTTGGCTTTTTTTGGTTGATGAATAGTCACAACCGGCTGAAATGGGGCAACAATAGTAGGAAGTTTAATTATTTTAGATTATTTGGAAGTCTTGCAATCAAGTTTAACTGGATGAGTAAAATTTAAGAAAAAAAATGAATATAAACTTGATATCCAATTTTCAACAGATACTTTACTATAATTCCACACCTTCATTTCTATAGAACGGAAACTGAAAATGTGACGCTTTCTGAAAGGCCGCACGACAAAAGTATTGCTTTCAAACCTAACAAAAGATGATACGAGCGTCAAAAATGTAGCGATATGTGGAAATTTGGGAAAAATAAAAAACTACAGTAACTAACAGCAAGAAGATTTTGAAAAATAATAGAGCTGCGACGTGACGTTCACATGATAATCACAACTGTTTCTATGTTATATCCATTCATTTAATCCTACGGTATTTTCTTATTAAAAAAAGAAAGGTTCTGCCACCAAGGAAAAACGAAAAATGCGAAAATAGCATGGTAGAAGACGTATACGCTGACATTTTTGTCGGCTTCTACAGAAAGGTGTAAGGGAAAAGAGAGTCTATGTCTCAGTGTAAGTGGAAAACTGTCACACCATAAATGATGGATAGTTCTGCCGGTGATAACGCAGACTTTTTTTCTTGATTTTAATGACGTGGTAAATACAAACTGACCAATATGGCAAGTGAAGTTGTCTCCAGTATGTTGACGACGATGTAGATTTAAATAATCGGCAGTTTTTGTTGCAAAGCCACAGTCCTCGCAGATGAAATTTCTGGAAAATGAACAAAAAACCTCCCAGCAATGCATTTCGGTTAAAAATGTAGCATTTTAAAATCTTAGGCTTGATTAAAATTATAAAATTTTACTATTCCTCGATACCAAAAACGAACTGTCGGACGAACCCCATGAGTTGGTCCGACTCACTACGAAAAGAAGTCTCAATATATTGAGGAAATGGACTGAGTATCAAGGACAACCGTCGCCCAAGATCCACACAAGCAATTAACGGATCGACTAAGTAAGTAACTAAGTAAGTAATGGGAGGAAATTAGTTTTCGTTATATTTTGCCAATAAAATAAGCTTTGCGACAATTTAACAAGAAATAATCGTTTAACCATAACTCAAAATTTCAAACTCACCTAGCATCGTTGTGTGTGGCAATGTGATGATCAAGAGCAGAGTGTTGCTGGAATCCTCTTCCACACTCTTCACAGTGCAATGGTCGATCATCCAGAATGGAATGCATTCGTTCGTGGGCAAACAGTTGTGATCGAGTACGTCCTTTCCATGCACACTCTCCGCATTTGAAAAACCTCTCGTCGGCTGGAAGATATCGTCATGACGACTCGAGTGTTTTTTTTTTGGAAATTGTGTAAATAACTTTTGTAACAAAATATGTTTCGTGGTAAAAATCAGGCATATTTCGTAAACTTGTTAACTTACTGTGCTGCAGTCTGTGCGTCAAAAACTCCTGCATATCTGTTGAATTAAAAGAACAAGATTCACACCGATACGGTTTGTCTGTCCAGTGTCCTTCACAATGCTGATAGAAATATTTGCTCCAATTTGTTTCAAATTCACATAAATGACACATGTAGTAGGTATTTCTATTGTGGTAGCGAGCTTTGTGTATCTCCAGAAGCTGAAATTTTAATTTTAATTAATGACATTTTTTAAGCTTATTTAGTATTTAAAAGCAGAGAGAAAATTTAATGTTTTCACAGTATAAAAAAAAACGGTTTCCTGTTTTATGCCAGATCATAAAAATGTTAGTTTTACTTTCTGCATATTCAGTTCCCAAACTCACATCGTCATTGGCGGTTCGAAATCCACAAAACAAACAAACGGACATTCCATTCTCATCGGGTTGATCTTCCTCATCTCCAAAGCTGTCATCCGGATCCAAGAGATCTGCTGGCCCATATGTGTGACAGCCGTCCAGAGAGCACGTGGCATACACACCGTCGATTTCGTCCTCATCAATCCATGGAATACCTGGAAATTTAGAATTTAAGAAATAGTGATAAGGGAGTTGTCATTGAAAACACACTTTCGTTTTCCGGGGCACTTGGCAAGGGTGCTAATGGCTGTAGACGTTTTCTCAGTCCTTTGGGCCGTTTCAATCTGAAAAATGCAATTTTACATTATTCTTGTCAAGATCGACACAGCAATTATTACCTTTTTTTCTCGTTTCCAGGTTGAAATGCAATTTTCATCTTCAACCTGTTATTCATGTCATTCCCATATTCAATTACTTGAGCTGAAGTAGGTTGCCCTTCAGCAATCGACTCCTCTGGATCTTCATCTGAATCACTTGTCTCGTATATTTCGTCTTCAAATTGGGACGGGTCGTGTAAAACTGGAAGATCGACCAGTTTTTGCCGAAGAGTTGTTAATTGGGTTGTGTACTTTTCCATGAGCATGTTGTTTCGTTCCCTGAAATAAGAGAATTTTGAAGAATGAACAAGAACATGATTCCATAGACAGCTCCGGGGGGGGGTAAGGGAGGGGGAATAAAATAATCCTTGCATCAAGAGATGTTTAATTATTTTTTAAACTCCAAAATCTACCGAAATAGATTTGCCAGTGAACGTTTCTAAATTAATAATAAATATAACATACATAACATGAAGCAGCAGAAACCTGCTTTTCTGGCTTTTTGACAACAGTGGCGAGTAGTCCAGGAGGAATTCCAAAGTGTCAGCTGAAACTTCTCGGAATTCGCAAGATTCCAGAAGTAATCTGAAGATTTCTTCACGTCGTGGAGTATCCTCACCCACCCATCGAACGATTAGTCTGGAAATATTTAATTTAAATCTGGTAGAAACTCGAAACTTACTTTAAATAAGTGTCTGCTGTGATACAATCAGCGTATTTAGGGTCACCAATAAGTCTAGTCAATTGTGTGTAAGTGTATCCAATAATATCTCTGGATTCCAATAAACATCGGTTCAGATTACTGTCAAAGTAGTCGGTGGCTGACTGAAAAACACTAGTTTTGCGAGATATTTTTGTTTTGGAAATAAAGATAATTTCAGAAAACCTTAATAACTCCAGGTAGGTTATATCTTTGCGCTAGACTTCGTATTGAAAGACAATTCGCAGCATCTAGGTATCTGTCTAGATACTCTGCACAGTAGTTTTTTAGTTTCACTATCTGAAAACAAAATGTTTAACGTTAAAAATGCGAAACACTAACCAAAAAGTTATTGGCGAATCTTAGCAACTCGGAGACATTCGAACGGTCTATAATAATAGATCCACTGTACATATAATTTAGGAAAAGTTCGAAGACCTGCGGATATTTGCTGTTTATTGTCAACTGAAATTTTATTTTACAATATGATTTTTTATTTTTAAAACGAGTACCTGCTCTTTGGTTATTTTGCAGTACTTGAAAATGGAGTCGAAGTATGGGCTATGGGCTGCTAAAATGTTTCGGTGAGCCGCAAATGATTTCGTTTGCACTACGATTTCCACGTCGCAAAATCTTCCAGTGTTCCTCTGATATTGTAAGCGTTCGAATACTGAAATTTAGCATTTTGAATTTTTTATAATATTTTGATACAAATATGAAATAATCTTACTCATTTGTCCGGAAGAATCACTGAATGACATAGGGCAAAGCCCTGTGTTTTCTGAACTAGCTACTAACATGGTCTGTAATATAATGAAATTTAAATATTTACGGTTAAATTCAAATAGTTTTTAGAAAGTGAAAATATGAATAAAAAATGTTTAGCGACTATTAACTAATTGCAATTTAATGATTAAGAGCTAATTCAAACGAAAATAAAATGTTTTCAATTATTTTTTGTTCACTTGATACATGATCTATTTACTGTCACTGAGAAAGATCAATAAATGGAGCAAAGACGTTCGTATTCTCTCAGAATCTTCAGGTGTAAGTAAATGCGCCCTATCGAACAAGATAATTTTTACGTTGTTTGAAATTGACGCGTCCAGGCTAAAGAGGTGAAGTTGTGAACTGTGTGTTATCCGAGAAGTACCCCAATCTGAAAAGTTTCATTTTTTTAATATTTAATTAAGCTGTGTACTTCAAATTAATATCCACGCCTGCGCCTGATATTCTGACAAATACTAAAATAAAATATAGCAATAGACTAGAAAACCAGCTCATACTCTTAATATCTTATTTTAAAAAATACAAGTCCCAAATATGGATTTTAAGACGAAATAAGTAACGCAAAAAGAACGACCGATTGAACAAATTTCTCAAAACAACTCCCAAAAAGGCACTAATTTTTCTTCATTCAGACTAATTCTTTGCCGTTAACCGCAACAAAGATTTTCGCATGTATAGCTTTGAGCCAATTACAAACTTAAAAATTGTATATTTATAGAACTAATAGTGTGAAGATCTCTGGTGGAGGTGCAATGACAATAAAATGATAACATGAATGTAAATTTCAAAAAAACATGCTATATTACGAAACTTGTTGCAATTAATAATAACAATATATGGATTTATAAATTATGACATAAAAATTTGAAACTAATATGAACATTGTTTGACTTAAAAATTGGGTAAATGAGGAAAGGATCTAATCAATTGCTGCTGAATCTGCTTCATCGTCTTTAATGCCCTCATCATAGGGGGCTTTGAAGAATTGTATGACTTTTACGACGAAATCATTATACTGTTCATCTTCCTCCTCAAATTCTTCAAAACACGGGATATTGTTTTGCAGCAACGTGTTTTCGAAATTTCGGTATTTTTGATTGATTTTCTTATCCATCACAAAAAGCATCGGTGTTGTGATCTTTCCAGCATTTCGCACAGGTTCCACATCTTTCGGGAAAGCGGCTTTTTGAACACCATTTTCATCATACGCAGTACCAGATGGAAACTCGAGAACCGGATGAACTACTGCACAGCATTTGTAATATGTCTGTAAATTCCAGAAATCAGAAAATGCTGAGTCGTTTTCATATTTTTCTTATATACAGGATGCTCGATAATTAGAGTGCACGCAACAAACGATCCAAACTGATATCCATACAGGCAAATGTACTTATCATCAATTCGTCCTCCATGTTTCTCTAACGTTTCTTTAACGGCACTCTGAAAATTGTATGTAATCTAGGCCATAGATGTTCCTAATTTAGAGCATCTATCCGAAAAAATATGATCTTAGTTTTAACACAAAACTTACATGAACATCATCTATACATTCTGATGCAAACCTCTTTGGAAACGTGGATCCGGTACCTTTGACATAAGGCTCACGATAGTTGACAATGAGTACACAGAAGCCGCATGTGACCATTGTCGAATAGATTGGGTCTATTGTGCTAAAATGCGACAATGCATTCATATTTTGTCAAAATAAATAGATTCCAATCACTCACGATGTAGTAAAATTCGGTTTCTCTCCAGCGTGTGGAACTATTACCAATGGAATTTTTTTACCGGGAGAAACACTCTCTGACGGCATGTAGAGAACACCAGAATATGAAGATTTTTGGAAAGTGAGAGGGTAGATATTGAAATTGTGCATCGCCTCGTTGTCTGGCTTGTTCGTAGCTAGAAGTACTGCAGTGAGAGAAATATTAGTTTCCAGTGTTAATTGGCATGCCCAGAGTCGGGAGAATGTGTTAGCGGCGGTAGTTTCGAGCAAAATTTCGTTTTCTCGAACGTCTACAATGACAGCAGGTCGCTTAATGTAGAGTATGCTGATATCAAGGGAATCGACCCGTAGAACAATGTTGTCTACTTGATTCTGCCAATTGGCATTGAACAGTAACTGCTTTCCTCCATGACTCCATGGTCGCTCGGGTACGCTCCACACTCTGTAGTTGTTCAGTGTTATGATATCATGCTTGATTTTGACAGCGGCTTTTACGAATGGCCAATGAAACTGTAATTTTCAAATTTTAAGTAGAATTCGGGTAAAATTTCTCCTACGGATCATTACCAGAAGAATAGCTTTATTACTGTAGGAAGATGTCGGTAAAAAGACTGCCAAACGACTTTCGTCCGGAGAGAAAGTGATCCGAAGAGGGGTAGGAACATTCGTGGCTATCTGGTTTATATATTGCTCTCCAAAACGATGCCAGAGAATCTCTTTCCCTCGATGGAAGATTATTCCTCGCCCATCGGGCGTCCATTCTACTGCGTCTATCGTGTGCTCACAAAGATTTTCATCAGTTATCACTGTGATTCCATTTGTATCAAAATGAAATACACATATCACAAATAACCTGAACCGTTTGTTTTTCGTGTGCAACTGTTTTTCTGAAGGTCGTGCGAAGTAGAGAATCTTTCGATTGCTTTCTCGAGATATTTTAAAATGCGATTGGGGTCCCGACATGATAACCGGTCCGTGAAGCTTGTCTTTCCCAAGATTTACAACAAACATCGCCTTGTTGTACACGACACTCTCAACTTGAATGACGTCTCTTGAATGCCCCATTTCTATCGACTCAGATACAAAAGCGCATATTTTACAATCTTCTGAAAACACATGAGATAAATATTTCCAGTCCTTGTCTTGTTCTGTAGACATTAACATCCAATGCTTGCTTCTTGAAACTAGTCCTCGAGCTCTTGTGTGCTGTCGCTGCTCCAGTCTATCCAATGATTCATATATTATCCAAACCTATAGTAAAATTCTAATAATTTAAAAATTTCCGAGCTACCTCTTGCGGCTCATAGCCTGGTGTACTTGTGATTCGCGCCGTTTTAACACGAAGCTGTTCCAATTGTGTGGATATCGTCTCAAAGGCATCTTGAACTTCACGGGAAGCCCATCCTTCATCAGCTGGTTGTTCCATATCAAAGATTATATCTGGAAATCTATTGATTTAATAGGAAATTATCTATTTTGAAACGAAGATAACCTTAAGACGTTAGGAAACTTGATGAAAGATAAAAATACTTGTGAAATAGTACGAACCCTTCATAAAAAATCATGAGACTATATTGCGGGGTAGATGCAATAACACAAAAGGAATGAAGCATATTTGCCGTGAATATATTTACTTGATAACAATTTTTTTAAATTAAATTAAATACAATTCTATTGGGACATCAAGGAGTTTGGGAAAGGGATTTCGCGAACCAACGGATCATATTGATGGTGTAGTCGGCTTCCACGCTGACCTCGTCGAGTGGATGACGGGATGTTGGGTAGGTGAGTACTTTGGCGGGAACTCCACGAGACATCAAAGAGCGAATAAAAGCTTTGTAGTGTGGAGCGACACGAAGATCTTTTTCTCCGATTAACAACAAATAAGGCGTAACTGCTTTTTCGACATGAGCCATTGGAGACGAATTGAACATCATCTCTCGTTGCTTGGTTGTGGTGGTCTTGGTCCAATCTGGATACTCACCGGTTGCCTCGTAGTAGCACCACTCCGGGATGTCAGTGATATCATACATGGTGGCAATGTTAACAACTGGATTTAAGGCGACACAGCTCTTGTAGAAGCCTGGATATTGTCCAATCAAATGAGACACCAGAAATCCTCCATGTGATCCTCCGAAGAGGACAAGTTTGTCCTTTGAGATACGTGGATTGCTATCTAAGACGGTAAGAACGGCATTCTAAATATAGTAGTAAAGATATACACATGAAAAACGAATATTACATGAACATCCTTCACATCCATATCTCCACAGTTTCCTGGGAGAGCCCGAATGAAATCGTCCCCGAATCCGACGGATCCACGGTAATTGACCTGAAGTACAGCGTAACCCGAGTTGAGAAGAGTTGTTAAGTCACGGCGCGGCCAGCTAAAAATACGGACATTAGGAAAACTGCATTAGTAATAATCATTCACCTAGCCCATGATGCACCATGTGGCCCTCCATGAGGGTTAACAACAAGTGGAAGGTTATTTCCCTCATTGGGAACCATTAAAATGCCTTCATAGGCAGCACCATCACGCTCGAAGTTTACAATTTCCCACGAGTAATCAAAAAGATGACGACGCGTATCAATAGCCTTGCTCTCGTCGATACGCACCCACACCATCTGTTCAGCTTTCCCATACTCTGGAAGACGGCCCAGGAGTACGTTTGGTGGACGGTTTGGAGCTGACACAACAGCCAGAACTTCATCGTCTAAAACATCGAGAAGGGTCCAGGATCCAAGGCAATTAGAATGATTCGTCAATTTTTCAATGTTTCCATTGGTGACATTGACAGAAATGAGCTCCAACTTGCTACGCCAGGCAATTGAAAGAATGAGGCGCAGGGAGTCCTTTGACCATGAGCGGGAGACCGTCTGAAAAGTTCGACGTTCAAACGAATTCAGCGAAGAAACGTATTAAACATATATTTCGAAAATGGTATATTAAACGAAATAGTACATCTTACTAGTTTTTAAGACAAATCCTATCTAAGCATGCTTAGTAATACATTTTCAAAACTTTTTTCTATAAAAACGAGGTTAAAAAGGTAATATGAGTGAATACTTTATTATTTTGAAAAAGTCGATGTGAGAGCAGACGGACTCATGTTGTGTCTACGTCTCTTCATAGAGACAAATTCTCGCTCTTTGTATGAATTAATTCTAATATAGAATGTTGTTATTATAATGATCTAGGTAGCGGCCGATTTAATTGTTAATAAGCTGATTTCTCCAGAAAACGGAGGTAACTTTTTAAAAGTAAATTCTCACTTGTGGAAAACTGAATCCTTGGAATTCGTCGGCTAATCTCACATCTTCAACAATTGGAACTGCGGTTGTTTTAGCAATATCTTCAGGGCTATCTCCTGCCAGAGGCCATTCAACATAGATCAGCTCAAGAACGGACTGATGAGGTCCGTCAGCTGCTCTTTGAAACCATACCAAATATCTCTGACTTGGCGAGAATTGGAGCTCTTCTGCCGCAATCACTCCTTCGGTAATCTTGAAGAGCTTGGCAGTTTCCAGTTCGTAATAACAAACGCTACCACGACGATTGTTGCAGTAGATTTTACCAAGACGTGGAGTGTTCCCTTCTTCAAGTCCGAAAAATACAAACCCACTGTCTCCTGGAGCCCACTTTACATAGGACGGGGATATGCCGGTGGGAATTGTTTCTATAACAGTAATTATTCCACTGAAGATGTCGACGTAGCAGATTACTGGGTTTTTGACTGTAGCGTTGGCTTCTCCCCAAGACTCGGTCAGCTCGTACTTTTTTCCCTTAAATAATGGGAATATCATGGATGTTTAGAAAATAAAGCATTCTAAATAATTAAAAAATGATTACCAGTTTTGCGTATCAAACATTCAGACATCATGGTTCATAGACTTACCACGTTGCTCTCGAAAACTTTGGTATCGCTACTCCAATTAATGTCAGCATCAAAATATTGAGCAGTTTTGTAATTTCGCTCAGCTACGTACATGACATGTCCACCTCCAAATGAGAATTGAAGACATCCAAATGGTAAACAACCGGCACCATGAATCACTCCGTGTTTTTTCTGGGTGGTAAGATCAGCGCAAAGCTCTTCAACATGTTCCTCGAGATTGTAGATTCTCAGATACTGTTTCTTTTCCTCTCCAGTGCCAATGGTAAGAAGTTGAGCCACGCGCGAGTTGTTGGCAGAATACGCAGTCATTTGGACGCTAATAATATAGAAAACAATGTAAGACTTTCAAGGAAATTTTTTAAAACTAACTCATAGTGGCACAATGGTACTGAAACCGACGCTAACAAGTAGCGGTCGATGACTTCTGGGCCCTTGCTTCCAATGATACTCACTCGCTGTTGGCGAGTTAGTTGTGTGAGTTGCATGGCACGATTGTCCCAAGTAGTTGTCACCTTGATAACGTCATCTCCAGAGTTCTTCTCAATGCGACCCTGCGATGGAATCGGGATTTGAGAAATGTCCCCGTAGAGATCTTTGATCTTCTCCACGGCTTTGGCATCGTATTCGGCCACCACAGCGGAAGACATCTTTCGAGAGAGACGCTGCATATTTGGAAATATAAAATGTTTGCTGCGCAGGAGCATAGAGAATGACGAGCAGAAGACTTTAATGAAGTTGTTTGAAACGCAAATAGAAAGAATGAGACGTCAGAAATTAAATCACGATTTATAGCACTTGTGTCGTTTTCAACGGGTATTAGCAAACCATTACAAGCAGGACTTTTTGTAATTATGATTAAAACGAAAAATATTATTTTGATAATGGAATATCAGTCTTTGTAATTTTCGACGAGGAAACTCTTATGCCAATTTTAAATATTTAAAAAAATAAGAACAGGGCGAAAACCAATATTTTACAGGCGCCAAAGAAGATTCTTATCAAAAAATTTTATTTTTTGAAGTTAAGAGCAATCAGAAATTGCTACAAATAAAGATAACAACTTGTTTGTGAAAAAGATGAATAATAAATTTTCAATATAGTAAGAAAAATAAATATGCTTCTAAGGAATGTCATGTGCACCATTCATAGTTCTTCGATAAGTTGTTTTTTCAGCTCCTCTTTTTTCTGGCCATCTGATTTCGGCTGAAACGCTTCTGGAAGGGACTCCACATCTAAAATGCTAACATCACGTCCGTCTACTGTACTATTTTCCTCTTTGAAGACGTCCAAATCAATCTCAATACGTGGTGAGCAATTTGTCTCCAACATGTCACCGGTTTTATTTCCCACCGTGTCGTCTAAATTATTTTCTGAATCTGAGCCATCGTCTGAGCTGTCATCTGAACTCTCCTGCTTCGCGGAATTTTCAATCTGAATAGCATCGGTCGCCGTGTTTTCCGGCATATTCCGATTGGCTTCTTCCATTTGCGGAAGGAAATTTCGTAATCTGAATAGTTTTTCAGAAATTAAAATACTTCATAAAATTTTTGAGAGACCTTGAGAGAAGGGAAGACTGTTCAACAGCTTCGATGGTAGGTTTTCCGCTTAGAAATCCCGATATTTTCGGTTCCTGCGATGACGACATCTGTAATAATCGATGAGATCGGCTGTAAAAGAAAGGAAATGCGCCCTATCGGACATGAGTGAAACTTAGAATTTGGCAGAGGGCCAAGATTTGCTATCATTTTTTATTAGCAAATGTAATCAATTTCTAATGATTGAGTTAAGATAAAGTCATCCTTCCTTAACTAAAAGTTAAGGTATTTCTAAAAAAAAACATTAAGTATTCAGTAGTATATTTTTTATCTAGTTAAAGTCTAAAATTATTTTTCTTTGTTTGTGATAATACACCCTAAAATTTTTGAAAATTGAATATTCGAAAAATGATTTGTTTCTTTTTCAATGTTCATAGTAACTGAGTAATTGACGAACAAAAGTCGAATTTGCCAGAATAAATAAAAATGAATGAATTAAAGTAAAGTATTAAAATGTTTATTTAAACATTTCCTTTTTTTAATTAACGAATATACAATAAGAAGCGAGAAAACATCACTATAAAATCAATTTTGAGAAATAACGACAGCCGTATTGAGACGACACTCACCAGGACATCATTCATTCCGTGGAGATGTACAATAAAGAATTTATACAGCGGAAGACAATCAAGGAGAATAAGAAATAAATATTAAAAAAAAACATTACCAGACTTGACACCTTGAGAGAAAGAAACAAGCATTTGTAGATTTATTCGAGGGGTTTGATAAGTTCTATATACTCATCGTGTATAATTTCGTTATAATCAGCGGGATTTTGAGCAAAGACAAGATGAAGAAGAGCAGCCGGGGCGAGATTTAGTTGGGCTAAGCTATAGGATTCATCATCGACAAGTTGGCCGGCGGCATCACGTAAAGAGTATTCTGCAATGACTAAAGACGGGGAGAGGATAGAAGATACAAAGGTCCTGACGGCGGAGAATGGCTCATGGCAGCCGAAGACACCCTGAAAGACAAGACTTTATTTAAAACAAATTATCGCTCAATATATCACCTGCATGAGCAAGTTACCGGGCAATCTGATACGAATCAAAGTGTATTTGTAGCGGTAGTTAGTTAATTGCTCATCCTTTTGCTTCATCTCCTTGGTACGCAACATCAGCATTCTCTCCACTTGGATCTCCTTATTCTTCTGTTCCGCTTTCAACTCGGCGGACGAAATATTGAAAAAATCATCAGACAACTTTGGAGATTTCGGCTTTTGTCCTTCTGTCAGTTTGAACAATTCGAGATTTCTAGCGACTTTTATTGGAACTCCCTGGCCATTTTTCAGTGCATCCAGAGCTTCTACAAGGTGAGCATCTGATGATTTGTTGAAAACAAGGAACTTCTCATTGTCTTGTTTTGTCGTCTCAACAAACCCGATCGCTTCGAGAAATTCACGTGCTCCTACTACCGGAGCTATGCGTTCTTGGTAAGCTTTGTTTCCAATACGAATCGACTTGAACTTATCATTGTTGGGATCAGCCAGAATGTTTTGACAGTATTTGGAGATGGTGTCAATCGCAATCTAAAAAATTAATATAAATAGGCGCATTACGCAAGTATACAAACCTCTTTCTGTTGGGTCTTGTTTAAAGAGTAGATCATCAGAACCGCAGCGATAATCTTATCATTATCATCGTCAGAATCAGAGATCTGTTCTACGAGAAAATGTTTGATGTCCTCCAGCAATTCATTCTTGGGACGCACATGGTGTTCACCTAACAGTTCGGATGTGTACATAACGAACGATATGGCAGAAGAGTGCTCAAACTCCTTCTCACGTTCGGCCTGCTGGGCGTTCCTTTTATTTTCTGAAATTTTGAGTTGTTCCAATTCTCGTGCAGCGGCCTCTTCAGCGTCACGCTGTTTTTGGGCAAGCATCATAATTTTCCGTCTGTGTGGATCTATCTGTGGCTCATTCTTTTGCATTCGTTTGAATGCAGCTTGAGCCGCGATATCTGCAGCAGCTTGCCTGTCGATTTGACCACCCTGAGCGGTTCCTGTATGTATGGAGGGTTGAGAGGAGGACGATTCTCCCGAGAGGCGTACTCCTTCGCCACATTTTTTGAAGTGGCTCTGAACGCGCTTCTTGTTGAGAAATTTTTTGAAACTATTCATTCTTCTTTTTTGGCCTTTTCGTTATTCTTGCTTCTAGCTTTTTCGATGTTTTCTTTAATAATGAATTCCTGGATAATTGGCGAATAACGATTCCAAGCGATAATAGTTCCTATGGAGAAGATGATGAGGAGAAATGAAAGGATGATCCCGAGAGCTACCTGAAATACGGAAAGTTGAAATGAAATACGCTGCTCTCACGTTTCTAAAAAAAAGCATTTAACGAAATATTCAACGAACTTGTTTCTTATCCAGCGAATATTTATCGCAGAAGATAATCAGAGCGCGATAGGTGTCTTCTAAACCAAAAGAATTGTAAGAAGTTAGAAGAGAATCAGAATTTTGAAAGGCCACTGAATTGGTGCTCAACGGAGTCTGCTCAGTTGTCGGCTCGGCGACCGGCGGCACTCCCATGCAACTTGACTGGAAGTATAGTTTTTTATTGACGGGAGTACAGTGTCTGGAGTACAAGTCAGGAATAAAACGAGGAAAAAAATTTTTAGAGGTACAAACATATTAATTTCTTTAAAAACTCTTTCAATGTCAAATATGACAAATAAGATCAATATCAAAACAAAAAATGGACAGATACAGGAAGCCTTATCCTTTTTGAAAAAATCGAATAAAAAGCAAAATTGGAATAAAAGGAATTTAGTAACCAATAGGTATTGTATTCCACACCTTATGAAGCTCAATTTAACTAATTTTATTTAGTTTTTATCACCACCATGAAAAAAATGTTTGATAATTTTTCGCACGAAAAAACTCGATGAAATCTGTTGGAAAATTTTCCACAAAATTGATATTTTTAATAAAACTACGGTAAGAACTTGTCTGTATTGTGTTTACACACAATTTACAAAATATTTTTTTTTTAGATTTATTCTTTTTCCTGCAAATAAATAATAATAATATCTAAATAATACAATTTTTATTGTTTAATATCTAAAATATTGAATGCCAAGGATTGGCAGAGAAAATTTCCGATCTACCTGTTCCGTACGGATTTTTTTTCGATAAAATACGCAACTTTTCGCTAAAAAAACGCAATAAGACTTTTTCATCTATGAGGTCCGTGAAGATTGCGAAACTTTACAGGGTTTCTTATTCTTACCTTCTATTTTTTTATACGATTTGGTTAAATTCCCGCAACGAAATATTTAACTATAATCAAATAGCACCATATTCTAAATTTTTAGATATCTATAAATGTTTTCGAAACTAATGATCGACAAAGTAGCTGGTAAGTAACTGAGTACCTTCTATTTTTTATACGATGTGGTTAAACTTCAAAAGCGAAATATTTAGCAATAATCAAATTACACTCCACATTTTTGGATTTTTTTTTTGAAAGAATGGCAATAAAAGTGCTTTTGGCGCTATTTTAGTTGGGGGGGGGTCCAATGAATTTTCGGCTTTTTTGGATTATTTTTGTTTCTGAAAATGTTATTGGACATGATCGAGTAACACTAGCAATTTTTACAGAAATTTTATTGGCAGACAACAGAAATATGCGCAAAAAATGACTAAAAAAGGAGAAAACAAGCAAATGGCTAGGTGACCGAATATTTCTTGGCAATTTCGGCCCATAATTCGTAAAATTTCGCTTCATCATGATATTTAAAATGCCATAGCGCTACCCTAGATCGAATCGTGGTTTTCGTGCCACGGGTAAGCCACGCGTGAAAAAAAAACTCACAAATATTTTAACAGTAACAACAAACAATTGTACAAAAAAAATTAGAAAAACCTCCAAAAATTACTAAAATTCATTAGACTCCCCCCCCCAACTAAGATAGCGCCGTGTTTTTTTTTTTTTAATAAAATAGTTATATGAATGTGAGCAATGATTTATCAAATTGATAGTATTTTTCGAAAATCAAAATTGTACTGAAAATCGGTGTAAGACGGAAAATGACGAAGAAATAAGAAAATAATCTGAAAGCAGCTTATAGTTTCCAGAAAAATGAAATTTCGTGGAGGTAGAGAAGCCAGAGCCACAGAGCCACAGAGCCACAGAAATTTTGCTGATATAACAATCTGGATGTCCGTGTATCGCATGTAAAAAATCAGCTTCATATGGGCAAAGCTACAACTTTAATAGACATTGTTTCTAAAACATTCCAGAATGCTCCAAAAAGCTCTAAAACACTCCAGAACATACTAAACTAATTAACCTAACTAAAATAATTAATAAAAGACACGCAGGCGGTACTCGTCTCCAATTATGCCTATTCTAGATTCTGTAATTGTCTAATTAATCTGGTGGATTCGTATTACAATAATCTTCAGTTGCCTTACTGTGTGTAAAAAACTAAATCGTAAACCGTTTGGTAAAAATTCCAAGGTTACAGAAGTGCTCATTCTATGTTCTAGTTGAAAGACCAGTGGGAGCTGTCAAATTTAACTTCAGACGCATCGGTAAAAGAAATTGATTAAAGCCGGAAATCTTCAATTTAAGCATGTTTTACCAGTAAGCCTACAAGGAATGAAGGAAGGAAAGAAAGGAAGGAAGGAATAGGAAATAAAATGCAATATCTTTGAAACATTCTGAACAAAACACTTTTATCCGTTTTATACGAATTTTTTATAGTAAATAACTATCTCAGTGAATAAAGACATTAAGAGAAATAATATGCCCGTATTTTATTTAGTTTTTCTTTCTTAATTTTAGAAAGCAGCTTATGAAATCTGAAAAAAAAACCGGTAACACTTATTAAGAAAGCAACGGAATAGAAAAACAGAGACGGCGAAAAGGCTTGGCTAGGTCACTCTGATGTGCCGAATCCGCTGTTACACAGGCGTGCATCCTTATTCAATGCTGAGTATTTTATTTTTGATCTGTCGTGAAATATGGGGCTGCGTCTGCAAGTTATGTCAAAACGTGCGTCAAGCATGCAATAAGAGGCTCCACCCATTTTTCTGCGCACTGAGATTGCTGTCAATAATTTTCCATACATTTCATCCTCTCCTTCCTTAAAATTTTCGTAGTAGTATGCCAATATTTATTATAAAAAAATGTTGAATATAAAAAGATATGAACTGCGCAGAGCTTGGTTCAACCTTTGTGCGTATTATATGAATTAACGACATTTTAGGATTTTTTATTTATCATCTTCGTCTATTTGTCCGGGTGTCGGGATTCCCATATCTAATGATTTTTGAGGCGTTAAAAACCATTTTTGTATTTTCTTAATTTGAGTGATATTTCTCTTCAATTTTTCGAGAACTATTTCGTAATTTTTTAGTGTTCAGTCATGCCGAAGAATAAAGGAAAGGGAGGAAAAAATCGCAGAAGAGGAAAGAATGAGAACGACTTCATGAAGCGCGAGCTGGACCTCAAAGAGGAGGGGCAAGGTTTGCTAATTTGTTATTGCCTTTAAATTTACATATTTAATTTAAGAGTACGGGCAAGTTACAAAAATGCTAGGCAACGGTAGGGTGCAAGTGTTCTGCTTCGACGGAAAACAACGGGTTTGCCACATTCGTGGAAAACTGAGAAAGAAGGTGTGGATCAACGTCGGAGACATCATACTCGTTGGTCTTCGAGACTACCAAGATGATAAGGTGTTTATTATACTCAATAATTTCTCAAATTGACTTATTTTGTTTTGCAGGGAGATGTTATACTGAAGTATACTCCAGACGAGGCCCGCCGTTTAAAGACTGATGGACTGATTCCGGAAAATGCTAAACTCAATGAAAACGACGAACAAGACGAGGGAGAAGTTGAGTTCTTAGACCGCGTTGGTGACGACGGAGAAGATGGGGCAGCCTCTGACAAAGAGTCATCTGAAAGTGATTCTGACAAATCTGAAGAAGAAGAAGAAGAAGCCTCGGACAAGGAAGAGTCGGAGGAATCTGAAGAGGAAAGCGACGAAGACTCCGATGATTCGGATAACATTCGGGAAGAAGAACTGGCCGCTGGTCGCGGATTCAAAGAGGACACCCGTCGTATAAATCGTGGCGGCAAGGGCAAATATGGAAAAAGGCGCTAAATGAACTATTTTTATTTGTTGAATTCACCGTTTCTCCGGTTCCTGTTTTTTCATTTGATTGTCATTTCAGACTTCTATCAAGTAACCTTCAATAATCTTCCGTGAGTAATTTGGACGCTACAAAATGTTAGCATTCAGTTTTTACAATGTTCTTTTCATCGAACACAAAAATGCTGAGCCAATCATTTACTACAGTCTTCCCATCTTTTTTCTTTATTTATAAAGTTTGGATAATTGTTTTTGCTTAAATTATCTCTCAAAATTAAGCTTTTTTGAATTGTAATCTGATAGTCGCTTTGGTCGGCTGATATGAATTGTTGTCTTGCGGTCATTCCAAAATCGATCGTTTTCCCTCGTTGCGTTTGCTACCCCATGGCCTTCCTTGTAATTTCTCCCAGAGGGAAGGTTTTAATCTGAAAAACAACTAAAACATCGTACGAGTCAATTGCGCCATGGCCTTTTGCCGTAGGCGTATCTCCCTGAAATGTATATATGATTATGAAAGTCTATTTGGGCTCCTACCGGGGTCGCGCATTATTTATTTAATTCAAAATCATAATTTTATTTAGAAAAAAATTTACTTCTTCAGCTGCGAGTTATCAGTAGTACATGAACCCATTTCAGTCTCCTTTGTTTTCATTGGGGGTAGTACTACGAAAAGCTTCGTATTCCATTCTGATGGGATTCCGACTTCTTCAGTGATTTTACGAAATCCTACTAAAGATTCTCTAAAATTGAAAACTTGAAATTATATAAAATTAAAAATCCAAAGAGCCTAACTTCTTGCTAGCTTTTTTGCCCTTCTTGTCGTGCTCTTTTTCATCAATGTCCTTCCCACTTTCTGGTTTGAGAATCGGATCCAGCTCTTTTCCCGTTTTCAGCATATCGATTCCCTCTTCGCAATATTTTCGTACGTCTCCAACGAGAGCATACTGAGGTCGGTCACCACATTTTTGTGCTGCCTAAAATGTCCACACTCCTTAAAAAAAACCTGCTATTTATATCACCGCCAACTGTCCTCTAATCATATTTTTCATCTGATCACTATTCGGAAATTCGACAATCAGCCGAACCCATCCGTTCGCATTACACCCATCCAATATTTTCTGACGAACTTCATCCAAATTGTAAACTGGAATGTCATCGACGGCAAGAATCGCTTCACCAATATTCAGACTGTTATGAGACACTGTGTCCGGAATTGTGTAGTTGACTATCACCCTTTGAGGGGATGTCTGTTGCATATTGAGCCCTAATTTCAGATATTTGTACTGGTAAAGAAGAGCTAGTTCCATCGAATAACCGGGGCTGGAAATCACACCTGAATAAATGGGTTGCGTTGTGGTCGGGGAATGCACGCATTCTTTCGCGGAACCAAGCCGTTCACATTCTCTTATAGCCAACCCTGCTCAACAGTGTTTCTCAACATTTCATTTATTTCTCATTTATTTGCAATATTTTTTTGATAATAATTTCAATGTTGAACAAAATTATGTGCTGTCTCGTCTCTCCCCTGGATCAAAACATTTCAGGGGTGGGTCGTGTCAATCCACCTGCCCATTTACGGTATTAGACGTGAAAGAAAGCCATAATAGGAACACCTGAGCAACACAGTACATGTACGGGGTGGGGAATAAATATAGCGCCGCATTCAAGACGGTGTAATAACTTAAAATCGAAACATTTTTTTTCTGAAAATCAACCAAAATGTTTAATAAAGAACAACAAAAATTATAGCATTAACAGCTTTCGAATCTTCCGCATTTCGTTTTAACGACTGCCTGAAGTCTATTCGGGTAAGAGTCGACGACGGCACGGAGGTACTCAACGTTGACTTTGGCTCCAACAGGGAATACTATATCGAGAAGATTCCTGAGGCGGAGGTGTTGCAGTGGTGCAAATCCCACTTCGTAGGTGGCGATTGGACATACCAGCAGTGCTGCGAAGCCAATTTCCCCGATTTTATCACTAGTGTGTTTTGGAATTGATCGATTGAATCGAATTAAATCGATAATTTTTGAATCGATTCAATCGATTCAACATGATTCGAATCGCGATTGAATCAAATCTAATCGATTCGATTTGATTCGATTCAGTTCGATTCGATTCGATTAAATCGAATCAACAAAAATAATGCAAAAATAAAGAAAATGCGCTCTACCGATCAATGCCTTCGGCGGCGGTTTAAAATCGTATTTTTAACTGTTTTTTAGTAAATTGCATTTTTCAAAGGAAAATACGATTTCAAACCGCCGCCGAAGGCATTGATTGAAATCGTATTTTCCTTTGAAAAATGCAATTTACTAAAAAACTGTTAAAAAATACGATTTTGAATCGCCGCCGAAGGCATTGATCGGTAGAGCACATTTGCACTATTTTTGTTGATTCGATTTTATCGAATCGAATTCAAGTCGATTCATTCGCGAAATCGAATCGACTCAAATCGATTTGCCCGTTCAACAGTTCGAATCAAAATTGATCGATTTTTGAATCGACACGACACACTATTTATCACTAAGGATCAATTTCAGAATCCACGAAAACTTATCCGAATTTGGGAGCCCTGAAGATCACTCTGACAGCTGCATGGAACAATTTAGACGTTGACTACCTCCGAGTAGTCGTCGAAAGAGACTTCAGGCAGTCATCAAAGCGAAAAGAGGAAGATTCGAAAACTATTAATGCTATAATAATTGTTGTTGTTTAATAAGCATTTTCATTGATTTTCAGAAAAAAAAATCTTTCGATTTGAAGTTACTACACCGTCTTGAATGCGGCGCTATGTTTATTCCCCACCCTGTATAAGGCGATTTGGGGGAAGAAGGCTATCTAGGGAGCTTTCAGTAAATATTAAAAATAACCTGACGGCACCTTAAATGTGCCAACTCTTGTTTTTAACCTAGCCACTAAAACCATAATTTTGGTTTCCGTTTTTGATCCAAGCAACTTTGCAATCAGAGATTTGAAATCTGTGGAGGTCCGATGAGAAGCAGGTGATGATTTGTCTGTCCTAAAATCAGACTTTTTCTACTTTTGACAGCGATATGTCCTCAATCTAACGGATTAATAAACTAAACTAGCAGGTAAGGTTTTCTTGTCGGCCGGCTTCACTTTAAAGTGTGCACTGTTTACTGTCGTTTTGTCCTCGCAATTCCCCCCTGTTTTTTCTTCAAATGCGACGCTTGAACCGTTGACTTGTATGATGACGTCACCAGGCAAAAGTATTCCTTTAAATGGGCTTGCATAATGAACGCGAGTGATCATTCCGTGACGGGTGACGAGTCCTAGCTTCTGGAAATGCAATATGTTTCTTTCACTGCCTCTCCTTTTTTATATCTCTCTTTCTAAAATTATCCAGACGATTTTCAGATTATTACGTCTTGTAAGCTTATAGATACGCGGCTATGATAGTTGGGGGGGGGGACACTTTTCGCCTATTTTAGTGATTTTTTCAGTTTTTTTTTTCAATCTAAACATCATCGTTTTCATTGCCAACAATTTTTGAGCAAAATCGAAACGTAACACGTAACATTTTTTAGAAATTAAATATCTGACGGAATGCACGGTGAAATATTTTGTTACTTTTTCAATCGCGCTCCATTGACACGAAAACTCTGCGTCTCTCAGCGAGAGAGTATTGGTCCTCTCGGACAAGAGATCAAAATCTGAAATCAAAGGAAATCATGAAAAAATGTATTATTTATTTATATTTGAGAAAAAGAACGAAGAAAATCGGTGAAAATCGCTTTTCAAATCACAAAAGAAACGAAATTCATTTTAAAATTTTAATGCTTCCCTCTTGTCCGAGAGGACAAATACTCTCTCGCTGAGAGACGCAGGGTTTTCGTATCAATGGAGCGCGATTGAAAAAGTAACAAAATATTTCACCGTGAGAATGTATTATCGCCGTAAAAAAGTTCCGACATTTTTTCGAGTCGGATTTGAATTTAGAGGCTCCGCCCATTTCATCATCAGAGCGCATTTGCTATGCGTGATATATTTTTATCAGAAGAAACGAAAAAAAATGACGCAAATTGATATATTTAAACATTCGAAGAAACGTGTAAAAAAATTCACGATTAATACAATTTCGTTCTTTTAATCCAGTTTAATTCTGAAAATGCAGAAAAAAAAATTAAAAAAAAACAAAAAATATATCGCGCATAGCAAATGCGCTGAAATGATGATGAATGGGCGGAGCCTCTAAATTCAAATCCCGACTCGAAAAAATGTCGGAACTTTTTTACGGCGATAATATTTAGAGTTATTGTCGTTAGGTATAATGTTATTTCTGCAACTTTGCTTACCGTAGTTGCGGAAAATAATTATTTCGAAGAACGTGTCCTTCAAAAATCTAACTCGGCATTTTTCTTTTGCTACTTTTATACTTTATTTCGCGTTAATCTTATATAAATCACTTAAAACAAGTAAAAAACGCGTTAAAAATAAAATTTTTAAAAATAATTCTCCGAAATAGGCAAAATTAAATTCCGCCACCCCCGCCCAACTAACACAGCGCCAAAGATACTACTATGATTCATTTGACAGCTCACCGCAGCCTTTTCTTTTTTCGGAAATTCATAGGTAGCTTCCACTAGCAATTTGTAGCTATTTGGAAGGGATCCATCTTTAATCATTATCACGTCTTTCACTCGTCCTTCGATCTATAAAAATGAAGTTAAATTCTATAAAATTTTAAACATTTCTGTCGTACTCTCTTCAAAATTAATTCAAACTACAAAGTACATTTTTGAGCAACCACGATCCGGAATTAAATGTGTCAACGCGAGCCGGTGCACAATATTTCTCTATTTTTAATATTCATTAGATTTTTGCAGATTCCGAACCGATTTCGTCGTTCCGACTAAGCTATCCATCCTATTTCAAAACTATATTACTAGCTGTTATCTGAACCTAGCTACACAAAACCCGGAAAAAGACAATTTGACTTCCAACAATGATAAATACATATTAATAATTCTAGAAATTTCAGATGCATACGGTTGTAATATGAAGACACAGGCTATACTACAATTCTCTAAGCCGGTTCTCCTTAGGCTTAGGCTTAATATTTTTATAGAGGTTTGTTGGATTCAGCTCCATTGGCTCTCCTCTGAAAAAATTGAAAATTCAGAATGCAAACCTCTCCTTTCCGGAATCCACGTTTATCCCAAACGTAATCTCCCTCGAAATCTTCTGGTCGGTAAATTTTGAATTTTATCGGATTCGACTCCTCTGTTGGCATCTTTTCAAGCTATCAAATGCTTTGAATTGAAATCGATTTGATATCCTAACACCGATGTTTTGTGAAATGAATATTTTGAGAAAAATGGTGCCGCGATGGGTCGAAAATAGAAAAAAATGGAATAGAGCATTGGAGCTCGTAGATATCTTATTGAAATTATGCGTATTTTCTTAGAAAAAATCATTTTTATCAAAAAAATATGTTTTATTATTTATTTCAATTATATTATTGACAAAATTAGAATTTTTATAAAAGGAAAAAGTCCGCCCTCACCACTCATCAGCCGTCCTAACGCGTCCTCGTCTCTTATCCAACGAGTCATAGCCTATCGAGGGGAGATGAGCATGTAGATGGTGAGGCTGGGCGCATATGACTAAAAGCGAAAAGTCTTCGTAATTTTTTTAAATTTTTTCAGTTTCAAAGAATTCCAAGAAAACGAGATTCAATGTGTGATATATTCGCCATTCGTATTTATGACTCCTTGCCAACGCGATGGAAGTTGAACGATTCCATTCGAAAGACTGGGAGGCGAAAAAGACGTAAAACCACTTCTCGGCATCCGTTCTATCATGGAACTTCGGCGCGCCAAGGTGATTCTGCAGAGAACGAAAAAGACGATAATCAGTTGGGGCCAAGAATGGTGAATACGGAATACGGTTGGTGACACAAGAAGTGCACTTTGAGCTTATGGAGCTTCTGGCGGATCTTCAAAGCGGTGTGCGGTCTTACGTTGTCCTGTAGCATCAGCAAGTTGTAAGATTTTGAGAGATGTAATGAGCCTGAACCACTTTTTCCCTTTGAGTGCAGTATAGGTCCACGTTGACAGTGGTGCTATCTGGAAGAAGCTGTCGAAAGATTACGCCATTACTATCCACCAAGTTGACAGTATCACTTTCTTCTCGTGAAGTTATCCTGTGAGGTACGTATTAGCGGTTCCATCAGCCGGGACACATTGTCTTTTTTTTAGTATGATTGACATATAATAACACCAATTTTTTGTCACCAGTGATACTATTCATAATCCAATCGGTCGTTCGTTGACCAAACTTTGGCACTCTTCCAGATTCATGAAGAAGATCAATGATACAGTACTGGCCATAAAGGTACTAAATTGTCGAAAAATCATAATATAATACCTTTAGCACCGGCAAGAAGAGCATTGCAGGATGAGGATTTTTAGGCAATGTAATCAGAAGCAGGTAACTTATATGTCTTAAAGAGCTGAAAATGCTTCTGAAGCAGGCAAGACTGTCGGCAGCGACACTGACTGTAATACCTTTATGGCCGATACTGTAGTTCTTTAAGGATGCTTGAGATTCGCCGCAAGTTCGCGTGACGTTGCTCTTGGTTCTTCTTCCAGCGCTCTGGAAAAATCAGCGTCAATATCCACATGTGGACGATCGGATCTCGGTTTATCTTCAAGATCGTAGCTCTATTCGGCAAAACTGATGGTAGTGTAGGAGACAGTTTTATCGTCTAACACTGCTCACGAGTTACGACAAGCTTCACTGCATTTGCGGCCTCGGAAAAACTCGTACTAAAAATTGCGAAGACTTTTCGTTCAATCTAATATTTAATCGCCCTACAAGCTGAGCAACCACCTTAAAATGCTATGAGCATTCTTTGAGATTCTACGTACGCATCTGGAAGAAGTAGCGCAAATACCTAGGCATTTCAAGCTCCATTTTATTTATTTTCTTATGCTCAAAGAGATGTTTTTGACTGTAATTGGCCTGGAAGATCAATTTTTCTAGTAATCCGAATCAGCAAGATTCTTCGTAGATGGTGGGATAAGCGTAGAAGAGCTTCCATAATAATATTTCAATATTTCAAAAAAAAAAGGAATCATATGTCCAATCGAATTACACGATTTATTGAGAGTACATCATTTTGATTTACCCATATATTAATCACATTTTCAGCGATAACCTTAAATAGTGTTTGATTAAAAAGAAAAACAAAAAATCAACCCAGAACAGTTTACAATTTAAACCGGTGTATAAAACAAGGAAAACGTTGAAAGAGGATGAAGGAAAATGCAATTATTTTGACAGAAAAAAGGAATAGAAAGTTGTTTGAAATCATTATAGTCGAGTGATCACGTCTGGCTCCTCTTGCTCTCGGATCTGTGAATAATAATTAGGGTTTGCAGGAAATTAGGTATGTTTATTTTAGAAAGAAATAACAATGAAATCAAAAAAAAAACAAAAAAGTGGTCAAAGCACAAAGGGTCAAGAGAAAGCACACACTGTTTGCAGCACTGCACATAAGGCTTTCACGAAAGGCGAAATATGGTCGTCTCGTCTTGAATTCGTCTGACTTGCGTAACTTTTGCGTTTATTGCGTAAGACGAATGCAAGACGAACGACGAGAGGAAAGACGACATTTTGTCTTCGTCTTTCGTGGAAGCCTTTATTGCACCAATGAGATCAAATAAAATTGTCAAAATTGTTTTTTTTAGAAAATTGAAAATATATATTATGGAAATGAAGGAAATTGATTAAACTAACAGAAAGTAAAAGTTGGACTGTTCGGAATACTCTGAAAATGTGACCTATTTTGTTTGACGTTCTCGAGTGATTTCAGACGAAACGACAGACCAACTTTTCTTCGAAACACATGTTTTACACGCATACACACGTACGTTCAAACTGAAATCTCAATATGAAACAGAAAGAAACCGCATAAGAAATCACAAAAGAAACAAGGACGGCAGCCATCATCGGGATAAAAGCACACACATTTGCTCCAGTCGGCATCCATGATCACTATTGGTTAGTTATACCTGAGTTTCACGTGAGAACACGTGACTTTTCTGGGTCCGTCCATCGGCGCGGATTACTGTACCCTGCAGTGGTGACGGCTCTTTTGCGTAGGCAGGACGGAAATCCGAACGAGTGGACCTGTGAACGAATGACACACGATAGAGATACATTGGGAAAAAAATGGAGAAAATTACGTGGTAGCGAAGATCACGTTATAGATTACTGTACAACAGCTATGGTTTATTGTAAAAGTAAAGCCGTGCTTTTGTAAAAGGGAGGAGGTAAATGAAAGGAGCTTACCAATCTTCAGTATTTACATGTAATGTGTGAGGAACGTTTTGTGGGCGGGAGCCCATCGGAAGATGCATAGCAGGGATTCCAGAATCAGCACGACTACCCTGAAGTATATCATTAGTCATTACTAATTTTCATCTTTACAGAGAATTACAGAGAAATATATCATTTTAAAGGAGCACGCGCTTCCACGAAATTTTTCGGAAAACGCATTTTTCGAGAAATAATTTTTCAAAACGACACACTGGCACACAGTATACAACTTTTTTATTGTGTAAGACGAATTCAAGACGAACTGAAAGACGAACGAAGACGAGACGAATGACGACTTTTTGTTTTCGTCTTTCGTGGAAGTCTTACCAATAACGTTTGTTTCTTTCCTGTTTGCACCTCACTGTCGTCAGAGTCATCAGAAGCCGTTTTGGTGGTCGAGTTTCTTCTGCGCAGATTTTCCACATTTTTGAACAGTTTTCCTTTGAGAATGAGCTCTCCGAATCCTTGCGAATGCGAGAATGCATATCCACTTCGCAATGATCCACGGACACTTCGTCGAGTTGCCGCTGTTCTTTTGAATGCGGTTCTGAAAATAGACTTGCATACAAAACAAAATCAAAGCAACACGACTCCTTCTTAATAATGTTGTGAAACTGTGAGTAATTCTACGATATTTCAAAGTGCTCGATGGCTCTAATAAAATAATTTAAAAGACGTTATTATTTGATTTCCTAAATAATCAATCTGAAACTGACTGCATAATTCTGGAATTTCAGAACTGGTGAAATGAAAGAAAGACTGAAAAAGTAATCAACGCTACCGTATGAATCATCGCACACGATTCCTATTTTCTAAGGCAAAAAGATATTGAAGAAACACTTACTTTTTATCTTCCTTTGCTGATGGCTTCTTGCCCATTTTCCTTCGAATTCTCAGCCGATCAGCGAACGACGGATGAGTGTCGAACCAGAAAAATCGGTTGAGCATGACTGGAAGCAACAAAACGACAGCAACCATTAGAATCGAAAACCAAAAATGGGGAGTGACCATGGTTCGTAAAGCCACACCATAGGAAATTGAAGAGGATGTCTTGACTATCCAAGATACCGGAAGCCATTCGTACAGCAGGAAGCATACAAGGAAATAGAAAACTAGGGATCCCCAAATTGTGAAGTGAGAAATTGCTGTCCAGTAGCTTGTGTCGAAGGCTATCTGTAAGAAAAGGAATTTAAGTATTCTTGTCTGTTTTTCAAGCGCGACCACTTCATTTTTCAGTCATTGATATGACCGGTAGAAACTTAAAGTGTGTTTTGAAAGAGCATCTTTCTGGTGCAAAGCAGTTTTCGTTGGGTTGGATTAGCGTTTGTATGAAAATAATGTCGAATACAGAAAGCTAATAACACTCAAGTAAACGCAAAATCCAACGTGGCGTACTAGAATCCCGTGATGAATTAACTTGCCAAAAGAGTTAAGCTTCTTTATGGTTTTAAGCCACCCGGAAATTGTGAGAAGACTCGCTGTCTTCAGTCTTCAAGTTTAGTTATTATAGATGGTTCTTTTGTGGTTAATAAGCCAACATCATAATAAAAATGTAAATGCAAATCCATTGAACATGTGCCATAAGTTATACTCATTTGACAACTGGAAAGTTCCTTGAGGCTCCTTAGGGCTTTGCCCTCAAAACTAGAGCATCAAGTATTTCTTATTTTACTATAATTTTTTCCGGATTATACAATAATTTCATCAACAACAACTCCATTTCCTTTCCATTGTAAAAACCTTTATTTAAATTCCCGCGTGCGCACCTGCACAAGCGCCGCGTACGCGTCGCGTGTCAAAACATATTCGAAAGTCATGACTAAATGTCAGCCATCTGTTTTTGAGTTAGGCCGCTGCTGTGCTCGCGTTACCGTTTTAGCGGCACACAGCGATTTCCTCTCAACATTCTTTCCCTTTTCTGTGGTTTTTTCCTCCTTGGCAATTTCTCGAAGACTCCAAAAACGCCCGCTTTGGGGTACTTTTCCACACATCTTTTGATAATAATTTTGTAGAAATATTTTGCCCATTTATTTATTATTTCGCTCGAATAAATGGATTCTTTAGCACATACCGTTTTATGTTACTAGCACCGCTTACCACTTACGCGTTTCCGTTATTCTACTGAAAGCTTTACATTCGCATTCTGTCGGCAAAGTCACGAGGCTTCCGACCCTCTATTTCTGTGACTTCTCCGCAGAACAAATTGGCGTGAGTGAGCCCTAAAGCTTTCTTCGGCTCGACTACTTCAGCTATCACCGGAACACGCCGATGTCTTCAATTTGATACATTTTTTAAACATTAATTTTCATATAGAACAAGTTATGGTTCGCACTTAATCTTCCACCGGATTCAGCTAGCCTGGCAATGAGCAATTGTCTTTCCATTTCACAAACCTGGCCAGTGACAACAACGATCAAAGCAGTGAAAGTGGTGAAGGCAAGCGCTGAATAATCATCCATATCCTTTCCAGAGGAAGCCGCAGAGTTGTAAAATGCGCCATATGGAATGAAAAATATCACCAGGGAACTGAAAAAGAAACAAGAATTTCAGAATTTGTGTTTCTCATTGGCGATGGCTTAATTCCGATGGTATGCTTTACGTATCATCACACATACCTGAACATTCCATGGAGCACCGAATAGATGAAAATTCTCATATTGAAGAACAAATTGAACTGTCCGGGAAGGTACAGTTTCGGATATCTTAAAGAGTAATTGTCGTCAACATCCTGGTCCAACGATCCCATTGCCAGTACTGGAAGGGCAGTGAAGAACAAATTGTAGCAGGCAATTAGAATGGCATCGAATACCGTCTGCGCGGAATACCCACAAAAGAACGAATACCAGAAATTGGTGAGAGTGAAGGCAAAGTTCTTGTAAAAAAAGTAACGCAGGAATTTGGCCATTCTTATGTACGACCATCGACCGTGCACTAGAAGAAGGCGTTCCAGGTATTTGAATTGACCAATTGAGTAGTCTGAAGCCAATACAGCCTGCATTCCTTCTTGACCTAAAATGGAAGATTTTTAAAAATTAAAATTTCTTTTAAAAATTCTGCTGTTTCATAATTTCCATGTAAACGAACAAAACGAATTCAGTGGAGAGCTACTGTCAACTAAATTCTCATCAAATGAGCCACACAGGGAAAAAGTTTCTGCGGGTTCTTACGAATAAACATATTTTTGTGAATTCTCACCAGATATCCCGACACCAATATGAGCCGTTTTGATCATGCTGACGTCATTGGCTCCATCACCAATGGAGAGAGTCACTGCCTTTTTATTCCGCTTCACCAAATCAACTACCTGGGCTTTTTGAAGTGGGGTCACACGGCAGCAGATTACTGCCTGAAATGCAACGTTTCATTTAGAGCACTTGAATTGATTAATGCGTTTCTCAAAAAAACCACTGCTAAAAATAGGGCTTCCATTTGGGCGAAAGTTCGGCCTTCTCGTCTCGTTTTCGTCTTCGTCTTGAATTCGTCTGACTTGCGTAAGTCTTGCGTTTGTTGCGCAAGACGAATGCAAGACGAACTGAAAGACAAGGAGACGAACGACGAGAGGAGAGACGACTTTTTGTCTTCGTCTTTCGTGGAAGCCTTAGCTAAAAACTTGGAGTCTCTCTACATATTTGCTTCATTTTAAGAAGTTCAGTGGCCTCAAGCTCTTTGCTTAGCTTGCTTCTATTTATTATCAAATTTTCAGACTATAAGCTGTGTTTTACTTTAAAATAAAAAGAAAGCCCTACATTGCACATACAAGCCACTTCCAAAAACGTCCTTTCAAGTCTTGCTCCTAGTGCAAACCCCAGTGAATCTCCGTTAATAACCAAGGCCACACCTCCAGTTTCATGCTCGGACAGTTCTCCCGATTTCAGATCTGGTGTCACAATGTTTCCTGAAAAAAACGAAAATGTAAGAACCGCAACAATTTCGCTCGTGCATCTCTCTTATACTTCTAGGAATCCTTATAAACTATCTTTTCCCTTCTAACAAAAAAGCACATCGATCCGAGAAATATTTTTTTGTAGTCCCCTCTCTTCCCTTTTTATGAGTGACCATGGTCAAACCCTGTAGCATCAAAAAGACGTAGTTGATAAAGTTTTCTGGTGTGAAGTGTGAGAACTTCGATTTGGAAACTATTGATCATTTTGCTGTGGACCTCCAAACTGCGTTGGGGGATCATATTGAAATGTGCTATAACCGGCTTGTTATAGCTCTCTTTGTTAAAGTTTTCCCGCTTTACAAAATGTGTTCCTTCTGGAAACAAATGATTGACTCACTGATATAAACTTTGACACAAAAGTCCGTGGACAAGTTTGTTTTATTTATTTAAAATATTTAATTACATAATTACATACATAATTGACCTAGATAATTAATTAATTAATTAATTACATAAATTATTTTCGTTAATCCAAAAAAAAAATGGCAAAAATTTAATTATTAAGATATTTTTTAATGTTTGTCCACGGACTTTTGTGTCACGTTTTTAGAGGTTTTTTTTAAAGTTTTAATTTATGTAAATTTCTAAATTAATTGAAAAAATAAATAATGCATTTAAAATTTTAAAGTATTCCTTAAATAATATAAAAATTTTAAATATTTTTAACAAATAAAACAAAGTTGTCTACGGACTTTTGTGTCACATTTTTAGAGATTTTTTGAAAAGTTTTAATTTATATAAATTTCTGTAATTTATTAAAAAAAATGAATAATGCATTTAAAATTTCAAAGTATTCCCTAAATAATATAAACATTTTAATTAATTTTAAATATTTTAAATAAATAAAAAAAAGTTGTCCACGGACTTTTGTGTCACATTTTTAGAGATTTTTTGAAAAGTTTTAATTTATATAAATTTCTCTAATTTATTAAAAAAATGAACAATGCATTTAAAATTTCAAAGTATTCCCTAAATAATAGAAACATTTTAATTAATTTTAAATATTTTTAATAAATAAAACAAAGTTGTCCACGGACTTTTGTGTCACATTTTTAGAGGTTTTTTTTTAAATTTTTAATTTATATAAATTTTTTAAATTAATTTAAAAATTAAATAATGAATTTAAAAAATTAAAGTGTTCCCCGAATAATATAAAAATTTTAATTAATTTTAAATATTTTTAATAAATAAAGCAAAGTTGTCCACGGACTTTTGTGTCATATTTTTAGAGATTTTTTAAAAAGTTTTAATTTATATAAATTTCTAAAATTTATTTAAAAAAATATATAATGAATATAAAATGTTTAAATATTCTTTGAATAATATAAACATTTTTAATTAAGTTTAAATATTTTTAATAAATAAAGCAAAGTTGTCCACGGACTTTTGTGCCACATTTTTAGAGATTTTTTAAAAAGTTTTAATTTATATAATTATATTAATTCTTTCATTTTAGTTGCATTTAGTTGCTTCTCGAACGACTCGAAATGAGCAGCAAAGTCGATTAACATTGAAAACTGTAGATCGCGTTTCGAACGACCCTGCGCTAATTTTGGAGACGTGTAGAATATTTTCTGGTTGAATTTTCTTAAATATCGCAAAACCTGCTAAAAAATACAATTGACAAGCTTGATTGACTGAAAATTCGAAGAAAGATTCGCGCCACCAACGGGCCCCCTCTTCCCCACCACCCTCCCTGATAACGAGTAACTCACTGTCCATACTCCTGGCCGATGAAACAGTCTCCAATTCATCATGAATCACCTCAACCTCAATGCGCGGCTTCACCCCTCCTCTTCCTTCTATTCCTGGTGATGGCTGAAAAAAAAAGAGTGAAACACTTCAACGATCCTCACGGTTTTTAGTTTTTGAAAGCGGCAACTGAAATAACATGCAATATCAGCCAAGATCACCAAAAAATTATTCAGTTTCAGATGTTCTGGTTAGAGACTCAGTGAAATTAAATTTCAGTTGCGAACCGTTGGTTTTTCCAGCGAATCTAACAAATGAATGATTTCATTTATATATGTGTCCACCTCTTTTGACCGTCGAAATTCCGTTGGATGCAGTTTCTGAGTTTTAGATTTTTGCAAAATTGAAAGAAAACTTAAACAGATTACAAATTGTCGCACTGTGCACGATAAGATTTAAAAAATTGAAATTAGCGAGGCTGCTCTCTAAGATTTCTAGTACGGCAAGTGACATCTTCTGAATCCTTTTGTGTGAAATCTCCACACCTTAATCTACATTTTTGCGTTCGAAACCACTTTTCCAGTCTCCACATAATTTATTCTCAATTGTTGTGAAAAATATACTTTTTTGAACTCCAGCAAAAATGTTTGCGAACAGAGCGCATTTTTTCCGTTTTCCGGATTCCAGATTCCGTGAAAAAATATTTTTTCCGTTTTCTGGATTCCAGATTCCGTGAAAAATTTTTTTTCCGTTTTCTGTTTTCCGGATTCCGAGTTCCCAAAATCCGATTGCGCCCTACTCTGGTATACACCCAAAATCTATAAAACTGTCTTAAAAACGATTAAAACAGTCAAAATGTTGCTGATATGTATATCAATTGGGATGTCCGTATATCACATGTCATAAATCAGTTTCTTATGTGCAAAACTACAACTTTAATAAACGTTGTTTTCCAAGATTCTAAGATTCTAAGAGGTTCCAGAATGTTCCAGAATGTTCTAGAACAGCGCCGTAGCCGCGAACTTTCCACTGGTCTTACTGTATGCGAATTTCTAGAAGCTACAAGTGAAGCTTTCAGATAAAAAAAAATGCATTTTTCTAGAAACTCACCAATGCCAAAATTTGTTCAAAAGTGTTTCTGGTGTCTTTCAATTGAACTTCAACTTCTGATTCTGTTTGCCCATCAACCATAACTATGTCCCGTGTTTCGTCAGTTAGAAGACGGCACGAATAAGCAATGTTGATGGCGGTTTCCTGGAATTTATGATGTTTATAAGAGTAAAGATTCAAAATTGACCCGTTTCCCACATTCTTGAAAATGGATTTTTAATTTGAGCTGCTTAATTAGTGTGTTTTAAAAAATGACACTTTAGCTCTTAAAAAAGACTAGAATCCATCAAACAACCTGGTAATGCTTCCACGAAAAACGAAATAAGACCTCCCGTCTCATCTTCGTCTTCGTCTTATTCGTCTGACGTAGAGAAAGGCATTGTTTTGGTACATACATATGCATTTTAATTGACGACGTAAGACGAATGCAAGACGAACTGAACGGCGAACGAAGATGGCTCGACTTTTGAAGACGAAGTTTTGTCTTCGTCTTTCGTGGAAGCCTGAGACAAAAGACGGGGAGACGAAAAACGGTTTTTTGTTTTCGTCTTTCGTGGAAGCCTTATAACCTAGCAGATAGATATCGGATCGATTTTATTTGTATTTCTGCGCGATCTCAATGAGTTTTAATTTGCACAAGTACATAGAGCACACCTAGATCTTCAATTTAAGAGCTGTTTCAAACAATATTTTCCATTTTCAGAAGTTATACTCGAGGTCGACTACATCAATACAATAGAAAAAAACTCATGGCACTTCAATAGAGCTCTAACTTCCCGAATGCCCGATTTCACCAACTAACCGTCTTATCTCCTGTCAGCACCCAAATTTTGATATTAGCCTCCGATAAGCGTGCAATCGCCTCTGGCACTCCATCCTGCAATTTGTCTTCAATGGCAGTGGCTCCAATCAGAATCAGATTCTGTTCCATTTCTTCGTACAACGCATCCACTGCAGCTTCCCTGTTCTGTAGTAAGGCTGAGGCTTTTTTCACGCGGGACTGAAATGAAAACAGATTTAAGAATTAATAAATGTGCTGAAAATAGTTTGACATATGTAGTTGCAATCTGGCCAAAACGGACAAATCAAGGCGGTGCATACTTTTTTCAAATTGGAAAGTACTGCTCAATACTACTGCGCTGTGTCCCGCTGCTCGCAGAGTATAGATCTTGGCTTGTTTATAATAAAAATTTAAATGTAAATTTAATGAGAGAATTAGCATCTGGCTAGGCCTATTGTTAAGTAGCCGGGCCCGTTTCGTCGAACAGACTATTTTTCCAGTTCTATTTTAGAACTGTAACTATTTTTTTATGGAACTCGCCATGATTTTCAACTTGCAATCTTAAAAAATAACAAAATATAATTTTGAGAAAATAAATGCGCCGTCCGTGGTTAGCCTGTAGCGCAAACCAGCTGCTTTCTCTATACCAGAACAACCACGAAAAGGTTTTTTTAAAGGTTCGATAGCTTGAAAACAGCTTGAAAACCTCCAAGTGGGAAATGAGAATGGCGTTGCGTACACGTGGACGCTGAAGACAGTTTTTGTAGGCAGCACTGAAAGCACCACTAACATTTTGGTACGCGCACAGCGCCGAATTTGGTAGAAGTAGGTTCTTTTTAAATTTATAATAGGGGGGGGGTATCCAAGCGATGTTAAAAGAACATTGAGTCGTCCTGCAACAAGATGGTCCGAAGCACAGAAAAAATTCAATACTCCAGACAGTAACGTGTCCCAAGTCGCACAGGACCGAAACAAAAGGTAAGAGACGTGAGCCCGGCGCTGAGAACATCCCCGGACGACTACCGACTAAGTATCTAAGTAAGTAATAGGGGGGGGGGGGGCGGAGGCGAGCGGGCACGTTTTCTTGAATTATACCACAATAGTTAGATGATGAAAACGTACATCCCAATCATTGAAATAGGATGGGTCGATATCCTTATATCCCAGACAAAGGGTTCGGAGACCAATGTTGGCAAAATCTGCGAGGTGAGTGTTGGTAGAAGTACGCATTATTTGCGGTGTTGACGGCTAAAAAATATTAATTTTTTCGAGATTATTCGAGCTATGATTTTTCATTTTTCTTATGCATTCATTGAGCTATCTTCAAGAATTGAAGTTTCTGGAAAACCGTGCCCAACATATTATATAATTCAGAGTATTCTACATATAAGATGAAACTTGAACTGCATCAGACAAAAGCTTCTACGAAAGACGAAGACAACATGTCGTCTTTCCTCTCGTCGTTCGTCTTGCATTCGTCTTACTCAATAAACGCAAGACTTGAGAAAGTCAGACGAATTCAAGACGAAGACAAATATGAGATTTCGCCCAAATGGAAGCTTTATTTAAAAGAGAAGCAAGCATAGGGCAAATAAATTTGCCCGAAAGCTCTCTTCTAAGATGTTTAAGGTACTTCAGTTTGTTGCATAGTCATATTTCAATATTTTTTAAAAATAAAATACGCTAAAATATACAATTTTAGATATTTCAGAAGCTGTTAAAGAGAGTTAAGGCCCGTGTTCGGAGGAAATATGATGTGTTTCGACTCACATGTATCCTCTGCATAATCATCATATCAGCTCCTTTGCAATACAATCTCATCTTTCCATCTGGCCCTTTTACAATAACAGACATTCGTTTCCTCTCATTGTTGAAATCAAGAATTGCCAATAACTCGTGAGTTTCCTCTTTTCCCATCACTTCAATAGTGATACTATGCGGAGTTCTTGCCCGGAAGACATAGCCAAAATTTCTGGCGGCCGACGTCAGAGCGTGCTCATCTGGAGACTGCGCTTGATACACCAGCTGTCCTTTTTCCCTCTCTGGCATTACAGTATGGCATAGACACAACAATCTCCAGAATTGATCGATTTCTGGAACCTGTCGTCTCGTGGCATCCACCAGATTTTTATCATAGAATTTGAAGTTAGGTTCGTAAGAAGAATTCCATGAGAAGTCTAAGGATGATGTTTTCTAAAAATGGGCTTCGAGTAAAATGTTTTAATGACATGGACTTGTCTATCTTACATCGCTGATTTCTATGATCTCTCCTTTGCTGTCGTAGATGTCACCGTATGAAATTCCGTTTATTGTGCACTGAAAAATTAGTAAAATGAAAAAAATAAAGTATGATTAGCTAAAAAATCAAGAAAATTTCAATTTCCGCATGCTACATATCAACTATATGGCTTCCACAAAAGACGAAATAAGACCGTCTCGTTTCGTCTTCGTCTCGTCTTCCTCTTAGTCTAGAATTCGTCAGACGCAGAGATAGACATTTCATTGGTCAAGTAAAATACATTGTGTACCCAGTACACAACTTTTTTATTGCGTAAGACGAATGCAAGGCAAAATGAAAGACGAACGAAGACAAGACGAAAGGCGAGACGAAATACGACTTTTTGTTTTCGTCTTTCGTGGAAGCCTTAATCAACAATGATGACTATCGATTTAATTTCTGTTTATCATTTGTTTTTCAGTTTTCAAAACAGTATTTCATGCTACATATTATCCATCTGCGAGGACGTGAGCCTTCGTTTAAATTGTAAGAAAGCGCACACACTATCCGTTATTTAACGCTATTTAACGCGCTATCCCCTAACGAGACCCAAACAGTTAATTCGTTGCGCCTTTGAACGAAGGCACACGTCCTCGCGGATGGATAATAGCAATGAGCTCACGAGACAAAGAATTTTTCAAAATAGTAAAAAGTTTCTGAAAATCAACGAAATTCTTATCTCAAGAATACTGTCAATGATCAATTATCTTTTGTCGATTCTGGATGTTTGCTCTCAATGACAGCCCGAGAACTTCCTTTAATACACTGCCGATGTGTACCCCAAGAAGAAGGGCATCAGAATCGGACAACTCTAACTGATCATTAATTGTCCATCTGTTATTAACAATTTGGTAGACTTTCAGAGTAATTTCGCAATTCTGAAGAGAATCCTCTTTCAGGAGAGGCCATCTTTACGCCGAATCCTATACGGTCACTGCCGATCTTTCAACCTGCACGTATCAATTTACGAAATTCTGATATCTCTGTTAGAAATCGAGATTAACGGCTAGAAAGTGGCAGTTAGCGGTGGAGGGTGGGGGGGTATAGTTTTCTGGAATACCTTATTGAATGTCATAATATTCCTTGTCAATGTTCCGGTTTTGTCACTGAATACATATTGCACCTTAAAAATCACAATTTCCAGCAAAAGTTGTAGAATTCCAGAACTGACCTGCCCCAACTCCTCGTTTAATGTTGTCGTATGCGCTTTTGCAGGAACACTTTTTTCGCCGCTTTCATAATACATTTGAGTGTCGTAATTGATCCATAAAGAATGAATAAATCGAATGATTTCCACAGAAACGTATAAAGAAATCGGCACCACGGTATTCAGCAGAATGATGTAAGAAAAGAACTGAAGGAAAGCAATGAGGGCGATTTGGCGAGCACCTGAAAGAATTTTCGTCCTTCGTCTCGTCTTCGTTCGTCTTTCAGTTCGTCTTGCATTCGTCTTACATAATAAAAAAATACCAACACAATTCCTATCTTTGCGTCAGACGAATCCAAGATGAAGACGAAGACGTCTTATTTAGTCTTTCTTGGAAGCCTTAGAAGGTATAAGAAATTTGAACGTTTTGAAAAGTTTCCGAAAGAAGCAATTATGCTAATAAAAGTTATCATGGCCTAGAATTTCAAATCAAGGAAAAATTCGTCCACTTGCTTCTCAATCTGTTCTGAAAGAAATTCATCGTACATCTTCTTGCGAGGCAGCTAAAAATTATAAAAATATCTCGAAAAGTTCACATTTTTTTAATGTTTATGTTTCCATTTTTAATAAACTGTTAAAATTGTTCTTTAATTCAGAAAGTGATAGCAATCTGGTTTCATAATTTCAGAGTTAATTTCTCAAAACGCGCGTTCACTGACCTCTTTCTTCAGGACTCGGAACGATATCATCCCACGGCAAATAACTGGTGAAATATCTTCCAGTTTGATACTCCCAAACAGCGCACAGAATCGTACAAATGAGACACATTGCAATCAGGAAGAGCACGATGCCGACAATAAGAATATTCAGAAATCGGTCGAGAGAAGTTCGTTTGAACTTGGTTTTACCACTGTTCATCATCAGTTTCGTGTCCTTTCCAGCAAACACCACCACTCCATAGCACCTGGAAATCGTATTAAGCTCAAGGAAACAGTATATACTGTACCGGCCATAAAGGTATTATATTGTCGAAAAACCATAACATGATACCTTTATGGCCGGTGTACTGTATGTAGAATGAGCACCGGCAAGAAGAGCAATGTGGGATGGTAATTTTTAGAAAATGTAATCAGAAGCTGGTAACTTTAAGAACTGAAAATGCTTCTGGAGCAGGAAAGACTGTGGGCAGCGACACTGACACTTTATGGCCGGTACTGTATTATACAAACAAGGAGATAGCTCATTGCGACTCCCTCATTGCACAAGCATTCTATTCTAGTTTTTTTTTCTATTTTTTGCTTTAACAGACTTCATTGAGATATAGCAGTCATGCCTAAGACTCCAGAAAAGGTGTCGAACACAAAAATGTATTTTTAGGCGCACATATTCCGGGCAACGAATTTCAGAATATTTCAGATTCAACTAACTCTATGTGCTGCTTTCAGATGAAAATTCCTAACGAAGTAGTTGAATCTGAAATGTTCTGAAATTCGTTGCGCGGAATATGTGCACCTAAAAATACTTTTTTATGTTCGCCACCTTTTCTGGAGTCTTAAACATGACTTCTACATCTCAATGAAGTCTGTTGAAGCAAAAAATAGAAAAGAGAATGCTTGTGAAATGAGGGAGTCTCAATGAGCTATAGCAATCTTGAGGCATGAGGCTTGAGCATGGCACGCTACAATTTTCAAGATATTTCAGCTTTCACTAACTCTTTAAGCAATCGCAAAGTTAGTAATCAAGTTATTAGGGAATTTTAAAGGTTCTGGAATATTAATACTTCGCTTTTCTAATTAATTCTTATAATTAAACTGATAATCCACGGCCAATTAAAGTTTTCTGATTCTGGATCCCTTTTCTTGATTCCAGGGGTTCAGGAGATTAGCAACGCAGGTATAATTTCAGAACATCTCAGAAACACCTGTTCCTTTAGAAGTACGAAGTGGTCGGCTTCCTTATCGGATCTTAGCCCACTTAATTTCTCCGTTTTGGGAACATGCTCCTGGATTATCCGGACAGAAATTTAGAGGAATTGAAAAAGGTTCTAGTGGCGGAATCGCACAATTTGAGCACCAACTATGTACCTACGAAATTCGGTGCTCCAAGCGCTTCCGAGCAATCATCAAGAACAAGGGATCAAGAGTGAAAATACTTTCCGGAAAAACGGTGTAACGTCATTAAAAATAGCAAAATTTTCCTGAAAATTGGCAATCAAACAATCAATAGCTAAAATAACAATTTATCGATTGATTGCCAATTTGTTAATAACAATTTTCAAGGAAATTTTGCTATTCTTAATGACGTTACACCGTTTTTCCAGATTGCTCATGTTATACTACACGCTGTAAATTTTAAGAGCATCTTTCAGTCAGCTTGAATCAATTTTAAAGCTCACCATCTTGTGTTCTTGAGAATGCAGCCTCTGAGCAAAATATTATCATTACTGATACCGTATTCAGACTGATTCCACAACAGATTTCCTTGAAACTTATCCAGTTTATTGTTTGGCGGCTCGCATACTATTTCACCTGAAATCTTTGGTTTTGTTAAGATATATTCTGAATTTGAGGAGTTCCTATATGTACTAAGGCACATATGAAACTGTAGGTGTTTGGTATTAAGGCTTCCACGAAAGAGGAAGACAAAAGTCGTCTTCGTTTGTCTTTCAGTTCGTCTTGCATTTTCGTCTTACGCACTAAAAAAGTTGCTAACACACTGCGTCAGACAAATTCAAGACGAAGACGAAGGCGAGACGGATGAAATTTCCGACAAATGGAATCCTCATTTGGTACTCCAGGCATGCCCAATTTAAGCAATTTTCAATTTTCAGATTTTTTCAGAGTTGCTCCATAAAATGGTTCTGAAACAGCGACAACTAACCGTTAAACCTGGTAATCCCGTCCAAATCGTCACCCATCACTTGTGTACATGTCATTGCTGCTCTATTTTTCAGATTCGTTTCACCGTCTAACTCCATCGTTTCAATGAAGCACACTCCGTAGGGTTCTGACGTTGAGAGAAGTAGGAGATCCGCCTGAAAATGAATATTTAAACATCAAAAAAGAAATGTTCAAAACTACTATAATTTTGGCTGAAATTCGAATTTTGAAAGTTTTGATCTTTCAAATCTTGAATTTTGATCTGCTCACCGACAATCAATACGGGCCTGCAAAATTAACGACTCACCGCCACAAACTGATTGCTCATCATGCGAATCACGTCTCCCACTTTCACATTGCTCCAGTCTTCTTCACATAAGTTTCCGTTTCTGACTACGTATGATTTTCGACTGTTTACATTTCGATCTGATATGTGTCTTTGCTGAAAAACAAGATTTTGGTTAAATAAAATCAGCTCTCAAGAACCGCTCTGGGTTGGCCAATAACAGTTGGTAATTGATGGGGGTCTATTCTGGCAAATTACCAATGACGCGACCTTCACTTGGACTTGGAAATAAAATGTACTTTGAGAGGGGGGAGGGGCAGTTCTTGTAACTTCTAAGAAAGTATTAAATTATAAATATACTTCACATGTAATGCTTCCATGAAAAACGAAATAAGACCGTCTCGCCTCGTCTTCGTCTTCGTCTTGGATTCGTCTGACGCAGAGACAGACATTGTGTTGGTACACATGCACAACGTTTTTATTGCGTAAGACAAATGTAAGACGAACGAAGACGAGACGAAGGACGACTTATTGTTTTCGTCTGTCGCGGAAGCCTTACCCACATGGGCATCAAACTAGAACAGCTATTCAGTTTTTATCATTTTCAGAATAGGACACGTTTCAAAATAAACTTAAATAAAAATAAAATCAGAAAAAATTAAATTAACACTGAGCAATAAAGAAACAAAAACAACTAAGACTTTTTGCTCAAACTAATAAGGAATTTGTGGATTTTTTTCCATTCTCTTGTATATTCTCTCGTTATTGAAGAAATAATTGTGATTTTGGTGAAGATTTTCGGAAAAATTTATATTTTTCAACCAAAATTTACTATCACTTACCACATCATCGTAACCATCTTTTATAGCTGAAAACGCGAGTACAATGACAAGCGGAACCGCTGTAGAATACCATGAAATTGAGGATATTTGAGGGATGAACTGAAATTTTGTTTTTTGGAATTTTTTTCACCCGTTTGCAAAGTGAAGACCTTACTTGTAAGATCATTAAAACTAAAAAATAAAAGTTGGCTATCCGCTGGAATTGTTCAAACAAATTTTGTGGCACAAAGGTGATTATGTTGTATTTCGAAGTTTTGATTAGATTGTCCTGAAATACATGGTTAACTGCTCAATTGTATGATGTGTGCTGCAGAAAATGTTTGAGGCAATCCTCATCATTCCTTGACATACCGCATACTTAAATTGTGCATTGTATTCCCTATCATTGGCTCGTAGCCTCCTTTCCGTTGGCGATTTCCTCTCTTTTGGGGCACTTGAGCAACATGGCAGCCAGCTGAACATTCCTCCGCTACCACCAGCGTTTTCTGACGATGTTGTGAATTTTTCCTCTTGAAAAATCGTTGATAATTAAGCGAAATATTGAGAAAACAACAAATTTTGTTTTTTTTTAATACAGTACAGCTGAAAAAGAGATACAGCTGAAAATAAGGTTTCCACAAAAGACGAAAACAAAAAGTCGTCTTCGTTTGTCTTTCAGTTTCAGCCCTCGTGACTGTTTTCATTCTAATATTAAAGAAAATGAGCACTCACCGCTTGCCTTTTCGTTATAACCCTGTTGTGGTGGCACATATACCGGTGCGACGGGAGCTGCAAATGAGGCACTTTTCATTTTCCAAACAAGAAAAGTCGGCTAACGAAAAAAAAACTGTTTTAGAAGTTTCTTATAACAAATCGTGTAACAAAATGTGCCCGCACTTTGGACCATATGCAACTGAAATGAGACAGAATTCGGGGTAACAGTAGAATGTAGTATTTTACAGATTTTCATAAGAGCCCTGAGCAAAGACAGCAGAATGCTCAACGCAAAACATTTTATGTATATCCAATGATTAACTGCATACAACTATTTGAATCCAAGAAATGTGAATCACGCCCAACCATTTTCTAAAAAGTGAAGTCCAACAAAGCACAAGAATCGCTGCAATGCAAAGCTCAATGCACAAAAGGATAAAAATAGTATAAAAAGAAACTCGTTGCAAGAAACACAAGAAGCGATGCAAAAAAACAGTGACTAACACATATTCGATGTCTGAAATAACGTATATGTAGTGATAGTGATGGAGCAAGAGGCGGGAGGGACGGTGATTCACTGATAACGCCTCTTTTGGATCAAGTTTATAAGTACGAAAAAAAAGAGAGAATTGTGCAAAAATAAACAATTTGTATGCCTCAAAATTAAAAGTTCATCAGTCTTTTTTTAATTAAAAACGAGCTCTGTTAGAAGAATCCCTGCTCGGAAAGAGCCAATGAATAGAGGAGCCCTGGAAATGCGAGGGCCATCTTGGTAGCAATAGAGACAAATAATACGGTAGCGTTCATCAAAAAATTATCTTAAAATGTGAGTTTTCAAATCTGCAATTCGTTATTCATACACTTTAGTACTACGGAGCTAGTAAATATATGGAAATGTCACATTTTTTTTGAAAGATGACATCACTAAAGAATTTAGTATTGGTATTAGTGTTGAATGTCTTTCTAATCATTTTGTGACCAACTGTGCTCCGTTTTGTTCTTTGGTTTGACGTAAATAGTCATTATTCACCTATAAATCTATCAATTCTTCTATAAATTATTTCCTACGAACAAGGTGGTTTTCAATTTCGCTTATAAATGAATACTGTTTCGTTAATAGTTTAATAAATTAAAAAAACAAAAACAACTTTCTAGTTAAATCATTCTTCCTATTTATTTTCCTTAAGGCTACCAAGACTTTGTCTTCGTTTGACGCAGAGATAGGCATTGTGTTGGTACACAGTACACAACTTTTTTATTGCGTAAGACGAATGCAACACGAAAGGAAAGACGAAGGAAGACGAGACGACTTTTTGTTTTCGTCTTTCGTGGAAGCCTTACTCGTCCTCGTTTTAAAATAGAAGTGTAACAGTAAATTCATTGAAACGGGGGGTGTCGCTGCTATTTTATTGATTTTACTTGGTATAATATGGAATTAGAAGAAAGTTTGAAATGGGCCCTTGGTCTCTCTCATTGCAAACATTCTGCTAGAAGTTTCGCACCAATTTTGAAAGGAGTTCAGCTTGCGTCGGCCCGGAATGCAACCTTTCACCAAATAGGCGAGTTATCAATATAAGTTTAGAGTCTGTTCAGACCAAACACTACTCCGCATCTGCGTCATTTCAATAACAAATGATTAAAATATTTCAGCAAAGAATTTCAAAATGGAAAGAGGAAAAAAACTGAAACTGTTTGACACTAAAACCTGCAAAAGCTCGAAAGACAGTTACAAGAGTTGCAAAAGTGAAGATGATATCAAAACAAATGGATAAAGTTTTGTGTTACGAGTGTCTCACCCTGTTTGCCCTCTCAATGACACTGCCCAACAGAGGATCCCCCGCGCCAATTTACATAAACCATACGGATTATCGGTGAAACGTATAATATTGTCGCGGCCGCGGAACAGTTATTCCGTTTCATTCCCGTTTTTAAGTGTACCATTTGGAATAGTCCGCTTATTACAAAGGAATTGGTGAATGTAGCGAAGCAAGCGAAATAGTGGCGAAGTTGGCTTTTTGTTTGAGTTAGAAGAGGTTGAAATGCTCTGAAATGTTTCGGGTGGAATCTTCCCTCTCCAGAATTCATTTTTGTTCGGAAATACGCATTTCTTTATTAGCGTACACATGACTAAGCTGTACCAATCATCACTAAGATCCATGGCTCCTACTCCTAAAAAAATGAGGGGGGGGGGGGTAGGGACAGTCAACACCATTGGAAACACTTGAATTTGTGGCCTATGCCGACTATAAGGCGCTCCACAAACAAGTCGCCATGCTAACGAAACTTGTTAATCAACTTTGACATGGTCTCATTGGGGCATAAATATAGCGCCGCATTCCAGACGGTGTAAAAACTTCAAATCGAAAGATTTTTTCTGAAAATCAACCAATCAATAAAAAGATAGCATTAAAAGTTGATATAAGTGGCTAAAATTTTCAGGAATAGTAAAAAAATAATTAATTTAAAAAATAATGCAAAGTAGCGGCGCTATAATTATGCCTCACCCTGTAATAGATGATTCAACAAAACTCAGCGATGAAATTGCCTTCATTATGAACTGAAGTAAGATTGAAATAAGATCCTGTCTTTAGATGTCTGTCTTTAAGATACGGTGTCTTTAATTTGGACTTTGAAAGTAAAAAAAAACTGAAATAAAACAAAGCTTATCGGAATGCAGCTAATATCAACATGATTGAAAAAACTGCTAAATTCTCAACCTGCAAAAATAAAAACTATAGAAATTTCCTAGTGACCAATGAATTCTTTATTGGCTTCCGTTTTGTGATAGAAAGATACAGTGCCCTTCAAAAGCGTAGCGACCCCACCTCGGTTTTGGTAGTTCCGCATTTTCTGAACGAAACGGAAAAAATCGGCTGATGCAGTTCGATCAGGCGTGGCAGAAAACCTACGGGTGAAAAATTTCAATCGGATCTGATGTCCGGCACTTGATCTAGAGCAGATAATTCAAAAATCGACAGCGACACAAGTGAACAAAGACTGTTTTTAGAATAAATCAACACTTTTTTACTATAAAATAAAGATTTTTACAGTCAGTAGTTTAGTTTCTACAGTACAGTTCTACAGTTTCCTTTAGATGTAATCAGATCAAACACTCGCTTTGGCATACTATCTACAAGCTTCTGGAGGTGTTGGGAGCAAATATGATCCCATTCCCTTTCGATGGCTTCTTTCAAACTCTGAACGGAGCTGTATTGGGTCGCCTTCGCCTAAACTGCTCGCGCAAGGATGTCGCAGAGATTCCGATGGGATTCTCTTGATTTTCAAATTATCTGCTCTAGATCAAGTGCCGAACATCGGATTCGAATGAAATTGTTTACCTATGTATAGGTATTCTTAGGGGATTTTTTTAAAATTTCGCTCAGAAAATCCAAAACAACTAGATTCGAGAGGGGGGGGGGTCGCTATACTTTCGAAGCGCAATGCAGTAGAAATGGATTTGTTCTGAAAGTTCATTGCAGTTTTAATCTCCACGTTTGATTTTAAAATGTTTGTTGAGATTTCGGTTTCTCTCCGTTTACATATTTCTTTTAGCTAAATTAAAGTCAGTATCACCAGACTTAAGAAGACTAAGCTTTCTGCCTTCTGACTTCTAACTGAGGAAGGAAAGTTTAGATCTGAGTATACGATGTCTGACGGAGTTAAAACTGAATTCATTAAGACGATTGGGATACGAAATATATTAAATATTACGTTTTTGCGAGTATAAAAACAAAGCGGCACATCGAGCTTTTGGGAAAGGTTGAAATTTGGAGTGGGAGAGTATACCACCGAACAGTACTCTAGCGCTGGAAGAATAGGGATCTTAAAGAGATGAAAATAGAAGATGAAGCTGGTTGATTTGAAAGCTTTAAGCAATTGAACACGACGGAGCATTAGAAACTGAAATCAACCGGGAATAGGAATATTCAAGAAGTGCGGGTTGTAATGTTTTAGGCTCAGTCAAAATTATTTTATCACTTTTTCTTATTTTCTCTATTTATCAACTTCAAGAACCTTCTAGAACAATCCATATTGGATGAATTATACTCGACAGGTGCGCGCGTCTTTTTTACAGTTTTCGGGACAACATATCTCAAAACTGAGTAAAAGAATTCTTGTGATATTGGCCGAACACTCACAACTTTCTTCTAAAATCCCAGAAAGTCCTTAGACATTTTGACTGATGGATTCCGGACGCATATAGTCGTCCGGAATGAAAATCTAACGGCTCTGTTGATACGGCATTTTCAGTTTTAACAGTCTTTTTGAAACGTGACAATGCAAATGCGCTCTGCTGAATAAGTTATTTGACAGGAAAATATCGAAAAAAAACAATTCAGTTATTCAACAGAGCATGGTTTCACTCTCCTATACACAAAATTCAGATTTTCAGTTTTTCAGCTATAGAAAATAAGCTTTATAATGCATTTCATAAAGTCCATAGAAAGGCCTGTTTGTGAATAGTACGCCGCACAAAAAGAATGAAAGTGAAGTCCAGCTGAAGCTATTTTGGAGATACATTTCACAATTCACTACATCACTATAGACATTATAAAATTAATTACTTATTAATACTTTTGAAACCGAAGAAAAATAATAAAAATCGAAAATTCTGAAAAGTAAATTTACATTCAGAAAAAAGTATCAGAAACAGCTAGAAAAAAATTCTTCACAAGAAATGCTCCGGAACATCAGAATGAATAATTTGAAAAGGTGAACCCATACTGCTGAGTCATTGGACGCAAAGAGTCAACTTGATGCTATGTGCTTGAGTGAAAAGTACAAATGCAAATAAATATTATCCATGAAACACAATAAAGGTCAAATAAAAAGCCATAAATAGAAAAAAAATAGACAACACGGCGAAAAATGAAGATAAAGTATGGAGCACCTAGTACGCCATACACGTCAACTATACATTGCTCAGATGAGAAAGAGGGGGAATAGGTTACGTTTCAAACGAAACGTTTCAGAACTGGCCGTGCTGGTCTTGAAAGTTGAAATTTGAAACGACCGGCTCTTCAACGTCATGCTAGCGAAAATCTGTTTCCGTAGAGAGCTTCCTGGGACAACACAACGCAGCTGTTTTTACAGAGTGCGGAATAAATAATAGGATGGGTTTCAAACGCCATAACTTTTGCAAAAAAAGTGGAATCGATATGAAACTTACTATTAGACAAAAGTTTACTCAAAAAATATAAAAACAAACAAAATTAACACTTCTCGAATCTTGCTCCTTTCGCGAGTGCCAGTCAGGAGGTGACGTGATTTTTGTATGCGGAGAGCTTTGTTCTTTCCAGTCAAGAAAGCAGCCTTTTGGATACGATAAGGTGTCATCTTCAACTTGGATTTGACGATTATTTTCATAGATTTTACACTCATATCTATCTCATTAGCCATCTTTCTCATGCTCCTTGCTGCATTTCTGTGAATCCTCGAACGTACCTATTTGACAGCTTCAGGATGCGTGACAGTAGTGGAACGACCACATCTAGGCCTCTCTTCCAGTGTCCCAAGACGTTAGTAACGAGTCACAGACCGATAGACCAGAGAATGATGCACTTTCAGCTTTTTTGCAATCTCAGAATTGGACAATCCCATTCTCTTGCAATCCAGGATCGAAAGTCTATACGGAGATGAAGCTGCCATTGACAGAAATTCGGAAAAAATTAAGGAAACACTTGAAAAACATAAACAAAAAGGTGTAATAAAAATAAATAAAAATCACTGTTCGCTGGGCGCGGTGTACCGGCGCCAGACCTGCCGCAAAATCAAATCCTATTATTTATTCCGCACCCTGTACTAGCGAATATCGTTTCCTATTATCGGAAAAAAAATGGTATAATATAATTTTGATATTTTCCGCAAAATTATTGGAAATCAGAACATGTTTCTGAATTCCAAAAGTATCATAATAAAGTTGTAGATTGTTTTATTCCAACGTACGAGCAATTTGATTCAAGAAGTACAAGAAGATTTACTGGAAGCGATAATGGTATTTGGTTATGGAGTGGCTCATAAATTGGGGGGAGGCGGGCACTGCCGAATATATAATAGCATGCTTTAAAATCACCCAAGGAAACAAATGTTTTCTCTATCATCTCACAGACACAGGCGAATCTAAGCAGTTTAGAATAAAACTGAGACGGGAAAGCATCCGTCTTCATACTTTTGGCTTGTACTTTTCCCAAATCACTTCTTTTTTAGTTTTTTATCCGTAAACCTATACAGTCGTATGTGTAATAATCTTTTCTATACGATGACACTATTCGGAGGACGAAATTCTCAATTTAACGTTTTACTGATACATTTTGAAACACACCTCTCCTAACCCTCGGTCCGTTTGGCCCAAGAATAAGATTCAAGTCTTCACCGTTGGACTTCTCGGATTTCTTGGAAGTATCAGTTTTTCGAGACACCTTTGATGTTTCTGAAGAGGTTTCCGATCTTGTCTTGGAAGTCGTCGTATCAGAGGAGTCCGTCTCGCTTTCGGTACTTTCGACTTTTCTAGGCGTTTTGGTACTCCTGGTAATGTCTGTTGGCTGAATTTTCGATGCTTTCATTTCCTTTTTTCTCTTCGGCTTTTCCACTTTGATCGTAGTAAAATCTCCTTCTTTTAGCGCATTCATTATTGCTCAGATCCGCCGGACTTTTTGAATATTTAAATATAGTTTCTTCAGATAATATGGATAGTTGTACACGAAGAAAAATCGAAAAATGCCGAAAAACGAAATATTGAGTTTTTGATTCCGATGGTCACGCGGCTTCATTACATTTCTTGTTGCTTTTGGAAGTGAAGAATTGATTTTTTGGATCGATTTTATTAAGGACTGTTTCATTAAGAGTTAATAACTATTTAGTTGCTTCGGAAATACTGAAAAAATCTAAGAATAAATCTATGCGGAGATGAAGCCGCCATTGACAGAAATTCGGAAAAAAAATTAAGGAAAAACTTTAAAAACGTAAACAAAAAGGTGTAATAAAAATAAATAAAAATCACTGTGTTCGCCGGGCACGGTGTACCGGCGCCACACCTGACGCAAAATCACATCCTATTATTTATTTCGCACACTTTACTAGCGAATATCGTTTTCTATTATCAGAAAAAAATGGTATAATATGATTTTGATATTTTTCGCAAAATTGTTGGAAATCAGAACATGTTTCTGAATTCCAAAAGTATCATAATAAAGTTCAAGGCTGGGAATTCGCCGGCGATCGCCGGCGTTTAGCCGTTCTCGCGGGCAGCCGAAAAAAGCCGGCGAAAAACGGCTGGCAGCCGTCGCCGGCTTTTTTCGGCTGGCATTTTTTATTCATCGAAATGAGTAATATTGCGAATAGTGGAGGGGAACGAACCCACACCTTCAGATTTCCATCCCCCCTCTTCCCCACCTGCACGCTGCTTGTACTACACAGTTTCATTGCTCACCGTACACCGCGATTTAAAAAAACTCCGGCGAAAGCCGCCGTCGGCGACGACGGCTTTTTTCGGCTCCGCCGTCCGCCGGCGAAAAGCCGAAATTTTTCCGCCGTTTTTTCGCCACCGCGCCGCCGGCTTTTTTTCCCAGCCTTGATAAAGTTGTAGATTGTTTTATTCCAACGTACGAGCAATTTGATTCAAGAAGTTCAAGAAGACTTACTGGAAGCGATAATGGTATTTGGTTATGGAGTGGCTCATAAATTGGGGGGGGGGCGGGCACAGCCGAATATATAATACCATGCTTTAAAATCACCCAAGGAAACAAATGTTTTCTCTATCATCTCACAGACACATGCGGATTTCAGCAATTTAGAATAAAACTAAGCCGGGAAAGCATTCGTCTTCATACTTTTGGCTTTTACTTTGCCCAAATCACTTATTTTTTAGTTTTTTATCCGTAGACCTATACAGTCGTATGTCTGATAGTCTTTTCTATCGGATGACACTATTCGGAAGACGAAATTCTTAATTTAACGTTGTACTGATACATTTTGAAACACACCTCTCCTAACCCTCGGTCCGTTTTGCCCAAGAATAAGATTCAAGTCGTCAACGTTCTTCTCTACCTTCCGCCTGTCCTTCATTTTGATGTTTCTTGATTTTGCAGCTTTCTTAGATGCCTTCAGAATTATCGATTTCACGGGGACTTTTGAAATTTCTGTCGAGTTGGAGATCTTGGATTTCTTGGATTTCTTGGAAGTACCAGTCTTTTGAGACACCTTTGATGTTTCAGAAGAGGTTTTCGATCTTGTCTTGGAAATCCGCGTATCAGGGGAGTCCATCTTGCTTTTCTTGACTTTTCTAGGCTTTTTGGTACTCTTGGTAATGCCTGCTGGCTTAATTTTCGAGGCTTTCATTTCCTTTTTTCTCTTCGGCTTTTTCACTTTGATCGTTGAAAAATCTCCTTCTTTTAGCGCATTCATTATTGCTCAGGTCCGCCGGTCTTTTTGAATATTTAAATATAGTTTCTCCAGATAATATGGATAGTTGTACACGAAGAAAAACCGAAAAATGCTGCCGGACGAAGCGGAGAGCTGACATTTTGCTAGGAGACAAACGGGAAGTTTGAGCAGTAGAAGATGTTGCTCCGGGAGAACGTCGTTAGAATTTTATGACGTCAAGTGTGGATGAAACGAAATATTGAGCTTTTGATTCCGATGGTCACGCGGCTTCCTTACATTTTTTTTGTTGCTTTTGGAAGTGAAGAATTGATTTTTTGGATCGATTTTATTAAGAACTGTTTCATTAAGGGTTAATAACTATTTAATTGCTTCAGAAATACTGAAAAAATCTAAGAATGAATCAGATGAAATGCAAAACATGATTTTGAGCTCCATTCCCTCCATTGGAGCCTTCAGCTCTAGTAGCTCTGAACACTACATGTTCGGGAGAGGTAACAGAGATTCAAGTCGTCAACGGATATAAAGGATAGTTTGCTCAAAGAGCTGCAAAGAAAATTGAAAAATCTAGTTTTAAGTTTAAGGAATATTATAGGTAAAAATGAATTGATTGATTATCGGTTTACAAAGATTCACGAATCCCCCCCCCCCTTTCAATCTGAAAACTGCTTCTATATTTGGCGAAAAAAATGACGAAACAAGGAATTTTGGAATGGCTTAGAGATGCAACATTTGGAAAAACTTGTCAATGAAAATTTTGAAGAATAGATCTGTAGGATTTCCTGGGTACATGGGATCAAAGCAAAACCTGAGTAACCAGGGGTGTGCTCATTTTACATATTTATACAAAAAAAGTATTGCTTTGAAGAAAATGAACATATTGGAGTATTTTATAAGAAAAAAATGATTTATAATCTTAAATAATTCTGGCTCGGCGAACACCGAGACAACTGTAACTTTTCAAGCTATATAAATGCATAGAAACCACTGAGATTCTATCATTTTCGAGCATTTCAAGTAATAACTTTGATTTTAACAAAAGCTATAAGCCCATCCACTCCCGGCTTCGCCATATCAGACTACTTAGCCGATCCGTCATTCGCCTGTGTTGGCGCGGATCACACCTAACCATGCCTTGCAGTCATGGCCGATGATGGCCCATGAAGTTGTCAGTTGATTTCCTAGATATATTGAGAGTTCTTTTCGTAGTGAGTCGGACCTTCTCACGGGGGGTTGTCCGACAACCCCCGTGAGAAGGTCCGTTTCTGATCTCAAAGAATCCATTCTTTTATCAGTTTCGTCCATCTTCTGTCAGTTCTTGGCATAATGTGCCCGGCCCATCCTAATTTTTTCTTTTTGATGTATTTGAGTGGGTCCGGTCCGTGACTTGGGAGGTTTTTCGGATGTCTTCGCGGTGTAAGTCTCGTTGGCGTTGTTTCGTGAGCGTCATATCTATTATTATTCTTTCTAGTGATTCATGCGTCCCACGGATTCTTGAGGCTCTGTGTAAGGGTCCACGTTTCAGATCCGTATGTGAACGCGGGAAGAACAATAGTCTAGCTCATTTCGTGAGTTGAGTTGACATATGTACGTACTTATCTACATTTTCGATTGTTGTAATATTGGCATTAATACTCATGATCACAGGATGCACATAAGGTGTCGTGCGTGTTTCTCAACCCTTCTGTTGTGTTAGTATTGATTTGGAGGTCTACTTTCTTGCATCTTTCTGCGAATTCCTGGGTCATACGGGTCGCAGTTTGCGGGTCGTTTGCGACGAGAATGATGTCGTCTGCGAATCTCAAATGAGTGAGATCCTCTGCCATTGATCCTTATTCCTGGCACGTGAGCGTAGTCGTCGCCGTGTCTTTTCAGGTAGTTCCAAGACAATTGTCCGAGGACGGACGAGCTCTAGACAAGCTGAGAAGAGGTTTAGTGATATTGGATCACCTTGGCGTACACCTCTTGTGTTGATTACCTCATCGTATATTTGGAATGGTGTGAAGGTGGTTGTGCAGTTTGTATAGCACTCTTTGAGCAGGTTAACATAGACTGTTTCTACTCTGTGTGCTCGAAAGCTTTCCCATATGCCTCTCGGTTCCACACTGTCTCAGATTTTTGAAGATAACTGTATAAACTTTTACATTTCGGGGAGAAAAACAAAATAATAATTTTTTATTTTTTCTACTCTCATTTTTATGATCATGGCGGCTTGTTTGTAAGGGGAATTGTGTACAAAGGTGAAAGCAGAGTCATCAAAAAGTAAATAAGCTATGATATGAAAAAAAAACTATTTCCGAAAAGAGAAAGGAACAGCATTTTCAATATAATGAATGAATTTGCACATAAAAAACTAACACCGTTTCAGATTTTATTCAAGTTCATTCGAATTTTGTTTTTTTTTAAGTATTTTTCACTGTTTATATGCTTTTTCTTGCATAAAGTACCAAGTCGGAAAACAAGCAATAGTAGAAAAATGCGATTTGAAATTATGAAAAAGCAATAACGGGATGCTTCATTCGCCTTAAACGAGTTGGGGACCCAAAGTTCATTTTCGCTGATTCATATTATTATAGTATCGGAAAAGTAGGCTGAAGCTGTCGTGCTGTCAATCAATAACACAAAAAATATTAATATAATGTTTTAAAATAGTTATTTTAATCAGCGATTAACTAAGAGAAAGAGAGAGACAGAGAGAAATAGCTGGAAAAAGGAATAAAAATCGATGGAAAAGTATTAAATTTGAACATTTGGTTGAAACTATCTGCAACTTTACCAACTGGATATCATAATACTGAATTTTGTGTTTTTTTTAACATTAGTTTTTGCTCCTTTCCATAAAATTTCAAGCCGGACGAACCCCATTTTTGCAGGACAGTTTTCCCCGATTTTCATTTATCAAATTAAAAACTTGGAGACTGCGATGACAAACTATTCACACACGGAAACAAACGCCAGAAGAAATCTGCTGTTCGTAAACAGACATATTGAAATTAGTATTATGCATCAGTTCTCAATTTTAATTTAAAATTGTAATTTTTTAAAGGAAAAATAAAGTTGTGAAGCTTTTTTTTATCAAGAATTAAAAAAATGAGTAATAGAGGTCGGACTGAGGGACGAAAAATGAGAAAAGCATGGTTGCCCTTCTTTCGTCCTGCGATTTGATGTTTGCCAAGTGGTAAACCTCTCCATTCTCTATTACGCTTTCCTCGCCCATTTACCTATGTTTTCACTGTCCGAGCCGTATTCTTATCTATCTCTATTTGGACACTACTTCTTTGTCTGCGCTTTTGGCACCTTTTCCTGTCTAATATGATTTTCGTTTAGAAGTTATTTATTAATGCAGTTTATGCAGAGCTGAAAATTAAAAAATGCCGTAGCAGGTAAACATGATGTTAAACTTTGACACAAAACTCTGTGAACAAGTTTATTTTATTTATTAAAAATATTTAAAATTAATTAAACGTAAATATTAGAATTTTTAATATTATTTAGAGAATATTTCAAAATTTTGAAATCAATATTTATCTCCAAAAAAATTAATTTAAAACATTTATTTAACTAAAAATTGAAAAAAAAAACCTTTAAAAAGTGACACAAAAGTTCGTGGACAAGTTTATTTTATTTGTTAAAATAAACTTATTTAAAAGGTTTAAAATTCTTATATTATTTAGAGAATACTTTAAGTTTTTGAAATCAATATTTATTTTTAAAAAATTAATTTAAAGCATTTATATAAATTAAAATTGGAAAAAAAAACTTCTTAAGAATATTTAAAAATTTATGAAAAGTTTTAAAATTTTTTATATTATTTATTATCGCCGTAAAAAAGTTCCGACATTTTTTCGAGCCCGCGAAAATCGGGATTTGAATTTAGAGGCTCCGCCCATTTCATCAGCGCATTTGCTATGCGCGATATATTTTTATCAGAAGAAACGAAAAAAAAATAAATGACGCAAATTGATATATTTAAACATTCGAAGAAACGTGTAAAAAAATTCACGATTAATACAATTTCGTTCTTTTAATCCAGTTTAATTCTGAAAATTCAGAAGAAAAAATAAGGAGCCTCTAAATTCAAATCCCGATTTTGGCGGGCTCGAAAAAATGTCGGAACTTTTTTACGACGATAATAGATAATACTTTAAAATTTTTAAATCAATATTTTTTTCTTTAAAAAATTAATTTAAAAAATTTTTATAAATTAAAATTGAAAAAAAAACAACTTCTTAAAAAGTGACACAAAAATCCGTGGACAAACATTTAAAAATAGCGTAATAATTAATTATTTTTGCCATTTTTTTTAGATTAACAAAAATAATCTATTAGGCATACTTTGAGAAAGACTCTTTAAAAAAATTTGAATCGATTTGATCCAAATTTAGGCCCGCTCTACGCAAGAATCGAAAAGCCTAGTTCGTAAGTTTTTATCGTCACCAACATTCCGTGGAGCTTCTTAACGAACCGGCCAAAAAAGCTCAGCACTCAAAATTATCGTTGCATACAACGGGCATTTTCCAACTCGACTTCGACAATTCGTCAATTCAGCGAGGATTCTGGCGAGGAGGATTTTAAATTTTTTTAAAATAAATGCATTCAAAATATTAAAGTATTCTCTAAATAATACAAAAATTTCAAAACTTTTAATTAAGTTTAAATATTTTAATGAGTAAAACAAACTTGTCCACTGAATTTGTGTCAGACTTTATGAAGGTCATGCGGTGTATTTCGTTTTTTTTTTCAATTTCCAATTTTCTTACATTTATCTTACATTTATTTTTCTTAATTTTCAATAATTATTGTTAGTTTTTACTGATTTTAACTAGCCACCTATAAGTGCTTGTGTTTTTAGACCGGTGCGACCTTCCTGAAAGCGAAACTTGAGTATTGCTGAGCAAGGTCTGCAAATGGCGATGCTAGAAATCTGTGTATATCACGATTATTAAAGTGCCGGATAACTAAAGGTGAACATTTCTAAGCTGATCATTCCGGGAAATGCTAAAACAATTAGAGGAGCTTTAAATCCAATAGTTCGCTCTCAAGAAGAAGAGGTTTTTTGCAAACAGTATCGGAGCATCGGAGCATCGGAGCATCGAAGGAATAATAGATGTAAAGAATAGATTATATATTTTTTAATTTTTAGAAAGCATTATTGAATCACAAATTCAGGCGAATTGGTCGTAGGGGCAAGACAATGATCGAAAACGCATTTCCTTGTTAGAGCCATCATATATTTACTGTTGAACTGGATGTAGTGCTGTCAGGTCAACATTATGGAATCTCCATTTTATTCTCCGCACATCAATGCATTTTGAGCTTTTAATGAGAAGAGCTAGAGAAACGTTGTGCCGACGAATGAGCTAAGCATAAGAATACGATACTAGTTATTTTGAAAAATCTGAAATTGTCATTGCAGGAATACTGTTTTTTTCAGACACGCGTATACGAGTAAAATACAATAGTTTAATAGAGGCACTTTACTGTTGCAAAAGAATGATTCAGGCAACCTTGTCATATTTTGAAGTGAAGCACTTGCACAGAAAATCAGTGAGTTAGTGATAAGAATCAGTGAGTGAGTCATAACTCAGCGCAGATAGTGAGCAAGAATGCGCAGTGAAATGGTAAAATGAGCAGCACTTTAGGGGACTAGCTCATGTGTTTCAGTAGCTCGAAAATAGACAGCTAGTGGACTAAAAGCCCCGCCTTTTGGTGGTCGCATTTACTTAGGTCATCGCTTCCCAAACAGTGTGCATCTCGCCATTAAACTATGCGTGATGTTGAGATGTGATGAGTGATGTGTGACGTTATTCATTATCAAAATTGATGTGGGGGATAATTACTGTAAGGGTGCTTCTATACGAAGTCGATATCCAATATTAATCCCCCGCCAGTTGAAATGGGGGGTAATATTTGGATCCTAGGTAATCTACAATAATCAACCCCCAACAAACAGTACTAATCCCCCCCACCGGAAGACCCAGGAATGATCCCCCTTCCAATATTCCCCCCCCTTTCAATATTTCCATGAGATTCAGACGAAATGAAATGAAAATATGAAAATGAAACTAGTTCATGATGCCACGTAAAAATTAAGAAAAATTTTTTTTAATTATGAAACAAATTTTTACAATTGTGAAAATTGTAAAAATTGGTGGAAAAAACTGACGTTATGGGAAGGGGTGGGGGGTCATTCCACAGTCTTCCACCGGGGGGTCACTCTTATATCAAGCGGGGGGGAATTATTGTATTATACCGAATTCCCATTAAGAAATTTGAAATTCGGGAAAAAAAATGCGAAATTGGCGGAATTCAGATTCCGCAATCTTTGGTTTCTTGAATTTAATGTAGAAGGTGAAATGGAGGAAAGGTTCAACGAAAGACGAAATAAGATCGTCTCGTCTCATCTTCGTCTTCGTCTTGAATTCGTCTTACGCAGAGATAGACATTGTTTTGGTACAAATGCATTTTAGTTGACGACGTAAGACGAATGCAAGACGAACTGAAAGACGAACGAAGACGAGACGAAAGGCGACCGATTTGCTTCGTCTTTCGTGGAAGCTTTAAGGAACACTAAATGGAGAATGCGAAGTGCAGAAGGAGGAAAAAGGAATGCGGACAAATAATTTCCATTACAGAAAATAGTTGAGATCCGCAATTTTAGTTTGCGGAATGCCGAACGCGGGCAAATTTGTGAAATTTGCAGAATGAGATGGCGGATTTCGGATTATTCTTGTTGTATATACAAAAGTGTTAGCATGTTGCTATGTACATAACATTTCTAAAAGAGAATATTGAACAAAGAAATCTCCCAGTGTTTTCGTTCTAACTTTTTCACATCTTTAAGGAAAAAACAACAAAAAATACTAGTAAAAAAATATAGACACATAGACATAATATCAAACATACCCATATCGGATGCAAACTGCTCGTTTTCCTTGCCAGTGTTTGCTCAGCCAATTCGTTTTTGTGTGCGACTCTCAATATTCGATGCCCTCTAACCACAATTCCATATTTCCAAAATAGGGAAAAAAATGTGGATCGTCGCGGATTTCGATAGGAGTTTTATTGGAAAAGTTGATGAAACCGAGAGATTCAAATCTTAATGGAATCGCTCTGAAAATTTTAAACGGGTAAACAAGTTATTGAATATCGAAGTAAAAGATCTAAGCAAAAGTATCAGATTCTTGGAATCTCTATCAATAGCATTGAGGACCATCAAAAAAGATACAAAGAGCTCAACAAACTTGAAAATCGTCCAAAAAGGAAACGGACGAATAGTGAGAATGAGAGGTAGGATGAAGTTAATTTTCGTAGATCAAGACTCATGAAAATCAATAAAAAATCCAATTTGGAAGAGATTTTTAAAAAGGAGGTGCTTTCGTGAGCCAAATCACTTTGCACATTCTAACGGTACTATGCTCTTTACTCCAAGCACATTCTCATCCCAATTTGGAGCGATTGAAGAGAAGTTTGGAGGAAGAATAGGAAAATCAATCTCCAGAATATCCCAGTGAAACAGCAGAGGCGTTCCCCAATAGAATCAAAGATGTTGTGAAGAACGGGGGCAACCGCACAGAACATTTTTAATAATATCCGGTATAGGTATTTTTATTTTGCGTAGGGCGACCCTAGATTTGGATCAAATTGATTCAAATTTTTTAAAAGAGTCTTTCCGAAAGTATGCCTAATAGATTTTTTTTGTTAATAAAAAAAAATCGCAAAAAAATTAATTATTACGCTATTTTTAAATGTTTGTCCACGCACTTTTGTGTCACTTTTTTAAAGTTTTTTTTTTAATTTTAATAAATATATATAAATTTATTTCATTGATTTTTTTGGAAATAAATATTGAATTTAAAGTTTTAAAATATTCTCTAAATAATATAAAAATTGTAAAAATTTTAATTAAATTTAAATATTTTTAATAAATAAAACAAACTTGTCCACGAACTTTTGTGTTAAAGTTTAAAACCGTTTTAACAAAATTAGTTGAATGTTCATTTTGGTTCTGGTATTTCTGAGAATCTTACAAAAAAATCTTGGCATCACTCCCTACCAGAGGGCGGAATTGGATTTTGGGAACTCGGAATTCGGAATCCGGAAAACGGAAAAAAATTTTTCTCACGGAAACTGGAATCCGGAAAACGGGAAAAAATTTTTTTCACGGAATCTGGAATCCGGAATACGGAATGTGAAAAACGGCGGAATGCGGAATGCGGAAAACGGAATTTTAACCATTAATGATGTAAATGCGCTCTGTTCGCAAAAAATATTTGCGGGAGTTCAAAAAAGTATACTTTTCACAACAATTGAGAATAAAGTATTAAAACTCATAGTTGGGCGGAATTGGATTTTGGGAACTCGGAGTCCGGAAAACGGAAAACGGGAAAAAATTTTTTCGCTGAATCTGGAATCCGAAAAACGGAATAATAAAAACGGCGGAATCCGGAATTCCGCCCTTCTCTGCTCCCTACAGTTCTACACATTTTTGCAAGAATCACAATAACTTCACAACGACACTCCCCAGAACGGGGCCCGCGCTCTTTAGCTAAAGCGAGGCGGGAGCTTTGTGAAAATATTTTTAGGAGGGGTGCACGGTGTAATATTTTGTTACTTTTTCAATCGCGCTCCATTGACACGAAAACTCTGTGTCTCTCAACGAGAGATTATTGGCTCGTGCAGCCCTTTCGTTTTAATGCTTAAGCTTAAGCAATAATCTCTCGCTGAGAGACACAGAGTTTTCGTGTCAATGGAGCGCGATTGAAAAAGTAACAAAATATTACACCGTGGGGGTGTCGATGGTTTTTTTTCGTTTTTCTTAAAATAGTTTGGCTAGGAGAATTTTGTTTTGTTTTCGTTGTTTGTTCTCATTGATTAAATTTTTAAAATTTGATTCCAAATCTATTTTTGGTATAAAGTGCTTCCTTGTTTAGTTTATTTTTCCTTTTTTTTTGAACGCCAATACCCCGTAAATTACGTGAGCAACTATGTATATGGAAGACCTAGATTTTTCTAGCGCATAACCAACACGGGAACATGCGCAACTAAGGGAACTGGAAACACAAATAGGCGATAAGTGGAGTATTTTCGGTCTGATCGGAAACAGCTCACATAGTTCAAGCGTCAAATGGTCAGCGTTTGGCAGTGCTATTGAAAATGCCAAATTGCAGTGTATTCCTTCTTTTTTCAGAAATATAATTATTCCTGATGGAATAGTGCATGAAACAATCAGTTGTATCCTTTTCCCTAGTGACAAAACCGAGAAAGGATCAAACGCCATACGCTAATGAATCGTCAAATTTGATGATGAAGTATGAAAAGCATTTGAAACATTAATTCGAGTTTTTGAATTCAATGGATACGAATATGAAATTTCCAATTTTCAAAAATAAAAAACCGAAATTAAAATATTTAAGTTTTTTTTTCCAAAATAAACGCGTCATGAATCTTGCCATATAACGTTGCTCCAACACCTTCAAACACGCTGTTCTTCTCGTTTTTTGATAGATTCAATTCTTAATTATTTGGGAAAAAAAACGGAATAAAAATCAATAAATTTCACTAGATTGTGGATCAAAAATCACTCTTTAATTTTTTAAGATTCTAAAGAATAAATGAAATTTAAGATCGTCTTTAAGAGTCTTTGAGTCTTTAAGCAAGTTACAGCTATTAATTGACCAGCTGTTTATCTGACGGCATCTTGCCTGAAACTCTCCAATGAGAAAAGTAATAGTACATAATGCGGCTTAGGGAAATCGATTTTTTTCAGTTGAGCATGTATAAAACTTTAAAAAAAATATATTTGTGATTTTCAAGTTATCCGGCGGGAAATTGAAGTTTATTCATTTTATTTTTTTCAGATAAATAAAATTTGAATTTCTGCGTAATTTATTGAAAATACAGAATCATCATGATGGAAATTGATCAATTAAAATTGATCTTTTTGAGCAAAAGATGTTGATTTGAAGTTAAGTTTAAATTGACAATGGCTCACATGAAAATTTCAAATATTTTTCGAAACGGTAAATATGGATAGAACATGAAATGGTTCTTTTGCATAAGGCTTCCATTTCGGCGAAATTTCAGCCGTCTCGTCTCATCTTCGTCTTGAATTGGTCTGACGCGGTGTGTTGACAACATTTTTATTGCGTAAGACGAATGCAAGACGTACTGAAAGACGAACGAAGACGAATTTTTGTTTTCGTCTTTCGTGGAAGCCCTAATTTTGCGAATAACTAAAGAAGAGTCTCAAAAATGACTTTGAAAAAAGGTAATAGCGGCAAAACCAGAGGTTTGGTTTGGCACAAAATGAGAAAAGGAGAGGAGAGGAAGTGAGTCAACAATATATTTGTGTGTGTCTGAGTGAAACAAAGCCAACGTTTCTGAGCAAAACGAATGGAATTCAAAATAAATTATTGAAAAAAAAGTGCGAATAGCCGCAGAAAAACATAAGTAAGATCGCATTCATTTTCGTATCGAGAATTTGAAAATGACGCCCCCCCCCACCACCCTTTCCCCGATCTATAATTTCAATGAGAGACGCGTTGGCTATTTATCTATAAAACTTTTTTGTTGTCGCCCACACGTCCCCCACGGTGGCCGTGCTCAATTCCTTTATAACTTCAACAACAAAAGGAGAACCATTTTTTCATAATGTAGTTTGGTTTGTGTGTGGAGCATTTTGAATTGGACCACAAACTGTGGGCCAATATTCAACGGCTACCTAATATTTGGCTACTTGATCAACGGCTACCTGATATTCTTTGACTACTTTTGCTTTCGATTATCAATGGTTACCTGTTTTCAATGGCTACCTATTTTCAATAGCTACCTAGTTTGTACCCATTGATTTAGTAAATACGATTTCCACGCAAAAATGATCTAAAAGTCGAAAACTATTCAGAAAATATGCAAAATTCAATTTAATTTTCAAAAGTAATATCAAATACGGAACGCGGCAATGGCGCGCGCGCCAGATTCTGTTTCGGTTTTAGTTTCTAAGATACAACGGAATACTGCGAAACGTATTCAATGAATCTGCAGTGGAAAAATAAATTTCAGAAAGTATATTTACTGAAGTTTTAATGACAACATTGACAAAAAAATGTAACAACAATTAAGAATTTTAATAGAAATATAAAATATGAAAACAATGAGTGGATAACAGGTGAAATTGCAATGGTTGCAATGGCAATGAAGTAGAGGGGCACATGCGACTTCAATTTCCGAGCGGATTTCGTTTATTTTCGGAAAAATTGAAACAAATGCACTGACTGACGTCTAGACGTAACCGACCTACTCTTGCGGATTCATTTCCCAATAAAGCGAGCAAGCAGACAAGTGAATGCTCAAAAGCAAAATAAATTTACTTTTTTCAAATCCTACACGGACGATTCGGATGCTGAAGACAATACAGCTTATTCAGTACATTCTCTCTATTCTCAGGTGCCATCGGTGTTCTCAGATGCATCTATGTATAGATGGTCTTAATGAAGAACCACAGTCCGCCACACCCCCCCCCTCCCCTATTATGAGATTAAGGCTTTCACGAAAGACGAAATAGGACCGTCTTGTCTCGTCTTCGTCTTCGTCTTGAATTCGTCTCACACAGGGATAGACAATGTGTTGGTGCACATGTAATTTAATTGACAAGGTAAATGCAAGACGAATTAAAAGACGAACGAAGACGAGAAGAAAGACAACCGATTGGTTTCGTCTTTCATGGAAGCCTTAATGTATAAAAGTCAACAAAATATCAGCCGAAATGCGCGGTAAACTGCTTTCTCCGAAGTCTATACACTTTTCATTTTGTTATTTTATATTGCTTTTTCTACTGAAACAGATAATTTTTTTAATTATCAAAAATTTCGGAAATTCTTGATAATTGTAATAATATAAAATTATTTTCGCACTAGCTACCAGTGTGTACACATAAACAACTTTTATATTGAGTAAGACGAACGAAGACGAGGAGACGAAAGACGAGACGAAAGACGCCTTTTTGTTTTCGTCTCTTGTGGAAGCCTTAGTGAAGATAGCCTCAAACTGTTTTATCAATAAATAGAACGTTAACTTCATTAAAAATTTGCAGACTGCGAAATAACTAACACCAGAAAATAAAAAACACCTGTCTCATGAATGAACCAAAAAAGCTTTTTGCTAATCACCAAAACGTGCGAAAATAATTTTATATTATCACAATTATCAAGAACTTCCGAAAATTTTGATAATTAAAAAATTATCTGTTTCAGAAAAAAAGCAATATAAAATAACAAGATGAAAAGACTTCGGAGAAAGCAGTTTACCGCGCATACATTAAGGCTTCCACGAAAGACGAAACAAATCGGTTGTCTTTCGTCTCGTCTTCGTTCGTCCTGCATTTACGTCGTCAATCAAAATACATGTGTACCAACATATTGTCTATCTCTGTGTCAGACGAGTTCTAGACGAAGACGAAGACGAGAGGAAACGATCTTATTTTGTCTTTCGTGCAAGCCTTATGGCTTTTCCATCTTAACCTGCTCTCTATTCTTCCACGTGTGTGGCCGTCTAGAGCGTTCATTTCGAGAAGATTTGCTTTTCCATTGAAAACTAGGGTCAATTTAATATTTCAATTCAAATTGACAAGTTTAAAAACCGCGAAATTGTACTGAAATTGTCAAAAATTGGTTAAAATCCGATATTTTAAGATTCACGAGCATTTTCTTGATATTTTTCTGTGAAAAAAAACTGTTTTTTGCTGAACATTTCATTCAATAATCGTGTTCTGCTAATGCCAAATTACACAAAAGAAATATTAAATATTAAATAATCAATGCAAAAAATGAGCCAAAACGAGAGATAACGAAACTCGAGGAGGCGCAGAGATGCACTTACTCCAATTCTAACTCTAGCTTAACTTCTGTGCCAACTTACTAGTAAGTTTTCCATTTGGGCGAAATTTCGGCCGTATCGTCTCATCTTCGTCTTCGTCTCGTCTTCTCCTTCGTCTTGAATTCGTCTGACGCAGTGTGTTGACAACTTTTAAGACGAATGCAAGACGACTTTTTGTATTCGTCTTTCGTAGAAGCCTTACTTACTAGTTCTTTTCACGGAAAAATATCAAGAAAGTGCTCGTTGAAACTTAAAATAACGGACTTTTAACAAATTTTTAACAATTTCAGTACAATTTTGCATCTTAAAATGTTAATTTGAAGTTGAATTATTAAGTTATTAAAGTGAAAGCGGAAGTCAGAAACCAAAAATATTGTTGCTTGCTATTAAAAATAAAAATGATTTCTCCTATGCCCTATTACCTACATCGGTACTTTTAATCCATTTTTTGTTTCTTTATATGGTCAGAGTAACCTGATATTCTTTCAAGCTCATTTTTCACATTTTTTAAGCGCTGGCAGAAACAAATCAAGTAAAATAGAGCTAAATATGTTTTTAATGAAATATTCATTATCTACCTGAAACTTAAATATAATTTTATATATTTTTCAAAAACGAAGAACGATAATTAAATTTATATAATACATATTATTTGCCGATTATTTTCAATTCTGAGTACATCAGAAACCACCCTATTTTGAACAAAAATTCTTAATGAGCTGACTGGTATCTCAGAGCACTGTCCAAGTCCGGATACTTCTTTAACTTTTTGTTCCGTAGAGCGCGTTATGTATTTTGCAATTTTACCTCAGTATCCATACCGCTGATACTTCTTTTCTTCTTTAAAACGAAATGCTAAGCGAGCCATATAACACTTTTTTCTCTGTCAAGTTTCCGGTGTTTTTCCGAACTTGGGAACTTCATTTAAATTATTTTCTCTCGTAATGTTCTTTCGTTTTTTTTCCGAAACACCCCGCAGCTTTCGGAAATTTCGGAAAAAGGAATTCCGCGTGAACAACGCTGAGGCAACTTCAGTACAGTGCCGAAATATTGTGAGAAAGCAAGAATCAAGTATGAAAAGGTTCTTAAAGAGACAGAAGCCATAGTTCAGTTCAGCTTCTTTGAAATCCAATTCATGCCTAATTAATTGAGAGAAATATTTGGTTTTTTGAACATAAAGTTAGATATTATAAAAAATTTGGAGTTTTGTCTGTTTCTCAATGCTAATAAGTAATATGTCTCGAGCTACAGTTATCATAATCAGTCTTGACTTGCAAATTGGACCGAGAAGGGCTTCTCGCGGACCATTATTGTCTTAAAAACGAAAACGAATGCTTGAAAAGGTTCTCAAATTGAAGAATTCCGTTGAAGGCTATCAAGTGATACAGTTTTGAAAAAGGAATGACAAAATAGGATGTCCGACCAAATGTACCGGATTACTTTTACTTTTACTTTTACAAACAAATTGAAATTTACATATTGAATCCTTCTTTCAGCTGTAAATTTCCATTTGAAGAAAGTGATGCCTCCTTTGTGCTTCCTTTTTTCGCTCAGATTGCAAATATTAGTTGTTTCGCCAACTCTCATGCACTTCAATTATTCAACTGCTACTGGTGATAAGCCTTCCAGGAAAGACGAAAACAAAAAGTCTTCTTTCGTCTCGTCTTCATTTGTCCTTCAGTTCGTCTTGCATTCGTCTGACGCAGAGATAGAACGTTTGGAACACAGTACTGATGCAGAGATGGAAAGTTGTGTATAGATTGCACCACTTTTTTATTGCGTAAGACGAACGAATACAAGACGAAAGACGAGATGAAAGACGACTTTTTGTTTTCGTCTTTCGTGGAAGTCTTAATTTTTTTCACTGATATGCCCCGAACAGCGATATCTCTACCCACCTATCACTACCAATAGAAAACGCAATAAAAAAGCTGTGTTCTCTGTATACAATGTATTTTACTTGACCGTCTATCTCTGCGTCAGACGAATGCAAGACGAAGACGAGACGAGACAGTCTTACTTCGTCTTTCGCAGAAGCCTTAACCGGTGGGGTATTAACGCGATTCATTCAAGGTGGCCAAACATTTTGTGGTTTACTGTCAGCCGAGTTGAATAAGCAGGTGGTCCGCTTTCCGCGCATAAAGTGCCCTGAGGTGTTCTGCTCCTTCGATTTCACAACTTCCGCCAGTATGACAGTGGGTGTGTCTCGCGTGTCCCAAGGCACACGAAACACTGATGGCAAGAGAGAAAGTTATTTCGATAGCAAGTTAAATTTATTTATTTTTCTAGTTCTAACTTATCTGAAACTGAGAAATTGGTTGGAAAATGGTAAAACACTTTGTGCATTTTATTATATCCTAGAATACAAAAAAAGAACAAAAAAAAAAGCAAAAATCGCATTGTGGTCAGGAACAACATGTATTCTCCTTTTTTTTCAGTTGCTATGGGAGTATAACGGGAAGGGCTTCTCTTCTGTCTTTCGCTCTCTCTCTCTCTCTCTCTCTCTCTCTCTCTCTTTCTCTTATTTTTTTTCCAAAAAAAAACTTTGTCTCTTGAAAAAGTAAGACGAGAAGAGACAGAGAAGCGCAGAGACACTCTTGATAAATGTAAAAGGAGAGGGCGTAAAATGTGAAAACTCGGTGGGTGAAACGTGCGGCCCACTGATTATAATTATGCCAACCTGCACAACAAACCAACACATTTCTCTCGATTTTTTCCGCTCGTCTTGTTTTTCTATTTTTCTTGGGTCTGGGAAAACGAAGAATTGCGAAATAATTCACGGGCGAATGCTGACAAAACTCTGAGAAAATCGAGTTACCCGTGTCTGGAAATATTCTGGAAAGCTTCATGTGAAACAAAGCCTCAAATCATACTGGAAACAGCCCAGAGAATTTCATTAGCGCTTCTGAATTGGTATTTTTACTAAGGCTTTCACAACATACGAAATAAGACCGTCACGTCTCGTCTTTGTCTTCGTCTTGAATTCGTCTGGCGCAGAGATAGACAATGTGATGCACAACTTTTTTATTGCGTAAGGCAAATGCAAGACGAACGAAGACGAGGAAACGAAAGACGAGGCAAAAGACGACTTTATGTTTTCGTCTTTCGTGGAAGCTTTAGTGAAGATAACCTCTAAATAGTTTTATCAATAAATAGAACGTTAACGTCAAAGACGAAAAAAAAGAAGTCTTTCGTTTCGTACTCGTCTTCTTTCAGTTTGTCTTGAATTCGTCTGATGCAGAGATAGAAAGTTGTGTATAAATTGCACAACTTTTTTATTGCGTAAGACGAACGAATACGAGACGGAAGACAAGATGAAAGACGACTTTTGGTTTTCGTCTTTCGTGGAAGTCTTAATTTTCACTGATATGCCCCCAACGGCAATATCTCTACCCACCTATCACTACCATACATGCGCCCTTAGATTGCATTATGGAGGCTTGCTTTATGGATATTAATAAAATGAAGGTTGTATTTCTAATGCTACTATGCTCAGGCGTAATCTATTTTTTCTGCTATATGAGTTCTTGTGCTCTTCAAACGAACAAAGAACATTTCTTAAAGAATTCATATTGCTAGGCTGACAAAACTCATTTGCTACGTCAGGCTTCGTATTTTTTACCAAATCAACTTAGTGCAATCTATATTTTAGAGATGTACTTTACGGGAGCTTGATAGCTTGAAAGCCCCTACTACGTCCATATCCGTAACTTACAGAAACGCGCGTTCATTTGAGCATTTTTGGCGAGCTCGATCATGGCGATTTATGGTTTGAATAATGCATAGGAAGTGCCCGTAGGACGCCAAAATTAGCCTATTCTCCGCAAAACCAATTTTTTATGGGTTTAAGGCAAGTTTCCTATCTTCGCTGCTTATAATGAGATTCTGTGTGGATCCTGACGCTAGATAGTCCTATTTCGATATTCATTCTGCTATATATTTCATCGTCATCGAGAGTGACGTCACTGAATCAGAAGGCAGTTGTTTTGCTTTATTAAACTTCCAAGTTTCAAGTTGATTTAAACAATATGATAGTATTACGATGCCGAAAATGCCTTCAATGAGTTCGTCCCTTCCAGAAACCCGGACTTTCACGCTACCGGCATAAAGAAACTTGTTTCTCGTTGGCAAAAATGTATTGATTCTTTAAAAGTTGAATTTAAATTTAAATTTAAAGTTGAAGGTTCAAAAACGACATAACTTTTCCATCAACCTAATAATTAGATTTTTTTTTGGCTTCGCTGTCAGATATAACAAAATTCTATGGCTATGTCTTTAATAAACTCCTCTTGAAAATTGTGAATCGGATGATCGGACAGTAATAGCAATAGAGACAAGAAGCGCTTGCTTTGGAGAATCTGAGGAAGGTCTATAATGTGCACAGAACATGATCACCATTTCAGAGAAAAACATGACGAATGTAAAACGGTAAAACAAGAAATTTGAAGTAACTGCTTAACTTCTTCAACTATTGTTAATCTCTAAAAATAGAACACAGACACAAAAAACCAGAAAAAAGGCGTGAAAGGAGGTGTACAAAGTGTACGTGTTCCTTCTTTTCCTCTCTCGCAACCTGCAAAGAAGTGTACGAAACGGTGCGTCCTCCCGTGCGGAAGAGGATAAGAGAGGCGGTAAGTTTGGATAAACAAACCGAAGAGTTTGCTCGCGCGCCGTGGATGAAAAGAGCATGTGCACTATTTGAAATGTCGAGGAAAACGGAAAAATGAAAATGGATTAAGGACCGTAAAAAAAGAGACGCAGACCTTGTTCAAATTCTTGAAATGAGTTATATTCGATGGTTTTTCATTGGACGAGTATCAGATTGTTTATTCGAGAGTTCTAGACTTTTACATACAGTAAGTAAGATATGCAAAACGGGGAATTTCAGTGAAAATGCTGTGTAAAAAAGTAGAATTCTAATGCGAGGCGTGGTGTCGAGCCGCAGTCTTGCAGTCTTGAGACTGTAAAAATAAGTCGTCAACTACAAAATGGTAGGTTCAAGCTTGAACATGATACAGATACACCAAAATTTTCAGAACAATACAATACAGCTTCCAATAACTTATTTATTTCTTATATTGAGGTATATTCCACTAAAATTCCAGATATATGTATATACAGAAAAATTTCAAGTATCTTACTGTATGCAAATTTCTATAAAATAAAACTTTGAATTGTAAATTATGGCAAGTTCAGTGGAATTTTCCTTTGATGAAATCTACCAAGTAATGGAGCATTGAAAGAGAATCCCTAATGCCGCGTTCAAAGTTGATTTCCAGGAGGAATTTCCTGGAAAAACGCTGTCCAAAGTGACCATTTTTTTCCAGATTTTCCAGAAACTGTTGAAACGAGTGTTACCGTGGTTTTCCTCTTTCCTTCGAGACCACCGACCGTCGCACGATTTACGGCTATTTTTTTTAACGCAATTTTTTAAAGTTTTTAACGTTTTTTTTGCTACATTCGGCTGTTTTTTTCAGAATATTGCGATTCAAATAATGGATTATGACGAAGAAATCGTTGAAGAGGTGATGGGAAATAACGAAAACAATTCAAGTTCGTCAAAAATCGATCAACCGGAAAATCCGAAAATTTCAATTAGTAAATATGAAACTTTTAAGAAGGTGAGAAATAATTATTTCTGTTTTAAATTGTTTAATTCAGCTCAATTCGGCACAATGCCTTCGAGTGATTCATGCCGTAGCGGAAAATGAGTGCTTGTGGAATTTAAAAAATTCGAATTATAAGAATTCCAATTTTAAGCAAATGACATGGGCAAATCTTGAGAAAGACTTGTCGTTTTTTTTATTCTGATCATGGTAATTCGCTCATTTTATTAAATGTCAAACACCATAATTATTGCAGGCTACAATCTTAAGAAGGCTTGGAACTCCTTAAAGGGAGCGTACGACGCTGAAAGAAAAAGGGAGAACCAACCGAGTGGAAGTGGAGCGAAAATTGTCAGAAAATTCCCATTTTATGATGAAATGAATTTTTTAAAAGAGTCAATTATGGATAAGTCGCCACCACCGTATGCACATGTTCAGATATTGTAGAGTTACAGAGTTCTTTCAGATCATCGGATTCGTCGACGAGCGTAATCAAAAGAGTTTCAAAAATTGAAACGCAAAAACGTAAAAGACAGCGGATCGATGCAGAAGATGATGATGAAAAGGAGTACAAAGAGTTTATGAAAACATCCACGGAAATTTTGAAGAAAATCGAAGAACGAAATAAAGCGAAGACTGAGGAGTTCGCATCGGTCACAAATTTACTTGTGGAAACGTTGAAATCAATCGATGCGACTTCTCAACTTCAACTTCAGGGAGAAATCGCTTCTATATGTCGTAAATATTCAAAAAAAGAAAACAATTTGTCAAGTTTCAAACCTCCATTCCCTCACTTGGACCCTGATGACTCATTTAATTCTGGTGATTATTTTTGAGATAAAATTTAAGTTTAATTCATTTATTGTCCAATTTAATTTTAACAATAAAATGCTCAATTGAAAACTATAAATCTACTGCAGCAGAAACTTCATAAGTGCATCTCTTTGCTCTTTGGCATCTTTATACGGGTGAGAGGGTGTTTCGAAAACGATTGTGGGCGGGTGGTCATCTTCCGAAATTAAATCGTTGTGAAGGCGGATCAATGAATCGAAATATTCTGAAAAAAACAGCCGAATGTAGCAAAAAAAACGTTAAAAACATTAAAAAATTGCGTTAAAAAATAGCCGTAAATCGTGCGACGGTCGGTGGTCTCGAAGGGAAGAGGAAAACCACGGTAACACTCGTTTCAACAGTTTCTGGAAAATCTGGAAAAAAAATGGCCACTTTGGACAGCGTTTTTCCAGGAAATTCCTCCTGGAAATCAACTTCGAACGCGGCATAAAGAAGCCAGGATGGCCCGGATTCGCATCGGAATCTGAATCGATTAATATGTTTTAAAAATGACGCGTTTTCATCAGTCAGGCTTCCATGAAAGACGTAGACAAAAAGTTGTCTTCGTTCGTCTTGCATTCGTCTTACGCAATAAAAATTTTGTCAATACACTGCGTAAGGCGAATTCAAGACGAAGATGAGACGAGACCACCGAAATCTCGCCGAAATAGAAGCCCTTCAGTATTGGCGACTGTCCACACTGGAATAAATATCGGAAAGTCAAAAGCTTAAAAATGAGTGTCAGCACTTGGTCCACAAACTCGTGAGAAAATGAGGCGACACAACTGTGGGAGAGAAAAGTTTGCCAACCAATAGGCTCCGACTGCTGGTTTACAAGTTTTCGTCCCGTATTTCGTAGCATTTGACGAGTCACAAAACCAACTGTGTTGGCCATCTTTTTCTGTGCCATGCGGCAGAGAGCAGTCCTCGACAGACGCGATAGATACTAATAATAGTGGCGACCAGAAAAGAAAATGATTATGTGTGAAGTGTAAATTTAGAACAGAAAGATACGTGAGAGACGGGGTGGGGGGAGGGGGAGGGAAGAGTATTAGTTACTTATTTGGGATCTTGGCAGAGCGGAGAGCATACTTTAGAACGGACCGTCTTCCTTTTATTAAATTCTTTTCCTGCTTCTTACTGTTACACTTCCATTCGCCCCCCCCCCCCACCGACATCCGGACACTCATATTTTCTCCATTCTTCTTATTATTATTATTTTCTTTTATGTGCTAACATCAAATCGAAATACTTTTTTTTTGAAAATCAATCAAAATGTTTATTACACAACAACAAAAATTACAGAATTAACAGTTTTCGAATCTTCCTCCTTTCGCTTTGATAACTGCCTGAAGTCTCTTTCGACGACGACTCGGAGGTAGTCAACGTCTAAATTGTCGCATGCAGCTGTCAGAGCGATCTTCAGGGCTCCCGAATTCGGATAATTTTTCGTGGATACTTGTTCGGTCAAATATCCACACATAGCAAAATCCATTGGATTGAGATCTTGGCTCGAAGCTGGCCATTGGTCCTTACAATTAGTGATAAAATCGGGAAATTGGCTTAGCTGAGTGAGTTTTGCGGTGTGAGCCGGCGCTCTGTCCTACTGGTATGTCCAATCGCCACACACGAAGTTGGATTTCGACCACGGACACACCTCCGCCTCAAGAATTTTCTCGATATAGTATTCCCTGTTGACTTTGGCTCCAACATCAACAAAAACCAGTCGCGTCTACAAATACCACCAAATACCATGACAGCGGCCGGGTGAGACGTTTTATTTAGTATTTCTCCTCTCTTGCGGGCACTTTCATAATCGGCAGCTAAAATCCGGCTGCTTTGGCCGTTCTTATTCGCTTCTACAGTGAGCAAATTCTCATCTTTTAACCACGTCTTCAGATGGGTGCCCTTCTGTGTGCCTCGTAGGAGAGCTCCGGCTTTCTTCAATCGTAACGATTTGTTGAGGTCAGTGAGATGGCGCCCTTTTGAAGGGACCTCATGAAGCTTTTTCCGAACAATGAGTCTCCTCAAATTGAGCTCATCCCAAACTCCGTTGACATCTTTCTCTTGCTTTTCTCCGAATTCCTCCAAATTCGCTCTCTTTCGGTTTTGACGACATCAGGAGTCGTGACAGACACCGGACGACTGCTTCTCGTCTTGTCCTTCAAGGTTATTAGCTCTCTGAACGGAATTAGAGCTCGATTCATCACTGATTTTCCGACGCCTAGCTCCTGAACTTTGCACATTCCACAATGACAGATCGGAATGGAGAAGAAGCCACCATTGCCTTCAAAGCTAATATAATTAGCTAAAATTTTCAGAAATAGCTAAAAACAAAATACTGAATAGAAAGAAATAATACCGTGTACCAGGAAACCGTTCTTACTTCTTCCAGAGCTTACTCAAAATTGCGGCACTATATTTATTCCCCACCCTGTACAAGTTGAAAATGCATTTGTGGTAGCGGCAAGATGTCTAAAATCGAATGTCTTGTTTGGACTTTTGCTGAACGAGTTAAAGCAAAGTGACCAAAACGATTTTCTATTATATTAGGTTGAACACAAGGTTATGTCGTTTTTTAACCTTCAACTTTAAATGACCATAACTTTTTTAAAAATCAAATTTATTAATCGAAATAAAAACCATTAGAATCAATACATTTTTGCCAACGAGAAACAAGTTTCCTTATGCCGGTAGCGTAAAAGTCCGGGTCTCTGGAAGCGACGAACTCATTGAAGGCATTTTCGGCATCGTCTTGGCTTTTGAAGCATTTCTCACGAAGGAAGTTGTCGAGGTGCTTGAAAAAGTGGTAATCGGTGGGCGAGAGGTCTGGTGAGTATGGTGGATGAGGCAGAGTCTCATAGCCTAATTCTTTCAGCTTTTGCAGGGTCGGTTGTGCAACATGTGGCCGAGCATTATCGTGGAGAAGAATTGGTCCCTTTCTGTTGATCAATGCCGGGCACATACGTCGTAATTTCTGATGCATTTCGTCAATTTACTGGCAGTACTTCTCTGCTGTAATTGTTTTGCCCGGATTTAGGAAGCTGTAGTGAATGAGACCGGCTGCAGACCACCAAACAGTCACCATAACCTTTTTTTGGTGGATTTTCGGCTTCGGAAAGTGTTTGAGAGCCTCATCACGATCCAACCACTGCGCGGAACGTCGTCGATTGTCGTAGAGGATCCACTTTTCATCACACGTTACGATCCGGTCAAGAAACGGATCATTTTTGTTGCGTAAAAGAAGAGCGGACGACACCTCAAAACGACGATTTTTTTGATTTTCGTTTAATTCGTTGTCACCCATTTGTGGAGCTTTTTTGATTTACCTATTTGCTTCAGATGAACAACGACTGTTGATTGGCAAACGTCGAGTTCTTCGGCAACTTCTCGTGTTGATTTGAGAGGATCGGCTTCGATTAAGGCTCTCAATTGATCGTCATCAATCACTGACGGGCGGCCGGCACGCTCTTCCTCTTCGAGGCTCTCGTCACCACTACGGAATTTTTTGAACCACCGTTGTGCCGTACGTTCATTAGTGGTTTCTTGGCCAAATGCATCGTTGATATCGCGAGTTGTCTCGACAGCGTTTCGGCCTAGTTTGAACTGGAACAAGAAAATCGTTCGAATTTGCCGTTTATCCATGCTTTTTTGAAGTGCTATAAAAAGTGACATAATTATTTCAAGGAAAAATCAATTAGTAGATAGAGCGAATTACGCTCTTTAAAATGATATATAACACGACCACAGATAACCAAACATTTTATTCAAAAATCTTTCACAAAAGTAAACAACATAAAAACGGCAAAACTTTGTGTTCAGCCTAATACTTCCATTTTTTCTGGAAAAAAAAGGCGATTCAAAAAATGATATTATTTGATTTCTATTTAATACGGAGGTCACATGTGAAGTCTTCTATAACATCCATTTGCTGTAATAATAACCGTTGTTTTTTCGTCAACTGGCTTCTGAACAACACGATGGAAATTATTCGAGTAATAGCGACTATGACATGTTTGGAATTTTTAAATTTGACTTGCTTAGTTGACCACTGACCGATACTTTCCAGCAATTCTGCAACTGTTCCGAAGCGGCTTTGCTATTTGTTTCCGATTTCGTGTGATTTTTCTCAGAATTGTCTTGTAATAAATTTGAAATGTTTATTTTTATTTAAAAATTGATAATTAATTACCTAGTCATCAAGACTTGTACAGAGTTCGTTACCTCATGATGGATCATGATGCCGTCGCATGAGGAATTCCGACGAAAAATCGCTCCAAGCTATGTTTAAAAAACATTTAAAAATTCTTTAAGAAATTTTAAAGGTTTAAAAACTTACATGGCACGGACGTTGCATTGTCCAATGAATTTCTAGAACTGCAACTGTGATGAGAATTTCGAAGAAAAATTTATGATATTTTAGTAGAATTTCGTTGTTTCACTTCATTAATTGCTCGTCTCACATCGTTTTTCTGAAAAAATATATTTATGAGAAGTTGTTAAATGTATGGCAGGGAAAGGCGATAGTGTTTAGTGGTCCTAGACTTACTTACATATATAGTCGATTCATCTCAAAGACTTTTTTGCCAATGGAATCTCAAAGCCTTTTTTGCTAATGGAAAGTCGTTCAAAACTTTAAAAGGAAGTTTATATAAAATATTGTGAATTATTTAACCAAAATAATCAAAAAAAATTGGAATAGAATTTTTAAACTTGAACAGGATTAAATTTTAATTAGCCAACAAATTAGAAACTAGAAAAAAAACTAAATAAAACTAGAATTTCGAATTCCGTATAAAAATATAATAAAACGTGCTAACACGCCTTTTGTGTCAATGGTCACCATCAGGCAAACGGCAAGTTGTTATTTCTGAACCAGGCAGATGCTTATGCAGCAAGCGAATAACAACTTGCCACCTCGTCAGCAAGCATTTAGCAAGTTGCAATCCATTTTGTAGATGGAATTGAGATAGCAACTTGCCGTTTTGCACAACAACTTGCCCAAAGTGTAGCAGCCTGCCATTTGCTTGCCAAAAGGTCGCATTTTCCACTAGCACATCATGATAGCTGTCGTTTCTATCTTTTTCCTACCTCTTCAATATCAAGACATTTTCCATCTCTCTCTTTCGGCCTGCTTAGTATAGTGGTTAGTACTCCACGTTGTGGCCGTGGCGACGCTGGTTCGATTCCAGCAGCAGGCATTGTTTTGCTTTTTTGTTAAAAGGGGCATGCAGTAGTGTTTTAACTCACTCGAAAAGAAAGAGATTTCTGAATATTTCGAGAAAACTCGACGTGTTGTGCAAACGTATTAACTGCAAACTGCAAATTAACAGCAAACGTAACATTAGTAGGAAATATTCACGTATTTCAGGGGCAAGGTGCATCATGTGCATAGCTCTCGAAGCTGGCGCAACCTGTTATTGTAGAACATGTTCTGATGAACATTTCGTGTTGTCGATGTTTCACTAAAATCGACAACTTTGCGGACTTATAACTTCGGCCCTACCGATTTCCCCGAAAAATCCCCCGGAATTAACCCCCGAATTCTCTATTTTTCTTCCATCGTTTTCTTCGTAAATTTATCCTTTTATCACCAATTCGGTGTTCTCCAATTCAGCTCAACCTCGAAAAAGGACGTTTGAATATCAGAGAAGGGCGGAATTCCGGATTCCGCCGTTTTTTTCATTCCGTATTCCGAATTAAAGATTCCGTGAAAAAAATTTGTTCCGTTTTCCGTTTCCCGGATTCCGAGTTCCCAAAATCCAATTCCGCCCTACTCGGTTGAATATGTGTGTGAGTCCTACGGTGGCGGAGACAACGATGCGCCATTTCGAAAATTCTGGGCTCACACAATCACTTTTTTTCATCAACGACGACGACGTGACGAGGCCGAGGCCCGTCTTCTTTTCTTTCAATCTTTAATTAAATTTTCCTCTTTTTCTATATTGTTTTCCTAATAACCGCGCTAATTTAAAAAGGATTTGACTGAGTCGCGGAAAGGTTTCCTCGACTTCGTTTACTGAGCTTTTTGCTCATCCGACTCCTAAAATTCCCCTTTCTATTCTTTGATCCTTCTCTTTTATATTAAACGAGTCAATGAAAAAACCGTGTTCTTTATTATCGCACCGCTTATCTACTCGAAGAGAAATGCATTTTGGAGACCGGCCAGCCTGCTCTCGGCGGAGCAACTAGGGGGGGGGTCGACATTTCACGCTCACTCTTTGCTAAGTAAGAAAAGAGAGACTTAATTCGATTTGATTGTTCGATCAGCATATGTATGTATGTATCTGTTTCCTTATATTAGAGAGTGCTTTCAATTTGAAAAATCCTCATGCTCGATTATTCATAATAGGTTGTTAAAACTTCTGAAACTACGTGAACTTCACCTTTTTTATCCACTCCCATTTTTTTAACGTTATATTTCTCATGATGTTATCAATATCCAACAGGCCAATCTGTAAGAAGCCAGCTCTCATTTCCAAGGATTGTTTGTATGCGAACTCATTTCTATATACTACCTAAAGTCAAGTATCAGATTCTTCCACTCAGGTATTCAGGAATCCGCTTCTTCTTACCGTTTCTTTTTCCAGGATGTTGCTATTTCTAACAATGAGTATCAGTTCAACTATTACAATTATCAGTACAGTATGCTCAAAAAAAAGGAAGACAGGTGTTTCTGAAAGATCTTCGGTATGCTGATGAGCGAGCCAAAGCCGTAATCCGATTTTTCAGAAAAAGCCGAAAACTAAGCAGAAAAAAAATTCAAAAAGCCCAGAAACACCAAAAAAGAAAAATGTCGGGAAGTAAGCATTTTGAAAAGTTTCCACTTCTAGCCAGAGCAGGTCACGGGAGAAGCCATAGCTTTCTTCAGAATGAAAATTACATTTTGGAAGAGGTCACAATTTGAAAATCTGGTGGAGTTAGGTTTCAATGATCGCTGTGAAGTAATACCTTTTGAAAATCGGCTTTTAGTCTTCTGTTCTTTTTATTCAAAGGTATATTTCAATTTGAGCGCTATCTTAGTTGGGGGGGGGGTCAATGGTTTCAGTCATTTTTGGAGGATTTTGGATTTTTTTTCTAAAAATGTTAATAGACATACTCGAATAACACTAACAATTTTTAGAACAGTTTCATTGGCAGACAACCAAAATGCGCGCAAAAAAGAAAATTATTATGTGACTGGATATTTCTTGGCGATTCCGGCCCATAAATCGTAAAATTTCTCTTCAATACGATATTTGAAAGAATGGTTCACTGTCTGAGGGTCGAAACCCAATGCTTGCAAAAAAAAATTTTTTAAAGAAACCCAATGCTTGCATAGTCTTCAGCAGTGTGTCGTCTCGAAAGCATTTCGAGATATTTCCGAAAAATTTTTCGAGAAATTCTCGAAAAATTTCGAACGATGCTCCGAAATAACGCAAAGCGCGTTGTTTATCGTATTTCCATTCAAATCATTTTTCGCGATTCCTCGAGAAATTTTTCGAGAAATTCTCGAAAAATTTCGAAAATTCTCGAAAAATTCTCGAGAAATCAACGAGAAAAATTTCTCGAGGATTTTTCGGAAATTTTTCGAAAAACGCATTTTTCGAGAAATCATTTTTCGAAACGACACACTGGTCTTCAGATGACATTCTCGCGACATCCATTGAAAACTGTAAACGACTTCAAGTCGAGAAGTGCATCAGATGCGGTCCTATTCATATCTATGATTAACTAAGTTATGATTAACTAATAAGCAAAAAAAAATCCAAAAAAAATCCAAAAAAAAATTTGCAAAAATTGCTCTTCGTTGAATAGCGCCACGCATGAAAAAAGTGGAATCGTAGTTTTCGCGCCAAGAGTAAGCGCCACGCGTGAAAAAAACAACTTACAAATATCTTTTCATAAAAAAAAATTTGCAAAAACCTCCAAAAATGACTAAAAACCATTAAATCCCCCCCCCCGCAACTAAGATAGCGCCTCAATTTGTATTCCTTACAAAGTACAAAATAGTTTTTCGAGCGCTAATTTACATTTTGAGGAAAGTTATGAGCTGATCCGTGGTCGTTCCGGATCAAAAAAATAAAACATTAGAAAAAATCCATATCGAAGAAGCCAGCAGAAGTTTTTGCTTTTCAGAGAAGTATCAGCTGTTGAAAAGTCACTAAATTCATCACTGAAAACAGCTGTAAATAAGTTGGAAAAACCGAAAACTTCAACAAAGCGAGGGACTCTCTTGGCAAAGACTTTTAAACTCAATGACGGTACGTATCGCACGATGGTTCGATTTTCAGCTAGAACGTAGTTTTGGAAGTAGTAGTTTTCAACGAGTGCACGTTGAACAATTACTTTTAGTAAGGCTTCCACGAAAGACGAAATAAGGCCGTCTCGTCTTGTCTTTGTCTTCCTCTTGGATTCATCTGACGCAGAGATAGCACCACTTTTTTTATTGCTTAAGACCAATGCAAGACGAACAAAAGGACGAATTTTTTTCGTCTTTCGTGGAAACCTTCACTTTTAGCTAAGCAGATGCCTGGGTTTGAGGAAAACATAGATTCAAACTATGATGAGCTCTAACCAAAACCTGTATTTAAGCTGAAAGTACTAAAGTACCATAATACCAAAGCACGTATTAATTTTTACAGACAAGCTGCAGTCGACGCCTCAATCAACTGCACATTCGAAAGAGCAGAAGCGTGCACCGCCAATGTCCACAGCACAGATCAATGAAAAATCAGACGACACTATTGAGGATATCCCGTCTGTTCGGAAACGAGAGGATCCCAGTTTTGAAGGAGATGCGTCGGTGGAAACGAACGGAATGGGAGGGAAATCCGATGAAACTGCCGCAAAGAAGTGTTCCAAAGAAAAACATCCGGAAAAAGGTTTCTGATAAACATGGAACTTAATGAATACTGATAGAAATCGTCGACGATTTCCATTTGAACAAAGCAACTGTCTGTAGAGCATTCTTCTTCTTGAGATAAGTCGAATTTTCTGAGTAGGCCTGAACCATCCTGGTGGAGAGATAGACTCGCCCGTCATCCTCACACACTGATCGCCCTCTCGTGCCCATTTTGGCCTCGTGTGCTATACAGTGCTCCACAAAATGATAGGTTCACCCCTATTTTTCAAGAAATCTTTTTTATTTTTCAACATGATTGGAAAACGTTTGGGTCCCGGAGAGGGCACCATGAGGGTACTGTATGGGTCCCGACACGAAAACATTTTATCATGAGCAAGCTCGCTTTATCATGAGAAATGTGATTTTCAGCTAATTTTTTTTCCACAAAATGATAGGTTCACCCCTCATTTTGGTTTTTTTTGCGTTTTTTTTTTGGTTTTTTGTTTTGATAACAGGAAATTTTAACCTTTTTGATTGTTTTATAGCCATGGGAAGAGGAAAACCGCTCACTGATTACGAAAAAGGTATCATCCACGCAAATTCTGCTGCAGGAATGTCAAACCGACAAATCGCGATTTCCATCAACCGATCTCTCAATGTCGTCAACAATTACGTCAATAATCCGCTTCATTATGGAACAAAAAAGTCTTCTGGACGACCATCTCTCTTGTCTGACCGAGATAAACGGAATATCGTCCGCAAAGCATCGAATGCTGTTACTTCCTGCTCAACCATCAAGCGTGAATTGGACTTGAACGCTTCCGCCGAGACAGTTAGACGGGTCCTGAAGAAGAGCAAGTTCATCAAGCACAGGAAAATGAAGAAGGCTCCATTCCTGACAGCCGGTCACAGAGAAAAACGCCTTGAGTTTGCTAGAAAGAACGCGCGCACGGACTGGAGAAAGGTGAGGATTACTGTACCTGTCGTAAACAATCTTTACAATCCCAGGTGATTTTTTCTGATGAGAAAAAATTTAATTGTGATGGTCCGGATGGATACCGCTCGTATTGGCACGATTTGCGGAAAGCACCACTCCGATTTTCACGCAGGAACTTCAAAGGAGGAGGTTGCATGGTATGGGCAGCCATCAGCTCTGTCGGACGATTGAAATTGAACTTTGTTTCGAAGCGAATGGATGGTGTCGAATACAGACGTTGTTTGAGACGTGGTCTATCTCGCTTCTGGCGTCAAAATCGAAACAATAACTTCATGTTCATGCAGGACGGAGCTCCATGTCATCGAGCTCGCCGCACGATGAAGTGGTTAGAGGACAGAAGAATCCCCGTCCTGAGCTGGCCGGCATGTTCCCCGGATATGAACATCATCGAGAATGTGTGAGGAGTCATGGTCCACAAAATTTATGAAGGAAATAAGAAATACGACAATGTTAGACAGCTGAAAAAGGCGATTGTTGCTGCATGGAAGGATGTGGACCAACAACTCATTGACAAACTCTATCTGTCCCTCGATTCTCGAATTTTCGAACTGACAACGAACCGGGGAGGTCATACAAGTTATTAGATAACTTTTTTATCCATGTTAAATTTTGTGAAAATTGTTTTTTTGTTGATTTTTTTAGGTGAACCTATCATTTTGTGGAATGTTTTTACGTGTTTTTTCAATAAATTCGGGTTATTTTTCGATACGTTATTTTTTTCATAAATTCAATTATGTGACATAAAATGTTTCCAAAAGGGCTACTTTTTTTAATGAAAAGAGTTTTCAAAAACTTTTTTTAAAAAGAGATTTTTCAAAAAATAGGGGTGAACCTATCATTTTGTGGAGCACTGTATAGTGAGAAGCATTGAACTCAAGGGTATCCTAATGGTATGCAGTGTGTCGTTTCGAAAGCATTTCGAGAAATTTTTCCGAAAAATTCTCGAAAAATTTCCGAAAAATTCTCGAGAAATGTTTCTCGTTGATTTCTCGAGAATTTTTCGAAAAATTTCTCGAAAAATTTCCGAAAAATCAGCGAGAAAAAGTTCTCGAAAATTTCGAAAATTCTCGAAAAAAATAATAATAAACTAGTTCTAACCACACTCCGAAATAACGCAAAGCGCGTTGTTTATCGTATTTCCATTCAAATCAATTTTGCGATTTTTCGAGAAATCAACGAGTAAAATTTCTCGAGGATTTTTCGGAAATTTTTCGAAACGACACACTAATGGTATGTATAATGTTTTGGTTTTTACCAGAGAAGGGCGGAGTTCCGGGTTCCGCCGTTTTTTTCATTCCGTCTTCCGGATTCCAGATTCCGTTAAAAATTTTTTTTTCCGTTTTCCTTTTTCCGGATTCCGAGTTCCCAAAATCCAATTCAGCCCTACTCTGCAGAGAAGGGCGGAATTCCGGATTCCGCCGTTTTTTTCATTCCGTCTTCCGGATTCCAGATTCAGTGAAAAAATTTTTTTTCCGTTTTCCGTTTTCCGGATACCGTGTTCCCAAAATCCAATTCCGCCCTACTCTGGTTTGTATGAATACAACCTCAAACTTGGGTAATCACGGTGCACTATAATTATTGATCCGGATTCAAACCGGTATAATTTTTTTGAAACTTCATTAAACATTTAGATATTTTAACATGTTTTTAACTAGGATTCGATGATTTTGATCGTTCTTGTTGGCTTCGACGGTGAAGATTTTTTCATCCGAAAACGGTGTCCTCGCAGCGAAGGACGTGTCGAGCTTTCTGGAGCCTTAGCTGCTTGATCCGCTCTGTCAGAAAGGCACTTATTTACTTACTATTAGCTTGTAAGTTTTTCAATCTATATAAATGCATAGAAACCGCTGAGATCCTATCTTTTTCGAGTTTTTCGAGTAATATTTTTGATTTTAACGATAGCTATAGGCCCCCTCCCGGCTTCAAAATCACCATAGCTTTTTTTTTCATTTTCGTGTATTTGAGTGGATCCGTGATTTGGTTTGGTCCGCGTCTGCGCAGTGTTCGGGTCGGTCCAACTCTCTCTCTCTTTGGAATTTTTCTTCGCTTGATCTGCTTGTATCTTGCGATGTTCGTATTGATGTGCAGATGACTGAGAAGTAGACAGTGGCCGCTACCATTTGTGAATGATGGAGCACCGACACATTCGTCACAAACTTTCCATTTCCCTCTTTCATTTAGCGGTTCCGTTGCGTGCGTGCCAATGTATTATTCCGTGTCTTTCCTTGCAGCCAATCTAGCGTTAATGTCGCCTATAATGAGCTTGTACCTGCTACGGTAGGTTAGATAGGCGTCTTGAAGGCTGTCGTAGAAATCAGCTAATTCTTCTGGATCGGCCTCAGCGACAGGTGCGTACACCTGGAAGATAGTACAGCCGAGATTCCTCACTACTTGTATAGTAAGGTAGCCGATTCGGCGCTATCTTAGTTGGGGGGGGGGGGGTCCAGTGGTTTTTAGCCATTTTTACCGGTTTTTTTTTTTGGATTTTTTTTCTGTAAATGTTATTAGACATACTCGAATAACACTAGCAATTTTTAGAGCAATTTTAGTGGCAGACAACAAAAATACGCACAAAAAAGAAAATGACTAGGTGACTGGATATTTCTTGGCGATTCCGGCCCATAACTCGTAAAATTTCGCTTCGTTATGATATTTGAAATGCTACAGCGCCTCAAAGTAATGATCATCCCATAAATTTTCTTTGAGGCCACACTTTGGCTTATGCTTAGACTTAGGCTTAGGCTTAGGATTAGGCTTACTTCAAGTCGAGAAGTGCATCAGCTGCGGTCCTATTCATATATATGAATAACTAAGTAATTATCAACTAATAAGCAAAAAAATCCAAAAAAAAATCCAAAAAAACTTGCAAAAATTGCTGATCGTTGAATCGCGACAACTTACAGATATTTTAACAATAACAACAAACATTTTCAGAAAAATATTGCAAAAACCTCCAAAAACAGCTAAAAACCACTGGACCCCCCCCAACTAAGATATCGCCGCCGGTTCTATGGTTGAATAATTTGACATCTATGATTTTAGGGAGGAGGGTGCTCTTAACGACAAAGCCAACGTTTCCTAACATGGAATTACTGTTTCGAAATCCTAAGAAAACTCCGGTCCCGTCTCGATGGGTTTTGTGCTCTTCTGCTGCTCGGAATCCGACGATATCGTACTTTATTCTTCTTGTTTTTTTCGAGCAGCTCTGCAAACCTACTGTTGGTTGCGACAGACCTGCAGTTGAAGGTGCTCACTCTTAAATCGATTCTTCTTGTTTTAGGCCGTAATTTCTTTTTTTCCTTTTCCAAGCGGTAGACGACGGGTACTCCGAGATTTGACCGCCTTTCTCGACTTGCTTCTGACTCTGCCGTATCAGAAGCAGAGGCCGAGTGCGGCGGACTGAGACAGTGTTGGTGACTGTTTTTAACAATTTTTGTGTGCTCGTTTACTCTATTATAGCCTGCAAAGCCAAAACTAGAGCTATCGGGTTAAAGAGAATATTGGGCGCTACCTCCGACCCGATATGACATGCATACCCATTAGCCAACCGAGACTGCCGGGGTGCCGATCTCCTCCGGATATTCAGAAGAGAATCAGTTGCTGATCTTCTCTGCCGCGTGATCTTCTACGTCAATTTCTACAGATTACCTGCTGTCTACGTCTCTATCAACTGCACATTCGAAAGAGCAGAGGAAGCGTGAAAACTCGATCGGCAAATGTATCCCGCCGGTTTGGAAACGAGAGGATCCCAGTTTTGAAGTTTATAGGTTGGTGGAGGTAAACGGAATGGGAGGGAAATACGATAAAACTAATACGAACTTTGGATAAATTACAGGGTGCACCATAAATGTTGACCCGGATTCACAGCGGTATAACTTTTTTGAAACTTTTTGGAAACTTCATAAAACGTTTAGATATTTTAATATGTTTTTAACAAGGATTCGATAATTTTGATCGTTCTTGTTGGCTTCGACGGTGAAGATTTTTCTTCCGTAAAATCCTTTCTTCCTTTCAGCGAAGGAGGTGTCGAGCTTTCTCGAGTCTTAGCTGCTTGTTCCGCTCAGTCAGATAAGCACCCTTGGTAATTTTGTATGGTGTAACACCCAATCTTTCCGTGACAAATCTTCTCATCCATGTATTGCTCATTCTAAATTCAGTAGCCTGATTTCTCATGCTCCATCCCGGTTTCTCCTCGCCTGATTCTCTCTTTGACGGCATGGACGATCGGATAAGTTGTCACTGACACTCGACGGCCAGTTCGCGGACGATCCTCGTCGGTATGAAGACTGGAGAAGCGATGGACAGTTCATTGAACCAACCCGATAAGGAGAAGCGGCCACCATTACCTTCAAACGTAATGCTATGGTATACAACTGATATAAATGAAAAAATATAAAAATGAAAAAAAAAACGTTGAATCTGCGCTTTGTGCATGTATCAGAGCTCACGCAAAGTTGCGGTTCAATAATTATGGTGTACCATGTAAACCATTTATTTCAACACTAGCTAATGTAATAATAAAGAAAACAAAGATATAAAATCATAAAGTATAATGGCGGGAGCTTTACTTGAGCTCTATTATAGACGGTGCTGGGAAAAGTAGGCGGAGCAATACAGTGTAATTATGCGGTAACACTGTATTTTATTGCAATGTCGAGGGGCGATGAAACGTGTGTGTGTAAAATGTGAGTGGGTGTCCTATGTCATAAAACCACAGATGAATGAAATGTGCATCAATCGATAAGCATCAATCGATAATATAGGTTTTACTGCCAAAGACTTACATTAACATTACCCAAGTTCTACTGAACCAAAAAGAATTTGATAATTTGTAAAAATGATCTCCGTTGTTCATTGTAGTTAGCAATCCTACATTGTATTTTTAAAATTATTTGTTTTCACAATTTATTCAATAATGAATTCCGTTTTGTTTTCAGAATTCGAAATACAGGTTAGAGGAACTTGTTTTAATCAAGTTTCAGGGTGGCTCCTAAGTATGGAGACTTCTGTTTTTGAGCCAAATTTGGAAACGACAGTGTTTAAAATAAAATAAACTTTATTTTCTGATAGAGTAGACAAAAAGCTACAGTTATTTGAGAAGATGCTCGAAATTTGATCCTTTTACCTCGATGCACCCCTTCAGACAATTCGGAAAAGATTGGACCGTGCGCCGCAGGTACGTAGGCCTATTCAATTTCGTCCCATGCCTTGAGCAACGCTTTCTTCGCAGACTTCGGATTTGGATGGGAGTGAGCCATGACCTTCTGCTCCAAGAATCTCGCGATGGAATAATCCAGCGGATTGAGATCCGGCTACGAAGCTGGCCACAAGTCTTTTAAGTCAATATCTCGGAAAAACAAGCGTCGAGTACGTATTTGGAGGATTTGGAGCCGTTGGAAGGAGCCCAGTCCTGTTGGTGAATGAAAGGTGTTAATAGTGTTAATACTTTGTGGTCTTTCTGTTTTGGCAGCTCTTTGACATGCCCTCGTTTTGATATAACCTTGTAGACGGTTGACTTCTGAATTTGGAGACGTTGAACAGTGTCACACACGCGCACTCCATCAGCGTACAGATTGGCAATCAGGGGCCGATGGGGAGAAGCTCTCATAGCTAGCTATGCAAATGAAGTGATGACTAATGCTTGTAATATCGTCTTATATAGTTTACCTACTTCCGGAAATATTCGATATTTTTCTAGATTGACACTATGCCAGCTGCTCCCGGAACAAAGTCTCCATGCTTAGGAGCCACTCCCTGTATATATTGAAAAAGGGTTAAACGGTATTACATATAACTGTATTTCCCCCACAAACTTCGGTATTACCCCCCCCCCACTGTAATGAACCGGAATCAAAAACCAAACTATTGAAACTCGGAGAAAAAGAAGGAGACGGCTTCTTCTTCAGAATTCTTTTTTTTTTCAGCAAAATAAAGGACCGGTGTGGATATTTTTCTAAAACCTTGGCACTGCCCTTGGCCTTGGCACTATGCCAGCAGCTCCCGGAAAAAAGTCTCCATGCTTAGGAGACCCCCGTATTTATTGAAAATGGGTTAAACAGTATTATAACTGTATTTCCCCCCCCCCTCCACAAACCTCGGTATTACCCCCCACTGCAATGAACTGGAATCAAAAACCAAACTATTGAAACTCAGAGAAAAAGAAGGAGACGGCTTCTTCAGCAGAATTATTTTTTATTCAGCAAAATGAAGGGCCGATAGAGGTGTGGGGAGCGATTCTGGAAAGTTACCGTGATAAAAAGTTTCTTATATTTTCAAGGTTCTTCCGCATTCCGCCAAATTCATTCCAGCTTCCGTTCTCGTTCCGTTCGCAAAAATCATTTTTTATTATTCTAAGTTTTACGTTTAGTTTGCTTGATCTGATTTTGTCACACCGGAATTATGAGATTCATTGATTTTTTTAAACTAAAAAGATCGTCAATGAAAGCTCGAAGAATCACATCGCATGAATCTGACAATTTTGTTTAAAAAACACGTATCTGATATATTTTCCAGTCTTTCATCTATAATTTCTAAAATAACATCGAATGTACACTTGGAATTATAGCCTCACATGACTACAAAGTGTTAAACCATTTAATATCCTACCTATTCACTTGAACATACATTATATATTTCTTGCGTTTTGTTTTGCTATAATACTCGTGTTTGGACTGAAGCAAAAATTAGTTGAGCACGTTTCTTATATCATTTTCTGCTCCAATAGCTGAAAAATACGTGATTCTGATAACAAGACATCGAGTCATTCTAGAAATTCTTATTCTTTGTTGTTACTATGAATCGGTGAACAATTTTCGTCAATGCATCCGAACGCATTTTCGTGGATTAAGCTCGTTGTCCAATTCACCTGTGTTGTTTCATCTCTCCTTATTAATGCTCTTCTCATCACTCTCATCATTTTGAAGTCGCCCAAAAACATGGGCACCTATCGCCATCTAATGGTGTTTTTCTCCGGATTCTCCATGGTTTTCAGCATCTTGGATATTTTAGTTCAGCCGGTACGTTATTTTCTCTTTTCTGCTTTTTTCTTTCAAAAATGATATTTGAATTTTAAGAATATAACGACTTACAAAAGCTCATTTATGATGGTGATGGATTATAAATTGAGGGAATTGGATCCACAGATTTCCCGAATTTCTATGCGTAAGTCTGCTATGAAACAGAGCAAATGGAAGCTAAAGTCTGGTTTCGCTTAGAGAATCTTCAGATTCCGATACCACGATTTCTATATTAGCGGTGCAGGAGGCCATTAGTTCAGTGAACAAAAGGGCAGAATGCTCAAAAATTAAAGCAACTGACGCATGAGACTAATTACAAAGAGAATGGGTTAGATGCAGAGCGTTTCGGAAGATAGTCTGCGCTAACTAAGCTATTCGCCTTTTTCATGTCCTAAACAGCGATGTTAATCCTATTAGCTGAGTATCTGCAAAGGTGATTGAAAACTTTCTTTGGCTAGATCCACCTCGCTTCAAAATCCATATATAATATAGATAAATATGCTTTTTTTATTGCAAAAGCCGAGTCTTAAACTATTAGGTTGAGTCGAAAAATTATTGAATCACTTCCTTTTTTCCACTAGAAACTTCGAGAAGCTTCTTGCTCGGGGTATATACATACGGGGCAATGTGGGGGGCTAGATTTATACAGAAATCTGGCTCAATGGCAGCATCAAGCAACACTCCGCTTCAACTAACTCGGGAGCAAGTCCGACAGCTACTTTTTTATGAGCCTCTTCAACAAGGCAAACCACTGATTGAATTTATCTATGGATAGGTTCTGCTACTGGAAATCAAACAACAACTGTCCATCTGTTCGAAAGAAAAGTTCAGTAGTGGAGAGACGGAATTCAAATATTCTCCACATATATAACTGACGTTGTTGAAAACGAGCTACCGACACTGGTGAAAGAGAAGCCTTATCAGTCAAGCAGATGTCTTGCAAGCAAGGTTGGACATTCTCAAAGTACCATCAATCGGGCCAGACCTACCACGATCTTGGATTCTCCTGGCCTGGAAACAACCGATTTAGATACATCATGTTTTGTTGGCGCACCCGAAAAATGTACTTTTGTACATTTCGTGGAGCGTGGAAGGACCGGTTAACAGGGAACTTGCACAAACCAATGACAACGTTCGAACAAATGTCGCAAAGGTGACTCGTACGAAAATTCAGGAGCTGGTTTGGACAACTCTACGCTATTCCCCGTACTCTCCGGACATGGCCACCACGGATTATCAATTGTTCCGATCTCTGACTCACTTCCTAGATGGAAAATAATTTCGAAATGAAGACGATCTCAAGACCGAGCTACAGTCTTTTTTCCATGGAAACACGCGGAACTTCTAGCGAAACGGAATCGAACAGCTACCTATCCGTTGGTAGTACATTGTCCATAATGATGGTGAATATTACGTTGAATGATATTATAAATTTTTATTCGAAAATTTCGAAACAATTTTTTTGAAAGTGGTGCAATTATTTCGACTCAACCTGACATGTTACCTTATTAAGAATTGCATTTAGCTACTTTTTTCTTACCGTTGAAGTTGTTGGATTGAAGGTGATGGACTTCCTTCTTCCTTCAAATCTTTAGGAATGCATATTATGCTTATCTCTCAATGCCTACGATGAAGAGAGAATATAGAATATAGAATACAAAAAAAAATATATCAATTTCTCACAAAGGTTCCTTTTAGTGCAATGATTGGCTGCTCGCGGTACCTGGATTATTGTTTAAACCTTAAAACGCATCAAAGTCTGGAGTTATGAGACACTATCTTCCAATTGGCAGTTATTTCAAAACATTTTGAAACGGAACTTTTCAATATCATTCACTTTTTGTTTACTTCAACAACTTGTAAGAAACTTAAATAATTATCTAATCCGTTGAAATTACTAAGAAATTTGTATGACATCTCAACTATTCTTTCGACCCAGACTAGTAGCTCTTGGTTGCCGGTCGCCAAAGTGCATCCGACATTATGTTCCCGTCGAGTAGATAAGTGCTGTGATAATAAAGAACACGGTTTTTTTTTCAATTACCCGTTTATTATAAAGGTCAACGATCAAAGAAATGCAAGTGTTCTTCGAAAGATTATTGTGAATTTAGTTAAAATTAAGGGCATTGTAGGAGTCGTCGGATGGTTTAAAACCTCAGTAAACGAAATCGAGGAAACCTTTCCGCGACTCCGTCAAGACCCTTTTTATAAAAATAGCGTGGGATATTAGTAAAACGATAGGAAAAGAAAAAGAAAGAAAAATTAATTTAAATTTTAAAAGAAAAATTGGACGGGCCTCCTGCCGCATCACGTCGTAGTCCTCGAAGCCAGAAAAAAGTGTGTGTTGTCCCAAAATTTTTTGAAAGAGGGCGTCATTGAATCCATTAAATCCACACCTGTAGAGTGCGGCGCGTGTCGCGTCGCGGTCCTCCACATCTTACTCACAGACATGTTCAAACTCCGTTTGCGAGTTTGAGTTGAATGAGAGCGCACTGAATCGGTAAAAAAAAGATTATGAAGATAAAACGGAGAAAAGGATGGAAAAAAATAAAAGGAAATTCGAGCGTTTAGTCCGGGGCGGGGGGGGGGGATTTCGGTAGGCCCGGAGCTATATGACCGCAAAGAGAACAACCACACAATCGACAACATATTCTTATTCAGAGTTTTCTGGAGTTTTCCAGAAAATCCTATGTTGTAGTCTAAGAATTTAAGTTTTCAGATTTGCTTTGCTCTTGTTTTGGAGTGGCGATTTTCGGAATTGCAGTTCAATTTATATATCGATTTTTTTCATTGGAAAGGTAATAAGAATTCTCAGAAAGTCTTTGCAGTTTCAAATCCGATCAGACAGATAATAAGAAAAAAAGAACAATAATAAAGCATTTCGAAACGTTAATTAATACATAAAAATATTTCCAAGTTTATTAGAAATTGTATATTTAAAAAAATGTTTTCTTCCGAAATTGAGAACTAAAGGTGATTTTAATGCACATGGCTTCAGGAAAGGCAGACAACGGTATTTCAATAAAAATATGATATTTATTTGGTTTTTAATTCCGTGTCTGGGTGGAGTCGCATGGTTCGTCATTGTTTCGAAAGTTTTTGACACCAGTCCAATTATTTCGGATTATATCAGGTGAGTCTAGGCGGAAGTGTATGTATGCCCCAGCCCCGGGGACGTCTCGTCTCGTCTTCGTCTTCGTCTTGAATTCGTCTGCCGCAGAGATAGATATTGTGTTGGTACACAGTACACAACTTTTTTGTTGCGTAAGACAAATGCAAGACGAACTGAAAGACGAACAAAGACGAGACGAAAGACGACTTTTTGTTTTCGTCTTTCGTGGAAGCGTTACTCCAGACAGTTAGTGAAAGCTTAGGAATTCAAAGAATAATCTAATATACATATGATTTTCTCTTTGCAAAATGTCAAAGTACCATTTGTCTGCGTACTTTGAGAAAAGTGAGACTCGTCCACCTTCATTTTCTCAAACACCCATATCCATGAAATGCTACTTTTATGTAGAACACTATCTATTAATATTAATACCAGATTTTAGGTTTTTAGTCATCAAATGACATTTAGAAAACCGAGGTTTGCCAGATAATTTGGTGCCTATCAATTGTGAAATGTCGATCTTTGAGAATACTGAGTGTATGTGCGTGTGTGTACAGTGCTGGCCAAAAGTATATAGAAAATCGGTTTTTTCAAGATAACCAGACTCATACTCGAAGGAGGGTCATCAAATTTTTTTCTCATGTTTATGAGGGTATATTGCGTTAATCAAAAAAAGAGTTTCAGAAAAAAATCAAAATTTTAAAAAATTATAACAATTTATTCGAAAAATGGAAAAACCCAAGAAAATGAGAACCTGTGAAAAATGAAATAGAGAAGCTCCGATTGGCAAGTCAATGGCCAGGAAATGATTAAAAATGATTTAATATTTTGTGGCAAAGCCTTTTGCATCAATTACTGCTTGGCAACGACGCGGCATGAAATCCAGAAGAGCATCTACGACGGAGAGTGGGATAGCCATCCATGCAGCCTCCAATTGAGCGAATTTCTGGTCCGCATTTGTGGCTTGGACTCTTTTCAAACGACATTCCAGTTCCTCCCACAATAGCTCGATCGGATTCAAGTCGAGAGACTGGCTGGGCCAATCCAAAACGTCCACCCGACGACGATGGAACCAGTTGCGCACATATAGAGATGTGTGCTTGGAATCATTATCCTGCTGAAAAACATAGATTCGGCCTACATTTCGGAGTGCCCATGGTCTCATTGTGTTCTCCAAGATTTCCTCACGCTGGAAACAACCCCTAATTCCCTGGACACGTCGAAGTGGCCCCATGAAACCTGAGACCTGAGAAGCCCCCCCATACCACGAACGATCCGCCTCCGTGCGTGACAGTTGGAAGCTGGTACTTGGGGAGGTATACTTGGGGAGGTAATAACTAAAATCTTTAGAAATTTTGTGCTGCACCAAAATCCAGTGGTAGACCCAAGAAATCCGGCGGTAGTAAGGATCGGAACATTTTGCGGTATGGGCATGGTATGGGGATGCTTCTCAGCTGGCTCCATGGGGCCATTTCGACGTGTCCAGGGAATTATGGGTCGTTTCCAGCGTGAGGAAATCTTGGAGAACACAATGAGGCCATGGGCACTCCGAAATGTAGGCCGAATCTATGTTTTTCAGAAAGTTAATGATCCCAAGCACACATCTCTAAATGTGCGCAACTGGTTTCATCGTCGTCGTATTTGCGTATTGGATTGGCCCAGTGTTAAGACCATGGTGTGGTGGAAAGACGGTTTGGGATCAAAGGCTTTATTGGAGTGTAAGACAGGAGAGAGGTGGGCAGATCTCGAACTCCGGAACAGAGAGAAATCTGCCTATTTAAAGGGTAGCTGATAATGATCAGCGATGTGTAAAAGTCGGTTATTTCACGTCCGTGTGAAATAACCAAATGCACTACGAAAGGGTTACAACACCTCCCGTTTTAGGTTAGACAGTCCATTGATATGTTTTCTTCGACGGTTGGAGTTGTAGTCGATTGACTGGTTCCGGGATTCGTGAGGAACGGCGCAACGATGTTCTTGGAGCAGGTGGAGCTTGTGTCGGAGGGCATGAGGTCCATTTTGAGTTGTTGTGGACGCTGTTGTGATTGCCGGCGTCTGATTGTCAACTTGCATCCAGACGTCAAATTTGTTGTTGTTGATACACGGGCACGCAGCTGGTTGGTGTGCCGTCTCCATATGGTAGAATCAGCCGCGACGACTTCGTAGAGTGTTTGGCCGATGCGGCGTCGAATTCTACCTAGAATCCAAGTGGCAGTAAGACGGTTTCGGTAATTTTTAACATAAACCTTATCGTCCACTTGGAAAATCCGATGTCGAGCACCATCCCTCGTTTCATTGTACTTCTGCGGCAAGTCTTTTATGGGTCCTGCATAATCCGCATGGACACGCTGCCAGGGATATGATGGTGCAGGCCAAGAGCATAGAGTGTTTTTGGCTGGATACTTTGCTGCCATTGCGCAATTTCCGCACCTTTTGACTCGTTTTTCGATGTCCTTTTTCTTGCGGAAGACTGGTGTCACATCCTTTTTGGTGACGAGGGTTGCTTTTGAATTCGTACACCGTCCAAGATCTGGATGAAACACGATAGAATACTCACCTTGCCCGTCGTTCTTCAACTGTTCACGACTCTCGTCCAGGTATTCGCATGCTGAGCCGAGGTGTGAGGATGTTGACTTGACCTGTTTCCAATCATGAATCGCATTCCAAAGCTGCTCATCCATTTTTATCCATTCCATTCCCAGTAGACTGTCGGTATCGGTGACGTGGGCTCTTCCGGTGTGCTTCTTTCCATTCATTTTGAAAGTGCAGTTGAACCATCCGTATACCTTTATGGGCTGTTGGGCTGCAGAGCGTATGGTGATGTCCTCTGGCTGCAGTCTTGGCTTCTTGAGCTTCTGCCAATCCTTGTGATTGACCAGAGTGACATCCGCACCAGTATCCAACTGCATGCGGATCGGTGTATTGTTGATGTCGATCTTCTTGTAGATCCGATGGGCCCTTATGGAAACCGTGTGCTGTACAGTGACGCTCTTCACTTTATTTCCATTTTCCCTCATTTTTTTTCTGCAAACTCGTTCTATGTGACCTGTTAAATTGCAGTAGTTACAGGTCACCTGACGGAATGGGCATGCTGGTTCCTTGTGTCTCGCTTTTCCACATCGACAACAAGAGTAGCCATCATCTTTTGGCTTCTTCTCCGCCCTGCCTCGCTTCCTTTGCACGGCGTTTACATCCGCTGCAGTTGTACCAACCAACTTTGCATCTGACTTAATTTCGAGGAGCCTCTTCACTTCCTTTTCCAATTCTAGCACAGTGACCGCTGGCTTCGACTCAATCACTTGTAGCGCCCTCGTTCGGATGTCCTGGAAATCCGGTGCTCGCAAGCCATTGATCCAGACCATAGCGCATAATTGGTCATCGGTCATTGTTTTGAATTCTGATGCAGTGAACCTTCTGAGGACCGTTCCAGTGTAGTCGTTGAGGTTTGTGCCATCAAATTCGGTCTGTAGGAATTCCTGTCGTTTGCGGAAGATGGACGTTGTTTCTTTGAACGTCTCCATAAGCTTCGCAATCGTTTCATCAAAGGTGAGGTCTTTCGGGGTCTTAGGTAATAATCGATTAGAATAAAGCGTGTAGTTTTCTGAACTTAGCTTTGACAAAACTAATCGAGTCCGAGCATCTTCTGGCAATCCAGCGCCGTCTTTGACAATGCCATCCTTGTGCCGTTGATACCATTGCTCAAACGTCTTCCCGTCTTCCGGTGCAAACTCGAATGGTGGGAGATGAGCTGATAGGCTGTCCATTAGCACAAAATTTCTAAAGATTTTAGTTATTACCTCCCCAAGTATACCTCCCCAAGTACCAGCTTCCAACTGTCACGCACGGAGGCGGATCGTGCGTGGTATGGGGGTGCTTCTCAGGTCTCAGGTTTCATGGGGCCACTTCGACGTGTCCAGGGAATTAGGGGTCGTTTCCAGCGTGAGGAAATCTTGGAGAACACAATGAGACCATGGGCACTCCGAAATGTAGGCCGAATCTATGTTTTTCAGCAGGATAATGATTCCAAGCACACATCTCTATATGTGCGCAACTGGTTCCATCGTCGTCGGGTGGACGTTTTGGATTGGCCCAGCCAGTCTCTCGACTTGAATCCGATCGAGCTATTGTGGGAGGAACTGGAATGTCGTTTGAAAAGAGTCCAAGCCACAAATGCGGACCAGAAATTCGCTCAATTGGAGGCTGCATGGATGGCTATCCCACTCTTCGTCGTAGATGCTCTTCTGGATTTCATGCCGCGTCATTGCCAAGCAGTAATTGATGCAAAAGGCTTTGCCACAAAATATTAAATCATTTTTAATCATTTCCTGGCCATTGACTTGCCAATCGGAGCTTCTCTATTTCATTTTTCACAGGTTCTCATTTTCTTGGATTTTTCCATTTTTCGAATAAATTGTTGTAATTTTTTAAAATTTTGATTTTTTTCTGAAACTCTTTTTTTGATTAACGCAATTTACCCTCATAAACATGGGAAAAAAATTAGATGACCCTCTTTCGGGTATGAGTCTTGCTATCTTGAAAAAACCGATTTTCTATATACTTTTGGCCAGCACTGTACGTGCCTGCCTGTCTGTATGGCTGTCACAGATATTAGCGGTTTTCCTACCGTACCTATTAAAAAAAAATATTATTAAAATGCTTGAAAATGTCGTCTTAATTCGTCTACTTGGTTATTTCATTTGATCAAGATCTAGGTCAATGGGATATCACTAAAAAATGACGCACCCTGAAAATAATCAAATCGAGATTCTTGTAATTATTGTAACTTCAACTAGTTAGCTTGTTTTGTGACTTCAAGTCAGCCAGAGCTCTCAAATCTGCTTTGGTTTGTGCAGCTGGCACCAGTGTGTCGTTTCGAAAGTAATTCGAACGACACTCTGAAATAACGCAAAGCGCGTTGTTTATCGTATTTCCATTCGAATCATTTTTCGCGATTTCTCGATTCGAGAAATTCTCGAGAAATTTCCGAAAAATATTTCGAGTAATTCTCGAAAAATTTCTAAAATTCTCGAAAAATTCTCGAGAAATCAACGAGAAAAATTTTTCGAAAAATTCAAATTTCTCGAAAATTTTTCGAGAAATCATTTTTCGAAACGACACACTGGCTGGCACCACAGCTCAGAGTCCTGAATTCTCAAAGCCACCGACGTAACTATTAGCTATTTTTTCCATGTAAGAATTTCAAAATACAAAAAATTAAACGAAAAAACTAAAAGATATCAATAAAATTAAAAAAAAAGAGGTTTTAACCTGACGTGAAGTCTGAGTCTGACACAAAAGTCCGTGGACAAGTTTGTTTTACTTATTAAAAATATTTAAAAATTATTAAATGTTTTAAAACTTTTCTACTATTTAGAGAATACTTTAAAATTCTTGAATTCAATATTTATTTTTAAAAAATTTATATAAATTAAAATTGAAAAAAAACCTCTTAAAAAGTGACGCAAAAGTAGCTTAAAAATAAAAATATTTAAAAATAGCGTAATAATTCTTTTTTTTTTGTCATTTTCTTGGGATTAACGAAAGTAATGTATTATGCATTCTCTTTAAAAATTTGAATTGATTTGAGCCATCAAAGAAGAGATCGACAAAATCGATTCTTTGAAGCACTTTGAAAATAGAAATGCTTTTTTTTATTCAGAAAACCGGTCAACGACTCGTTTTCAATAGACGTGGACAACTCTGTGTATGTAGCAGGAGTATTCTATCCGATTGATGACACCGGAAGAATAGTGACTCATAAGAGAAGCTTCATAGCAGTGGCCGGCTTCATGGGTATCATGTTCGTCCCATTTTCTATCATTATATATTTCGGTTACAAGAGCTGGTGTGTTGTGAGAAATCTATTAGAACAAGGCAACTCGGAGTATTCGAGAAAATTGCAAATCCAATTATACAAAGCACTTGTGGCACAGGTAATCAGCAATTCATTGGAAGAGCTATCACTGAAAATAAATGTTTTTTTTCCAGACCTTGATCCCACTCTTTTTACTTTTCATACCATTTGGCCTCTTGTTTACTCTTCCAATGCTTGAAATTGAGTGTCGAGTTTTGGCAATTTTCGTGAATTTTGTGTTTGCAATATACCCTTTGATTGATCCGCTTCCCATACTATATTACATTGAGTATTACAGACAACCAATTATTGGTATAATTCATTCAGAAAGAAACAGTCTCACTTCAGTTTTACAGAGTTTTTCAAGCAATCCCGTTGCTCATGCAACCAAGTGTCTTCATTCGAGAGTGCAACACAAAGCATTTATTAGTAATCACACGATACGAAGAGCAACGAGTGAGACATCTTAACGTTTAATGGAGTTACGAAACGGCCCAATTTTTTTTTGTAAGCAAATCATTATCGCCACGCCCACAACACGGAAAATGATGTCAAAGAAAGATCAAATATCTCGATATTCTCCATTTATTAAGTGATTAATGAATCAATAAATATATTCGGATTTAAGAAATGAACACTTCGTAGTATTTGCATAATAATATTCACAAGACGGTTTACGCTGCTGGTTTTTACTATGAACTATTGTAGAAAAATCTGGAATGTTTAGAACTTTCTGGAACGTTCTGGAATTCCTTAGAATCTTAGAATCTTGGAAAACAATGTCTATTAAAGTTGTATGTGTTGATAAAGTTAAAGTAATTTTGAAAAAAAAAGTTTATTATGATAGTAAATTATTAAAAATTAAATATTATTGAAACAGAACTGGAATTGACGAATCACAGACAACAACACGCAATTGGAAAATTAAATTATGACAATGAAAATGAAATGAAAATTGAACCAATAGACGAGGTTAGAAAATTCTCAATTTATAATAATAGGGATGGAATCGATTGGTGCTCAATTCCTTGATAGGAGCTGCTCCATTAACATAGAAATACTTGAAGCCGTAATTCTTTCTTTGTCTACAATGCGACTTCGTGGAAAATTGATTTTCTTTGTAGACGGGCTTCCGAGAATGTGATGGACCCATTCCTGGCTTATTCGTCCTTTTAGTGACGAAGATTTTTCGATTCCGAAAGGTTGTTCCAGAGAGTACGAGAGCCAATTCCACGCACTCCACTGTTTCGAACTGAACATATGCAAAGCTGAAATCAATTTATGTGGTCAATAGAATTTTTGAAGGAATAGCACAACATACTTCTTTTGACCCGCACTATTTCTCCACATTCATCAAAGTGATCCTCGATTTCTTCTGCAGTCGCGTACCAGTCTACATTATCGACATAGACCGATTGAGCATCGCTTTGCTCTTGCTGCAGCGAATTCGGATGCATGTATTTCGCAGATGCTTTTTTTCTATAAGTGCTGCCATTTCCAGTATTTCTTCTTCAATAATAGTCTTTCACTTGACTAAGTTGTGTTTTGGTAGTGAGGGCATTTCGACAATTATTATGATCCGAGTTTCATCAGACTTGAAAAGAGCCATTATGAGAGGCAAGGTCGAACCAACAAGGATCTAGCCACACAGAACATCTTGAGAACAGCAAGAGAGGATCCTAGAAGATCTTCTAGCGATATTCAAATGATCGTGAGTTCTACTGTAGAAGCAGTTCCATCTAGAAGAACGATCAGAAGACGTCTGCAAGCCAACGGACTCCATGGACATCTGGCCAAACACATCTTGCCCGACGAAAGCAAATTTAATTTGTTTGGAAGTGATGGAAATACATGGATTCCTCCCCAAGTACCAGCTCCCAACAGTCAAGCATGGAGGCGGATCGTGCATGGTCTGGGGATGCTTCTCAGCTAGCTCCATGGGACCCCTGAGACGTATCAACGGGATTATGGATCGGTTCTAGTATGAAGACATCCTTGTCAGTCTCCCGATCTGAATCCAATCGAACATATGTGAGAGGAGCTGGAACGACGTCTGAGAGGGGTCCGAGCAACCAATGCGGATCAAAAATTTGCTCAGTTGGAGGCTGCATGGAAGGTGATCCCACTGCATCATTGCATCAAAAGGTTTGCCACAAATTATTAAATCATTTTTGTGATTTCTGCTTATCAATCAGATCATTCCTACCTCATTTTGTGAAGAGTGTCATTTTCTTCGTTTTTCCAATTTTCGAATAAATTGTTATAATTTCTCAAAATTTACATTTTTTGTCGAAATCAAAGTTTCAGTTAACGTGATTTACCTTCAAAAACATGCAAAAAAAGTTTCATGACCGCACTTCACCTGTGAGCCAAGTAATCTCGAAAAAAACGATTATACCTTTATGGCCAGCACTGTATTTGCACCATCGAAAACCGTTCTTTATCTTTCTTTCGTCATAATCCATGCTTGAGAGAAAGAGAGGTAAATTGAGGAAATAGTTTTCAACAAATTAAATCTGAAAGAAAACTGAAAAGTTGAAAGGCCGAATTCTTCGATGGAATGTTGAAAGTCCATGGTATTCCCATAACAGCTGAAACACTGTGGTTATAGTTTTTTCATATTTTCCTCATAGAAAAGCGAGCATCGGTGGATTCGTTACAAAAAATAGTTAATGGAAGATAGAAATTTCCAAAAATTAATTTGCTCTCTGAATATCCATTTCCGAAGTGTACGAAAACAAGGATACAAATTCCAATGAGCTTCTGTTTAATAGTAAATCTGGTACTTAATGTAAAGGCATCTTTTTCCTAATTGTCCCGTGCGTTTCAACTTCGTTTCAGATTCCATACGAACCTCCTTTTCATTTCTGCGGTCTCGCACAGATGTTTTATTTCCTATAAAACCCCTCTCTCCTCGAAGTACTATTAATAAGTGACCCCATCGCGGCGGCTCTCCTCTTATAGATGACGTCTGTGCCTCTCCATCCTTCATCCAATTCCGCCACGTCTCACACACGTCAACACCATCTCCGCTCGCCATACGCCAATCGTTCCGCACCGATGGCACTCTTTTTTTGCCACTTTTCACTTGCTCTCGACTCCTCCTCAACTTGCACACAATTCATTCCTGCGCGAGAGAAAAGAGAACAGGGCCACAGCGGGATCGTGTTCGAGATGAGATGGAGAAGAAATAAGAGAGCATGTGTCAGCACGCAATCGATCTGCACCGTCTTCGAAGAAAATAGTGCCCACGATGACGACGTCGGTGGCACCATTGGATGTGGAGGCAGGTCATCAAAATGCAAAACGTAGACAATAGGCCACCTGGTAATCATTTTCCGAGACATAAACTGTAACTGTAATGCCAGAACCACGAGTGCCAATGTGCTGTAACAATAACTTTTATGGACTCTGCAAAATGAACCTGGGAAAGATTTATTTATAAGAAGTTAGTCGGAGTATCCGTAAATCCACTGAATATTTGTAAGAATTCCATAAATTGTTAGATTATTTCAAAATTTTTTTTTAGTAAATTCTACAGTGCTCCACATAATCTTATGTTCACCCCTAAAATGTTCGAAAACTCGAAAACTGGCTTTTCAACCAAAATGCTTCCTATTGAAGAAATATGGGCTTTCAGTAGGTATTTCATGATAGAAACTTAAAATAGACTTAAAATTCACACATCAGGAAAAAACCAAAATTTTATGAAAAAAGGTAAAAAAAATTTCCACAAAATCATATGTTCACTTGCACAAAACCGTAAAAAGAAAAGAAAATTACAGACGAATGAACATTAATAATCGATGGGACGACCATTCTGTCGAGCAACTTCAAAAATTCGGCTATCCATAGACGAATAAAGATTGTCGAGCAGCTGTTGGTCCACTTTTTGCCATGCTTCAACGATAGCCTTTTTCAGAGATGGAATGTCCGCATAAATCTTGTTTCCTTCGTAGATTTTCCGTACCATGTATCCCCAGACATTTTCGATGATGTTTATGTCAGGGGAACAGGCCGACCAATCGAGAATCGGGATTCCGCGGTCACCTATCCACTTGATTGTGCGTCGAGCCCGATGGCATGGAGCTCCATCCTGCTGATAAATGAAATTTTTAGAGCGATTCCGACGGATAAATGGTATGAGACCTCTTCTCATCACGTATCGATATTGGCAACCGTCCATGTTCTTTGGTACAAAGCAAAGTTTGACTTTGCCTTGGGCACTGATTGCTGCCCAGACCATCACTCCTCCACCTTTGAAGTTTCGCCTTGAAAACCGCAGTTTTTCTTTTCTCAAATCATGCCAATAATCACGGTAGCCATCCGGTCCATCGCAGTTAAACTTCTTCTCATCACTGAAGATAATCTGAAAACAAAATACCACTTTAAGAAAGCTGCAAAAATCCTTACCTGTTTCCAGTCAGTTCTTTGGTTATTCTTAGCAAATTTAATGCGATTTTCTCGGTGTTTGGCGGTCACATTTGGAGCCTTTCTCATTTTTTGGCGTCTTATAAATTTGCTCTTCGAAAGTACGCGGCGAACAGTCTCCGCGGATACGGAAAGTCCAAGTTCGCTCTTGATCTTTGAGCAAGAGACCTTAGAATTTGACGCCCTGCGGATAATTCTTCGCTTGTCTCGTCCAGAAAGAAGAGGTGGACGACCAGAAGACTTCTTTATACCATAATCAAGTGGATTTGCAGCATATCGATTGATTAAACCAAGGGAACGCTTCATTTCCTTAGCGATTTGACGGTGCGAGAGTCCTTCAGCCAATTTGGCGTCAATTAGTCCTTTCTCATATTCACTCAGAGGTTTACCTTTCGACATGTCTTCTAAAAGCTGAAAAACAATAATTAAACAGACTAGAACCAAGTTAAAAGTTCAAAAAACAACAAAAAATAAAAGTGAACATATCATTATGTGGAAAAAAAAATACCCATTTTGCGAAAAATGTCAAATTTCTCGATTGCTCAGCTTTACTTTATTTTCGCTCCAGAACCCATAATTGTATTTTTTAAAGGTATTTCCATATCATATATGATAAATAATTAAGAATTACTGAAAATCGAAAATTTGAGATTTTTGAAGGTGAACATAAGATTATGTGGAGCACTGTATAAGAAAACGTGAAAATCACAGTGAGTCTTGGAAGAGCTACAAATCTGTATGTGGTCGTAGGACATACAAGATTGCATGTACCCAACAATTTTGGTGTGTCTTAGCTGAAATTCTTATTTCATTGGCCTACTGTATCAATTTGATTCTACTCGGGATCCCCCATCGCCGACTTCGTCAGAAGCGCGGACACCGGAGCAGTCGAGATGCAACACGCCATCCCCTCCAATATCTCCAATTCCAGAACTTAAGGAATATTATTTGATTCCCCAGCCAAACAGTCCAGTTGGAGGAATTCCTCAACGCTGGGAGACAAGGACTGAAGATAATATTAATAAGAGATTTGGGTTCGCGCTTTCTTGGATTGACAGTATCAAGCCATTGAGGTTTGAAGTGGAAGAGAGAATTCATTTGCCAAATATATTTCATGTTCTGTTTGAAGAAGTGGTTTAATTTGTTTTGAAGCCCATAAAAATGTAGATGAGACGTTGTTTCATAAGGTCGAAGTTACGAATAAAACGGAGGTTACTCGATTCGCAGCAATCACTTCACGTTTCTTTGACATCAGTGTTTATGGGCGGTACTTCAACACTGAGAATTGAGCAAAGCGGCACACATGTTCCGATGACAGACATCCTACAAAAGTGGACTCCAATGGGCATGTTCGCATAAAATGATAGACGAATACAATGATTTATTAGGTCTTTATTACTCCACAAGTCTAGCCCAAGTATTGGATAAAATTTGTTGTAAACTTAGCCAAGACTTATGGGAGACTTGTGCTAGAATTGTGGAGTTTTGCTGAGTCATTTTACTTTTTTTCATAACTATATAAATAGATTAATAATTAGTGAAAATGATTCTCGCCGGAATAATGAAATCTATAAACACAATGCGACTTTAACTATCGTGTAGTTCTTGTGAACAATTTAATGTTTTCAATAAATTTGGAATTCCATAAACTAACTTTTTGTCATTTTTATGAACTCAATTTGTAACTGCTAAGACTCATCGAAAGATTAACTAGTCCAAAAGTACTACTCGAAGTTTGAAGGCACATACAGTTTATCGGTTGCATTACAACCAGAGTAGGGCGGAATTGGATTTTGGGAACTCGGGATCCGGAATCCGGAAAACGGAAAAAATTTTTTTCACGGACTCTGGAATCCGGAAAACGGAATGTAAAAAACGGCAGAATCCGGAATGCGGAATGCTGAAAACGGAATTTTAACCATTAATGAGGGAATCAAATGATGTAAATGCACTCTGTTCGCAAAAAATTTTGCGGGAGTTCAAAAAAGTATACTTTTCACAACAATTGAGAATAAAGTATTAAAACTCATAGTTGGGCGGAATTGGATTTTGGGAACTCAGAATCCGGAAAGCGGAAAACGGAATGAAAAAAAACGGCGGAATCCGGAATTCCGCCCTTCTCTGATTACAACGATGAGTTGCCGGATGGCATTCCCGCCGAATCTAAAACCCCATTCTGCCGGTCTCGCTCACGCTCGCAACGACACTCCGACATCCCGCACGCTGGCAGTTTGCGGATCGCCCATCTCGCCGCCCGGGAGTTTGTTTTTTTAGTTTTAGTTTGAGTTTTCCTTAGTTCAGTTACGTTTTTTTGGTGTTCTGTTTTGTGTTTTTTTTTCCTGGTTTTACTTATTAAATTCTGTGTCATTAATTGCGGATTTTTTCTTGGATAAGAATAAATTTCGTAATTCTTTTAAAAATCGTGTATTATCGTACAAAGGCCACTGAATCCGAAACCACACGGATAACTTGGGGGCCGAATCGTATTTTGTGCCTTTTCTTAGCGAGTTTTTGAAAGTATTGATTGGGCGAGTATAAAACCCGATCGACTTCAGAAGTTTGCGAGGATTAGGTGAAATTTTCGTGAAATTTGGATAAATTTCGCAAAAATCGTATAATTGGACGTAGTATCGATTGCTTGCCGCAGAAAACGTTGTATAAAACGTTTTAATTCCAGGAATGGCCACCGAACAGCAGGTAGAAAAGATGGACGTCGGAACCGCGCCGACGGGTGTTGCTGAAGGGAATCGACAACATCGAAGTGGCGGCGGAGACGGGAGCAGCGCCACCGATAGATCGCTCTGGGCAGAGTTGACGGAGCTCGAGGAGACGAAGGTGAGTGCAAAGGAAAAAATGAAGCGGCTCAAGGGACTGGGGAAGTTCGTCGAGAAGTCCGCGGAAGTGATGGAGAAATTGAGGAAAGCGCTGGGAGACACAACGTTGAACGCGAGGAAAAGTGATCTGGTCGCGGTGCCAGTGGAAAAGTATTTGGGAGAGTTGCGCGAGCGCTATGAAGAAGTGCGATGCGACGGTTGGCAGCGAAAAGTATTGCGGTTGATGAGGGAAAAGGCGCTCGGAACTATAGAGGAGTTGCGTGAAGCGTGTGAGAAGGGAAATCAGAGTATGGATGAAGAAAAAGAGGAATTGCAAAAAGAAAACGAGATTTTCAAAGAAGAAAATGAGAATTTGCAGAGGTTGCTGGAAGACAAAAACTGCGAATTGGAGGACTACATCCAGAGGAGCCAAAGAGAAGTGGAGACACTGCAGGAGAAGCTCGAGGAAGCCGAAAAGTTGGTGGAGAAGCTGAAAGCGTCGATGAAGAAAGAGAAGAAGGTGTCGGAAGGCCTGAAAAGCAGCATCGCGCATCTTGAAGGTGAGAGAGACGAATTGAAGAAGAAGGAAAACCGAAGTGAATTGCAGGCAAGATCTCGAAGGTCCAAGGAGACAAGGGAGCCGACGAGCGGCAACTGGAGGAGAGTGCGAGCCGGTGGATTCAGCAGCTCAGGTGAGGAAATGTCAAGAAAGAGCAGTAGAGATGTGCGCAGCGATGAAATGTGGGAGAGCGCGTCGAGAGGCTCGCGTATGAGTATGATGGAGAATTTAGTGAAGAATATGGGAGACATGCTGAAGTCGTCGGCGAGGGCGGCCGCGTTGCCGGCACCAAAAGTGTATGACGGGGCCGGTGATTTTCGGGAATTTCGGAGGTCTTTCCTGTTGAAGTATCAAAGTGTAACGGAGTCGGATGAAGAGTTGATTGCTATCTTGGAGTCTCAGTTCTTGAAAGGTCCGGCGAAATCGATTTTCAAAGCGTTGAATAATCGGTATGACCGATCGATTAAAGATTTGTTCGTGGAATTTGAGGCGAAACTGAGGAAGAATCAGGGAATGTGGACTGAAACTGAAGGCGTCAAAGTGTAAGATTGCACAGAAATCAGTTGAGTATCTGGGGCACATCATTGATGAGACGGGAGTCAGGACAGATGAAAAGAAAGTGGAGAAAATGGAGAAGTACCCGGTGCCGAAAGACAGGAAGGAACTTCATTCGTTTTTGGGGATGTGCGCGTACTATCGGAATTTTGTGTTGAATTTCGCGAGTATTGCGGCTCCGTTGACACCTCTAACTTCTCCGAAGATTCCTTGGAGATGGACGGATGAGCAGCAGGAGGCATTTGAGGAGTTGAAGAAGAGAATGACGAGTGCGCCGGTGCTGGCACAGCCAGACATCGAAGCGGCGAGGAAGTTTGAGAGACCGTTCTGTATATTTACGGACGCGTCTGGATATGGGATTGGAGCGGTATTGGCTCAGACGGGAAAAGACGGAAAAGTACATCCGATTGCGTTCGCGTCGAAAGCATTAAGTCCGGCTGAAAAGAACTATCATGTGAGCGATAAAGAGGCGTTGGCGGTGTTGTTTGCGACGAGAAGGTTCAAGCATTTCATCTTCGGATGTCCGACGACGGTGTTCACTGACCACCAGCCACTCACAAGTTTATTCAAGACGAAAAACTTGGCGGACAGATTGTTGAGATGGTCAATGGAAATGCAAGATTTCGCATTGAACATGGTGTACTTGAAGGGAAAGGCGAATGCAGTGGCAGATGCGTTGTCTAGAGGTGGAGCGCAGGAGACTGAAGAGATGAAAGAAGCTCATGAGCAAGCAAGAACGGAGATTGAGCGAGTTATCAATGTAGTAGAAGTGGTTCAGGAGGATGAACGTAAAGGAGGAAGCTGGAGAGAGCTGATAATGAAAGACGACGGTTGGAAACAGATCGTAGAGAAATTGGAGAATGGGATCCAAGAAGGAAAGGTGGAAGTCCCAGGAGATGGAGAAAGAGAACTCAGGGAGTTCATGGTTGTCGGAGGCGAATTGGTGTTTGTGACGAAGTATGGAGCAACGTTGAGGGTCGTGCCGGTGGAAAAGCGTAAAGAGTTGTTCCTGGAAGCACATGGAGGAACATTCGGAGGGCATTGGAATCCGGAGAAAGTGGATGCGTTGTTGGGGAAGGAGTTTTGGTGGCCAAGAATGAGGGCATGGATCGGGAAATGGTCGAAAGAATGTCAACAGTGTTTGTGTGGTAATGCAAAACACATTCTGACATCTCCGTTGACACCGGTGGAAGCAAGTGAGCCATTGGAGATCGTAGCGTTGGATTTGTTGGATTTGGGGTTGAGTTCCAGTGGAAATCGATATGTGTTATCGATTGTGGATATGTTCAGCAAGTACGCTGGTGTGGTGGCAATTCCGAATAAGTCAGCAGAGACGGTTGCAAAGGCGTTTTTAGAAAATTGGATGCTGAAGGAAGGGAGAGTTCCGAAAGCGATTTTGACGGACCAAGGATTAGAATTTGCAAATTCTACCTTTGAGAAGATCGCGAAGATGTCGAATATCAAGATGATTAAGACGAAAGGGTATCATTCGAGGATGAATGGAGGAGTGGAACGGTTCAACAGAACGATTCAGACAGTGCTGAAGAAGATCACGTTGGTGCCGACAGAGTGGGACGAGAAACTGCAGTACGCAGTGTTCGCGTATAATGCGTGTAAGCATGAGGCGACAGGTGAAAGTCCACATTACCTGATGTATGGTAGAGACCCGAGGATACCGTTGAAGGTTGAGCAGGAGGAGTTGGTGGGGAAGTATCAGGTGGACGTAGACGAGTATAAGTTACGTCACGCGGAGCAGATGCATCTGGCCCAAGAAGCAGCGAGAGAGCATATGAAGAAGGAGCGTGAGGGTATGAAAGAACGGTTCGACGAGAAGCATAAAGTGGCTGGGAGGAGGTATCCAGTAGTGGGAGATCGGGTATTGGTGAAGATTCCTGCGGAGAAATTGGGAGCCAGGAATACGAAGTTGGTTAATGAGTGGAAAGGGCCGTACAGAGTGGTGGAAACTACAGAAAATTCGGCAAGAGTACAGTATATCGGAGGAGAAGAGGAATTATGGATTCCTTGGGAACAACTCAGGAAGGTGCCAAAAGAAGTTGGAGAAATGAAGTGTGAGACCAGCGCGAGAAGAGGACAGCGTGGTAGAAAAAAGAAAATCGCGGTGAATGTAGTAAAACTGCGCGAAGAAGAGAAACTGTGTGAAGAGAAAGAAAAGAATATTGTGTTGGATAATGCAAATTCTTCCAGAAACTCGGAATTGGATGAGTGCGGATGCCGGAAAGGAAGTGGCCACTTCGTGGATGGATCCAGTGGACCATCGTTCAACCCGATGAACTTGGCATTGAGGCTGGTGACGGAAAACGAAAACGAGAAAGTTGCTGCAGAAGACGTGCATCTGATGATGTTCGATGAGTCGATTCGAAAGAAAGTCGGAAAGCAGGAAAGAGCCGAAGCTCTTCGACGATTCGCGAAAAAGTGTCCATCATGGGCTCAGAAGGTCATGACCGGAACGTTGGAGGGACTGAATGGCAGGAGGCTGCGGAGACAGTGAAAAAGGAGGTGATCCAAAGGAATCAGCCACAAAAAGCGGTCATAAAAGAGAAGACAGTGCTCATCGGCCAGAGGATGGGCTTGAAGCATAAAGCTGTTTTTGAAGTGAGATCATCGACGATTAGTACTTGGATCCAGAAGTTTGATTGGAAGAAGGTGGAGAAAGCGGTAGTATTGGTGGAATGGACGAAAAAGGACATCGAAATGAAAGGATTGATTCACTTGGTGGAGGAAATAGCCAAGGAGGTGGAGGAGGTAGTGGTGGTCCCTATCCGGATGGATTGTGCGTACGACGAAGTCGCAGACGTCACCGAGCAGTGGATGAAGATGAGACGGACGGCACCAAATGTGGAGATCGTGGATCCATTGACTCCTGTTGGAGCGAAGAAGACCCCTCTGATCCTGAACGAGATGAAACATGGTTCACTTGAGAAGACCATCGAGTACCTGGCACAGGTGATACCGGGGCATCCGCTGGTGGAGAGATTGAGAGGAGATGTCGAGGATATCGAGCCGAAGGTCAAGAAACCAAGGAAGCATTAGGATCAAGGCAAAAGGCCGAGTTATTTATTAATCTTGTTGTTTGTTGTTAACCTAACACACGTAGTTTGAGGTCATTAGGACAAAGTGTAATTTTGTGTAAAAGTGAGGCCAATAGGGCATAAAATCAGTTATAATTGTGTTGATTGTGTTGTAAGAATGAGGGGAGTAGAGTGGGTGTGTAAGCGACGGTCTGTTGTGTTGGCGGACTAGGAGAAGAATGTAAGACGAGCTGGCGTGCACCGTGTATGCACCGGTCGGGACCCGGTTTCTAAGAGGAGGGGGAAGTTGCCGGATGGCATTCCCGCCGAATCTAAAACCCCATTCTGCCGGTCTCGCTCACGCTCGCAACGACACTCCGACATCCCGCACGCTGGCAGTTTGCGGATCGCCCATCTCGCCGCCCGGGAGTTTGTTTTTTTAGTTTTAGTTTGAGTTTTCCTTAGTTCAGTTACGTTTTTTTGGTGTTCTGTTTTGTGTTTTTTTTTCCTGGTTTTACTTATTAAATTCTGTGTCATTAATTGCGGATTTTTTCTTGGATAAGAATAAATTTCGTAATTCTTTTAAAAATCGTGTATTATCGTACAAAGGCCACTGAATCCGAAACCACACGGATAACTGATGTCTAACGGTGATGAGACTATATACAGTGTCGTGCAAAAGTATACGAACCGGGGTGATTTTTACCGAAAATCGACTTCGGATGATCCGATCGAGCCCAAAGTTTCAGGAATTGAGGAAAACGCTTAAAAAATGAGTTTGAATAACAAAAGAACAAATTTACTCAAAAAAAAGAAAGTCTTTTTGAAGAAAATGTTAAAAATTGAAAAAATTGTTATTTTGATTTTTGATATTGATGGGAAGAAAAAAAACAAAAATGACAAGTTAAAAATCGGGGGAAATGATACGAAATGATTAAATTAACTTAATACTTGGTCGCCATGCCATTGGCTTCAATAACGGCCTCACATCTTCTTGGCATCGAGTCGATCAAATTCATTAGGGTCTGAAGTGGGATTTTGGTCCATTCTTCCTTGAGTTTCTCTAATTTTTCGGTACAATTTTTTGCTTTTCTTGCTTTCAAACGTCTGCCAAGGACCTCCCAGAGATGCTCAATGGAATTCAGGTCAATGGGATTCGGATTGGCTTGGCCAGGTTGACTTGACGCTGTGCCAACCAATCCTTGAAAAAGAGGGAAGAGTGTTTCGGATCGTTGTCTTGTTGGAACAACCAACCACGACCTATCTGAGACCTTCCATATGGCAACATTTCCTTCTCCAAAATGTCCTTGTACATGTACCCTGTACTTGTACTTCGTATTTGTCCTTATACTTGGCGTGGAAGCAGCCCCAAACCATGACGTTACCACCACCGTTCTTATCAGTCGGAACCTGGTACTTGGGATCGTACCGTTTGTTAACTGGACGTCGTACATGAGTGATTCCTTCTAGCCAATCATCAAATACTTCGATTCGTCGCTCTACAGTACCTTATTCCACCGCTGAGGTGTCCAGGGCAGATGATCCTTCTCCCACTTCAATCGAGTCAGACGGTTCTTCTCGGAAATCATTTGCTTTTTCACTGGGCGCCTTCCGAAGAGTCCAGAATTACGCACACGTTTTTTGACAGTGTCGTTGGACACCTATAAGCCATATCAATTGAAATTTTTTGATAAATGTCCAAAAAAACTAACCTCGACTCCAAATTGACCATTCACTTCCGAGTTGATATCCGTACTTGTCAGCCGCGGATTTTTCTTGCACATCCTGACAATAATTCTGTCGGTTCCTGGTGATGTTTTCAAAGGTCTTCCAGTACCTTTCGATCGGTTTCGAGTGTTCAAAGTTGCCCAGATAACCGATTTAGAAGTCTTGAACTGCTTCGCGAGGGTGGTCATGTCCAGACCTATGAGACGACCACGGATGATAGACACTCGCTGAGATTCTGATAAATTAGGTAAGCCACGTGGTCTACCCATTATAAATAACAATATTCATGCGTAAAAGAACGATAATACTTGAAAAAAAGGAAAAAATCGGATTTTACCGATTTTCGAAAAATTCAAAAATAAGTTCGCAATTGTTACTGCTCACCGTAATTTATCATTCTAACTCATTTTTTAAGCGTTTTTCTCAATCCCTGAAACTTTGTGGTCGATCGGATCGTCCGAAGTAGTGTTTGGGTAAAAATCAGCCCGGTTCGTATACTTTTGCACGGAACTGTATATCAGAAGCATCCAACTTGCAGCGTCCTTCTTTTGCAGTTTAGCTTTGTATTTCTAATTAAAAAATTCTTTTGAACAAGTGATTTATCAAATATTTCATAGTATACCTGTCAGCTAGGAAGTGACTGTTTGAATGTCATTTTCGGCCATTTTTTAAAGCTTTTAGTAATTTAGTTTTCTCAATGGACGCAAAACTATGAGACTATCCAATTTTCAGGCCATTTTCCTAAGGTCGTTGGCTCATTGCTTTTACCTCCAGCCCCCCCCCCCTTTCATCGCCTTCGCCTGAGCATCAGCCCGCATGCAGAAGTACCGATAACACAAAAAATGATGAACCGATTCGAGAAGGCTGAGTGCATACTTCCGATTGAACACCAAGTATAAAAACAAGTGGATTTTGTATCAAATTGTCAATTGTGCACCTTGTGTATCATGTCAGCAAAAGTTCGCATGTCTTGGCCAAGACTTGTGGAATTTTGCTAAGATGTGTATCGGTTCCATTTTCTTTCTTTTTTGGCCTTATATTCGCATTATAATGATCGCCACTTCTAATAAACTTTTCAAAAAATCGCATACACCTCGTTTTCCTTTTTCTGCCACGTATCGATGATTAATCCGAATTGTCATTTGTGTCTATAATGAAACAAAAAAAGAGCCGGAGATAGTGATTTGTCGATAAATTTGGTGGCGTCATACAAGCACAGCTCTGCGAGTGTGCAATCGAGTGAAGCGGGCAGCAAAAAACAACTGGAACACCGCTAAAAGATGAAAAGGGGGAGGGGCAGGTGGGTGAAAGAATTGGACAGGCTGGAAACGAGATAGAAAATCTTCAAGCAGCACCCAATAATTCAGAGCACGAGATGCACATTTCTGACTGTATTTCCTTATGAAATACTCTTTAAATTACGGTAATTTAGAAATCATGGCTTTAAGTCAGCGTGCCTTTCCGTTAAATTGCTGGAAAAGCTGTTATGCTACCATTATGTCGATTTCAAAAACAAAATCCTGCCCCCTGCAGGCAAAAAAAAATAGGGAATGCGACCCTAGAAAACACATTTTGTTACAGTAGACTTTATAATTTCGCTAAAGTTCGTTTTCTCCTTGTAATTAGCTGAAATCATTCTTTGATAGCTGAAGTCATCGAAAATAAGTACCTTCTCATAAATTGATGACTAATAATATATACCTATAATCTTATCGCTTTTTGATGACTTGATTCTAGTCGTAAAATGTGCTCTTTTTCTCTCTAATGTCTATAATTTCTTGGCAATTTATTCTTGATTCAATGTCCTTTATTTTACAGCTACTTCACCGCGCTCTCTTTAGACAACCTGACTAGTTTCAAGATTTATCTTTTACATACAGTACTGACCAAAAAGGTATTCGCAAACAGTTTTTCGAGCATAACTTTTCTGAAACTTCCCGGATTCATCTGGTATTTTAAGACAAATTTGCCTTTATTCCAACAACAAAAAACCAATTGCGTGCCTTGTCATCGTCTCCTACATTAAAGTAAGATACCACCATCCACCTGTTCCCCCCCCCCCCTCCACTCTTCACCCTCTATTCTGCTCCTATTTGCCACCATCGGTCGGCCTCCCGGGAAGGTCCGCGTCTTCCTAATGCGACAATGCAGCTACAGTGCGTTTCAATATTATACGTCCACTCTTGTTTTTGGCCGTAACTTGAGAACCGGTTGAGATATCAATCTAATTTCATTAAAATTGAATTCAGAGCAACAAATTACATCTAGAAAACCATTTTTGAGAAAAAATATTGAAAACTACTCGAGATACAGAGAAAATTCTGAAAATGTAACATTTGCAACCGTTTCAAAATTATACGTCCACTTCAAAGGTATGTCGATCTTGACCTTTGGCGGAGCCGGAAAAGCTTGAATTTAGTTTTGTTTTTTGCTGCCAATGTGAGAAACTTTTTTCATTATGATTTTCCTTGTTTTTCTCCACTTTTCAACATGTCTCGTGGCCATTTGCTCACTGATGCTGAAAAAGCCTTCATCGACGCGTTCAAAACCTCTGGTTGGACCAACAGGGCTATCGCGAAACATCTAAATCGTTCCCACGATTGCATTAATCGTTTTGTATCGAACCGGACCCGCAACAATCAACCCAACAAGGCTGGACGTCCTCCAAAACTCAATTCAAGAGCCAAACGATCAATCGTTCGTGTGGCTTCAAACACCATGAAGTCTTGTAATGATATCAAAAAAAAGCTGAATCTTGGAGTGAGCAAGTGTACAATCTGGAGGGCTCTTAAGGATGATCCAAACATCAAAAGAGCAGTCATGCGCCCTGCTCCGAAGCTCACTGACAATCACAAAACTCGCCGTCTCGACTTCGCTCGAAAAAACATGGGAACCAACTGGGATAAGGTATTAAATTTAAAATTATCTATCCAAATTATCTTATCTTTTACAGGTAATTTTTTCGGACGAGAAAAAATTCAATCTTGATGGACCCGACGGATTCAAATCGTACTGGCACGACTTGCGGAAGGATCCAGCCGTTTTTGCCAAAAGGAATTTCGGGGGAGGCAGTTTGATGGTATGGGGAGCATTTGCTTCGGCTGGATACTTGGAGCTCGCTTTCACCACTTGTCGAATGAACTCCACAGACTACCAAGACGTTCTCCAGAACCACCTTATCCCGTTTCGTCGTCGATTCAGTCGCCGCCAGTTCATTTTTCAGCAAGATAATGCTGCAATCCATGTCAGCCGCTCCACTTTGGACTGGTTCCAATCGAAAAACATCGATGTCTTGCCATGGCCAGCTTGCTCTCCAGATCTGAATCCGATGGAAAATGTTTGGGGCGAGCTGGTTCGTCGTCTTTACCGCCATGGAAAGAAGTATGCTAGTATTGGAGAGCTTCGGGATGCGCTGATTGCTGAGTGGAGTCTGCTGGAGCAGGAGTTCAAGACTAAGAGCACCCAATACATCCAAAACCTTATCAAATCGATGCCAAATCGTCTCTTCGATGTCATTGCTGCTAAAGGTTCATCCACAAAGTATTGAAATATTTTTTATTCTCTATTTTAGCATTGATTCTGAGAGTGGACGTATAATTTTGAAACGGTTGCAAATGTCACATTTTCAGAATTTTCTCTGTATCTCGAGTAGTTTTCAATATTTTTTCTCAACAATAGTTTTCTAGATGTAATTTGTTGCTCTGAATTCAATTTTAATAAAATTAGATTGATATCTCAACCGGTTCTCAAGTTACGGCCAAAAACAAGAGTGGACGTATAATATTGAAACGCACTGTATGCGGCGGATGGACGCTCGCGTCATTACTAGGAAAGATTGTGAGAATTCTAGAGGTACAGGGAACGGGACTATCATGCTCCGCCCACGTCGTCATTGACCAGTCAATATCGTCAAGAATTAGGAATACACCTGTGTTTTATGTAGTTATTCAATTGCACACTGTTCTATTTGAGTGCTGTATAAAGCATTTATATCCTTTTTGCTAAAAACTATTTTAATGGTGGTCATCACATCATTGCCTCTAATTTGAATTATGAACCCGATCTAAGCCTCACCGGTTTTCAGAATGAGCTCCGACAGTTCTACTCCGTCACCATCGGCATCCTCGTCACTCGAAGATACAACTCATGCCGATGCTCCGGAAGTGAATATTGAAGATGGTGCCGTTCCCGTTCTACCGAGCAACGGCATCGACATGAATTCTTTATTACAGGTAACTACTACTATAGGTAAAATAAGCAAAGAGATGAAAAATTGCAGAACAATTCGGTTTTCCAAGCCCTTCTATCAAATGCTTGTGGAGTGGGGGAAATCGCGAACCTTGCCATCTCAAGTCTCCTGGGAGCTTTCTCAAGCGTAACTGCTGGAAATCAGGAATTCAACACACAAATGACAGATCGTATGAAAAAGGCGCGTTTAAAGGTGTGCTGCAATGGATATTTTATGACTTTTGATAAAATTTCCTCGTGTCGAACGAAGAACTTTTGGCGTTGCGAGTTTAAGAATACGTGTAAAGCTAGAATGCACACGGATCCTTCAAACAAGAATGTACTCGAAAGCATCCATGAACACAAGCACACCCCACCTACACCCGAGGAAGTGCAGCTTTATGGGCTCGACCCGGACGGTATGAATAAGGATGGCGTCTACATAGTTAACAATCAGGCTGATCCAAGTCAACGAAGGAAAATCAGAAAGCAGGTTGCCGAGAAAGAGGCGGCTGCAAAGCGGCTAGAGCAACAGCAAGCAGAGGAGCGACAGAAACAACGAAATGTAGAAGACGCCCGCGTGGCCTATGATCAAGAGGTGCAATATAACTCGCTACCAACATCTCCTGCTGCCGCCGCTTCCCCTCTACAATCTACTTCGGCCACGACACCCGTCACATCACATGGTATGCTTCCATTTTTTGAGAATGACGGTGTCAAAATCGAAGTAGCAGAAGCTTATGAAATGCAGTCATCATCAATGTGCATTGTATCGAATATGGTAGGTCTCCTTTAATTTCGAAAATGCAAATTATGGTATAAATGCAGAGTGGCGTCAGTGATTCACCAACCCTGCATAGCAGGCCATCGCCGGAACGGTCATCATTGAAACGAAAAGCCAGTGAAATGTTAAATGATGATGATGACTTCAGAAGACAGCCAATGCTCGAAACCAGTTTGGAAATTGTCCGCAAACAGAGAAATCAGATTTTCGGAGGGCCGAGGACCAACACATTTCCAACTCGCTATCTCTCAATGTACGACGAAACGGACGAGCATTCCTACGATCTAATGAGGATTGAAACTCGTGACGAAACTCATTTGATAAAGGCTCTTCAGAAGTTTTGCGGAGAAGAGTGCAACGGAGTGCTGTACTTCGCATACCCATCCAAAATGAACGTCCCGATCAGTCAGCAGATGATCTGCAACTGGGAAAATCTGCAATTCTTCCTGCTGGATACTTCCAATCCAAGTCGTTGGCGTTTGATGCATGTCGACGAAAACGCTTAGATTGTCGTAAACTGGCTAATGATAATATTACTAATGATAGTTTTCAAATATGTAAACGCTCCTTTAATTTCTTCCAAACCTTTTCTGAATCCATCCCATAGCGGGTTTTTCAACCTCTGTTCTAAGTCTGTCTCCATCATTTTTTTCCAGAACTTTTTCTTCATCTGTCATCCCTATTAACAAATCTGTAATATTATTCGTTACATTACATAAAATTTCCAGATTTTTTTAAAATCAGTTTCCATCCGTTGTAGGATCGCAATATAGCAGTGAGGTACATGAAAGCGTGACAAAATAACTTCCATCGGAAGATGGAAGTTACAGGGTGCGCCATAATAATTGTCCCGGAATCGGTATAACTTTTTTGAAACTTCATAAAACGTCTAGATATTTTAAAATGTTCTATTTCAAACGCGGGAAATTCATTATAAATCAAAAATTCTCAATTCGGCCTCCTTTCGCTTTGATGACAGCGGCCAGACTGCACGGATGTAGTTGCCGTCAATTTCATCCCAAGCCTAATCGACAGCGGCTTTCAGATCAATCAAATTTGGATAGTTTTTCGTGGAATCCTTCTGGGTCAAATATTAAATACCACTCACTGAATAATTCATACGGTTTAACAGATAATCTCTGAGAGTTTCGTGCATAGGCCTGAAGGGCGGTTCACAGTTCGCAAAAATTGTTGAAGAACAATCTGAAATTTGATCTGAGGGTACCCTAGGGTACACTCATCCCATATATCCTTAAATTATCCGGATCCGTTCCTCCTCCCCATTGATGACGTCATCTGAAGTCAAAAATCAACTTTGTCAGTTTTGAAGAAGATAGAGGTCTAAACTTTTCAAAAATAAGTTTTGAGCATTTTTGTAGTACATGACTAGTTTCCACCTCTTACGGTTCAATCGGAAATTTCTCATATCTGACTCATTTTTCACTTTTTTGAGATTTTTGAAAAATTTTAGTATATTTGTCCCTCGAGATAAGATCACAACACGGTTATACTCAGATTTCAGTGTGTAAAACACTTTTTTTCAACGATTTTCATTTTTTTCCACTACATTCTGAAATTTGATTTGAGGTTGTTTGCCAGATAATGATTCCGATCAACTCGTAAATGTGGGTAAAGTTTTTTTTATGTTATTATACATCAAACAATTATATATTCCATTAATAAGTCCGGCGTTAAAAGTTTTTAATTTGAAAATTTCTAAAACACTAGAAAATCTTTGGAATGTACACTAAAAGCTCGTTTCCTGAAAAATTTTGTAATAATAATATCCGCTGAGATTCATCAAAATCATGGAAAGGGATGTTAATATGCATGAAACTTTGAACGGTCCGTTCTCAGTCGTATGTTAACCGATTTTCATGATTTTTACTTTTTTTGTCTCCCCGAAAGGAGACGTTCCAAAATTTATAGCTAACGCCAAATTTCTTTGGGTCAGTTTCAATGTTTACCTCAAACTTGGGTAATTAAACCAACTCTGTCGGTGAGCCTCCAGTGTTGAAATGAACCAGCGGTGGACACGAATCGAAGCGTATTTTTTCGAGTCTATTCAAGACATAATGTGGAATGTTCACTTCGATGGTAAGGAATGAATAGAGAGTGAAGCACACTCCTCGATGCTTACGACCATATCACGTTGAATGCACGCCATCCCGTTCGATCTGGCAAGTTAAGCAACGTTGAGTCCAGTTAGTACTTGGATCGGAGACGGCCTGGGAATCCTGGATGTTGTAAGCTTTTGCATTTTCAGATCATCATTTTACAATACTATTATTAGTTACTAATGGTGTATTGCACATATCGATCGATTGATGCGAGCATTTTTGAAGAGAGGGGGGTGGAGGGAAGTAAAGCATGAAACTTTGAACGCTCCGTTCTCAGTCGTACATATGTTAACCGATTTGCAAGATTTTTACTTTTTTTGTCTTCCCGAAAGGAGACGTTCCAAAATTTATATATAAAATCAAAAAAAAAATAAATAAATAAAATCAGGTAAAACGGCTTCATCTGAAACACATCTTCGGATTTCGCAACTCTCAATTAGATATTATCAATCAGCAAATTATAATACATTTCCTTAGCGCGATGCTAAATGGAATATTCCAACGGTACTTTGTATGCAATATTAAAGCCAAGAGCAAATAAAAAAAATATCGAAATTATCGTTTAAAAAGTTCGAAACCCCTTTCGAATTGATTCAATATTGGAATCAAAAATTCATAAGAACTAGTTTCGATATTCTTTAAGAAGACGCATAACTCGAATAGTTCTCTAAAAGTATCCGCTGTCAAAACTAAAATCTGGTGTTTCAAAACATGATTCTGCAATTTTCTCCATGAAAAGAAATTTAAAAAAAATTTATTTAACGAATTATTACCAAACAGAACATTTATGATTTGGGTTGAGTGGAGAGTTAAGGGGACAGTTGTACGCATTGGCGAAAGCTTCCATATTTGAGAAGACTCCGTTGACTCGAAACACCGATGGAGAGTGATTGTCAGTGAGAACCTGCTGCATTGCGGCTGCGTTCTTGCTCTTTTCGCACCAGATCTAAAAATTGACGTTAAACACCATAACCAAGTACCAGCGGAAAGTTCGCGGCTACGCCGCGACTTCCACTGGCTTCCACTGGCTTTCGTTTAGAAATAATTTTAGGCGTTCAATTTTTCCACTTGTTAGTAAAACAATTTATTAGCAGAACGTCAAAAACCAAATAAGATTAACATCACGTGCCGTATCCCTAGTACCCTGCGACTTCCTAAATATATGAATGTGAAGCGCTCGGGTGGTCATGACTCCATCCCGAAAATCAAAGTAAAAGACCCACGATCTTTTGAGTTATTCAAAGAAACGTCTTGGACAGAGTCACAGACAGACAGAACTATTCGCTTAATAATAAGTAGATAGTGATGTTCCAAAAACGTTGGAAAACAATGTCCATAAAAATTGTAATTTTAAAGATATCAAGCTGATTTTTTGCATGTGATATACGGACATGTCAATTGATATATCAGCGAAATTTTGGCTTTTTTTATCGATTTTAAGACAGTTTTGTACAATTTGGGTGTACGGTTCTACAGTATCCCTAGTACCCTACGACCTCCTAAATATATGAATGTGAAGCGCTCGGGTGGTCATGACTCCATCCCGAAAATCAAAGTAAAAGACCCACGATCTTTTGAGTTATTCAATGAAACGTCTTGGACAGAGTCACATACAGACAGAACTATTCGCTTAATAATAAGTAGATTATGAAATTCATTTGTTAAAGTGATACAGTCTGGACACGTTTTGCAATGACTTTCCCCGAAGTTAGCATTACTGCAGGATTACGGTAAAGACTGTGACTAAAAAATCAATGGTCAAAAGCAAAGTCATCGTTGGAAAGCCAAAAAATCAATGTACATAGGATTACAGTATCTCGAAACTCAGATAAACAACTGTGTTGTAACCAAGTTTTCATTCGACGAGAATGCCTTTCGATTCTAGTGGTAATTTTCCGAACTCATTAAAGTAAAACACCAAAAAGCACAAAAATACTAAACACATACTTTCAGGTGAGCCATGGCAACAGAATGTACCAAAAGAAGATCGAAAAACGCTGGACATGGATGAGTCCAAATGGAACCACCACGACCGAATTGGATCACATTCTTCTCAACCGTCGATGGGTAATATACAATGTTAGCGTGGTGGAGCCGTTCAATACGGGCAGTGATCACCGACTCGTTCGAGCTAAGATCAACCTTCGCAATCGTTGCAGAAGAAAGGATGGACTACGCCCAGCTCTCATTAGGTTTCCAGAGTATGACACTGATATCATGGAAACGACATCCAATGCATACGATTTGCAAGAATCGCCGAACTTGACGACTGATTACCATCTTCTCGCCAACGGCTTACTACACTGCGCAAAAGAAAGAACAAAAGACCCTGGCCCAAATCACTAAAAAAATCTGAACGACATTACTGAAAAATATTATAGAATATCATAAATAGAGCCTGTCGCGGTCAAAGAGTCGATAAAGAACTACTGCGATACTAGATTGAAAGAAGCGGCTGAACAGAAACCAGTCTGAAACGGTGCCCAAGAGACATAAATGACAAAAGAGCCGTGGCAATTGTGATGAGAGACGAGAACGGACGGAAGGAAACTGCCGAACTAAAATCGAGAAGAACGTCGTCAACTTCTACACTCTGCACAGCTCAACAACAACGTTACCACGAGCACCAACTCCCACACAGCAGCAGCTCCCCGAAATGTTGGATTCCGAAATATGACATGCCACTGCATCCGGTAGGGAACAAGTCTCTGGAGACTTCCTAAAGGGATCATCGGACAATATCATCCAAAAATTGGTGGGACGCTTCAACCGATACATCAAGGAGTGTCAAGACAAAAATGCGGCATCTGACAAGGGAACCATGTTTAGGTATCATCTCAGAATTTCTTCTAAATTTGCTCATTTATAGTTTCGACGCTGAGTTATACTCAACCACCGCGAAGTACCGATGGGCAGGCCATGTCGTGCGAAGACAAGACGATAGATGGACAAACCGAATCATCCCCCATAAACCTCGGTATTACCCCCCACTGGAATGAACCGGAATCGCGCCCCCTCCCCCTTTTTATTTTATTCATCCAAAAATCACGTCGAAACGACCTCATATGTAGCCAGTTTCAATTCTGGAATCGTGGGGGGGAGGGAGATTCTGGAATAGTGGGAGGTGATTCTGGAATCGTGGGGGGGGATTCTGGAATCGTGGGGGGTGATTCTGGAATCGTGGGGGGGGGGGGGTGATTCCGGTCCATTCCAGTGGGGGAGAACAAATATATAATGTGGGGGTTATTGTGAAAGATTACCACTTTTCCGGAGTCGCCCCCCACATCAAGATGTGGGGGGGGGGGGAGCAATTCGGATATTTATACCTCACAGAATAGTCCCCCACACACAATCACCCACACATCCAAAAGTAATCGAAAACATAACTGTGGGGGAGGGGGTGATTCCGGTTATGGGGGACCGATAGAGATGTTGGGGGGGGGGAGGGGGCGATTCTGGAAAATTACCGGAATGCCTTTTGATTCTAACAGTATTTTTCCGAACTCACCTGAGCGCCACTGATAAAAAAGATCTGTTCATTGGTGTACTGTTGAAGACCAGGTAGTCTCGGCTCTTCTCCGTTTTCTTGGACATATTTCTGATAAGCCTTGAACGCCTCCTTCACTCCTCCATTGTCAGCGATGTTTTCTCCTTGTGTCAGTTTTCCGTTGACCTGAATATCAAAGTTGGTTTAGAGTTTCCAAGCGGCAGCTTTCCAGTTTTTGACACACCAAGGAACCGTTTCCGTATAAGATACTCACCCTATAACTTGTCTTTGGCACTGTATAGTTTCCATACTGCTCCACAATGCAACGTCTTCTAACGTCAAATTCCTTCAACGAACTATTGCTCCACCAATTTCGCAAGTTTCCGTCCTTATCATATTGGGATCCTTCATCATCAAATCCATGAGTGATTTCATGCCCTATGACGGTTCCAATACCTCCATAATTCACTGCTTTCGGGAATGATCCAGAGAAGAACGGCGGCTGGAGAATTGCAGCCGGGAAAGCTGAAATTTAAAGTCTTTTTAGTGTAATATGGTTAACATATCTTACCAATAGCATTCCTTATATGAAGGTACACAGCGTTGACAATTGCAGGAGGAATATCAAACTCATGTTTGCCGAATGGTTTTGTCAATTTTTGGAATTGACTGCTCTGCATCCACACGAAGGTTTTCTTGTCTATGCAATAGTACGTATCACATTCGTTAATGGAGAGCTGAAGTTTAATTTTCGAAAGTAAAATTCTTAAATGAAAACGATTACCCCTGAGTAACGCTTGTCAAGTTGTGGAAAATCATTGGTGATATTAGAATATCCAATAAATTTCAACATGGAGTTTGCTTTCTCGATAGCTACTGCCTTTGTCGCTTCATCCATCCACTCATTTGTTCTAACCATATCAACAAATGCATTTATCAAGTTGCCAGTCATCCTCGAAGCCTCATCCATATCGATTTGCTTGAAATGTGCCTGCACATAAATGGCCCCTACAGCCAACGGGAGTGATGTAGACGGGGCTAGAATGCAGATTTTCCAACGAGGAGGAGACAACTGCCGGCCTATCATCACTTTTATGAATTCCTAAAAAACTGAATGTAAATCGCAAAAGTCTTGGTCCCAATGCATACCTGTCTGATATCTTTAAATCTTTTGTCCAGAAGTTCCACTTTAGATTCAACAATTCTCCAGATGACGTAGTTGGTGAGAATTCTCACATCAGTTTTGTCTATTAAATCAGAAATATTGCGAATATATTCAATTTCGCTTATGATAATTTCAGTGCCATAATGAAATAAATGTGCAATATCTGCTGGAGCAATACTTTGGATAAATGGAACCCAGTCGACTTGAGGGAATAAAGAATAAAGATCCCGAATCTCTCTTTTATTGTAGAAACGGGTTAGATTGCTACGTTCGTCGTTCGCTACCATTATCTGAAATAATACCCCTTTTAAACTATTTTACGAGCAATTGCCTTCTGTTCCACTCTTAACCTCACCAACGATAATGGGCGCTGTCATTATCGTTGGTGCGGTTGAACTTATCCTTATTTGCCATGATCCAATTAAACTTTAAATAAAAAGCAAAATCAGGAAGGGGGAACCGAACCAACACGTCCAGACTACCATTCCTCCCTCTACCCCACTGGGCCACCGCTGCTTCTCTGATTCAACGTGGAGAATGCATAGAGGAAAGATGGAGAATGAAGGGGGCGGGTAATGGGCGCGGGTGCTCAGGATTTTCAGATCGAATCGTGGTTTTCGCGCCACGGGTAAGCGCCACGTGTGAAAAAAAACTCGCAAATATTTTAACAGTAACAACAAACTGTTGTACAAAAAAAAATTAGAAAAACCATTGCCCCCCCCAACTAAGATAGCGCCCGATAATGGTTCTATTTCTATTAAAAACTGAAAGAAGTAATTTATAATACATAGAAATTGGAGAAAATACACAACGTACTTTAGCGATCTCAGTTTCAAAATCTATTATTTTGTCGATGTCCACCTTGATCTCCGCCTCGCTTCGGCTCAAGTTCCCATCGGTTTTTAGAAGTTGAGCAACCTGAAAAGATTCAGTCTAAAAAGCGTTGAAGAAATTTTAACGTTCACATTTCTCAAATACTTTCGATAAGCAGCTATTTGACTTGAAAACATAGTTGTGTTCAAATATAAGTCGCGGATTCTTAGAAACAAATTTGATGGATCGATCTGAAATTGAGTTATAGATTAATGCTGGTTAATATATTATTGATATCTTTTTTGTTATGTTTTAATAAACATTTTGATTAATTTTCAGAAAAAAATCTTTCGATTTGAAGTTTTTACACCGTATGGAATGCGGCGCTATATTTATGCCCCACCCTTTAGGAATGACTCTCTTCAATGTTTCATAGTCTTGAATCTAATAGTTTTGAGATTTCATTTTCCTTATTTCTAATTGTAAGAGTTCTCATATTTTCTAATTTAGAACACTCACGAATAGAGTGTGTCTTGATGAATTTTTAGAATCGGTGGAGACGCCTATCACGAAGACGCCATATCCAATGTCGCGATGAGAATTAATGAGAAGATCTGAAAACCTTTCTCTGTTTCAGATGGTTAATCAGTAAATATATTGTACTCACTTGTCAAATTAAACTTGGTTTTATCCCATTTCTCCTGCAACAGAGGCCACTCTCCGAGTTCAGTGAGCGTTTCAAATAGAGGTGATGTCTTTAATTCCTCCTGCTGCGTTTCGTTCATACAACTACGATAAATGGCTCTAGCCATGTTTATGGATTTGGATTCCGAGACGACTTCTTCCTCAAGAAGGACTCGCAACTGCTGGCGAACTTTTTCTGCAGCATAGGCAAATGTACTGATGCTAGGCATATCATCTGGAATCGGATGCTGGTGAATCCATTGCCCACATGCGAATTCGAAGAAGTTTTCGCATGGATTCACAGAGGTGTTCATTGTGCTTAGCTAAAAAATACAGAAGTTAACAAAGAAGAATGTCAGCACGGCTCCGAGAACTACTATTGGCCGGGGTACAGTCGGATCTTCACTAGAATGCTCATGGAGCGACTACACCAAACCCGGCCCGCTTTCGGAGAAATTAATAACCGTAAGTCTGTGTAAGGAAGAAACATTTACCATATAAGCAGCGGCTATCGCGCATCCTGATGTTGAGCACACTTTTGCATTTTGTGGTTTGGTTTCTAAGGTTTCACTAGGATAAGTTGACTGCGTAGATACTGTATCAGATGTGATCTCAGTGAATCCTGGATCCTTTGTAGGACGGCCGAGACTCGAGTTCTTTGAAGAGTTTCCGCTTCCGTCATAATTCAGTGTTCCATTATGAATGTTGAAAGCTTCTATGCTTTTATCATTGAAAATTAGAGCAATGAGAAACCGGGCCATCAGAAGGCAGAAAATGAGGAAAATTGACAATATAATTTTTTCAGCTCTTGTTCGAGAGTTCCAGAATCCGAGTGATTTCTGCAATTTTTTTTAAAGACATGAGTTGTATTTTCACGGACATTTTTTCAGCCTGCTCATAACCGCCGTATAAATATTTTGTCGCTCTTCTAAAATACCATTAAAAATTTGGCGCTATCTTAGTTGGTGGGGGGGGTTCAATGGTTTTTAGTCGTTATTGGATTATTTCTGTTTCTGAAAATGTTATTAGACATACTCGAGTAACACTAGCAATTTTTACAACAATTTTATTGGTAGACAACAGGAATACGCGCAGAGAAAGCAAGCAAATGACTAGGAGACTTGGCGATTTCCGCCCATAAATCGTAAAATTTCGCTTCATTAGTGTCCCTCCAAACAATGAAAGAAATTGGTTCGAGGGCAACGGTTTTTTATAATAAAATATTGAAAAAGGAATCACCATTCATTCCATTCTGTTCGGACCGTTGCAGAAACATACATATCAATGAAAAACTAACCCTTTCGGATGTGAATATATCTGCAAGTGCATCATCTCTGCCTGGACTGCTAGAACTGGAAGAGGTACTGGAAGAGCCATTTTGATTAGGATGCGTGTTCGATTGCATTTCAAACGACGGACACAGTGATCGGGGTATCCCTGTGGGTGCTTGCCAGTTATTGTGGTATGATGAGTTGTTTAGCCGGCTTATCAGATTAAACTGACAAAAACATGAGACTGAAACCTCTGACTCAGTTCACGAAAAATTAATGTATTCGATTCGAAATAATATTTTCATATTGATTTTCAAAGAACATGCGTATTTCCCGTTTTCAGCCAAACCAATTTGCACATTATTCTCATGATGGCAGGCCATCGAAGTGGCGACTTTAAAACTCATCCGTACCTGAAAGATCGATATATCTTCCTGAAGAATGAAATATCGATGCTTCATTTGCTTGAGGAAAGTATACTCGAAATGAACTTGCAAAGGAAACTGAGATTGTTCGAAGAGATCTGTAACGCTGTCTACAGAATCTCTTTTTGAGAAATCGGCTAATTTTGATAAATTTAAGTCTATTACTTACTTACTTAGTTACTTAGTCGATCCGTCAATCGCTTGTGTGAGCGCGGATCACAGCTAACCATGCCTTGCGATCTTGGGCGATGGTTGTCCATGAAGTAGTTAGTCTATTTCCTCGATATATTGAGACTTCTTTACGTAGTGAGTCGGACCATCTCATGGGGGGTCGTCCGACAGGTCGTTTTTGGTCTCGAGGAATCCATTCTTGTATCAGTTTTGTCCATCTTCCGTCATTTCTTCGCATAATGTGTCCGGCCCATCCTAATTTTTTCTTTTTGATGTATTTGAGTGGGTCCGTGACTTGGGAGATTTTTCGGATGTCTTCGCGGTGTAAGTCTCGTTGGCGTTGTTCCGTGAGGGTCATTCCAATTAATCTTCTTTCTAGTGATGCATGCGTCACACGGATCCTTTCAGCGAGGTTCTGTGTAAAGGTCCAGGTTTCAGATCCGTATGTGAGCGCGGGAAGAACGATGGTGTCGAAGAGTTGAGCTCGAATTCGTGGGCAGGTGAGAGCGTCGGTGGTGTTTTTGATGTTGTTGAACGCGGCCCAGGCTGCCCGTCTTCTTCTGTGGAGTTCAGGTTCTAGCTCATTTCTTGGGTTGAGTAGCCTGCCAAGGTAGACATACTCATCCACGTCTTCGATTGTTGTGATGGTTCCGTTGTTACTGATGATCACCGGATGTGTGGTGGCGTATGTGTTTCTCAACACTTTGGTTTTGTTAGTATTGATTTGAAGGCCTACTTTTTTGCACCTTTCTGTAAATTCTTGGATCATCCGGTTGGCAGTTAGTGGGTCGTTTGCGACGAGAATGATGTCGTCTGCGAATCTCAAATGGGTGAGATTTCTGCCATTGATCCTTATTCCTGGCACGTGAGCGTAGTCGTCGTCTTGTCCTTTAAGGTGATTCCAAGACAATTTTCCGAGAACGAGCTCTAGACAAGCTGAGAAGAGGTTTGGTGATATTGGATCACCTTGACGTACACCTCTTATGATGGGTACCTCAACTTGTCTATGGAATGGTGTGAAGGTGGTTGTGCAGTTTGCATAGCACTCTTTGAGCAGGTTAATATAGACTGTTTCTACTCCTTGTGTTCGAAGGCTTTCCCATATCGCTTTTGGTTCCACACTGTCAAATGCCTTGTGGAAGTCAATGAAGACAAGTGTGAGCGGGATTTGGTACTCGCGGCCAACCTCGAGCAAGCGTTGTACTGAGTGTATGTGGTCGATCGTTGAGAATGACCGGCGGAATCCTGCTTGCTCGACAGGCTGGGCTTCTTCTAGTGTTTTTCGTATTCTATTTAATAGACATTTTGAGAATGTCTTATAGAGTACTGATAGAAGACAGATAGGCCTATAGTTCTCCAAATTTTCTCTGTCTCCTTTTTTGAAGATCAGAGTAGTGTTAGAAGATTTCCATTTCAATGGAACTTTTCCGCTTTCTAAATACTTCGAGAATCGTCGTGCGATCAGGCTAATGACATTGTCATGACAGCTCTTGAGAAAATCTGCCGTGATTTTGTCATCACCTGCTGCCTTCCCGTTTGGGAATGAATTGAGGGCAGTTCGCACTTCTTCTGGGAGGAACGGTGGTGCTGGTGGTGGTGTTTCCGTTCTGATGGGGGTGTTGGTTGATGTGGGAGAAGAGAAGTTGCTGCTGAATAGTTTCGAGTAGAACTTCTGAATCTCCTGTTCCATCTTTGTCCTAGAAGTGATTCTTTCGCCGCTCGCTGGAGACTTAAGGCAAGGTATTTGAGATTTATACTCTGTTATGTCTCTCGCTACCTTCTTAAGACTCCTTCGTTGATTAGCGGCATTCAGTAGGCGGGTTTTGGCGAATTCTTCATGGTCTTTCTCGACAGCTTCTCGGCATTCTTGAGATAGTGACTTGAAGCTTGGGTCTGATCTGTCTGTGAAACGCCGTTTGGTTAGAAGCTGACGAGTTGCTTCCGAGATTCTTCTGTGTACGTGGTTGGATGGCCTTGTTATTGCTTTGTCCTGTAGATCCTTGAGTACGTCGATTAGATTTTCGTAATCTTGATCAATGTCCGTATTGGGATCTATTGTGACTGTGGCACTGAGCGTGTGCGCAGTGTTCGGGTCCAACTCTCTCTTTGGAAGCTTTCTTCGCTTGACCTGCTCGTATCTTGCGATATTGGTATTGAAGTGCAGGTGGCTGCGAAGTAGACGGTGGTCACTACCATTTGTGAATGATGGAAGCACCGACACATCCGTCACAAATTTTCCATTTCCCAGTATATGGTCGATTTCATGTTTGTGCTTCTGGTCGGGGCTGATGTGTGTCCATCGTCTATGCATTGCCTTTTTGAATGTTCATGTGCCATAGACGATTTGATTCACAAAAGGTAGCTAATAATTCGCCACTTTCGTTTCTTGGTTCCATTGAATTCGTGCCAATGTATCGTTCCGTGTCTTTTCTTGTACCCAATCTAGCGTTAAAGTCGCCTATGATGAGCTTGTACCTGCTACGGCAGGTAAGATAGGCGTCTTGAAGGCTGTCATAGAAATCAGCTAGTTCCTCTGGATCGGTATCAGCGACAGGTGCGTACACCTGGAAGATGGTACAGCTGAGTTTTCTTCCTACTTGTAGAGTAAGGTAGCCGATCCTATGGTTGAGGTCGAAGAGATCTGTAACGCTGTCTACAGAATCTCTTTTTGAGAAATCGGCTAATTTTGATAAATTTAAGTCTATTCCAATTTATAATTGTGTCAAACAATATGTCTATTTATGAATATTTGCTGTTTCAATCCTGTTTCAACTGTCTATTTTGTTGTTTAATACATAGATCCTGCTGTTTTGTTCTACAACTGCAACACAACCACTGCCTTGTTGTAGAGTTGCCGCGAGGAGCGTCTAGAAGTTGCAACACTACAGCGGGATTTATAAGAATCCTTACGAATTCTGAGTCTTCACGAATTTTATTACTGTATCATTTTCAAGATTCTGAATACGATAGAGGACAGGTTTTTCATAGAACAGAACAAGGAAGATTCAGAAACTGACATCTCCCACCGTTCCCTTAATTGAACTTTTGCAATTTCCAGGTTCTCCCTGGAGAATCTCGGGTCTATGAAACCAGACTACTGTTTCTCGTTATCTCGTTTGTGCGTAAACCATGTGATGTGTTTTTAAAATTATTTTTGTAGCACAGCTTCGAAAAATACATCGATTATCTTTTCAGTCAGTCTAGAGACTTGTTCTGGCGAATGAATCCAGCTCAATTAGAAACCTCTTGTCTTGTATTGATAAGCTGTCGTAAAGAATACGGTATCCGGAATTGAATTTCAAATTTCATCGGAAAGTGGTACTGTTGTGCTCGCTTGAGCACTTCTTCAAATATTTCCTTCCTATGATTAACTCACAATTTGTTTTTTGTTTTATAACAATTATATCAAGTACACGTTTTTGACCTACCCTGAATGTTTGTTTATGTATCGTGCCCACCGCCCATCATCACGCTAAAGTCCCCTTTCATCTTGTTTTTTTATATAATATTTATTGCATTTTTATATATTTGTCTTCTTAAATAAATGGTTTAATTACCCAAGTTTGAGGTCGCTCCCCACACACAACTTGACACCTCCTAAACACTCACGAGGCGGACAAGAAGCTGGACGGCACAAATCTAACTGTGCGCTCAAATCTGGTTTCGATCGCTTATAATTTAAGCATTGGAATTGCATACTCTGCACATTTCGAGGATTCACGTTGCTCTTGGCAGCTAAGAACGTAGTGATGATACGCCATCACGCCACTACGATGTACGCCAGGGTGATACTATTTCGCCAAACCTCTTTTCAGCTTGTCTAGAGCTCGTCCTCGGACAACTATCTTGGAACAATCTGAAAGGAGACGACGACGATTACGCTCACGTGCATGGAATAAGGATCAATGGAAGAAATCTCACCCACTTGAAATTCGCAGACGACATCATTCTCGTCGCAAACGACCCACGGTTAAAATATGACTGAGAACGGACCGTTCAAAGTTTCATGCTTTATTCCCCCTCCACCCCCCTCTCTTCAAAAATGCTCGCATACGTCAATCGATCGATTATTTGCATCATGTTAGCGGTCTCTCGCATGCTCTTCGCATGTGGCGCTTTGCCTGTGCTTCCGGAAATGGATTATATGGAAGCATAGAGAACAGTGAGGTCGCGAGATGGGGGGAGAACTTCAGATGCGAATATTCAGCTTCTGGAGAGTTTTGGGCACTAGAAAAGTTTGCCATGGTTTTCAGCATGCTCGAAGTTCCCTTGTAAGCTAATTTGGATATATATTTATTTTTAGAAATTTGGGATTGAAGACCATTTTCAAATGGTTTTAACCCCTGATATAGGTTTTGAGAGGATTTCTTTATTAGCTGTCTATGAAATACTGTACGACTTCAAAAGTTATAAATTTCTACCTTTTCGAGGATATCTCGGGTCCTACTGAGTGTATCTCGCCTAAGTCCTTTTATTACTCCTTTTGTAAATTTTATTACAGATACCCGATGCATCCAAATTATTTGTGGCCTTTTGATCCTTCGCCAATGGTTTATCCGTAAAAAATCTCCACCAATGGCCTATATTAACATTCTTGCCGTTGGAGTTGTATTTCTGAACGCTCTGGTTTGGGAATTCTCAAATGTCACATATATGCGATATGTCATTGTTGGAATGCAGTGCCTCGTTGTTTTAAAGATCAGTATGAAAAAGCTAAAAACGATGGGTTGTAGAGAACAGATTAATCGTCTGTGCATATATTGCTGTGTCCTTGTGAACTTCGTCGCCACAATGATATGTCTATCATCGTCAATAGTTGATCTCAATCTAATAACAACGTACTTTTTCATAATTAACTGCGTGACTTACCTTATTTACTATGCATCTATGAAGATCACGCTACACGAATGAATAACGTTGAAATCAATCCTTTTTGGTGTTTCTTCCATTATTACATGGATTCTCGCGGGATTTTTCTTCTTTCACGATGAGACAGACTGGACGGTATATCATAACCGAAATGTATTTCTAAACACTCGTTTCAGAAGTCAGCCGCTACTATTGCTATCTATCTTAACAGTTGGATGCTCCCCCTCATTACCTATTCCTTCATCGCACAATGGAATTCGTATTATGACCTTCAATATTTGGAACTCTGGGGCTAATGTGGAGTATGGACTACAGAAAATTGCCAAACATATTATGATAGTTAACCCTGATGTCGTAGCTTTGCAGGTTAAGTAAGCTGCCAATTTCATAAGTCATTAAAATATAATAGTTTAGGTATCATACTGTATACTTTTAAAATCATTTAAAACATCTGAAATCTTTGTATACATGTCCCAGTTGCAATTCACAGTAACATGAAGACTTTTCAGTTTATAAAAAAAACTTGCAGGAAGTAAATACAAATGTTACAAACAACTTGGTATTGATGCTAGGCCATTCTTGGGCTGCCGTAGAAAAAAATCGTAAAAATCCTGATACTGCAATTCTAACGAGACATGCCATAGTTCCATTCACAACACTAAACACTTCTAGAGGCACTGGCGTAGAGATCATTCTACGCACTGGCAAAAAGATTCATTTTTGGTCACTTCATCTTGAATATACTTTATATGGACCTTATGCAGCCAATAATAAGATGGTGAACAGATTAGACCAAATAATGGCGGGAGAGAACATTGGTGGGTGATAATTAGCGAAATTCTCATTTGCTACCGTCTTTCTATCATTTTCACTCTTTTGCTGTTTTACTGATTTACAATGTCTTGTTTTACATTTCCTCAATAGCTATCATAAGATAAATAGCAGAATCCACAAGCTAGTCAATCAATAATACAAGTCAATCAATAATACAAGCCATAGTATATATAACGTTAATTCGAAATTGTGTTTTCCTTTTCAAAATGTTTACTCTACCAGCAAGAAAGCTAGTTCTCATATACGGCTCCAGCAACTGTCTTCCTTGCACTCATCATTGCTGCTAGAAAATTGAACTCTGAAGCGGAGTCATTTTCGCTGCTGGAAATGGAAAAGCTCATAGCAGCGAAAATCAATGCATTCAATGAAATTTAGCGTGTTATTCAGAAATTATGATAATTTGAAATAAACCTCAAAAATAAAAAAAGACTTGTTGAAACTTTTTGAAAAACTGTGCTACATAAAGAAATTCACTCAGAATCCAGTGAACAACAGTTGTAGATTTCGTTAAATCTTTTTTTTACATAATAGGAGACAATTATATCCGCTCTTGTGAATAACTAATAAATAAGCTGTCTTTTTTACTGCTTTAATTGGTTTTTTTTAAAATAAAATATTTCGTATTGAATGATAGTAATTGAGGGAGCGTGAAGCGAGAAAACGTATAATATGAGTAAAAATGGTAGCGAATAAGCAAAGAGTAGCAGCTGAATTTTTGCCGGACAACGGGCATGTGGCGCTCCTGCAATGTTTCCTCAATGAGAGATTTCAGGTCGTGTCCCGCAAATTGATGAAGTTCTAAAACATCCAATGATGAAAAAGTGGATGGAAAAAGTTGCCGATGTTCCGATTTTCATAGCAGGAGACTTTAATGTTCCTTCTCATTTGGATTGGACCAATAAAACTACGGCAATTCACGGGGGCTGGGCGGTTATGTGGCCTGCCACTAAAAAGTTAGAAGACAGTGAGTTCGTTGATACCTACAGAGAGATTTATCCTAATGTTTTGACTGATCCCGGTAAGAAATTGTAATTTTTGAGGTATTAGCATAAAGTAGTACTTCAGGATTGACATGGTCAACTGTTAAAAAATTCAACAAGGAATGGAACTATACGATTTCCGAGCCACAGGATAGAATTGACTTCATATTTTATAAAGGTAACCAACATTTTCAAAGGATTGAAAATTTGTTGGCAGGAATTCTCATTCTGAATCAGGAAAAATTAAATTAACACTGAACAATGACGAAACAAAAAAAATTACGAGGACTTTTCGTTCAACCTTACAGATTCTCTGATCACCGAATTTTTTCAACTATTATACTTAACTGACTTTTCATCTTTCAGGCCCAGTTGTTCCATATCGTATAATGACCTATAGCGGATCCGAGAAACTACAGCGGATTCCATTTCACTGGAAAAATGACTACCCTTCAGATCACTTTGCCGTTTTTGCCGATTACACATTCATGTGATTCAAAGTTCACTCATTTCCCTTACCATAAACATACACACAGATTCACCTGGCTCAGGCCCTCACTCAAATTCCACAGTCTAAAAAAACCCCAAAAGAGTGTGGTTAGGGATGTAGCTGATTATAAGGATAACTCCTTGACCCATTTATTTTCAATCCGCCACCGCTTTTTACGCACTCTTTGAGCCTTAACGTTTCAACATTGTTCATTTGATCCAAAATTTAATGAAAACCTTTTTCATATTCATTCGTACTTTAGTGAAAGTTTCTTCGCGCATTCCGGCTTCTTGCCCAAAAACTCAGAGACATGCACATTATTATTAAATGTCTTTTACATTTGTTCACAAAACATACGTTGTGAGATTATCGAAAATTCAGTTTCAGCCTGGAAAACGATAAATAATCGTTTTTTACACAACAAGTGCGCCAACAAGAGGCGCCATCGCGCTCTACCTCGATTTCCAATCAAGGGTGCCGTGTTCGACTTCTGCTAAAAATTAGTTATAATGACACAAAAAAGTAACAAAAATTGTTGAAAAATTGAAAGAAAAAGAAAAAACATCAATTTAGAGGGTAAAAATGTTCGAAATCATATTGGCATCATCTTCTCGCCGATATGCAGAATTTAGACTTATTAAGACTTATCGCAAGTCCTCGCGATATATATATTACATGTACACCCTTCTCGCCGATATATGTTCTATAGGTGGTTTTCGCACTCGGAGATATAATAGACTAACCGCAAATCACCTGTGGCTTAACTTGCCAGATCGGACGGGATGGCGTGCATTCAACGTGATATGGTCGTAAGCAGCGAGGAGTGTGCTTCACTCTCTATTCATTCCTTACCATCGAAATGAACATTCCACACTATGTCTCGAATAGACTCGAAAAAAAACGCTCATCATTCCACGGCGGTTGCCTACGCGAACTTCGATTCGTGTCCGCCGCTGGTTTAATTTCACCACGGGACCGATACCGGTAGAGTCGGTTTAATTACCCAAGTTTGAGGTGAACATTGAAACTGACCCAAAGAAATTTGGCGTTAGCTATAAATTTTGGAACGTCTCCTTTCGGGGAGACAAAAAAGTGCGAATCGGTTAGTTTAATTACCCAAGTTTGAGGTAAACATTGAAAGTTATATTGAAAAAAAAGTTATATTGTGATTGAAAATTACTAAAAATTAAATATTATTAAAACGGTTGTACCAACCGAAACTGGAAATTTCGACAAATCACAGACAACAACACGCCATTGGAAAATGGATAATGAAAAAAATAATGATAATGAAAAAGAAAATAAAAACAAGAGGCGGGGTTTGAAAAATCTCAACTTAGTACGGCTGGAATCGATTGGTGCTCAATTCCTTGATCGGAACTGTTCCATTAACAGAGACGTACTTAAAGCCGTAATTCGGTTATTGTCTACAATGCGGTTTCGTAGAAAAATGAATTTCTTTGTGGGCGGGTATCCGAGAATGAGGTGGACCCATTCCTGGCTTATTCGTCCTTTTGGCAGTGACGAAGATTTGTCGATTTCGAAATGTTGTTCCAGAGAGTACGAGAGCCATTTTCACACACTCCACTTTCTCGAAACTGCACATATGCAAAGCTGAAATCAAATTATGTGGTGAATAGAATTTTTGAAGGAATAGCACAACATACTTCTTTTGTCGACCGGTGAACTTGTTCATGGGTATAGTGACCCGCAATATTTTTCCGCATTCATCAAGTGGTCCTCGATTTCTTCCGCCATCGCGTACCAGTCTACATTACCGACATACACCGATCGAGCATCGATTTCCTCTTGTTGCAGCGAACTCGGATGCATATATTTCGCTGATGCCTTTTGCACCTCTATCAGTGCTGCCATTTCCTGCATTTCTTCTTCAAGAACAGTCGCAGTTCCCTTGACTGCGTTGAGTTTTGGAAGTGAGAGGACTTCGAAAATTGAAAATCGAATGACTGTCCGTGTGTGTGTCGAAATCACACAGACATCTCAACAAAAAACTCGACTCTGGGTGTCTTCTTGACATTCATCTGAAATTTTGGATAATATGACAAAAGGCAATTCAATATACTAATATAACTATGAATATTTCTTTTTTTTACCGCCGTTTTATGTTCTGGAACACTGCAAAATAAATGCTATTCGAAAAATAAAAGCACAGGGATATTCTGAATACAGAAAAGATAACACACCTGACGACGATGCAGAATCATTACTAGTGAAGCAGTCGGTGTCGTTTGAAAAAATGGGGCATCATTTCTGAATTGAATTGAGACATTTTGCACCGTTTAGTTGCCTAGGTGAGAAGACGAATGAGAGATACTCGAATGACTATCGAGTGACCATCTGGGTTCATAGACTCCACCCTTACGGTTTTTTGGACGATAGGTGTGCATTGTTTCGATTTTTTCTTTCCATTTTTTACAGTTTGGTTGGTTTTATTATCCAATATCGATTGTTGTGTCACAGAGACGCACCGTCTAGTTTATCGATTCCTTCCCATTTAATGAGAGAGCACGTGCATTTGAAATTATGTTTTAGAAATTTCAGACTTCCGTTTTCCAAAATGGAAAAACGCTGACGTCAAAAAGTGATAACATAGGAGGCGTCAACAGCGAATAGTAAGGTTTTCAGTCCGTAGATATTTCCTTTACATCTAGAAACTTGGCAGGTGTACCCGTTGAGCTGGAAGTGGTATTCTCTAACAGATGTGCCAAGTTTGCAGCTATAATCCAACACCCCCCCCCCCTAACTCTCTAGCTAACTCGAAATTTTCAGAATGCTTATAAATCCAGGAAGGTTTCAATGAGAAATACGGTAAATGTTTATGAAGATTTCATTGAATACTTTGAAACAACAAATACTGTAATTTTATAGGAATCTTATTTTGCTTTTATCTGAAATTTTCAAGTTTTGCACGAAAAGGTCTGCAAGGCACCTCCCTTAAAGAGCTTAGAGAAAACGAGAAGCGCGCAAGAGTCGCCCCAGCTCAGATTGCAGCGCCTGAGATGCGGAAACCAGGTTGGTGTTTTATAATTTATCTGAAAAATGTAAAAGCTAAAAGAAAAAGTACGGAATGCATTGTATTAGCTCGATGTGTGTTTCTTCAGTCATAATAGCGCTCTCAGGTTTGTTCGGTGTCCCATTTCGGTATTTATCTTCTGATTCTTTACAAATCCATCTTTACTGCAACGGAGACATCAATCACAAGATCATGTTAGGACTGCAAGTCTTCAATGAATCTCATTTTTGGACTACTGTCCTACGAAGGGCAATTGGCGAATTCCATTGTAATATTTATAGAAAATGGAGAAATTTTAAGACATTTCAAAGAGTTGATTTTCCACTATAATATATATCACTATTTCCAACGGACGCCATGAAAAGTCTACAAGTAACGCTGTGAATGCATTCGGGCAGTCGAGTCCGCAGAAATGAGCGAGTTCTGAATACTTTTAGTGTGAAATCTTCAAATCTGAAAGTACATTTTTGTAGTTGCCACAGACGTCTACAACATCGTATCCTCCCCAACTGACCCTGCACCTTACGTTGAATTGTTCTATTAAATCAATTGTTTTCTTTTCTATCGTTTCTGTTTAGAAATATTTACATTTTAATGTTATTTGCTTTTTGATTTTCTTCTAATAAACTATTTTACTAATAAAAGGAAAAACAGAAACGACTGCAATTCTTTCTAAACGAAAGCCAGTGGAAATCGCCGCGTAACCGCGAACTTTTCGCATATACTTAAAATAGAGAAGCAGTAGAAATAAAATAAAACATATTTGCACGTTTATATATTTTTTGCAATTTCTTTAAAATCAGGTAAATCAGAAGAAAATTGAAAGGTAATGAAATGAAAAGGGAATTTACTTGGATAAGGTATTTTGTAGCAGAAAACAGAATTTTCAGACAAATCAGCTAAAAAATTGAATCCCAAAGATGATTGATTGAAAAATATGGGCAGATTAGTTTCTTATGATTAAATAATAAGATTACGCATTACACAGAAAATTGTCTCGTTGGAAAATCCGGAAGAAAAGGTAAAAATTCATGAATCAGGTTAGTTTTTCTTAGAGTTCTTTATGAAGTATGCACAAAGTGGGAGGCGCAATCGAGAAGTTGCATATCTTCTTTAAAATAGATTTTAAAGTTAAAGGTGGAATAACGGAACTCGGAATTCCGAAAATTCCGATATTTTTCTGAATGAAATGCAGATCGCAATAAAATACAAATAAATGACAAAGCAACTCGTTTCGGAATCTTCCAAAAAAAGGTTGAAATCATTTACGGATTAATTACGAAATATTCCGTACTTCAAAAATATAAAAAGTATAAAATAAATAAAAAAGTTTCGGAATATTTCAAAATTATTAAATTAGAAAATCAGAATGTTCCGAAACCCGACTATTCCAGCATTTCCATTCCCCACTTCCCTGGTTTGCAGTCAATGAAATCTAGAATTCAAAGTGTTTCAAATCAAACAACTCTTCAGAAAAACTATATTCTCGGTTTACCATTAAAGAATACAGTAACAGATTGAAGTTATTTAAATTCGATCAATTGAGCAGATTCAGAACATATTCTCAGTAGTTTGAAAAAACTTTATCAGAGAGGACTGAACCAGAAATTCCATCGTGCACTTTTCTTTTGTGGTTTCACAGTAAATTACAGTCTGGAAATCGGGAATTCCTGTATTTCTCAATACTGTGTTGATAAAGTTAAAGTAATATGGAAAAAGTGTTTATTATGATTGGAAATTATTGGAAATGGAAATGGAAGAAATTAAATATTATTAAAGCAGTTGTACCAACCGGAATTGCTGATTCTGGCGAATCACAGACAAAAAAAAATCAATCACAGAAACATTGAAAAGAAAAATAATAGGAGAGGTTAGAAAATTCTCAATTTAATAAGGCTGGAATCGATTGGTGCTCAATTCCTTGATCTGAGCTGCTCCATTAACAGAGACATACTTGAAGCTGTAATTATGTCGTGGTTTGCAATGTTGTTTCGTGGAAAATTGATTTCTTTTGTAGACGGGCATCCGAGAATGAGATGGACCTATTCCTGGCTTATTCGTCCTTTTGGCAATGACGAAGATTGGTCGATTACGAAATGTTGTTCCAGAGAGTACGAGAGCCAATTCCACGCACTCCACTGTTTCGAACTGAACATATGCAAAGCTGAAATCAATTTATGTGGTCAATAGAATTTTTAAAGGAATAGTACAACATACTTCTTTTGTCGCCCGGTGAACTTATCCACGGGTATAGTGACCCGCACTATTTTTCCGCATTCATCAAAGTGGTCTTCGATTTCTTCCGCTGTCGCATTCCAGTCAACATTACCGACATACACTGATCGGGAATCGATTTCCTCTTGCTGCATCGAAGTCGGATGCAAATATTTCGCAGATGCCTTTTGCACCTCTATCAGTGCTGCCATTTCTTGCATTTCCTCTTCAAGAATAGTCAGCTGCTTTCCATTGACTGCATTTTGCTTTGGAAGAGAGGGCATTTCGAAAATTGAGTGATTATTGTCTGAAACAAGTCTTAAATAAAAAAAGTTGAATGAAGACCGAGAAATGAACGAAAAATAACAGTATTTCATTGAAAAAAAGAATAATGAAGATTGAATGAATCAGAGTTTGGTAAATGTGCCACTGAAGATTTAATATAGAAAGATTCTCATTGTCATAGAAAAGTATACAACCCAATTGGGGCATTGGTGAACAGATACTCTAAATCAATAAACACGGAAAGGATAGAAAACTGGAAAATCACCACATTAGATGAATGCGGACCATGAGAATGCAGCAGCCTGTCTTCTTGCTGGGATACAATGACAAATGTTATACAAATGGGCGGGATTGACCTAGATTGGTTAATATTACTGTATTTTATGAACTGGGGAAGAACGAGAACTTGGTAGATTGGTAGATGAGAAGAACGTGACGGACCGGATGACCATAAACTGGCAGTTATGCTGACGATCCTGGCAATGTGGACAATGACAATGACAATTTGGAAGGAAGATGTGAGATAAATACATTTACAAGCACCTGAGAGTATGCTCATTCGGTTGTCGTAACCATTACAATAGTGTGTTAACGGAGAAGGGTCTTGACTTTGTGTCTGGAAAATAAAAACATTAGTTATATTCAAGAATAAACGTGAAAAACGTGAACAACGAAAAAAAAGTCTTTTTTTGACTTTTACACGATAACTATTTCAAAGATGAAATCACAAATTCCTATTGATACATGTTTAGACTATCACGTCCACACCACCGTATTTGAAGCTCATTGTTTCATATTTTGAATGAAATCTAGTTTTAACAGGACAACAGAAATAAAAAAATCAATCAATCCCGAAACCTGCGCTTGTTCTCGTCACATCAGCGAACTGTTGATGCTGACGAGTCCAGTTAAGAATTGCAGCTCCATTGTGGCCAGAGATTAACTGCTTTTCGACTGGAGATCTTGTGGATGTCTCATGACTTCAGAAGACGCAACGTTTATGCGCATCGTTTTTTCGATGCCAATGACAGTGTTAATACTTTTATTTTCTTTCATTCGATTTTCCCATCGCGTGCTCCCATGTTCTTTGTCAAATTAAAACTAACTGATAATTGTTTAATATCGAATACTTCTGAACATCTATTTTTTGATATTAATTTTATGATTTTTCCAGAGATAACCGCATGCTTTTTATCTCTAAAAAAGTTACCGTGTAAAAATCACTTTTTGTTTTCCAGACAAAAATCAAGACCTTTCTCTATTAACACACGACTGTAATGGTCACCATAACAGAATGAGCATACTCAGCATAACTGGCAGTTTATGGTCATCCGGTCCGTCACGTTCTTCTCATCTACCAATCTACCAAGTTCTCGTTCTTCCCCGGTTCATAAAATACAGTAATATTAACCAATCTAGGTCAATCCCGCCCATTTGTGTAACATTTGTCATTGTATCCCAGCAAGAAGACAGGCTGCTGCATTCTCATGGTCCGCATTCATCTAATGTGGTGATGTTTCAGTTTGCTATCCTTTCTGTTTTTATTGATTTAGAGTATCTTTTTTTACCAATGACCCAATTGGGTTGTGTACTTTTCTATGACAATGATAATCTTTTTTATTAAAGCTTCAGTGGCACATTTACCAAACTCTGCTTTATTCAATCTTCTACAGTCTTTTTTTTTTCAATTGAAACACTGTTATTTCTCGTTCGTATCTCGTTTTTCATTCAACTTTTTTTTATTTAAGACTTGTTTCAAATCATAATAACTCAGATCATAATAATTGTCGAAATGCCCTCACTCCCAAAACACAACGCAGTCAAGGGAAAGCAGCTAACTATTCTTGAAGAGGAAATGCTGGAAATGGCAGCACTGATAGAGGTGCAAAACGCATCAGCGAAATACATGCATCCGAGTTCGCAGCAGCAAGAGGAAATAGATGCTCGATCGGTGTATGTCGGTAATGTTGACTGGTACGCGACAGCGGAAGAAATCGAGGACCACTTTGATGAATGCGGAAAAATAGTGCGGGTCACTATACCCGTGGATAAGTTCACCGGGCGACAAAAGAAGTATGTTGTACTATTCCTTTAAAAATTCTATTGACCACATAAATTGATTTCAGCTTTGCATATGTGCAGTTCGAAACGGTGGAGTGCGTGGAATTGGCTCTCGTACTTTCTGGAACAACATTTCGCAATCGAAAAATCTTTGTCACTGCCAAAAGGACAAATAAGCCAGGAATGGGTCCATCTCATTCTCGGATACCTGTCCACAAAGAAAATCAATTTTCAACGAAACCGCATAGTAGATCACGACGAAATTACGGCTTCAAATATGTCTCTATTAATGGAGCAGCTCCAATCAAGGAATTGAGCACCAATCGATTCCAGCCCTATTAAATTGAGATTCTTCTAACCTCTCCTATTATTTTTATTTTTTTTTTGTCTGTGATTCGTCAAAATTTGCAAAATTTGGTACAACGTCTTTAATAATATTTGATTTCTCCTATTTCCTTCCTTTTCCATTTCCATTTCCAATCATTTCCCATAATAATAAACATTTTTTCGAAATGGCTGTATAAGCACTTTGCCACATCTACACAATTTTGGAATCAGAAATGCGTTCTGGAAAACATGGAGGAATATCCAAACACACAAACAATTTTCTCAATTCATAATTCTCAGCTTACAGTTTAAGAGAGAAGAAACTTCGATTTAAATGTAGCCATAAAAAACCATTTGATTTCTTTTCTTTTCGGAAGTTCTAGCACTTTAAAGATGCTTTTCTCCAGCAGGAATCATGATTTTAAGAATCCATATTTTCTTGAAAAACTTGAGAAGTGTCCTTCGGTCAGTTCCGTGCAAACCGTGTGTAACTTCATTTTCTTGAAAATCATGTAGCATTTATCTGTGCTTTGCGGCTGCTGTGCAATTTCAATCACCACCGTATGCATACAGTTTAACTTCAGATACTTTGCAATGGAGAGGTTGGTTATTCGTAAGACTACCACGAAAGGCGAAAACAAAAAGTTGCCTTTCGTCTCGCCTTTTGTGTCCCCTTCTTTCTTCTCGTCTTCGTTCATCTTTCAGTTCGTCTTGTATTCGTCTTACGCAACCAAAAAGAATAAAAAATAAAAAGGTTTGGAAGTATATCTTCTTTGTGGAGAACCATGCCATTGTGGAAGTGCTTCTATGGATCGCCGCGTTATCTTGTTGGAACATATGCATCTTGTTTGAACGGTTTGAACGGCTAAATAATGGAACGATTCCCGACTGCAGAGTCTGCTGATAGTCCATCGAGTTCATCTTGCAGGTCACGAACTTCAAGAAACCGTCTTGTTGGTTCTCCACAAAGAAGATCAAGGTTATGGACTGGCCAGCCAACTCTCCGGATCTTAATCTGATTGAAAACGTTTGGGGAGTACTCGCCAGAGCTGTTTACAGACACGGTAATCAGTTTCAGACGGTTGCTGAGCTGAAAGACAAAGTCACAGAAGAATGGCACAAACTTCAACTGTCCTATCTGGAGAACTTGACCAGAAGCATGAGCAACAGACTCTGTCGAGTGATTCAAAACTTTGGAGGATCGACAACTTATTAATTATCGGCTGTTTTTTGTTGATTTTAAGTGTTTTTGATTTTGTTTTTTTTAATAAATTATTTTCTGTTAATTTAAGATGAAAATGTCCCAAATTCAGATATGGAGACCTCAAACTTATCCAGAAAGTAATGAATTATCATTAAAACAGATGCGAAAAAAAAATAAAAAGGTTTGGAAGTATAAAAAAACAAGAAAAAAATGAAAAAAATAACTTGAAGTTGACAACTCCCCCATTTTTATGGGAGTGTCCTATCATTTTGACCCGGCTGATTTTCGGACTTTTGCGTGCCACTGAAGCCATTTTTTAGGTACGGGTATGAAAATTTGTCCATATAGGTTTTTTTGGACGTGAAATCAAATGGTATTAATAGTTTCTTTCGAAAATTTCTCGTTTTTGCAGAATCCTCATTTTAGGGGGGTGTCCTATCATTATGACCCGCACTGTATGTGCAAGATCCGACAGCCTGCAACCAAGAAAATTGGAATACATACAACTGAAATCAATTTTTTCACCGAAAATCTTAAAAAATTCAATAAACCAGGGAATGATGCACTTTCAGCTTTTTTGCAATCTCAGAATTGGACAATCCAATTCTCTTGCAATCCAGAATCGGGGGTCTATACGGAGATGCAGCCACCATTGAGTGAAATTCGGAAAAAATTAAAGAAAAACTTAAAAAACATAAACAAAAAGATGTAATAAAAATAAATAAATATCACTGTGTGCGCTCTCAGAGACATGCACATTATTATTAAATGTCTTTTACATTTGTTCACAAAACATACGTTGTGAGATTATCGAAAATTCAGTTTCAGCCTGGAAAACGATAAATAATCGTTTTTTACACAACAAGTGCGCCAACAAGAGGCGCCATCGCGCTCTACCTCGATTTCCAATCAAGGGTGCCGTGTTCGACTTCTGCTAAAAATTAGTTATAATGACACAAAAAAGTAACAAAAATTGTTGAAAAATTGAAAGAAAAAGAAAAAAACATCAATTTAGTGGGTAAAAAAGTTCGAAATCATATTGGCATCATCTGCTCGCCGATATGCAGAATTTAGACTTATTAAGACTTATCGCGAGTGCTCGCGATATATATATTACATGTACACACTTCTCGCCGATATTATAGGTGGTTTTTGCACTCGGAGATATAATAGACTAACCGCAAATCACCTGTGGCTTAACTTGCCAGATCGGACGGGATGGCGTGCATTCAACGTGATATGGTCGTAAGCAGCGAGGAGTGTGCTTCACTCTCTATTCATTCCTTACCATCGAAATGAACATTCCACACTATGTCTCGAATAGACTCGAAAAAAAACGCTCATCATTCCACGGCGGTTGCCTACGCGAACTTCGATTCGTGTTCGCCACTGGTTCATTTCACCACGGGACCGATACCGGTAGAGTCGGTTTAATTACCCAAGTTTGAGGTAAACATTGAAACTGACCCAAAGAAATTTGGCGTTAGCTATAAATTTTGGAACGTGTCCTTTCGGGGAGACAAAAAACGTGCGAATCGGTTAACATATGATTGAGAACGGACCGTTCAAAGTTTCATGCTTTATTCCCCCTCTCTTCAAAAATGCTCGCATACGTCAATCGATCGATTATTTGCAGCAATACACCATTAATAAATACAAAAAGTATTGTAAAATGACGATCTGAAAATGCAAAAGCTTACAACATCCAGGATTCCCAGGCCGTCTCCGATCCAAGTACTAACTGGACTCAACGTTGCTTAACTTGCCAGATCGGACGGGATGGCGTGCATTCAACGTGATATGGTCGTAAGCATCGAGGAGCGTGCTTCACTCTCTATTCATTCCTTACCATCGAAATGAACATTCCACACTATGTCTCGAATAGACTCGAAAAAATACGCTCATCATTCCACGGCGGTTGCCTACGCGAACTTCGATTCGTGTCCGCCACTGGTTCATTTCACCACGGGACCGATACCGGTAGAGTCGGTTTAATTACCCAAGTTTGAGGTAAACATTGAAAATTATATTGAAAAAAAAAGTTTATTGTGATTGAAAATTACTAAAAATTAAATATTATTAAAGAGGTTGTACCAACCGAAACTGGAAATTTCGACAAATCACAGACAACAACACGCAACTGGAAAATGAAAATTAAGATAATGAAAAAGAAATGAAAATAAAAACAAGAGGCGGGGTTTGAAAAATCTCAACTTAGTACGGCTGGAATCGATTGGTGCTCAATTCCTTGATCGGAACTGTTCCATTAACAGAGACGTACTTAAAGCCGTAATTCGGTTATTGTCTACAATGCGGTTTCGTGGAAAAATGAATTTCTTTGTAGACGGGTATCCGAGAATGAAATGGACCCATTCCTGGCTTATTAGTCCTTTTGGCAGTGACGAAGATTTGTCGATTTCGAAAGGTTGTTCCAGAGAGTACGAGAGCCATTTTCACACACTCCATTGTTTCGAACTGCACATATGCAAAACTGAAATCAATTTATGTGGTCAATAGAATTTTCGAAGGAATAGCACAACATACTTCTTTTGTCGACCGGTGAACTTATCCATAGGTATAGAGTACGAAATTCTTGTGGTGCCTTACCACAAGATTTCGTCTAATTTAACACAAAAACAACACACAACGAACGGTTGCCGCAATTAATGTTTATTCAGTTCGGAATTTACGCAAATTCCAACAAAAACAATAACGGGCAATTAATAAACAAGAAATATCCAAAGCCTAGCAAAAATCAAAAACTCTCAGAAAACCAAAAAATCGAGAATTTTCTCCTAAAAACTAAAAACTCAACAAAAAACTAAAAACTTCTCTAAATACATTCTCAATTTTCTAGTTATAAGTTTTCCCGCCTTTTTTGTTTTCGCGCTCGTCCCCTGTCGTCGACACGACAAACACGCCAGCATGCAGAGGGCGCATGTTTTTATGGGCGCGTGGGTCTAGGAATTTTGCCGTGTCTATTGACAAAGGCTTTGAGTGTGAGATGTTTTGTTTTTTAGGAAAAAAACCCGGGTAACCACCCGACAATAGTGACCCGCACTATTTTTCCACATTCATCAAAGTGGTCCTCGATTTCTTCCGCCATCGCGTACCAGTCTACATTACCGACATACACCGATCGAGCATCGATTTCCTCTTGCTGCTGCGAACTCGGATGCATATATTTCGCAGATGCCTTTTGCACCTCTATCAGTGCTGCCATTTCCTGCATTTCTTCTTCAAGAATAGTCTTTCCCTTGACTGCGTTGTGTTTTGGAAGTGAGGGCATTTCGACAATTGAAAATCAAATGACGCGTTGAGCTGTCCGTGTGTGTCGAAATCACACAGACATCTCAACTAAAAACTCAATTCTGGGTGTCTTCTTGACATTCATCTGAAATTTTGGATAATATGACAAAAGGCAATTCAATATACTAATACAACTATGAATATTTCTTTTTTTACCGCCGTTTTATGTTCTGGAATACTGCAAAATAAATGCTATTCGAAAAATGAAAGCACAGGGATATTCTGAATACAGAAAAGCTAACATACCTGACGACGATGCAGAATCATTACTAGTGAAGCAGTCGGTGTCGTTTGAAAAAATGAGGCATCATTTCTGAATTGAATTGAGACATTTCGCACCGTTTAGTTGCCTAGGTGAGAAGAAAAATGAGAGATACTCGAATGACTATCGAGTGACCATCTGGGTTCATAGACTCCACCCTTTCGGTTTTTTGGACGATAGGTGTGCATTGTTTCGATTTTTTCTTTCCATTTTTTACAGTTTGGTTGGTTTTATTATCCAATATCGATTGTTGTGTCACAGAGACGCACCGTCTAGTTTATCGATTCCTTCCCATTTAATGAGAGAGCACGTGCATTTGAAATTATGTTTTAGAAATTTCAGACTTCCGTTTACCAAAATGGAAAAACGCTGACGTCAAAAAGTGATAACATAGGAGGCGTCAACAGCGAATAGTAAGGTTTTCAGTCCGTAGATATTTCCTTTACATCTACAGTGCTCCACATAATCTTATGTTCACCCCAAAAATGTCCGAAATCTTGAAAACTGGCTTCTCAACCAAAATGCTTCCTATTGAAAAAATATGGGCTTTTAGTAGGTGTTTCATGATAAAAACTTGAAATAGCCTAAAAATTCACATATCAGGAAAAAACCAAAATTTTATGAAAAAAGGTTAAAAATTTTTCCACAAAATCATATGTTCACTTTCTGAAAACTTAAAAAAAAAGAGAAAATATCAGACAAATGATCATTAATAATCGATAGGACGACCATTCTGTCGAGCAACTTCAAATGTTCGCTCATCCATAGACGAATAAAGATTGTCGAGCAGCTGTTGGTCCAGTTTTTGCCATGCTTCAATGATAGCCTTTTTGAGGGATGGAATGTCCGCATAAATTTTGATTCCATCGTAGATTTTCCGTACAATGTATCCCCAGACATTTTAGATGATGTTTATGTGAGGGGAACAGACCGGCCAATCGAGAATCGGGATTCCACGGTCACATATCCACTTGATTGTGCGTCGAGCACGATGGCATGGAGCTCCATCTTGCTGATAAGTGAACTTTTTGGAGCGATTCCGACGGATTAATGGTACGAGACCTCTTCTTATCACGTATCGATATTGGCAACCATCCATCTTCTTGGGTACAAAGCAAAGTTTGACTTTGCCTTGGGCACTGATTGCTTCTTAGACCATCACTCCTCCACCTTCGAAGTTTCGACGTGAGAACCGCAGTTTTTCTTTTCTCAAATCATGCCAGTAATCACGGTAGCCATCCGGTCCATCGCAGTTGAATTTCTTTTCATCACTGAAGATAATCTGAAAACAAAATACCAGTTTAAGAAAGGTACAGTAATCCTTACCTGTTTCCAGTCAGTTCTTTGGTTATTCTTAGCAAATTCAATCCGGTTTTTCTCGATGTTTGGTGGTCAGATTTGGAGCATTCCTCATTCTTTGGCGTCTGATGAATTTTCTCATCAAAAAACGCGGCGAACAGTCTCCGCGGATACGGAAAGTCCAAGTTCGCACTTGATCTTTGAGCAAGTGACATTAGAATTTGATGCTCTGCGAATAATTCTTCGCTTGTCTCGTCCAGAAAGAAGAGGTGGACGGCCAGAAGACTTCTTTATACCATAACCAAGTGGATTTGCAGCATATCGATTGATTAAATCTAGGGAACGTTTCATTTTTTTAGAGATTTAACGGTGCGAGAGTCCTTCAGCCAATTTGACGTCAATTAGTCCTTTTTCATATTCACTTAGAGGTTTACCTTTCGGCATGTCTTCTGAAAGCAAAAAAAACAATAAGTAAACAGATTAAAACCAAGTTTAATAGTCAAAAAACGACAAAAACTAAAAGTGAATAAATCATTATGTGGAAAAAAAAAACACCCATTTTTCGAAAAATTTCGAATTTCTTGATTCCTCAGTTTTATTTGATTTTTGCTCTAGGACCCATAATTTTCTTTTTTAAAAGTATTTCCATATCATATATGATAAATAATTAGGAATTACAGAAAATCGAAATTTTGAGATTTTTGGGGGTGAACATAAGATTATGTGGAGCACTGTAGAAACTTGGCAGGTGTACCCGTTGAGCTGGAAGCGGTATTCTCTAACAGATGTGCCAAGTTTGCAGCTATAATCCAACACCCCCCACCTAACTTTCTAGCTAACTCGAAATTTTCAGAATGCTTATAAATCCAGGAAGGTTTCAATGAGAAATACGGTAAATGTTTATGAAGATTTCATTGAATACTCTGAAACAACAAATACTGTAATTTTATAGGAATCTTATTTTGCTTTTATCTGAAATTTTCAAGTTTTGCACGAAAAGGTCTGCAAGGCACCTCCCTTAAAGAGCTTAGAGAAAACGAGAAGCGCGCAAGAGGCGCCCCAGCTCAGATTGCAGCGCCTGAGATGCGGAAACCAGGTTGGTGTTTTATAATTTATCTGAAAAATGTAAAAGTTAAAAGAAAAAGTACGGAATGCATTGTATTAGCTCGATGTGTGTTTCTTCAGTCATAATAGCGCTTTCAGGTTTGTTCGGTGTCCCATTTCGGTATTTATCTTCTGATTCCTTACAAATCCATCTTTGCTGCAATGGACATCAATCACAAGATCAGTTAGGACTGCAAGTTTCAATGAATCTCATTTTTGGACTACTGTCCACGAGGGCAATTGGGAATTATTGTAATATTTATAGAAAATGGAGAATTTTAAGACATTTCAAAGAGTGATTTTCCACTATATATATATCACTATTCCAACGACGCCTGAAAGTTACAGTAGCGTGAATGCATTCGGCAGTCGAGTCCGCAGAAATGAGCGAGTTCTGAATACTTTTAGTGTGAAATCTTCAAATCTGAAAGTACATTTTTGTAGTTGCCACAGACGTCTACAACATCGTATCCTCCCCAACTGACCCTGCACCTTACGTTGAATTGTTCTATTAAATCAATTGTTTTCTTTTCTATCGTTTCTGTTTAGAAATATTTACATTTTAATGTTATTTGCTTTTTGATTTTCTTCTAATAAACTATTTTACTAATAAAAGGAAAAACAGAAACGACTGCAATTCTTTCTAAACGAAAGCCAGTGGAAATCGCCGCGTAACCGCGAACTTTTCGCATATACTTAAAATAGAGAAGCAGTAGAAATAAAATAAAACATATTTGCACGTTTATATATTTTTTGCAATTTCTTTAAAATCAGGTAAATCAGAAGAAAATTGAAAGGTAATGAAATGAAAAGGGAATTTACTTGGATAAGGTATTTTGTAGCAGAAAACAGAATTTTCAGACAAATCAGCTAAAAAATTTGAATCCCAAAGATGATTGATTGAAAAATATGGGCAGATTAGTTTCTTATGATTAAATAATAAGATTACGCATTACACAGAAAATTGTCTCGTTGGAAAATCCGGAAGAAAAGGTAAAAATTCATGAATCAGGTTAGTTTTTCTTAGAGTTCTTTATGAAGTATGCACAAAGTGGGAGGCGCAATCGAGAAGTTGCATATCTTCTTTAAAATAGATTTTAAAGTTAAAGGTGGAATAACGGAACTCGGAATTCCGAAAATTCCGATATTTTTCTGAATGAAATGCAGATCGCAATAAAATACAAATAAATGACAAAGCAACTCGTTTCGGAATCTTCCAAAAAAAGGTTGAAATCATTTACGGATTAATTACGAAATATTCCGTACTTCAAAAATATAAAAAGTATAAAATAAATAAAAAAGTTTTGAAATATTTCTAAATTATTAAATTAGAATATCTGAATGTCCCGAAAACCCGACTATTCCGGCATTTCCATTCCCCACTTCCCTGGTTTGCAGTCAATGAAATCTAGAATTCAAAGTGTTTCAAATCAAACAACTCTTCAGAAAAACTATATTCTCGGTTTACCATTAAAGAACTACAGTAACAGATTGAAGTTATTTAAATTCGATCAATTGAGCAGATTCAGAACATATTCTCAGCAGTTTGAAAAGACTTTATCAGAGAGGACTGAACGAGAAATTCCATCGTGCACTTTTCTTTTGTGGTTTCACTGTAAATTACAGTCTGGAAATCGGGAATTCCTGTATTTCTCAATACTGTGTTGATAAAGTTAAAGTAATATGGAAAAAGTGTTTATTATGATTGGAAATTATTGGAAATGGAAATGGAAGAAATTAAATATTATTAAAGCAGTTGTACCAACCGGAATTGCTGATTCTGGCGAATCACAGACAAAAACAAATCAATCACAGAAACATTGAAAAGAAAAATAATAGGAGAGGTTAGAAAATTCTCAATTTAATAAGGCTGGAATCGATTGGTGCTCAATTCCTTGATCTGAGCTGCTCCATTAACAGAGACATACTTGAAGCTGTAATTATGTCGTGGTTTGCAATGTTGTTTCGTGGAAAATTGATTTCTTTTGTAGACGGGCATCCGAGAATGAGATGGACCTATTCCTGGCTTATTCGTCCTTTTGGCAGTGACAAAGATTTTTCGATTCCGAAAGGTTGTTCCAGAGAGTACCAGAGCCAATTCCACGCACTCCACTGTTTCGAACTGAACATATGCAAAGCTGAAATCAAATTATGTGGTCAATAGAATTTTCGAAGGAATAGCACAACATACTTCTTTTGTCGACCGGTGAACTTATCCATGGGTATAGTGACCCGCACTATTTTTCCGCATTCATCAAAGTGGTCTTCGATTTCTTCCGCTGTCGCATTCCAGTCAACATTACCGACATACACTGATCGGGAATCGATTTCCTCTTGCTGCATCGAAGTCGGATGCAAATATTTCGCTGATGCCTTTTGCACCTCTATCAGTGCTGCCATTTCTTGCATTTCCTCTTCAAGAATAGTCAGCTGCTTTCCATTGACTGCATTTTGCTTTGGAAGAGAGGGCATTTCGAAAATTGAGTGATTATTGTCTGAAACAAGTCTTAAATAAAAAAAGTTGAATGAAGACCGAGAAATGAACGAAAAATAACAGTATTTCATTGAAAAAAAGAATAATGAAGATTGAATGAATCAGAGTTTGGTAAATGTGCCACTGAAGATTTAATATAGAAAGATTCTCATTGTCATAGAAAAGTATACAACCCAATTGGGGCATTAGTGAACAGATACTCTAAATCAATAAACACGGAAAGGATAGAAAACTGGAAAATCACCACATTAGATGAATGCGGACCACGAGAATGCAGCAGCCTGTCTTCTTGCTGGGATACAATGACAAATGTTATACAAATGGGCGGGATTGACCTAGATTGGTTAATATTACTGTATTTTATGAACTGGGGAAGAACGAGAACTTGGTAGATTGGTAGATGAGAAGAATGCGACGGACCGGATGACCATAAACTGGCAGTTATGCTGACGATCCTGGCAATGTGGACAATGACAATGACAATTTGGAAGGAAGATGTGAGATAAATACATTTACAAGCACCTGAGAGTATGCTCATTCGGTTGTCGTAACCATTACAATAGTGTGTTAACAGAAAAGGGTCTTGACTTTTGACTTAATTATATTCAAGAATAAACGTGAAAAAAGTGAACAACGAAAAAAAAGTCTTTTTTTTGACTTTTACACGGTAACTTTTTCAGAGATGAGATCACAAATTCCTATTGATACATGTTTAGACTATCACGTCCACGCCACCGTTTTTGAAGCTCATTGTTTCATATTTTGAATGAAATCTAGTTTTAACAGGACAACAGAAATAAAAAAAATCAATCAATCCCGAAACCTGCGCTTGTTCGCGTCACTTCAGTGAACTGTTGATGCTGACGAGTCCAGTTAAGAATTGTAGCTCCATTGTGGCTAGAGATTAACTGCTTTTCGACAGGAGATCTTGTGGATCTTCTCATGGACTCCGGGCCAAGAAGACGCAACGTTTAATGCTTCCATAGCGCATCGTTTTTCCGATGCCAATGACAGTGTTAATACTTTTATTTTCTTTCATTCGATTTTCCCATCGCGTGCTCCCATGTTCTTTGTCAAATTAAAACTAACTGATAATTGTTTAATATCGAATACTTCTAAACATCTATTTTTTGATATTAATTTTATGATCACTTTTTTTTTCGAGACAAAAAATCAAAACGTTCAAACACGACTGTAATGGCCACTATAACCGAATGAGCATACTCTCAGGTGCTTGTAAATGTATTTGTCATTGTCATTGTCCACATTGGCAGGATCGTCAGCATAACTGCCAGTTTACGGTCATCCGGTCCGTCGCATTCTTCTCATCTACCAATCTACCAAGTTCTCGTTCTTCCCCAGTTCATAAAATACAGTAATATTAACCAATCTAGGTCAATCCCGCCCATTTGTATAACATTTGTCATTGTATCCCAGCAAGAAGACAGGCTGCTGCATTCTCATGGTCCGCATTCATCTAATGTGGTGATGTTTCAGTTGGCTATCCTTTCCGTTTTTATTGATTTAGAGTATATTTTAACCCAATAGGGTTGTCTACTTTTCTATCTTTTTATATTAAAGCTTCAGTGGCACATTTACCAAACTCTGCTTTATTCAATCTTCTACAGTCTTTTTTTTCAATTGAAACACTGTTATTTCTCGTTCGTATCTCGTTTTTCATTCAACTTTTTTTTATTTAAGACTTGTTTCAGACCATAATAACTCAGATCATAATAATTGTCGAAATGCCCTCACTCCCAAAACACAACGCAGTCAAGGGAAAGCAGCTAACTATTCTTGAAGAGGAAATGCTGGAAATGGCAGCACTGATAGAGGTGCAAAACGCATCAGCGAAATACATGCATCCGAGTTCGATGCAGCAAGAGGAAATCGATGCTCGATCGGTGTATGTCGGTAATGTTGACTGGTACGCGACAGCGGAAGAAATCGAGGACCACTTTGATGAATGCGGAAAAATAGTGCGGGTCACTATACCCGTGGATAAGTTCACCGGGCGACAAAAGAAGTATGTTGTGCTATTCCTTCAAAAATTCTATTGACCACATAAATTGATTTCAGCTTTGCATATGTTCAGTTCGAAACAGTGGAGTGTGTGGAATTGGCTCTCGTACTCTCTGGAACAACCTTTCGGAATCGAAAAATCTTTGTCACTGCCAAAAGGACGAATAAACCAGGAATAGGTCCATCTCATTCTCGGATACCTGTCTATAAAGCAAATCAATTTTCAACGAAACCGCATAGTAGATCACGACAGAATTATGGCTTCAAATATGTCTCTGTTAATGGAGCAGCTCCGATCAAAGAATTGAACACCAATCGATTCCAGCCCTATTAAATTGAGATTCTTTTAACCTCTCCTGTTATTTTTATTTTCAATGTGTCTGTGACTGATTTGTTTTTGTCTGTGATTCGTCAAAATTTGTAAAATTTGGTACAACGTCTTTAATAATATTTGATTTCTCCTATTTCCTTCCTTTTCCATTTCCATTTCCAATCATTTCCCATAATAATAAACATTTTTTCGAAATGGCTGTACATATAAGCGCTTTGCTTCATCTACACAATTTTTATATCGGAAATGCGTTCTGGAAAACAGGGAGGAATACCCAAACACACAAACAATTTTCTCAATTCATAATTCTCAGCTTACGGATTAAAAGAGAAGAAACTTCGATTTAAATGTAGCCATAACAAACCATTTGATTTCTTTTCTTTTCAGAAGGTCTAGAGCACTTTAAAGATGCTTTTTTCCAGCTGGAATCATTATTTTAAGATTTACATAATTTCTTGTAACACTTGAGAAGTGCCCTTAGGTCAGTTCCGTGCAAACCGTGTGTAACTTCATTTTCTTGAAAATCATGTAGCATTCAGTTGTGCTTAGTAGCTGCTGTGCAATTTCAATCACCACCATATGCATACAGTTTATGTTCAGATACTTGCAATGGAGAGGTTAGTTATTCGTAAGGCTTCCACGAAAGACGAAAAAAAAAGTTGCCTTTCGCCTCGCCTTTTGTGTCCCCTTTTTTCTTCTCGTCTTCGTTCATCTTTCAGTTCGTCTTGCGTTCGTCTTACGCAACCAAAAAGAATAAAAAATAAAAAGGTTTGGAAGTATATCTTCTTTGTGGAGAACCATGCCATTGTGGAAGTGCTTCTATGGATCGCCGCGTTATCTTGTTGGAACATATGCATCTTGTTTGAACGGTTTGAACGGCTAAATAATGGAACGATTCCCGGACTGCAGAGTCTGCTGATAGTTCATCGAGTTCATCTTGCAGGTCACGAACTTCAAGAAACCGTCTTGTTGGTTCTCCACAAAGAAGATCAAGGTTATGGACTGGCCAGCCAACTCTCCGGATCTTAATCTGATTGAAAACGTTTGGGGAGTACTCGCCAGAGCTGTTTACAGACACGGTAATCAGTGTCAGACGGTTGCTGAGCTGAAAGACAAGGTCACAGAAGAATGGCACAAACTTCAACTGTCCTATCTGGAGAACTTGACCAGAAGCATGAGCAACAGACTCTGTCGAGTGATTCAAAACTTTGGAGGATCGACAACTTATTAATTATCGGCTGTTTTTTGCTGATTTTAAGTGTTTTTGATTTTGTTTTTTTTAATAAATTATTTTCTGTTAATTTAAGATGAAAATGTCCCAAATTCAGATATGGAGACCTCAAACTTATCCAGAAAGTAATGAATTATCATTAAAACAGATGCGAAAAAAAAATAAAAAGGTTTGGAAGTATAAAAAAACAAGAAAAAAATGAAAAAAATAACTTGAAGTTGACAACTCCCCCATTTTTATGGGAGTGTCCTATCATTTTGACCCGGCTGATTTTCGGACTTTTGCGTGCCACTGAAGCCATTTTTTAGGTACGGGTATGAAAATTTGTCCATATAGGTTTTTTTGGACGTGAAATCAAATGGTATTAATAGTTTCTTTCGAAAATTTCTCGTTTTTCCAGAATCCTCATTTTAGGGGGTGTCCTATCATTATGACCCGCACTGTATGTGCAAGATCCGACAGCCTGCAACCAAGAAAATTGGAATACATACAACTGAAATCAATTTTTTCACCGAAAATCTTAAAAAATTCAATAAACCAGGGAATGATGCACTTTCAGCTTTTTTGCAATCTCAGAATTGGACAATCCAATTCTCTTGCAATCCAGAATCGGGGGTCTATACGGAGATGCAGCCACCATTGAGTGAAATTCGGAAAAAATTAAAGAAAAACTTAAAAAACATAAACAAAAAGATGTAATAAAAATAAATAAATATCACTGTGTGCGCTCTCAGAGACATGCACATTATTATTAAATGTCTTTTACAATTGTTCACAAAACATACGTTGTGAGATTATCGAAAATTCAGTTTCAGCCTGGAAAACGATAAATAATCGTTTTTTACACAACAAGTGCGCCAACAAGAGGCGCCATCGCGCTCTACCTCGATTTCCAATCAAGGGTGCCGTGTTCGACTTCTGCTAAAAAATTAGTTATAATGACACAAAAAAGTAACAAAAATTGTTGAAAAATTGAAAGAAAAAGAAAAAAACATCAATTTAGTGGGTAAAAAAGTTCGAAATCATATTGGCATCATCTTCTCGCCGATATGCAGAATTTAGACTTATTAAGACTTATCGCGAGTGCTCGCGATATATATATTACATGTACACACTTCTCGCCGATATTATAGGTGGTTTTTGCACTCGGAGATATAATAGACTAACCGCAAATCACCTGTGGCTTAACTTGCCAGATCGGACGGGATGGCGTGCATTCAACGTGATATGGTCGTAAGCAGCGAGGAGTGTGCTTCACTCTCTATTCATTCCTTACTATCGAAATGAACATTCCACACTATGTCTCGAATAGACTCGAAAAAAAAACGCTCATCATTCCACGGCGGTTGCCTACGCGAACTTCGATTCGTGTCCGCCACTGGTTCATTTCACCACGGGACCGATACCGGTAGAGTCGGTTTAATTACCCAAGTTTGAGGTAAACATTGAAACTGACCCAAAGAAATTTGGCGTTAGCTATAAATTTTGGAACGTGTCCTTTCGGGGAGACAAAAAACGTGCGAATCGGTTAACATATGATTGAGAACGGACCGTTCAAAGTTTCATGCTTTATTCCCCCTCTCTTCAAAAATGCTCGCATACGTCAATCGATCGATTATTTGCAGCAATACACCATTAATAAATACAAAAAGTATTGTAAAATGACGATCTGAAAATGCGAAAGCTTACAACATCCAGGATTCCCAGGCCGTCTCCGATCCAAGTACTAACTGGACTCAACGTTGCTTAACTTGCCAGATCGGACGGGATGGCGTGCATTCAACGTGATATGGTCGTAAGCGTCGAGGAGTGTGTTTCACTCTCTATTCATTCCTTACTATCGAAATGAACATTCCACACTATGTCTCGAATAGACTCGAAAAAAAACGCTCATCATTCCACGGCGGTTACCTACGCGAATTTCGATTCGTGTCCGCCACTGGTTCATTTCAACACGGGACCGATACCGGTAGAGTCGGTTTAATTACCCAAGTTTGAGGTAAACATTGAAAATTATATTGAAAAAAAAAGTTTATTGTGATTGAAAATTACTAAAAATTAAATATTATTAAAGAGGTTGTACCAACCGAAACTGGAAATTTCGACAAATCACAGACAACAACACGCAACTGGAAAATGAAAATTAAGATAATGAAAAAGAAATGAAAATAAAAACAAGAGGCGGGGTTTGAAAAATCTCAACTTAGTACGGCTGGAATCGATTGGTGCTCAATTCCTTGATCGGAACTGTTCCATTAACAGAGACGTACTTAAAGCCGTAATTATAGACGGGTATCCGAGAATGAAATGGACCCATTCCTGGCTTATTAGTCCTTTTGGCAGTGACGAAGATTTGTCGATTTCGAAATGTTGTTCCAGAGAATCTGAGAGCCACTTCGGCACACTCCATTGTTTCGAACTGCACATATGCAAAACTGAAATCAATTTATGTGGTCAATAGAATTTTCGAAGGAATAGCACAACATACTTCTTTTGTCGACCGGTGAACTTATCCATGGGTATAGAGTACGAAATTCTTGTGGTGCCTTACCACAAGATTTCGTCTAATTTAACACAAAAACAACACACAACGAACGGTTGCCGCAATTAATGTTTATTCAGTTCGGAATTTACGCAAATTCCAACAAAAACAATAACGGGCAATTAATAAAAAAGAAATATCCAAAGCCTAGCAAAAATCAAAAACTCTCAGAAAACCAAAAAATCGAGAATTTTCTCCTAAAAACTAAAAACTCAACAAAAAACTAAAAACTGGGTCTAGGAATTTTGCCGTGTCTAATGACAAAGGCTTTGAGGGTGAGATGTTTTGTTTTTTAGGAAAAAAACCCGGGTAACCACCGGACAATAGTGACCCGGACTATTTTTCCACATTCATCAAAGTGGTCCTCGATTTCTTCCGCCATCGCGTACCAGTCTACATTACCGACATACACCGATCGAGCATCGATTTCCTCTTGTTGCATCGAAGTCGGATGCAAATATTTCGCAGATGCCTTTTGCACCTCTATCAGTGTTGCCATTTCTTGCATTTCCTCTTCAAGAATAGTCAGCTGCTTTCCCTTGACTGCGTTTTGCTTTGGAAGTGAGAGGATTTCGAAAATTGAAAATCGAATGGCGCGTTGAGCTGTCCGTGTGTGTCGAAATCACACAGACATCTCAACAAAAAACTCAATTCTGGATGTCTTCTTGACATTCATCTGAAATGTTGGATAATATGACAAAAGGCAATTCAATATACTAATACAACTATAAATATTTCTTTTTTTACCGCCGTTTTATGTTCTGGAATACTGCAAAATAAATGCTATTCGAAAAATAAAAGCACAGGGAGATTCTGAATACAGAAAAGCTAACATACCTAACGACGATGCAGAATCAATACTCGTGAAGCAGTCGGTGTCGTTTGAAAAAATGGGGTATCATTTCTGAATTGAATTGAGACATTTTGCACCGTTTAGTTGCCTACAGGGTGGCATCCAAATACGGTTACACGCTTTAAACGTTATAAATGTCTTCAAACAAGTTCAATTTTCACCAAAATTGGACAGAAGTTTATTGAAATGATACAAAAACAAGTTTTAACGATAGTTTTCAAATCGCCCTCCTTTGGCCTTCACCACCGCTCTCAATCACTTCGGTTAAGCGTCCACCACGGCACGCAGGTAGTTGTCATCCATTTCGTCCCAGGCTTTCACAAGTGCGACCTTCAGAGCGCTCAAATTAGCGTAGTTTTTGGTGGAAACCTTCTGGGTCAAATATCCCCAAACGGCGTAGTCCATAGGATTCAGGTCGGGTGACGACGCTGGCCATTCTGACGAGGAGATGAACTCTGGAAAATTGTTTTTGCACCACTGCTGAGTGGCCTTGGCGCGATGAGCCGGTGCGCCGTCTTGTTGGAAGCACCAGGGTCGGTTTCCGTAATGCGATTTGGACCACGGAAGAACTGCATCCTCTAAAATGTGTTTTCTGTAGAAAGTTTGGTTCACCTTGGCTCCCAAATCAACAAAAATCAGCGGGGTTTTGCCATCGGAGCAAATTCCACCAAAAGCCATGACTGAAGACGGATGAGATGTCTTATTGAGAATTTTTCCGTTCTTACAGGCAGTTTGAAAGTCTTTTGCAATAACCCGATGGTTTTGGCCATTTTTATTTGCTTCAACGGTGAAAAATTTCTCGTCTGCGAACAGTGTCGAGAGATGCGTGCCTGAGTGCGTGCCGTGAAGAAGTTTTCGTGCTTTTTGCATTCGGAGAGCTTTGTTTTTCTCGGTGAGGAATGCGCCGTGTTGCATACGGTACGAAGTCATCTTCAGCTTCTCTTTGACAATGATTCCCATAGAATATCGGCTCATTTTGAAGTCTTTAGCAAGCTTCCTCATGCTTCGCTCCGGATTTCTTCGGATTCTTTCCCGAACGCTTTTGGCGTCGTCAAAGTGACAGGATGACCCGATCTTGGACGGTCATCAAGTGTACGAAGACGGTGGAAGCGAGTGACAGTCCGATGAACAAGCATTCGGTTGACGTTCAACCGCTTAGCGATCTCCGAATTCGACACACCCTGCTGCATCATTTTAATAATAGAACCACGATGGGGTGAAGCAGCCGTCATTACCTTAAAAATGGAAGTTGCGACCAGAAAATTGAAAAACATAATAATAAATATGTAATAATTAATAAAAAATAAAATTGATACAGTAGCGACTTGTGCTCATGCGCCAGAATCCACGCAAAGTTGTGTAACCGTACATGGCTGCCACCCTGTAGATGAGAAGACGAATATCCAGAGATGCAATATCCAGAGATGCAATATTCCGTTTAATTCATATGAGAATCGTCTTGAACTACTTAATATGTACTCCATCAGACATCGACGTCTCAAGAACCAGCTTATTCTATTGCATAACATAGTCACAGGCGCCTCTCATTTCCCTAATATCTCAGCCCACGTTAGACCTTCCACTTCCACTAGGCGGCCCATGAACCTTATCGTTGTCAACCCCAAATAGAATGATTTCTTCTCAACTGTTGTGCCAATATGGAATGCTATTTTTGCTAACACCCCGACTTATCTACTCCCCTCACAAATTTCTACAACTATTGATAAGTCCATCCTGAGATATTGAATTAAATATTTACTCCATTCTCTCTTTCATGTATTTAGTGATATGCTTCTTTCTGTGTCATTTCGTTTCTGTGTTAAAAAAAAATCCCCGGTTTATTATTATTATTTTTTTTTTCTCTCTCCCTTATTGAAGCTCCCAATCCATTAGGTTAGCCTCGTGAGGGGCCCTATCTAATCCTACTGTCACCCAAAATTGTTTTAATTCTGTATGAATAAATTCAAATTCAATGAGAGATATTCGAATGACTATCGTGTTACCCTCTGGGTTCATAGACTCCACCCTTACGGTTTTTTGGACGATAGGTGTGCATTGTTTCGATTGTTTCTTTCCATTTTTTTCAGTTCGGTTTTATTATCCAATATCGATTGTTATTTCACAGAGACGCACCGTCTAGTTTATCGATTCCTTCCCATTTAATGAGAGAGCACGTGCATTTGAAATTATGTTTTAGAAATTTCAGACTTCCGTTTTCCAAAATGGAAAAACGCTGACGTCAAAAAGTGATAACATAGGAGGCGTCGGCAACGAATAGTAATACTGCTCAAAAAGGTTTTCAGTCCGTAGATATTTCCTTTACATCTAGAAACTTGGCAGGTGTACCCGTTGAGCTGGAAGCGGTATTCTCTAACAGACGTGCCAAGTTTGCAGCTATAATCCAACACCCCCCACCTAACTTTCTAGCTAACTCGAAATTTTCAGAATGCTTATAAATCCAGGAAGGTTTCAATGAGAAATACGGTAAATGTTTATGAAGACTTCATTGAATACTGTGAAACAACAAATACTGTAATTTTATAGGAATCTTATTTTGCTTTTATCTGAAATGTTCAAGTTTTGCACGAAAAGGTCTGCAAGGCACCTCCCTTAAAGAGCTTAGAGAAAACGAGAAGCGCGCAAGAGGCGCCCCAGCTCAGATTGCAGCGCCTGAGATGCGGAAACCAGGTTTGTGTTTTATAATTTAACTGAAAAATGAAAAAGTTGAAAGAAAAAGTACAGAATGCATTGTATTAGCTCGATGTGTGTTTCTTCAGTCATAATTGTTTTCTCAGGTTTGTTCGGTGTCCCATTTCGGTATTTATCTTCTGATTCTTTACAAATCCATCTTTACTGCAACGGAGACCAATCACAAGATCTGTTAGGACTGCAAGTCTTAATGAATCTCATTTTTGGATTACTGTCTACAAGGGCAATTCCCAGTAATATTTATAGAAAAGGGAAAATTTTAAGACATTTCAAAGAGTGATTTTCCACTATAAATATCACTATTCCAACGACGCCAGAAAGTTACAGAAGCTTGAATGCATTCGGCAGCAGAGTAGGGCGGAATTGGATTTTGGGAACTCGGAATCTGGAATCCGGAAAACGGAAAAACATTTTTTCACGGAATCTGGAATCCGGAAAACGGAAAAAAAAATTTTCACGGAACCTGGAATCCGGAATACGGAATGTAAAAAACGGCGGAATCCGGAATGCGGAATGCGGAAACGGAATTTTAACCATTAATGAAGGAATCAAATGATGTAAATGCGCTCGGTTCGCAAAAATTTTTGCAGGAGTTTAAAAATGTATACTTTTCACAACACTTGAGAATAAGTTATTAAAACTCATAGTTGGACGGAATTGGATTTTGGGAACTCGGAATCCGAAAAACGGAAAACGGAAAAAATTTTTTCACGGAATCTGGAAAACGGATAAAAATTTTTCACGGAATCTGGAATCCGGAAAACGAAATGTGAAAAACGGCGGAATCCGGAATGCGGAATGCGGAAACGGAATTTTAACCATTAATAAGGGAATCAAATGATGTAAATGCGCTCTGTTCGCAAAAATTTTTGCAGGAGTTCAAAAAAGTATACTTTTCACAACACTTGAGAATAAGTTATTAAAACTCATAGTTGGGCGGAATTGGATTTTGGGAACTCGGAATCAGGAAAACGGAAAACGGAAAAAATTTTTTTCACGGAATCTGGAAAACGGAAAAAAATTTTTCACGGAATCTGGAATCCGGAAAACGGAATGGAAAAAACGGCGGAATCCGGAATTCCGCCCTTCTCTGTTTGGCAGTCGAGTCCGCAGAAATGAGCGAGTTCTCAATACTTTTAGTGTGAAATCTTCAAATCTGAAAGTACATTTTTGTAGTTGCCACAGACATCTACAACATCGTATATTCCCCAACTGACCCTGCACCTTACGTTGAATTGTTCTATTAAATCAATTGTTTTCTTTTCTATAGTTTCTGTTTAGAAATATTTACATTTTAATGTTATTTGCTTTTTGATTTTCTTCTAATTAACTATTTTACTAATAAAAGGAAAAACAGAAACGACTGCAATTATTTCTAAACGAAAGCCAGTGGAAGTTGCGGCGTAGCCGCGAACTTTTCTCATATATAATAGAGAAGCAGCAGAAATAAAATAAAAAATATTTGCACGTTTATATATTTTTTGCAATTTCTTTAAAAACAGGTAAATCAGAAGAAAATTGAAAGGTAATGAAATGAAAAATGCAGATCGCAATAAAATACAAATAAATGACAAAGCAACTCGTTTCGGAATCTTCAGAAAAAAGTTTGAAATCATTTACGGATTAATTACGAAATATTCCGTACTTCAAAAATATAAAAAGTATAAAATAAATAAAATAATAAAATAAATAAAAAAGTTTCGGAATATTTCAAAATTATTAAATTAGAAAAGCAGAATGTTCCGAAAACCCGACAATTCCGGCAAGTGTTTTAGGTCAAACAATTCTTCGGAAAAACTATATTCTAGGTTTACCACTAAAGAACTACAGTAACAGGTTAAAGTTATTCAAAATCGATCAATTGAGCAGATTCAAGACATATTCTTGGTAGTTTGATAAAAATGTATCAGAGAGGACTGAACCAGAAATTCCTTCGTGCACTTTTCTTTTGTGGTTTCACAGTAAATTACAGTCTGGAAATCGGGAATTCCTGTATTTCTCAATACTGTGTTGATAAAGTTAAAGTAATATGGAAAAAGTGTTTATTATGATTGGAAATTATTGGAAATGGAAATGGAAGAAATTAAATATTATTAAAGCAGTTGTACCAACCGGAACTGCTGATTCTGGCGAATCACAGACAAAAACAAATCAATCACAGAAACATTGAAAATAAAAATAATAGGAGAGGTTAGAAAATTCTCAATTTAATAAGGCTGGAATCGATTGGTGCTCAATTCCTTGATCGGAGCTGCTCCAATAACAGAGACATACTTGAAGCTGTAATTATGTCGTGGTTTGCAATGTTTTTTCGTGGAAAATTGATTTCTTTTGTAGACGGGCATCCGAGAATGAGATGGACCTATTCCTGGCTTATTCGTCCTTTTGGCAGTGACAAAGATTTTTCGATTCCGAAAGGTTGTTCCAGAGAGTACGAGAGCCAATTCCACGCACTCCACTGTTTCGAACTGAACATATGCAAAGCTGAAATCAATTTATGTGGTCAATAGAATTTTTGAAGGAATAGTACAACATACTTCTTTTGTCGCCCGGTGAACTTATCCACGGGTATAGTGACCCGCACTATTTTTCCGCATTCATCAAAGTGGTCTTCGATTTCTTCCGCTGTCGCATTCCAGTCAACATTACCGACATACACTGATCGTGAATCGATTTCCTCTTGCTGCATCGAAGTCGGATGCAAATATTTCGCAGATGCCTTTTGCACCTCTATCAGTGCTGCCATTTCTTGCATTTCCTCTTCAAGAATAGTCAGCTGCTTTCCATTGACTGCATTTTGCTTTGGAAGAGAGGGCATTTCGAAAATTGAGTGATTATTGTCTGAAACAAGTCTTAAATAAAAAAAGTTGAATGAAGACCGAGAAATGAACGAAAAATAACAGTATTTCATTGAAAAAAAGAATAATGAATCAGAGTTTGGTAAATGTGCCACTGAAGATTTAATATAGAAAGATTCTCATTGTCATAGAAAAGTATACAACCCAATTGGGCATTGGTGAACAGATACTCTAAATCAATAAACACGGAAAGGATAGAAAACTGGAAAATCACCACATTAGATGAATGCGGACCATGAGAATGCAGCAGCCTGTCTTCTTGCTGGGATACAATGACAAATGTTATACAAATGGGCGGGATTGACCTAGATTGGTTAATATTACTGTATTTTATGAACTGGGGAAGAACGAGAACTTGGTAGATTGGTAGATGAGAAGAACGTGACGGACCGGATGACCATAAACTGGCAGTTATGCTGACGATCCTGGCAATGTGGACAATGACAATGACAATTTGGAAGGAAGATGTGAGATAAATACATTTACAAGCACCTGAGAGTATGCTCATTCGGTTGTCGTAACCATTACAATAGTGTGTTAACAGAAAAGGGTCTTGACTTTTGACTTAATTATATTCAAGAATAAACGTGAAAAACGTGAACAACGAAAAAAAAGTCTTTTTTTTTTACTTTTACACGATAACTTTTTCAGAGATGAAATCACAAATTCCTATTGATACATGTTTAGACTATCACGTCCACACCATCGTATTTGATGCTCATTGTTTCATATTTTGAATCAAATCTAGTTTTAACAGGACAACAGAAATAAAAAAAAATCAATCAATCCCGAAACCTGCGCTTGTTCTCGTCACATCAGCGAACTGTTGATGCTGACGAGTCCAGTTAAGAATTGTAGCTCCATTGTGGCTAGAGATTAACTGCTTTTCGACAGGAGATCTTGTGGATCGTCTCATGGACTCCGTGCCACGAAGACGCAACGTTTAATGCTTCCATAGCGCATCGTTTTTCTGATGCCAATGACAGTGTTAATACTTTTATTTTCTTTCATTCGATTTTCCCATCGCGTGCTCCCATGTTCTTTGTCAAATTAAAACTAACTGATAATTGTTTAATATCGAATACTTCTAAACATCTATTTTTTGATATTAATTTTATGATTTTTCCAGAGATAACCGCATGCGTTTTATCTCTAAAAAAGTTACCGTGTAAAAATCACTTTTTTTTCGAGACAAAAAATCAAAACGTTCAAACACGACTGTAATGGCCACTATAACCGAATGAGCATACTCTCAGGTGCTTGTAAATGTATTTGTCATTGTCATTGTCCACATTGGCAGGATCGTCAGCATAACTGCCAGTTTATGGTCATCCGGTCCGTCGCATTCTTCTCATCTACCAATCTACCAAGTTCTCGTTCTTCCCCAGTTCATAAAATACAGTAATATTAACCAATCTAGGTCAATCCCGCCCATTTGTGTAACATTTGTCATTGTATCCCAGCAAGAAGACAGGCTGCTGCATTCTCATGGTCCGCATTCATCTAATGTGGTGATGTTTCAGTTTGCTATCCTTTCCGTTTTTATTGATTTAGAGTATATTTTAACCCAATAGGGTTGTCTACTTTTTTATCTTTTTATATTAAAGATTCAGTGGCACATTTACCAAACTCTGCTTTATTCAATCTTCTACAGTCTTTTTTTTTCAGTTGAAACACTGTTATTTCTCGTTTGTATCTCGTTCTTCATTCAACTTTTTTTTTTATTTAAAACTTGTTTCAGACCATAATCACTCAATTTTCGAAATGCCCTCTCTTCCAAAACACAACGCAGTCAAGGGAAAGCAGCTAACTATTCTTGAAGAGGAAATGCTGGAAATGGCAGCACTGATAGAGGTGCAAAACGCATCAGCGAAATACATGCATCCGAGTTCGCAGCAGCAAGAGGAAATAGATGCTCGATCGGTGTATGTCGGTAATGTTGACTGGTACGCGACAGCGGAAGAAATCGAAGACCACTTTGATGAATGCGGAAAAATAGTGCGGGTCACTATACCCGTGGATAAGTTCACCGGGCGACAAAAGAAGTATGTTGTACTATTCCTTCAAAAATTCTATTGACCACATAAATTGATTTCAGCTTTGCATATGTTCAGTTCGAAACAGTGGAGTGCGTGGAATTGGCTCTCGTACTTTCTGGAACAACATTTCGCAATCGAAAAATCTTTGTCACTGCCAAAAGGACAAATAAGCCAGGAATGGGTCCACCTCATTCTCGGATACCTGTCCACAAAGAAAATCAATTTTCAACGAAACCGCATAGTAGATCACGACGAAATTACGGCTTCAAATATGTCTCTATTAATGGAGCAGCTCCAATCAAGGAATTGAGCACCAATCGATTCCAGCCCTATTAAATTGAGATTCTTCTAACCTCTCCTATTATTTTTATTTTCAATGTGTCTGTGATTGATTTGTTTTTGTCTGTGATTCGTTAAAATGTGCAAAATTTGGTACAACTGCTTTAATAATATTTAATTTCTCCTATTTCCTTCCTTTTCCATTTCCATTTCCAATAATTTCCCATTATAATAAACATTTTTTCGAAATGGCTGTATAAGCACTTTGCCACATTTATACAATTTTGGAATCAGAAATTCGTTCTGGAAAACAGGAAAGAATACCCAAACACACAAACAATTTTCTCAATTCATAATTCTAAGCTTACGGATTAAGAGAGAAGAAACTTCGATTTAAATGTAGCCATAACAAACCATTTTATTTCTTTTCTTTTCGGAAGTTCTAGAGCACTTTAAAGATGCTTTTCTCCAGCTGGAATCATTATTTTAAGGTTTACATAATTTCTTGTAACAGTTGAGAAGTGCCCTTCGGTCAGTTCCGTGCAAACTTAATTTTCTTGAAAATCATGTAGCATTCAGTTGTGCTTTGCGGCTGCTGTGCAATTTCAATCACCACCATATGCATACAGTTTATGTTCAGATACTTTGCAATGGAGAGGTTAGTTATTCGTAAGGCTTCCACGAAAGACGAAAAAAAAAGTTGCCTTTCGCCTCGCCTTTTGTGTCCCCTTTTTTCTTCTCGTCTTCGTTCATCTTTCAGTTCGTCTTGCGTTCGTCTTACGCAATAAAAAAGTTATGTACTGCGTACACAACTTTCTATCTCGACATCAGATAAATTCAAAGAGAAAACACATACGAGACGAGACGGTCTTATTTCGTCTTTCGTGGAAGCCTTAGTTTACTGCACCATTTGAATTTAAACACTATTTGAATATGTCCAGAGGTGTAAAGCTTTGAATAGAGATCCGGTGTAGAATAGTAGAATCAACGCGAGGACTCCACGTTGAATAAACGCTCGATCGATCCAAATAAAGCGTTTCTTTTTCATTCGAATCGATGACATAACATGATTTCTGAGCTGATTGCTAAGCTTTCCGCCGACAGCCTGCAACCAAGAAAATTGGAATTGAAACAACTGAAATCAATTTTTTCACCGAAATTCTTCAAAATTCAATAAACCAGGGAATGATGCACTTTCAGCTTTTTTGCAATCTCAGAATTGGACAATCCAATTCTCTTGCAATCTAGAATCGGGAGTCTATACGGAGATGCAGCCACCATTGAATGAAATTCGAAAAAAATTAAAGAAAAACTTGAAAAACATAAACAAAAAAATGTAATTAAAAAAATAAATATCACTGTGTGCACCGGGCGCGGTGTACCGGCACCAGATCTGCCGCAAAATCTCATCCTATTATTTATACCGCACCCTGTACAACTGAAATCAATTTTTTTTAACCGAAAATCTTCAAAAATTAAAACAAATCTCTAGCTCGTTTTCTGTTAGCGGAAAAATGTCGTTGTCTTCTCCGGCCAGAAATACCCCTGTGTTCTCGACTCTATTATTTGAATTCCATCTCGTGAGGGTTGGGAAAGGCAGCTGAACGGAGATTGCATAAGTATGTATTATTAATTCGATATGACAATTTTCCATTTGTTGTCACGAATGATCGCGATCTTCGAAAAACAAAACACCTACGTGCAACTGTGCACGCAACACAATATTTATCGCCGCCTGTAGGACTGCTATGAGTCACGAATGGTGAGCCATGAATACTCGTGACTTGTACATAACCGTGATTTGCCACGACACATGCGATTCTATTTTTATCTCCCGCTTTTACGCAATTTATGCCCTCAATTTCGGAGTATAAATAGCTCCGAAATTTCCCTGCCAATGAATCATTTCGCTTCTCTTTTCTTTTCTCGCTTCTTGCTCTTTTGAATAAAGGTTTAATTACCCAAGTTTGAGGTACCGTGTTGCAACTAAAAGGAATCTGTCGGACTTCAAAAGGAAATCCGACAATTGGTGACCCAGGCAGGGACCTTGGCGTCCCAGGAACATTGGTACTATCAACGATCATCTGGTGCATGCAACAACAACAATGAGCGGTGGCATTCGCACCCAGATTGGGTTAGCAAGGACCCGACTTCACAATGGCTTGGAACGGATCGGAGAACTATCAACGCGGGATGAGCTTCAGTCTGATGAACTGGAAGAGATTTACCAGGAGATTGTGGAGCTTTGTGACATCGCGGATGTACTGCAGAGAGAGAAAGAAAGGATTCTGCAACTAGATGACCAATGGCAAAAGTTGATGGCCTTGGATTCGAAGGAAATGGTGGAAATGGCAGACTACAAACGTCGATTTGGAGATTACATGGAGGATATTCAACCAGTTGCAGACAAACTTATAGTACTTCAACAACTACACGAATCCGATCATTGGGATCATCAGCTCCCGGAACAACAATCATTCCTTCACGTGCATTGGGCACGGCCGCCAAGGAATGGACCGTGTATAATTCAACATTTTCTCAATCTGGAGAGAGTACTAGGATTGGTGCATTGGGCACCACATCGAATCATTTATCTGAAAGAGCACCAGCTACGATGGGAACAGCTGCTGCATCAACTGGAATCGCCATGGTCCCTGGTTACAATCTGAACCCGTTTCAAATCACTCTTCCGAGCATCAAGCTGCCGACGTTCAGCGGCGACCATCTACAGTTTGGAACGTTTATGGAACTCTTCAACACGCTCATTGGTCTACAGCCCATGAACGCGATGACCAAGTTTCACTACCTTGTCTCATGTTTAGAAGGAGAAGCTCGTACGCTTATCGAATTTCTTCCAATGACTGAAAACAACTACCCTCTTGCACTCCATATTCTGAAAGACAATTATGGCAATACGTTCAGGACCCGACAACATCTCATAAGACAAATACAAGATCTACCTTCCGTTGCATTCACAAAGAATACGAAAGACATACTCAATTTCTGGACTAGAGCAACGGTTGCATTGAATCAACTAAAGAATATATCACCAGACTGCGATAACATGATCACAGCAGATCTTTTAATTCGTAAACTTCCTCGCTCCTACATTTCGAAATTAGTTGGAAATGATAAGTCCATGGAATATACAGCTTCACAGCTTCTGGAGTCCATTCATCGCTTCATTCAAACAGAGCAACTTATCTCCACTGTCTTCGATCATACCACCAAGGACGAGAGATATGACGAGATACAACAGAGAGAAACAACGATGGCCATACAATCACATCATGCACCTTACCGACAAAAGGGCCAACATCAACAAAACAGGCTGTATGGAACCAGAACTCCAATCCAACGGGAAAACTTTATGCCACGGACACCATGCGCTTTCTGTGTTTCCCAAGAACACTTTCATCGTCATCATGAATGCCCTACATACAAGACAGCCAATGAAAGACAAGAACGCGCCCGTCAACTGAAACTTTGTTTCAAATGTTTGAAAACGCATGACAACTTCCGATCCTGTACAAGAATTCCGAAGTGCAGGAAGTGCCAGGGAAATCATCAAACCAGTTTCTGCAAAACTTCTAGTGCCGATCAACAAAATCAAGGATTTGGCTCACATGGTCCATTTAATGACCCCCGACAACTACGAAGCGATGGTCTTCCGCCAAGACCTACAGGACCGACTGTCCAACGATATCAACAGCCGACGAGTCAACCAAGGACATCGCAAAATTTCTTCAATGCACGACAACAACAAAATGGCGGAAACCGTGGTCCCTATATCCCTCGCGGTAGAGGAGCAACACACACTGTGGTTACGGAGGAACACGACTCGGAAGCTATAACTGCTATTGTTGCGGAATCAGTACAACTTCATGTCACGGAAGACTCGGTTGATCAACATGAGGATTTTGAAGAGGTTCCAAAGTTGGCTCTGGAAAAGAAGAAGTCGAAGAAGACGGTGCCTCAACCAGTTGCAATGATGACAACTCAAGTCCTCATTGATGATAAAGATGGAAATCCAGTGCTAGCAACAGTTTTCTTCGATAGTGGATCGGATCGCAGTTTCATCTCAACGGACCTACTCAGCAAGTTGGATTTGCGTGCAGTTTCGGAACAGAAACTCAGTTTGAAACACATTTGCTAACAACCAAAGTACTACACTACACGCCAAGAACTTTATGATCAACTTCAACTTGAACAATGAGAAGTTGTGCATCAAACTAACTGAAATTCCGATCATCACGACTACGATCAACTTTGTGCAACTGACCGATGCAGTCGGACCCAATTTGTTGAATTCACACCATCTCAAGCTGCCTCGACTTCAAGTTCGACCGGATATTCTCATTGGATTGGATCAGATGTCTCGTTTGTTGGGAGAGACGTCTTGCCAACTGCTACCAAATGGCATGACAATGCATCACACAAACTGTGGCATCATCATCACTGGAAGAGAAAAGCAAGAAATTCTTCCCCAGACATTGAACCGTTCCGCAGTTTGTCACAAATCTTCACATTTTTGCACAACAATGCAGAGTTAAGAGTGAATCGCGTCGATGCTAACGAGGAACATCAAGCTTTGAGAGACTTAATGGAACGGTTTTGGACTCTTGACAACACAGATGGAACTGAATCTACCACGAATATGGATGAAAAAAAGGCGTACAAATTCTTTGAAGAAACCACTACTCGAGAAACTGATGGTAGATATACCGTTCGTTGGCCATATCGCGACAACGCTGACAAGCTCCCTGACAATCGATTCTTGGCTTTATACCGTCTGCAATCAACAATGAAGAGACTTTCGAAGGATAGCAAGTTGGAAAAGCAGTACCAGGACATCATTTCGGATCAATTGGCTCGAGACTTTGTTGAATTCGTCAACGACGAGAACCAGGTGGATGGAAAAATTTTACACTATTTGTCACATCATCCGGTCATCAAGATGTCATCCAAGTCTACAAAAATTCGAATTGTTTTCGATGCTTCAGCGCATACCAAGGATTCCAAAAGTCTTAATGATGTTCTCCACACTGGAATGTCTCTCCTACCAATGATTCCTGGAGTGATCATTCGAATTCGTTGTCCACAAATTTTGATTTCAGGAGATATCGAGAAAGCATTTTTGCAACTTGGATTAAATCTTCAAGACAGAGATGCATGTCGTTTCCTTTGGCAATTTCCTGGAGAAACTCAACCTCGCTGTCTACGCTTCAAGAGAGTTCTGTTCGGAGTGAAGACTAGTCCTTATCTTCTCAATGCAACAATCAAGCATCACCTTCAACAAGATAACACCGATATCTCAAAAATAATTCTTCGAAATGTCTACGTCGACAACATCTTCATTGGTGTCTCATCAATAGAAGAAGGACAACGTACTTATAAGGAATCGAAAGCTGTGTTTCAACAGGCTCAAATGAGACTCACTCAATACTTTTCTAATTCGGCGCAGTTGAACTACTACATGAACAAAGAAGAAGGAGTAAAAACTGAGGATGAGCAGCAGAAAATTCTTGGAATTGAATGGAATACTCACTCTGATCAGCTACGATTGAAGCTACCAAAACCAATCACGGAGCAACTCACGAAGCGCAGGATTCTTAAATCTATTGCCACAGCTTATGACCCAATCGGATTATTGTCACCAATAGTTCTGCTCGGAAAACTGTTCTTCCAAAAACTTTGGCTTCGAACTATGGACTGGGATTCCCCTTTGACACCTTCTGAAATGACAGAATGGCTTTCTATCGAGAAGAAATGGGCTGGAGATCCTGTTTCGATCAAACGAACATATTTCAAAACGGCTATCATGCCAAATGATGTATTCCAACTTCACGTTTTCTCTGATGCCAGTGCTACTGCTTATGGAGCAGTTGCTTATTTGAGACGTCTTTCGAGCACCACAAATGAAGCAGTCGTCGTTACTTCAAAATCTCGCGTTTCACCAATCAAGAAGAAATATTCAATACCTCAATTGGAGCTACTCGGCTTGGAGAAAGCGGCACAACTTGGAAAATTTCTCCTCATGGATCTGAACATCGAGAAGATCTTCATATGGTCGGATTCTTTATGTTCATTGGATCAACTATCGTCAACTAAAGCTAATACAACCTTCAGCAGGAATCGCCTGAGAAAAATCAAAGAAACTTTACCCAATGGAATTTTCTCTCACGTTGCCGGAAAGGTAAACCCCGCAGATCTAGTGAGCCGAGGATGCAGTTTGAAGGATCTCCGAGAGAATGAGCTTTGGTGGAGCGGACCAGCATTTCTCAACAGTCAACATGAACTTCCAGTTCGAGAATCAAGTCTACAACAAGCCATTTGCACCGTCAGTATTACAACCCCAGACGTCATGGATACGATCATTGACCCCACTCGTTTCAATTCTTTCCACAAGATGATCAATGTTGTCATGACGGTTCTTCTGTTTGTCGCAAGATTGAAAAAAGTGATTCCGACTTCAGCTGAGTTACGAGAGAAAGCTAAATTAGTTATCATTCGTCTGGCACAAAATCACTCACAGCCCACAGAAGAGACTATTGAGAGTCTTCCTCTCATATTGGACAATCAAATTTGGTATTATGAGGGCCGTCAACCTCAGCGTCGATTGCCGTATTCGCCTCATGGAGTCATTTCGAAGTTGCTGATTCTGCACATCCACAACAAGTTCCACCACAGCAGCACTCTCTACACATTGGCAAAGCTGAGAGAAGAAGTTTGGATAACGAAAGGAGTATCGACAGTCAAGAAGACTCTGAAGGATTGTCTCTATTGCAAACGGAACTTAGCCCGACCTTTCTATCAACCGGATTTTCCACCTCTGCCAGACATTCGAATCCATTGGAACAAGCCATTCACTAGTGTAGGAATGGATTACTGTGGCCCTGTCAAAACTAAGTGTTGCATGGAAACTCGGAAATATTATTTCGTGATTTTCACTTGCTTGACAACTCGGAATTGGTATCTGATATGGACAGTAGATCGCTCCTGAATGCCGTTCGTCGGATCGCTGCACTGTTTGGTTGCCCACAATTAATTTACACTGATAACGCTCAGCAAATCAAGTTGTTGGAAAAAGTCGTTCAAGAAGCGAAGCATCAACAAAGTCGCCTTCAACTGCCGAGTAGTGAATTACCGTCCTTCAAATTCATCCCCGCGCTATCTCCGTGGAGTGGGGGAATTTATGAGAGAGTTGTTGGTATTGTCAAGAGAAGTCTGGTTCATGCTGGAACAACGCGACGACTGTTAGAGGAAGATGACCTTCGAACGCTGTTATTGGAAGCTGTATCAGTTATCAACGATAGACCACTCACTACGACGTCATCAGACATGAATGAGATGAACCCATTGCGTCCTTCGGACTTCGTACAACCGAATAAACAAAGAAGATCATTATTGAACGTTGACAAAATCCTGAATACGTTACCGTTGCCAGCAAGTCAAGCTTCACTATTGGAGGACTGGATGAGACTGTCATCTCTGTCACAAAATTTCATTTCCCGCTGGAACACAGAATACTTGCAAATGCTACAAGAACGCGGTCAGCTAGAGCATAAACAAAGCCATCTCAACCAACGGAACGTACCTCACGTTGGAGACATTGTCCTCATCGATGAATCTGACAAATTTGGACTGAAACGAGCACATTGGCCATTGGCAAAAGTTGTCGAAGTGGATTCTCGCTCAGCAAAGCTACTCAACAGCAGAACTAAGCAAATCGTTGAAAGACCGTTCCGAAACATTGTACCACTCGAAATCAGATCAAGTTCCCACAGAAATAACCGTAAGGAGGAGTCCCCAAAGACCAGGACCAGGATACGAGTCCAGTCGAGAATGTTATCGCTCACAGGACAAGAAGTCGGATGGTGCCAGCAATATCAACAACCGCAATGATGATGATTGCTCTACTTTGTTGCTCAACCGCCTCAGCGGTACCAGTGGACACAAACCGTTCAATGGCGGACAAGAAAATTCCTGAAAGAAATCAGATGAACATTGAGGATGTCTCGGACACGGTGAACTCATTACTCCGAGAAATTACGGTACTATTAGGATATTGGTTCATTGGTTCATTAGACGTTGGAAAAAATGTTTTAGGCTGATCCATTTATTGTTTACTCAAATAATTAAAAATCGACATATAAAAAAGCATAAAATAGAAAAAACGTCGAAATTAGTCAGAGTCATTGAAATTAGGTGTTGAGCGGGTTGAGGTTCACCGGATCTTCGCCAAGAACTGGTTCGTCAGATCGGAACTGGGAGTTCCTGAAAATCGCTTTTAATAATTTTTTAGGAGAATGAAGCTAGCTTGCGCGTCCATTTCGAATTTGAACTCTTGTCTGAGTTCTTCTACCGAGTTTGGTCCGTGTGCTTTTTTGTAGTCAGCTCGGAGACGATCACTATAAAGAATATTTTTTTAAAAATAAGTATAATAACACATTTATTATATCTTACTGAAAGTTTCCGATGACGTCTTTGATTGTAGCCACAATCCTCACTTTAGTTTGATCACCTTTTAAATCAAATCCGGCTGCCAAAAGTTCTAAAATTGTAGTGGATTTCCAATTTTTCAAAAAAAAAATTAGTTAATACCGGAAAAAAATCATAAAAGGTGTCGTCCAATGGAGCGTATTTCGACTGACGTCGCGAACTCTTCGGAGTTGAATACAGAAGGAAGAGTGGATCAACAGCAGCCAACTGCAAAATTAGTTTTTTTTACAATGAAATTTTGTGGGCACTCACTTTTTCCGCCAAGTCTAGAACTGCAGTTGAAACCCCGTTGATAGATCCGTCTTCAATCCATTTTGTGGCTTGGTTCCTGGTGATGAGAGACGACAAGTATATTCCTCGGCCACCGGGGAGTCTGCATCCATGATCAGCAGCAGTCGCTTTTTCAATGTTGAACCCGAGGGTAGTATTTGGGCTTGGGCTTCCGTAGTTCAACATTGGAAGTCGGCTCATTTTTTTCATCAATTCATTTATCTAAAATAGGAAATATTTTTCAAAAGTTACCAATTTCGACAAACCATAATTGAATTGAAAGCACACAGCTTGAAAACAGATTCCAATGAAGTCCCTTTGATTTCTTCTCTTTGACTTTCTTGTAACATCTCGTAGTAATCTGCTGCTTTTTTATTTTTAAGAGCCTTACGGATGTTTGCCTGAAAATAAGAAATACACAATTGATTTTTGATATTTTCTCACATCAGTTTCTTCTCGCGTCAGTAGCATTCCATCAAGAGAATCGAAGGCGACTTTGTTGATGAACGGTTCCGGTAAAAATTGGCCACTTTTCGAAATGTTCTGGTCATTGGATGAAGATGGCGCAGATTCAGACTTGACATGAAGGTTACCATATTGGAAACCGTCTTTTTCTTTTCGAGTCCCGCAACGTCCAATGTGTCATTTTCTTCTCTTATTTTCTGAAAACATAGAAACTGTCATGGGACTTTAGTGATAGTGGGTACCTGTGCGGCTCTAGAAAGCTCTGTTCCAGTAGAACTGGGGTTTGCGCTGGTGGCATTCGACTTTCCACAGATTGTCTGCAAATAATTATGAAACTGTGAACTAAAACGAGAGGATACCTTAATGTATAATCTAGCGTCCATTATGTATAGTTGGGAAAGTAGAAAATATTTAGAGTTTCTGAAAATTATCGGATTAATTAGAACGAAAAAATGAAAAAAAAAACATTTTACTAATAGAAAAATGAAACAGGAATCAAACTTGGGTAATTAAAATTTTTTTAGTAATTAAAATTTAAAAATTTTTTAAAGAGTAACAACAAAAAAGGATAAGAGATAAAAACATAGCAAAAAATTAATTTTAAAAATAGTAAAGTAATGTTAGAGAGATGAAAAACCCACAATTCGAAAGAATACGTGGACAAAAATTACAGTCTCATCGTTGCGGGGGCGAGATATCCTAGGCAAAGAGGGGAGTGCGCCTTTACAATAAGTGTTAGCAATGCGAAGAGGATTAGAGAAGAAACAAAATGAAAGAAAAGAGATTTATAGACGAAAGGAATTAGAGATGGGATGTAAATGGATACATTCAAAATAATTGACATTACCTAACTAAAAGATCAAAGCATTTAAGATTAAACAATTATTCGTATTCTTTTAAAAGAATACGAATAAATTAATACAATAATTTAATTTCGTATATCGATGACCCATCGTCTTCATCCATGGACCACCGCCCCTCTGGCGGAAATTCGTTTTTTCAGCAGAGTCCGCTTGCGCAGGAAATAATTTCGCTGTTTCTACGAATGAAATCTAGAAGAAAAAAAAGGAAAATACGGAAGTAAAAAATTTATTTGGTTATAATCAACGTACATTAATTATGTTACTTATGTTAATTATACTAATTATGAACACAGCATCCATTTATTTGAAGATAATAAGCGCCAGTGGAACAATCCACAGATGCTCCAACTCCTTTTATCGAATCGATGCTCATGACCACTTTTTCTCCTGTTGGTTTTCCATGAATAAGACCCGAGTAGTTTTTTGCCAGTGCTAGTATGTGACGTGCGTGTGCTGCTTCTCTCAATCCCATTTCATCAGCAGCTTTTTGGATGTTAGGAAACTGCATCAAGGGGCCTACGCTTAACACTTTTTCCAGCAACAGAAGATCTCTAGAAGGGATGACAGCCAGAAATATGAAACAGTGCACGAATCCGAAAGTAGTTTCACAGAATACAACATTTGATGAGGTGCCACTATTCGCATATTGTGACACTAAACATCCAGCCGAGCATGTGTAAACGGCAAAGTGCTGAAGATTTTCCATCTGCAGAATTTTATCTTCTTCACGAAGATCCGATATTGGCAGGCGGAACGTAGGACGAAACGGCTTTAATTCTGGTGTCACGCTCAGAAACTGCTCCATGCTTTGCGAAGTATCACCACAATTAGTCCTCCGTTGAATTTCTCTTCTCAAATCCACATGAAGGACAGTTCTGTAATTCAGGATTTTTTGATTGATCTAACTGCTCAATGAAAACTACCTTTGAACAGCTGTTTCAATGAAGCCATTTGTCATTTGAGGATTATAACCTTTTAAAGCAAATTTGTAGTAAGATTCAAAAGTGAATGTTGCCAGAGGAGCTGGATTGCCAAACTTCTCATAGACGTAAGGAAGATGAAATAGTAGTTCCTAAATAAACCAATGGCCATTTTTTTTTCTCAGTATTTTACATGAGCTTTTGATGACAAGTATTTAGGAGATGCTTTTTCCAAAAAAAAATCGAGCTGCGGCGCAAAGCCTGAAACAAAATCCTTGTGGCATTCGTTCATTAGTGTGCATTTCATTAAATAATATCATTAGACTGATTACAAACATCAAAGCATCTCGGTTTACGTTTTCCTCAACAAGAAAGGCGAGTCCTACCACGATTCGGAAAAACTGAAAATTTTCATTGTGATTATGCAATCAGGGAATCATACTAACTGTGAGTTTTTCTGTTCCATTTCGCATTCCTCCCATTTTTCGATACTCTGGTGGGCACCGTACTTTTCTACAACTTCCTCGTTGAATGTCGGTGTCCATAAGAAACAAATCAGATTTTCGAGAGTCCACTCCGCGATGAAAGAGTTCTAAAACTAAGTTTATATGAAGTTATAATACGTGGATTTGATCATCACCTGTCATTATAACTCCCAACAATCCTTCCGGTCCATTATGGAGAATGTCGATTACACAATCGTATGGATAAATGTAATCTACAATCTTCGGTGGGATAGAAGAGAAACCATTTTGGTTCGATTTCGCATCTATTTCCGTTAGTTTCCCTTTTCGTTCCAAGTATCTTGCTGAAAACAGTTTTTCGTTTCATGGACTTGAATGAACAATACCTCTCCCTAACGTTTTGTACATCTTGCTACCACAGAGGTCGTAAAAACAGGAAGCTTCTGAATTATGAGCCTTGAAACCGAAAAGTGATCGTTTTGCCTGTAATATAGGTTAAAAATTATTTTCGAATTTTAACCTCACGGGCTGATCCGCCGAAACTGAGATGATACTGGCCCTAATTTTAAATCCACGCACGATGGCCTTAGCATTCTCCAAATCACAGAAGACGCAAGGAACTACAGTGTTCCAAAAGTGAGTGCTTGGATTTTCACTGCCTTCTGCGATCCCAGACAAAATAATGTTAGTCACTTTCTGCATGGTAATTGTTGGAAGATCGACAACCATACATGTCACAGGCCAAATTTTATGTCTGTAAAAAATACATATTTTAAAGTATATAAATTGAAACAAACGTGGTATTTCCATCAAGACTGACTCCATCAACACTAAGTAACAGTGTTAAATTCAATTCGTGTTCATCTTTTTCTAGCTTCCAAAGTTGGGAGAGAAAACTTCCCTCCAAATTGTGGTTCATGGGATTCCCTACTTTTAACTGTTTTCTGATGTACAAGATTTTATCCAAATTATGAGAGACAATTTTTTTCAATTGTTCGAATCCGTGGTTCCTGATGTATTTTATAATTGAGCCGCAACTGAAAGAATTGTATATTTTGTTGTAACCACATACTGATTCACAAACCAGGTTCTCTTTCTTTTAACATTTTACCGCAAGCATTGCAAACATACATAATAGTCAACGGAATTTTAGATTTGTTCCAGATTTCCTTGGCTTCATTTTGAAATTGATGAGATGTATGCGAAGATAAAAATCGAAAAAAATCTGAAAATTTTTCAAACAAAAATAGACAAATGTTGTGTGGTAATACACAACCTGCATTTGTACTACGGGCCATGCATCCAGATCCGATAAGTACGAGAACTTCATCTGCACATTCCTCAATCATATTCTTTTCAGCATCTTTAAGTTAATAATTTGTTGAAAAAAAGTATAAATTCTGTTAACAAACCATCAGGAGAGTTAACATAACGGGTTAACTCCATTTCGAATTCATTTGATACATCATCTATGTTACGAATTTCTGAAAATTCGTTTTGAACGCTCTCCATTTCAACATCAATCGATTCATGTGCGACCGGAGATCTATCAGTTGTTGATTCGGATGATGGGCCTGCTATTTAACATTATTATTATTATTATTGAGCATTAATCACTTACTTTCCACTTCTAAAGATTCTAAAGAAATTCTAAATTTTTAAAGAAATGGCGAATTTGTCTCGGCATCAGCGGAAATACAAGGGGAAAACGTATGAATGTGAAGAAAATGAGAAAAGATGCAAAAAATGCAAAGAATAATCTGTCATGCATCTATGACCCACCGTCTTCCGTTGTGATTATGCAAACATGCTCTGTTGAAATATGCTCAGTCGATGCTTCATAAAACCCCGAAGGCAGTGATCCACCGATGCTTTATGAAATTTCGCGCATTTTCCAAGCATAATCACGATGCTTGAGGCAATGCTTGGAATATGCGGCATCGATGAAGCATATTTTGAGCATAGGCATTTTCCAAGCATATTTCAGACTTTGCAATCTGCCTGTGGAGTGTGCTTCACTCTCTATTCATTCCTTACCATCGAAATGAACATTCCACACTATGTCTCGAATAGACTCGAAAAAATACGCTCATCATTCCACGGCGGTTGCCTACGCGAACTTCGATTCGTGTACGCCGCTGGTTCATTTCACCACGGGACCGATACCGGTAGAGTCGGTTTAATTACCCAAGTTTGAGGTAAACATTGAAACTGACCCAAAGAAATTTGGCGTTAGCTATAAATTTTGGAACGTCTCCTTTCGGGGAGACAAAAAAGTGCGAATCGATTAACATATGACTGAGAATGGACCGTTCAAAGTTTCATGCTTCATTCCGCCCCCCCCCCTCTTCAAAAATGCTCGCATCGGTCGATTATTCGCAGTAATACACCATTAATAAATACAAATAGTATTGTAAAATGACGATCTGAAAATGCAAAAGCTTACAACATCCAGGATTCCCAGGCCGTCTCCGATCCAAGTACTAACTGGACTCAACGTTGCTTAACTTGCCAGATCGGACGGCACAGGTGATTTGCGGTTAGTTTATTATATCTCCGAGTGCAAAAACCACCTATAAAACACATATCGGCGAAAAGGGTGTACATGTAATATATATATCGCGAGCACTTGCGATAAGTCTATAATAAGTCTAAATTCTGCATATCGGCGAGAAGATGATGCCAATATGATTTCGAACTTTTTTACCCACTAAATTGATAATTTTTTCTCTTTTTTTTTTTCAACTTTTCAACAATTTTTTTTACTTTTTTGTAATTTTTAGCAGAAGTCGAACACGGCACCCTCGATTGGAAATCGAGGTAGAAGCCGGAATGCGCGAAGAAACTTCCACGAAAATAGAATGTTTATGAAAAAGGTTTTCATTAAATTTTGGATCAAATGAGCAATGCTGAAACGTTAAGGCATAAAGAGTGCGTAAAAGGCGGTGGCTAAAGGGCTAAAGCCTCATTTTTTCAAGCCTCAGACTCAGCTCAGTTCACGAGAAATTTTGACCTTAGGAAAAACATTTTTAGGAATTTAGGAAATAGCGTTTGTATATTGATTTTGAATTTCCGCACAGAAAACAATCAAATTTCTTTAAGAAAATGCGATAACCATCGTAGCCAGTCACAGCTGCTCAATAAATTGTTTAAATCCTTTGAAAATACGAAAGTTTTGTTGTAAATAATATGTCACATTAATTAATCATTTTTGATTTTCAGTAAAGATCGTTAGGATAATCACTCACATTCATTCAAAAACTCCAATGAACCCAGCTAGTTGAAAAATTCAATGAAGGATTACTGTTTTAACATGCGGTGTTTGCGGACTCGAGATTAAGCGCGCTTTCTCTATTTTCTTATTCCCAAAAAGTTCGTTTTCTGAGTTTTTTTAATCTGCTGAACAAATTTTATTTTTTCAGGTAAAACGGCTTCATCTGAAACACTAATCACAATTTCGCAAGTTTCCATTAGATGTTATCGCTCAGAAAATTAATTTTTTTAGCGCAACGCTAAACGGAATATTCTACAGGTACTTTGTATTTCAAATTAAAGCAAGAGCAAAATTTAAGAAAATTTTCGAAAATTTCGTTTAAAAAGTTGGAAAACCCTTTCTAACTGATTGAATGACAAAATTTCCGTAATTGCAAAATTTTTTCCTCGAAACATAATCAATAAGCGAGGATCAAACGAAAAAATTTAGTTGATCGAACTGCAAGTTCGATCAACTAAATTTTACAAGATAAATTTTACAAGATAACTAAATTTTACAACAAAATTTTACAAATGTTCTGCGGAGAGAAATGAATACGAAATGAAAATGGTGATCACGGACTTACTCTACCGTGCTCATTTTGAGAAAAATATTATAGCAAAAAGACGCACGAGGCCGCAGTAGTAAACATAAATAAAGTATTTATCGTAATTTAAAAACGAACACATTTCTTAAAAATAAATAAAAATATAAAATTAGAGGAAATATTATTTCTCGTGTTTTCTTACAGGCAACTAATGTTCTCTTATGACGACGATCACGATGAGAATACGGACTTAAACGACGGAACTCACACGGAGACTACTGCACAAATCGAAGATAAAGACGACGACTCGAAATTCGTGGACGCTATCGATTAGTAAATTTAATATATTGTGCTGTTAGAATTCAATTTTGTTAACCCATTTTTTAATAATTTTTAATATCGCTGTTTTTGTTCTCATTCAACAGAACTTTCTTTTTTAAATAAAATTTCATGGATTACTACTGTCCGATTTTGAGAATGCAATAGATTTATAACGGTGCTCGCGATAGGACAAATATGTACTACTTTTGCTCGCGATAAGCAGGATATGTGCAGTTTATAGGTGGTGACTCGCGATTTGCCTATTATAGACTGATTACAAGCTCTATCTCCCGTACCCAGCGAATTTTTGCGCGAGCTATATTCCATCTATATTAGTCTGAACGCAAATTACCTGTGGGGATGGCGTGCATTCAACGTGATATGGTCGTAAGCACCAAGGAGTGTGCTTCACTCTCTATTCATTCCTTACCATCGAAATGAATATTCCACACTATGTCTCGAATAGACTCGAAAAAATACGCTCATCATTCCACGGCGGACTTCGATTCGTGTCCGCCGCTGGTTCATTTCACCACGGGACCGATACCGGTAGAGTCGGTTTAATTACCCAAGTTTGAGGTAAACATTGAAAGTTATATTGAAAAAAAAGTTTATTGTGATTGAAAATTACTAAAAATTAAGGTAACAGTCCGATGAAGAAGCATTCGGTTGACATTCAACCGCTTAGCGATCTCCGACACACCATGCTGCATCAGTTTAATAATAGAACCACAAGGGGGAAGCAGCCGTCATTACCTTAAAAATGGAAGTTGCAACGAGAAAATTGAAAAACATAGTAATAAATATGTAATAATTAATAAAAAATAAAATTGATACAGTAGCGATTTGTGCTCATGCGCCAGAATCCACGCAAAGTTGTGTAACACTACATGGCAGCCACCCTGCACATGATTTTCAATAAAATGAAGTTACACACGGTTTGCACGGAACTGACCTAAGGGCACTTCTCAAGTGTTACAAGAAATTATGTAAATCTTAAAATAATGATTCCAGCTGGAGAAAAGCATCTTTAAAGTGCTCTAGAACTTCTGAAAAGAAAAGAAATCAAATGGTTTGTTATGGCTACATTTAAATCGAAGTTTCTTCTCTCTTAATCCGTAAGCTGAGAATTATGAATTGAGAAAATTGTTTGTGTGTTTGGGTATTCCTCTCTGTTTTCCAGAACGCATTTCTGATATAAAAATTGTGTAGATGAAGCAAAGTGCTTATATGTACAGCCATTTCGAAAAAATGTTTATTATTATGGGAAATGATTGGAAATGGAAATGGAAAAGGAAGGAAATAGGAGAAATTAAATATTATTAAAGCGGTTGTACCAACCGAAACTGGAAATTTCGACAGAGGCGGGGTTTGAAAAATCTCAACTTAGTACGGCTGGAATCGATTGGTGCTCAATTCGTTGATCGGAACTGTTCCATTAACAGAGACGTACTTAAAGCCGTAATTCGGTTATTGTCTACAATGCGGTTTCGTGGAAAAATGAATTTCTTTGTAGACGGGTATCCGAGAATGAAATGGACCCATTCCTGGCTTATTAGTCCTTTTGGCAGTGACGAAGATTTGTCGATTTCGAAATGTAGTTCCAGAGAGTACGAGAGCCATTTTCACACACTCCACTGTTTTGAACTGCACATACGCAAAACTGAAATAAATTTATGTGGTCAATAGAATTTTTGAAGGAATAGCACAACATACTTCTTTTGTCGCCCGGTGAACTTATCCACGGGTATAGTGACCCGCACTATTTTTCCGCATTCATCAAAGTGGTCTTCGATTTCTTCCGCTGTCGCGTACCAGTCAACATTACCGACATACACCGATCGAGCATCGATTTCCTCTTGCTGCTGTGAACTCGGATGCATGTATTTCGCTGATGCGTTTTGCACCTCTATGAGTGCTGCCATTTCCAGCATTTCCTCTTCAAGAACAGTCGCAGTTCCCTTGACTGCGTTGAGTTTTGGAAGTGAGAGGATTTCGAAAATTGAAAATCGAATGACGCGTTGAGCTGTCCGTGTGTGTCGAAATCACACAGACATCTCAACAAAAAAATCAATTCTGGGTGTCTTCTTGACATTCATCTGAAATTTTGGATATTATGACAAAAGGCAATTCAATATACTACTTACTTACTTAGTTACTTAGTCGATCTGTCAATCGCTTGTGTGAGCGCGGATCACAGCTAACCATGCCTTGCGGTCTTGGGCGATGGTTGTCCATGAAGTAGTCAATCGATTTCCTCGGTATATTGAGACTTCTTTACGTAGTGAGTCGGACCATCACATGGGGGGTCGTCCGACAGGTCGTTTTTGATCTCGAGGAATCCATTCTTGTATCAGTTTTGTCCATCTTCCGTCATTTCTTCGCATAATGTGCCCGGCCCATCCTAATTTCTTCTTTTTGATGTATTTGAGTGGGTCCGTGACTTGGGAGATTTTTCGGATGTCATCGCGGTGCAAGTCTCGTTGGCGTTGTTCCGTGAGGGTCATTCCAATTAATCTTCTTTCTAGTGATGCATGCGTCACACGGAGTCTTTCAGCGAGATTCTGTGTAAGGGTCCACGTTTCAGATCCATATGTGAGCGCGGGAAGAACGATGGTATCGAAAAGTTGAGCTCGAATTCGGGGACAGGTGAGAGCGTCGGTGGTATTTTTGATGTTGTTGAACGCGGCCCAGGCTGCCCGTCTTCTTCTGTGGAGTTCAGGTTCTAGCTCATTTCGCGTGTTGAGTAGCCTGCCAAGGTAGACATACTCGTCCACGTCTTCGATTGTTGTGATGGTTGTCTTGTTACTGATGATCACCGGATGTGTGGTGGCGTACGTGTTTCTCAACACATTGGTTTTGTTAGTATTTATTTGGAGTCCTACTTTTTTGCACCTTTCTGTGAACTCTTGGATCATCTTGCTGGCAGTTCTTGGGTCGTTTGCGACAAGAATGATGTCGTCTGCGAATCTCAAATGGGTGAGATTTCTGACATTGATCCTTATTCCAGGCACGTGAGCGTAGTCATCGTCGTGTCCTTTCAGGTGGTTCCAAGACAATTGTCCGAGGACGAGCTCTAGACAAGCTGAGAAGAGGTTTGGTGATATTGGATCACCTTGACGTACACCTCTTGTGATGGATACCTCAACTTGTCTGTGGAATGGTGTAAAGGTGGTTGTGCAGTTTGTGTAGCACTCTTTGAGCAGGTTAATATAGACTGTTTCTACTCCTTGTGCTCGAAGGCTTTCCCATATCGCTTTTGGTTCCACACTGTCAAATGCCTTGTGGAAGTCAATGAAGAAAAGTGTGAGCGGGATATGGTATTCGCGGCCAACCTCGAGCAAGCGTTGTACTGAGTGTATGTGGTCGATCGTTGAGAATGATCGACGGAATCCTGCTTGCTCGACAGGCTGGGCTTCTTCTAGTGGTTTTCGTACTCTATTTAATAGACATTTTGAGAATGTCTTATAGAGTACTGATAGAAGGCAGATAGGCCTATAGTTCTCCAAATTTTCTCTGTCTCCTTTTTTGAAGATCAGATCTGATCGAAAGATTTTGAAGATCGAAAATTGAAAATCGAATGACTGTCCGTGTGTGTGTCGAAATCACACAGACATCTCAACAAAAAACTCAACTCTGGGTGTCTTCTTGACATTCATCTGAAATTTTGGATATTATGACAAAAGGCAATTCAATATACTAATACAACTATGAATATTTCTTTTTTTACCGCCGTTTTATGTTCTGGAACACTGCAAAATAAATGCTATTCGAAAAATAAAAGCACAGGGATATTCTGAATACAGAAAAGCTAACATACCTGACGACGATGCAGAATCATTACTAGTGAAGCAGTCGGTGTCGTTTGAAAAAATGGGGCATCATTTCTGAATTGAATTGAGACATTTTGCACCGTTTAGTTGCCTAGGTGAGAAGACAAATGAGAGATACTCGAATGACTATCGTGTTACCCTCTGTGTTCATACACTCCACCCTTTAAAGGGCGGTTTATTGGCCGGTAGGTGTGCATTGTTGTGATTGTTTCTTTCCATTTTTTACAGCTCTGTTTATTATCGAATATCGATTGTTGTGTCACAGAGACGCACCGTCTAGTTTATCGATTTCTCCCATTTAATGAGAGAGCACGTGCATTTGAAATTCTGTTTTAGAAATTTCAGACTTCCGTTTTCCAAAATGGAAAAACGCTGACGTCAAAAAGTGATAACATAGGAGGCGTCGGCAACGAATAGTAATACTGCTCAAAAAGATCTTCAGTCCGTGCATATTTCCTTCACATCTAGAAACTTGGCAGGTGTACCCGTTGAGCTGTGAAGCGGTATTCTCTAACAGATGTGCCAAGTGTGCAGCTATAATCCAACACCCCCCCCCCTAACTCTCTAGCTAACTCGAAATTTTCTGAGTGCTTATAAATCCAGGAAGGTTTCAATAAGAAATACAGTGAATATTTATGAAGATTTCATTGAATACTCTGAAACAACAAATACTGTAATTTTATAGGAATCTTATTTTGCTTTTATCTGAAATTTTCAAGTTTTGCACGAAAAGGTCTGCAAGGCACCTCCCTTAAAGAGCTTAGAGAAAACGAGAAGCGCGCAAGAGGCGCCCCAGCTCAGATTGCAGCGCCTGAGATGCGGAAACCAGGTTGGTGTTTTATAATTTATCTGAAAAATGTAAAAGTTAAAAGAAAAAGTACAGAATGAATTGTATTAGCTCGATGTGTGTTTCTTCAGTCATAATAGCGCTCTCAGGTTTGTTCGGTGTCCCATTTCAGTATTTATCTTCTGATTCTTTACAAATCCATCTTTGCTGCAATGGACATCAATCACAAGATCAGTTAGGACTGCAAATTTTAATGAATCTCATTTTTGGACTACTGTCCACAAGGGCAATTCCCAGTAATATTCATAGAAAAAGGAAAATTTTAAGACATTTCAAAGAGTGATTTTCCACTATAAATATCACTATTCCAACGACGCCAGAAAGCTACAGAAGCTTGAATGCATTCGGCAGCAGAGTAGGGCGGAATTGGATTTTGGGAACTCGGAATCTGGAATCCGGAAAACGGAAAAACATTTTTTCACGGAATCTGGAATCCGGAAAACGGAAAAAAAATTTTTCACGGAACCTGGAATCCGGAATACGGAATGTAAAAAACGGCGGAATCCGGAATGCGGAATGCGGAAACGGAATTTTAACCATTAATGATGGAATCAAATGATGTAAATGCGCTCTGTTCGCAAAAATTTTTGCAGGAGTTCAAAAAAGTATACTTTTCACAACACTTGAGAATAAGTTATTAAAACTCTTAGTTGGGCGGAATTGGATTTTGGGAACTCGGAATCCGGAAAACGGAAAACGGAAAAAAACTTATTCACGGAATCTGGAAAACGGAAAAAAATTTTTCACGGAATCTGGAATCCGGAAAACGGAATGGAAAAAACGGCGGAATCCGGAATTCCGCCCTTCTCTGTTTGGCAGTCGAGTCCGCAGAAATGAGCGAGTCCTGAATACTTTTAGTGTGAAATCTTCAAATCTGAAAGTACATTTTTGTAGTTGCCACAGACATCTACAACATCGTATATTCCCCAACTGACCCTGCACCTTACGTTGAATTGTTCTATTAAATCAATTGTTTTCTTTTCAATCGTTTCTGTTTAGAAATATTTACATTTTAATGTTATTTGCTTTTTGATTTTCTTCTAATAAACTATTTTACTAATAAAAGGAAAAACAGAAACGACTGCAATTCTTTCTAAACGAAAGCCAGTGGAAATCGCCGCGTAACCGCGAACTTTTCGCATATACAGTGTCGTGCAAAATTATACGAACCGGGGTGATTTTTACCGAAACTCTACTTCGGATGATCCGATCGACCCCAAAGTTTCAGGGATTGAAAAAAAACGCTTAAAAAATGAGTTTGAATAATAAATTACGGTAAGCAGTAACAGTTGCGAACTTATTTTTGAATTTTTCGAAAATCGGTAAAATCCGATTTTTTGGTTTTTTCCATTTTTTAAAAGTATTATCGTTCTTTTATGCATGAATGTTGTTATTTAAAATGGATAGACCACGTGGTTTACCTAATTTATCAGAATCTCAGCGAATGGCTATCATCCGTGATCGTTAGATGGGTCTGGACATGCCCACCCTCGCGAAGCAGTTCAAGACATCTACATCGGTTATCTGGGGAACTTTGAACACTCAAAACCGATCGAATGCTACTGGAAGACCTTCGAAAATATCACCAAGCACCGACAGAATCATTGTCAGGATGTGCAAGAAAAATCCGCGGCTGACAAGTACGGACATCAACTCGGAATTGAAGGGCCAATATGGAGTCGATGTTAGTTTTTTGGACATTTCTCAAAAAATTTCAATCGATATGGCTTATAGGTGTCCAACAACAATGTCAGAAGACGTGTGCGTGATTCTGGACTCTTCGGAAGGCGCCCAGTGAAAAAGCAAATGATTTTTGAGAAGAACCGTCTGGCTTGATTGAAGTGGGAGAAGGATCATCTGCACTGGACACCTCAACAGTGGAATAAGGTACTGTGGAGCGACGAATCGAAGTATTTGATGATTGGCTAGAAGGAATCACTCATGTAAGACGTCCAGTTAACAAACGGTACGATCCCAAGTACCAGGTTCCGACTGTTAAGAACGGTGGTGGTAACGTCATGGTTTGGGGCTGCTTCCACGCCAAGTATAAGGACAAGTACGAAGTACAAGTACAGGGTACATGTACAAGGACATTTTGGAAAACGAAATGTTGCCATATGGAAGGTCTCAGATAGGTCGTGGTTGGTTGTTCCAACAAGACAACGATCCGAAACACTCTTCCCTCTTTTTCAAGGATTGGTTCGCACAGCGTCAAGTCAACCTGGCCAAGCCAATTCGAATCCCATTGACCTGAATTCCATTGAGCATCTCTGGGAGGTCCTTGGCAGACGTTTGAAAGCCAGAAAAGCAAAAAAATGTACCGAAAAATTCGAGAAACTCAAGGAAGAATGGACCAAAATCCCACTTCAGACCCTTATGAACTTGATCGACTCGATGCGAAGAAGATGTGAGGCGGTTATCAAAGCCAAAGGCATGGCGACCAAGTATTAAGTTAATTTAATCATTTCGTATCATTTCTCCCGATTTTTAACTTGTCATTTTTGTTTTTTCTTCCCATGAATATCAAAAATCAAAATATCCATTTTTTTCAGTTTTTTAATTTTTTTCAAAAAAAACTTTTTTTTTGAGTAAATTCGTTCTTTTGTTATTCAAACTTATTTTTAAAGCGTTTTCCTCAATTCCTGAAACTTTGGGCTCGATCGGATCATCCGAAGTCGAGTTTCGGTAAAAATCACCCCGGTTCGTATAATTTTGCACGGCACTGTACATAAAATAGAGAAGCAGTAGAAATAAAATAAAACATATTTGCACGTTTATATATTTTTTGCAATTTCTTTAAAATCAGGTAAATCAGAAGAAAATTGAAAGGTAATGAAATGAAAAGGGAATTTACTTGGAAGGTATTTTGTAGCAGAAAACAGAATTTTCAGACAAATCAGATAAAAAATTTGAATCCCAAAGATGATTGATTGAAAAATATGGGCAGATTAGTTTCTTATGATTAAATAATAAGATTACGCATTACACAGAAAATTGTCTCGTTGGAAAATCCGGAAGAAAAGGTAAAAATTCATGAATCAGGTTAGTTTTTCTTAGAGTTCTTTATAAAGTATGCACAAAGTGGGAGGAGCAATCGAGAAGTTGCATATCTTCTTTAAAATAGATTTTAAAGTTAAAGGTGGAATAACGGAACTCGGAATTCCGAAAATTCCGATATTTTTCTGAATGAAATGCAGATCGCAATAAAATACAAATAAATGACAAAGCAACTCGTTTCGGAATCTTCCAAAAAAAGGTTGAAATCATTTACGGATTAATTACGAAATATTCCGTACTTCAAAAATATAAAAAGTATAAAATAAATAAAATAATAAAACAAATAAAAAAGTTTCGGAATATTTCAAAATTATTAAATTAGAAAAGCAGAATGTTCCGAAAACCCGACAATTCCGGCAAGTGTTTTAGGTCAAACAATTCTTCGGAAAAACTATATTCTAGGTTTACCACTAAAGAACTACAGTAACAGGTTAAAGTTATTCAAAATCGATCAATTGAGCAGATTCAAGACATATTCTTGGTAGTTTGATAAAAATGTATCAGAGAGGACTGAACCAGAAATTCCTTCGTGCACTTTTCTTTTGTGGTTTCACAGTAAATTACAGTCTGGAAATCGGGAATTCCTGTATTTCTCAATACTGTGTTGATAAAGTTAATGTATAATGGAAAAAGTGTTTATTATGATTGGAAATTATTGGAAATGGAAATGGAAGAAATTAAATATTATTAAAGCAGTTGTACCAACCGGAACTGCAAATTTTGACGAATCACAGACAAAAAGAAATTAATCACAGACATATTGAAAATAAAATCAATAGGAGGTTAGAAGAATCTCAATTTAATAAGGCTGGAATCGATTGGTGCTCAATTCCTTGATCGGAGCTGCTCCATTAACAGAGACATACTTGAAGCTATAATTATGTCGTGGTTTGCAAGGTTGTTTCGTGGAAAATTGATTTCTTTTGTAGACGGGCATCCGAGAATGAGATGGACCCATTCCTGGCTTATTCGTCCTTTTGGCAGTGACGAAGATTGGTCGATTTCGAAATGTTGTTCCAGAGAGTACGAGAGCCATTTTCACGCACTCCACTTTCTCGAACTGCACATATGCAAAGCTGAAATCAAATTATGTGGTCAATAGAATTTTCGAAGGAATAGCACAACATACTTCTTTTGTCGCCCGGTGAACTTATCCACGGGTATAGTGACCCGCACTATTTTTCCGCATTCATCAAAGTGGTCTTCGATTTCTTCCGCTGTCGCATTCCAGTCAACATTACCGACATACACTGATCGGGAATCGATTTCCTCTTGCTGCATCGAAGTCGGATGCAAATATTTCGCAGATGCCTTTTGCACCTCTATCAGTGCTGCCATTTCTTGCATTTCCTCTTCAAGAATAGTCAGCTGCTTTCCATTGACTGCATTTTGCTTTGGAAGAGAGGGCATTTCGAAAATTGAATGATTATTGTCTGAAACAAGTCTTAAATAAAAAAAAGTTGAATGAAGACCGAGAAATGAACGAAAAATAACAGTATTTCATTGAAAAAAAGAATAATGAAGATTGAATGAATCAGAGTTTGGTAAATGTGCCACTGAAGATTTAATATAGAAAGATTCTCATTGTCATAGAAAAGTATACAACCCAATTGGGGCATTGGTGAACAGATACTCTAAATCAATAAACACGGAAAGGATAGAAAACTGGAAAATCACCACATTAGATGAATGCGGACCATGAGAATGCAGCAGCCTGTCTTCTTGCTGGGATACAATGACAAATGTTATACAAATGGGCGGGATTGACCTAGATTGGTTAATATTACTGTATTTTATGAACTGGGGAAGAACGAGAACTTGGTAGATTGGTAGATGAGAAGAATGCGACGGACCGGATGACCATAAACTGGCAGTTATGCTGACGATCCTGCCAATGTGGACAATGACAATGACAATTTGGAAGGAAGATGTGAGATAAATACATTTACAAGCACCTGAGAGTATGCTCATTCGGTTGTCGTAACCATTACAATAGTGTGTTAACAGAAAAGGGTCTTGACTTTTGACTTAATTATATTCAAGAATAAACGTGAAAAACGTGAACAACGAAAAAAAAGTCTTTTTTTTTTTTACTTTTACACGATAACTTTTTCAGAGATGAAATCACAAATTCCTATTGATACATGTTTAGACTATCACGTCCACACCACCGTATTTGAAGCTCATTGTTTCATATTTTGAATCAAATCTAGTTTTAACATGACAACAGAAATACAAAAAAAAATCAATCAATCCCGAAACCTGCGCTTGTTCGCGTCACTTCAGTGAACTGTTGATGCTTACGAGTCCAGTTAAGAATTGTAGCTCCATTGTGGCTAGAGGTTAACTGCTTTTCGACAGGAGATCTTGTGGATCGTCTCATGGACTCCGTGCCACGAAGACGCAACGTTTAATGCTTCCATAGCGCATCGTTTTTCTGATGCCAATGACAGTGTTAATACTTTTATTTTCTTTCATTCGATTTTCCCATCGCGTGCTCCCATGTTCTTTGTCAAATTAAAACTAACTGATAATTGTTTAATATCGAATACTTCTAAACATCTATTTTTTGATATTAATTATATGATTTTTCCAGAGATAACCGCATGCGTTTTATCTCTAAAAAAGTTACCGTGTAAAAATCACTTTTTTTTCGAGACAAAAAATCAAAACGTTCAAACACGACTGTAATGGCCACTATAACCGAATGAGCATACTCTCAGGTGCTTGTAAATGTATTTGTCATTGTCATTGTCCACATTGGCAGGATCGTCAGCATAACTGCCAGTTTATGGTCATCCGATCCGTCGCATTCTTCTCATCTACCAATCTACCAAGTTCTCGTTCTTCCCCAGTTCATAAAATACAGTAATATTAACCAATCTAGGTCAATCCCGCCCATTTGTGTAACATTTGTCATTGTATCCCAGCAAGAAGACAGGCTGCTGCATTCTCATGGTCCGCATTCATCTAATGTGGTGATGTTTCAGTTTGCTATCCTTTCCGTTTTTATTGATTTAGAGTATATTTTAACCCAATAGGGTTGTCTACTTTTTTATCTTTTTATATTAAAGCTTCAGTGGCACATTTACCAAACTCTGCTTTATTCAATCTTCTACAGTCTTTTTTTTTTCAGTTGAAACACTGTTATTTCTCGTTCGTATCTCGTTCTTCATTCAACTTTTTTTTTATTTAAAACTTGTTTCAGACCATAATCACTCAATTTTCGAAATGCCCTCTCTTCCAAAACACAACGCAGTCAAGGGAAAGCAGCTAACTATTCTTGAAGAGGAAATGCTGGAAATGGCAGCACTGATAGAGGTGCAAAACGCATCAGCGAAATACATGCATCCGACTTCGATGCAGCAAGAGGAAATAGATGCTCGATCGGTGTATGTCGGTAATGTTGACTGGTACGCGACAGCGGAAGAAATCGAGGACCACTTTGATGAATGCGGAAAAATAGTGCGGGTCACTATACCCGTGGATAAGTTCACCGGCGACAAAAGAAGTATGTTGTACTATTCCTTCAAAAATTCTATTGACCACATAAATTGATTTCAGCTTTGCATATGTTCAGTTCGAAACAGTGGAGTGCGTGGAATTGGCTCTCGTACTCTCTGGAACAACCTTTCGGAATAGAAAAATCTTTGTCACTGCCAAAAGGACGAATAAACCAGGAATAGGTCCATCTCATTCTCGGATACCTGTCTATAAAGCAAATCAATTTTCAACGAAACCGCATAGTAGACAACGACAGAATTATGGCTTCAAATATGTCTCTGTTAATGGAGCAGCTCCGATCAAGGAATTGAACACCAATCGGTTCCAGCCCTATTAAATTGAGATTCTTCTAACCTCTCCTGCTATTTTTTTTTCAATGTGTCTGTGATTGATTTGTTTTTGTCTGTGATTCGTCAAAATTTGCAAAATTTGGTACAACTGCTTTAATAATATTTAATTTCTCCTATTTCCTTCATTTTCCATTTCAATTTCCAATCATTTCCCATCATAATAAACATTTTTTCGAAATGGCTGTACCACATAAAATACTTTGCTTCATCTACACAATTTTTATATCAGAAATGCGTTCTGGAAAACAGGAAGGAATACCCAAACACACAAATAATTTTCTCATTTCATAATTCTCAGCTTACGGATTAAGAGAGAAGAAACTTCGATTTAAATGTAGCCATAACAAACCATTTGATTTCTTTTCTTTTCAGAAGTTCTAGAGCACTTTAAAGATGCTTTTCTCCAGCTGGAATCATCAAAATCATGTAGCATTCAGTTGTGCTTAGTAGCTGCTGTGCAATTTCAATCACCACCATATGCATACAGTTTATGTTCAGATACTTTGCAATGGAGAGGTTAGTTATTCGTAAGGCTTCCACGAAAGACGAAAAAAAAAGTTGCCTTTCGCCTCGCCTTTTGTGTCCCCTTTTTTCTTCTCGTCTTCGTTCATCTTTCAGTTCGTCTTGCGTTCGTCTTACGCAATAAAATAGTTATGTACTGTGTACACAACTTTCTATCTCGACATCAGATAAATTCAAAGAGAAAACACATACGAGACGAGACGGTCTTATTTCGTCTTTCGTGGAAGCCTTAGTTTACTGCACCATTTGAATTTAAACACTATTTGAATATGTCCAGAGGTGTAAAGCTTTGAATAGAGAACCGGTGTAGAATTGTAGAATCAACGCGAAGACTCCACGTTGAATAAACGCTCGATCGATCCAAATAAAGCGTTTCTTTTTCATTCGAATCGATGACATAGCATGATTTCTGAGCTGATTGCTAAGCTGAGCAAGATCAGAATTCCGCCGACAGCCTGCAACCAAGAAAATTAGAATACATACAACTGAAATCAATTTTTTCACTGAAAATCTTCGAAAATTCAATAAACCAGGGAATGATGCACTTTCAGCTTTTTTGCAATCTCAGAATTGGACAATCCAATTCTCTTGCAATCCAGAATCGGGAGTCTATACGGAGACGCAGCCACTATTGGCTGAAATTCGGAAAAAATTAAAGAAAAACTTGAAAAACATAAACAAAAAGATGTAATAAAAATAAATAAATATCACTGTGTGCGCCGGGCGCGGTGTACCGGCACCAGATCTGCCGCAAAACCTCATCTTATTGTTAATACCGCACCCTGTACAACTGAAATCATTTTTTTTTACCGAAAATCTTCAAAAATTAAAAAAAAAAATCTCTAGCTCGTTTTCTGTTAGCGGAAAAATGTCGTTTTCTTCTCCGGCCAGAAATGCCCCTGTGTTCTCGACTCTATTATTTGAATTCCATCTCGTGAGGGTTGGGAAAGGCAGCTGAACGGACATTGCATAAGTATGTACTATTAATTCGATATGACAATTTTCCATTTGTAGTTGCGGTATGCGGTACTCCTTGAAGAATAACAGATTTATCAGAAAGTTAGCGAAATAGTCGTTTTTCAATGAATAAGTATAAATAAATCAAAAAATAGTAAAAAAATGTGTACGAAAAGTAAACAAATAAAGTTATCGACGCACGAAAAATAAGAGTTTCCTGGCTCATGGCGCCAAGCTTTTGTAGATGGAACGGCGGAGCACCATGGAGATCGTAGCATCGTTGGAGCACCCTGTAATATGGTGGTTTCCATGTTTTGTTTTCGCTTTTAACCCGAGGTGACACTAGCACTTTGGTGTAGTATAATGTTCAGATTAAATATATGTAAAGGATTATATAAGAATGGAATAAATATTATTACTGAATAAAGTAGAATAAGAAAAAGATAAATTGAGCTAGGTTCCTACGCTCACATGTCTCACCCGAGACCACCTCCACAACCGTCCTTCCTCTCCATTTTTCGCACAAGGATGAGCGTATGGGCGGAGCCCATATTCTACAAGATCACGGATTCGAACTAGTTTATTATTATTTTTTATCGAAATTTTGTTTTAAAAATCGCGTTTTTCTCGAGTTCTCGAAAAATTCTCGAAAAATGAGGTGTTCGATAAAAAATTTCACAGGAAAATTCTCGAGAAATCCTTGAGAAATCAACGAGAAAAATTTCTCGAAATGCTTTCGAAACGACACATTGCTTAAGCCAATCGAAAGCCAAGAACCACATAGTTCACATTCCAGATGCCCTTAAATTCAAAAGTTTGCGTTTTCTTTTTGGAAAAGTTGGCCGGCTGGTGGCGACTACACTGCCGAATGTTGGACATATGGATATCTAACCCACCATCTGCCCATTTCCGTGCATTGTGCATTATTACCTGCCATAGCCGCAATTCATATTCCCGCTCCCTGTTTTTGAATTTTTAGTTACATGAGCGCAACAAAAATGACCGTTTCTTGGCTCATGTCGCCAAACCTTTTTGATGCGAAACTGCGGACCACCAGGCATAGCAGGGACTGCAAGAAAAACTGCTTGAATTTTGAATGCAAATATTGCAATAGAATAGATTTCTTCTTCAATTTCTTAATCATTCCTTTCAAAACTAATAAACAACTGCTCCAGAAAACAGCACACGCGAATCAGATTGTCTTCATCGGATCAAACAATCATCTGAATGTTATGACAGCTGGTGATTGCCATTTTAGCCTTCATCCAACCGCTAATTAGAGTTTTGTATCGAGCCGTCATGAAATCTGAAAACCAAATAATCTTTATTGCTATTTCATATAATCCCAAATAGATTATACTCTGTTAATAATTGTACTTGACTGCTACCAATCTCTTAGATTTCTCTCCTATATCTCTCTCCCTCTCTCTACTCGAGCTCAGTAATTGTTATTTTGCCTTTGTTCTGCTCATTCCCGAGAATTCATATCATGCTATTCTCTTCGATAAACTATGCAATTCAATTGATTTCTTTCTTTTTTTCCATCATTTTCAATTTTCTGCTGATTTACCTTATTTTAATGAAATCGCCAAAGAAAATGGGAACGTACAAATATTTATTGGTTTATTTCTGCAGTTTCTCATTATTATATTCAGTTCTCAATCTTATTGTCGAACCGGTTAGTTTACAAATTATCTTGCTGAAAATTTTCTTTTTTTTTTGGATACCTGATTAGTATGTAAATAAAATGGAAAACAGTGTTTCATCCTTTGTGACAATTAAGGCTTCCACGAAAGACGAAAAGAAAAAGTCGTCTTTCGTCTCGTCTTCGTTCGCCTTTCAGTTCGTCTTGCATTCGTCTTACGCCATAAAAAGGTTGTGAATTTGTACCAGCACAATATCTATCTTTGCGTCAGACGAATTCAAGACGAATATAAGGCGGTCTTATTTCGTCTTTCAGCGCGTCTTGCATTCATCTTACGCAATAAAAAAGTTGTGCATGTGTACAAACACAATGTCTATCTATGCGTCAGACGAATCCAAGACGAAAACAAGAGGTCTTATTTCGTCTTTCAGCGCGTCTTACATTCGTCTTACGCCATAAAAAAGTTGTGCATGTGTACAAACACAATGTCTATCTAAGCGTCAGACGAATCCAAGACGAAAACAAGAGGTCATATTTCGTCTTTCAGCGCGTCTTGCATTCATCTTACGCAATAAAAAAGTTGTGCATGTGTACCAACACAATGTCTATCTAAGCGTCAGACGAATCCAAGACGAATACAAGGCGGTCTTATTTCGTCTTTCAGCGCGTCTTGCATTCATCTTACGCCATAAAAAAGTTGTGCATGTGTACAAACACAATGTCTATTTCTGCGTCAGACGAATCCAAGACGAAGACGAAGACGAGACGCTCTTATTTCGTCTTTCGTGGAAGCCTTAGTGACCATAAAGAAAAATATGAAATTTTCAGTATATCCATAGTCATGGATCAGCTTTATTCGTCATGATGCACTTGAAACTTTTGAAGTCAACACCAAACATTGCGTTTCTATTTATTTGTGAGTATTCCCCTTGTGAAACTGATATTCAGAATTTGTGGTTTCCAGCATTGCTAGTCGGCTGTTATGCTATTTCCATCACCACTATAAGCATACAATTTGTGTTTCGATACTTCGCCATGGAGAGGAAAGGTAGAATTTCCTACTTTCGCGGGAAGTATCTTGTTATCTGGTTTCTGATTCCTCTGATAACCGGCTCCTTATGGATCGCTTTTTCTTGGATATATTTCTACCCGACAGCGAAAATGTCGCATTATATAAGGTAAGAACGGATTTTCAAAGAGGTTAGAACAATCCACAAAATCAAGTGCTTCAGTGAAACAGTATACTTGCATTACGCGGTCAATATTTCGGATATCACATACACTGGTGTCGTCTTGTACCCGCCGGACGAAAATGGAATACCTCATATAGATTATGAAATATTATGGTCGTTTTTAATGCTGTGTTTTTCTATGGTAAGTCTCAGCGAAATTCTCTGAATCTGAAAATTTGGATTCTGAAAATCGCAAAGCGATTGTATTCCTTGCGAAGTTGTCCGTTAGGCATTCTTGGCATATGGTTTCAGAATACTTTTTGCTTAAAATTTTAAACATTTTTTTCACAAACTGTATTTTGGGAAATCCAAATTTCCAGCATACATAGCATTTTGTAATATTCCAACCGAATTCAGTTTCTGCAAATATATATAAAGTTCTACGCGTATTTGCTTTATGGAGCAAGTCCGCTGAGCTGAAAACAATTTCAGATGACAAATTTAAAGATTTTATGAAATATATTGTGACCAAGTGGTAGCGGCCTAGATTATTTATTCACTATATTCAATTTATACTATTAAATAGTAATAGAAACCGTAGAAAACCATATATTTTCCTTTGGAGTGCATCACATTCGGAACTGTTGTGATATTCGGGCTGAAAAGCTTTAAATTGGTTCGAGAACTTCCAAAGCAGGGAGAGTCGGCCTACACCTACAAACTACAATCTCAACTCTTCAAAGCAGTAGTCGCTCAGGTGGGTATAACATCTGAATGCTCTTTTTGGGAGAGCTTAAGGAACAAGGCAATGAAGTCTAATTTCGCCTTTTAATTTTACAACTTTCGTTCTTCTAATGGTATGTGTAAGACGAAATTATAGGCCTTCATCCCAATAACATTCCTGTTCGTCCCAGTTGGTCTACTATTCATTGCGCCCCTCCTACATTTTGATATTGAACCGGCTAGTTTCTTAGTCACCATATTCTATTCAATGTACCCCGCAGTTGATCCTCTTCCAGTCTTGCTCATCGTGGAAGATTACCGAAATGGATTATCTGGTTAGTCCTATTTCTGAAAAGAGTACAGACAGTGAACATTGATTCTAAGGATCTAATAAGGGTTTTGTTATGATGTTACGTACTTACTTACTTACTTAGTAAATCCGTCATTCATGGATGAATCACAACTAACCACGCCTTGCGATCCTGTGCGATGGTGGTTCATGAAATGTTATGTAGGATCATAAAACGTTTATCATTATATGTTAATATCCTAATATACCGTAAAAACTCAAATAGAGTTGCATGCAATACTATTGTTCAAGCTTGTCTCTGCGGGGCAATACTATTAGGGGCGCAAATCAATAAGGGGTGCAATACTATTGTTCAAGCTTGTCTTTGCGGGGCAATACTATTAGGGGCGCAAATCAATTAGAGGTGCAAATCTATTAGAGGTTTTACGGTAAGTACCAACTAAGGAAACGCTGATGCATCAAACTTAAGCCCAGTGCGTCGTTTTGGAAAATTATTTCTCGAAAAATACGTTTTTCGGAAGTTTCTCGAGAATTTCTCGAAAAATTCTCGAGAAATCGCGAAAAATGTTTTGAATGGAAATACGATAAATAACCAACGCGCTTTGCGTTATTTCGGAGTGTCGTTCGAACTAGTTTATTATTTTTTTAAATCGAAATGTTCTTTTAAAAATCGCGTTTTTCTCGAATTCTCGAAAAATTCTCGAAAAATGAGATGTTCGATAAAAAATTTCACATGAAAATTTTCGAGAAATTTTTCTCGTTGATTTTTCGGAAATTTTTCGAAAAAATGTTAGAGAATATTTCGGAAAAATTTCTCGATATGCTTTTGAAACGACACACTGCTTGAGCCAATCGAAAGCCAAGAAGCACTTACATAGTTCACATTCCAGATGCCCTTAGTTTCAAAAGTTTGCGTTTTCTTTTTGGAAAAGTTGGCCGGCTGTTGGCGACTACACTACCGAATGTTGCACATATAGATATCTAACCCACCAGCTGCCCATTTCCGTGCATTGTGCATTATTACCTGCCACAGTCGCGATTCCTATTGCTCCCTGTATTGAATTATTTAAGTTAAACGAGCGCGACAAAAATGACAGTTTCTTGGCTCATGTCGCCATGCGAAACTGCGGACCACCAGGAATAACAGGGCCTGCACGAAGAACTGCTTAAATTTTGAATGCAAATATTGCAATACAATAGATTTCTTCTTCGATTTGTTAATTATTCGTTTCAGAACTGATAAGCAACCACTCCAGAAATCGGCTCGCGCGAATAGGATTATCTTCATCGGGAACCAACGACACGGCCGCTAATTAGAGCTTTGTATTCACCCAATAATATTTATTGCTTCGTCATTTCATGTCTAATAGATTATACCTTATAAATAAATGTACTTGAACTCCAGCAATCTCTTGCTTCTCGGAAGTCTCCTCCACCTTTACTTGAGATCAGTAATTGAAATACATATATTTTTCTTTCATTTTTTTTCTCCTTTTTTCAATATTATCGCATTTTTTTCGCTAGGAACAAATTCAGCAGCGCTATTCAATTAAGGTGCAAGTGACAGGAAGGCTGGGCATTCGGTTCATGATCTAAGCTGCTAATGTCTATGAGTTGATGAGGTTTCTCGAAAGTGTTTGAAATTATTTATTGAATTATGCTTCCCAATTGTTATTTTACTGAGATTAGATTGACTTGAACTTTCAATCATGATGAACAAATTTATTGTATTTTGTTGAATTATTTTTCAGATTCCGGAACAACATTTGATTGGGGAACTACATACCAGAGTAGGGCGGAATTGGATTTTGGGAACTCGGAATCCGGAAAACGGAAAACGGAAAAAAAATTTTTTCACGGAATCTGGAATCCGGAAAACGAAATGTAAAAAACGGTGGAATCCGGAATGTGGAATGCGAAATCCGGAATTCCGTCCTTCTCTGCATAGTAGGGTGGAATTGGATTTCGGGAACTCGGAATCCGGAAGACGGAATGAAAAAAACGGCGGAATCCGGAATGCGGAATTCGGAATCCGAAATTCCGCCCTTCTCTGCTATATACCTACACGAACTGCAGATTTCTTAGTATTTCGATCGTCTACATGGTGGGGAATGAATATAGCGCCGCATTCAAGACGATGTAATAACTTCAAATCGAAATATTTTTTTTCTGAAAATCAACTAAAATGTTTATTAAACAACAACAAAAAATGTATAGCATTAACAGTAATCGAATCTTCCTCCTTTCGCTTTGATGACTGCCTGAAGCCTCTTCGGGTAAGACTCGAACGGGGTAGTCAACATTTTGGTTGATTTTCAGAAAAAAAATCTTTTCGATTTTAAGTTATTACACCTTCTTGAATGCGGCGCTATATTTATTCCCCACCATGTGTAAAGAAATTTGGGTGAAGAAGGCTATCCTGGGAGTTTTCAGCCACTATTAGAAATAACCTGACGGCACCTTAAATGTGCCAACTCTATAGGCGCTAAATTTATTCCTCACCCTGTATAATACTGTAAATTTATATTTACTTTGGTTTTTAATGAGAATAAACTTTTATACGGAATCCGTGTACCTTCTGGTGCAAAGAATATCTGAAGTCTGAGCGTGAATCTAAAGTTTCGCTCTGAAACTGAAACTATTGAATAACATTTCAGATGCCTTTTTGACCAATATTATAACTTATAATTAAAAAATACATACATATTGCTGGAACAGGAATCAATAATTAAAAAAATAATTTCATTAAATTTCTCGAATTCTTACGAAGTTTATTTTATTTTTCAAAATAAAAAGGCTAACTAAAGAAGGTTGTTAACCTACAATAGAGTTTCCATACCAGACCTATGTGAATCGATAGATTAAAACACACTGATAAAGAATCCGTTTTCAGATTTTGCTGAACGCTTCAGCGAACCGAGTTATTTCGATCTGAAATTCCAGCACTAAACTACTGTGGTTAACCATCTTTAGTTCCTCCGAGATATCATAACCAATTTTTAGTTAGTTGGCAAGTTGGCAGAGTGGTAAGAGGGGGAACAGTAGGAGGAAGGTCTGGGGTTCGATCCCTGCTGGGTGGACTATTTTTTAATTTTATTTTTTCGCTTTTTTCAAATCTTAAAATTCCTTTTTTATAGGTTTTTTTTTGAATTTTTTTTCCAATTTTTTTCAATATCAATTCAATTCAATTCGAATTTCAGATCGAAATAACTCGGTTCGCTGAAGCGTTCAGCAAAATCTGAAAACGGATTCTTTATCAGTGTGTTCTAATCTATCGATTCACATAGGTCTGGTATGGAAACTCCACTGCGAGTTTACAACCTTCCCTAGTAAGAAAACTTCGAAGTAAGACATTTCATTCAACTTGCAATGAGTGTCAAACCCCAAAATTTGCTTTTCAGATATCAAATGACCGTTGCCTTCGGATCTACCTTCTTTGGATTCCTAGACGAACCTTTCCGTTTCGCGATTCTCTCATGCACTCGCGATCATTGCATTCACGAGTTTGGTATCTCATGCACTCAGTTTGGGGGATAACAAATGGTAGGAATTCAAACGCCAACGATCACTTGATATTTTTGAAAAATAACAATGTTTTAAACTTTGCATTTCTCTGCTTCTCAACTCTGGATTCTGGCATTCAATTATGGAAAACAAAACCAAAAAAGTGTATTTATTTTCGACATAATAGTTGGGACAGATCATTCTAATAAACCAAGTGCAGGTTCATTTGAAAAATAAGGAAAGCGAAGCGTTCTTTTCACTACGCACGTCTTCATATAATTCAAAAATTAGCAAGATTCACGTGAGCATCATCTCATAAGGAAAATAAATGATCTTTGAAAAGTAGACGTATGCATCTGATTCTTTGCACGTTTGCATCACAAGATAACTATTGGTGACTACCAGTCTGTTGAAACAACATGGACAGCCTTTTTCAATTACTAGTGCGAGTGTGGTTTGCAGTAGCTGGAAACGCGGGTTTGACATTACTCTTTCAACCGATCTATTTAAAAAAGCTCAAAAAACTTCTGATATTTCCAGTAAGGCTTCCACGAAAACCGAGACAAGTCGGTCTTCTTTCGTGGAATCCTTTCGTCTCGTCTTTGTTCGTCTTACGTCGATAATTAAAATACACTTGTACCAAGACAATGTCTATCTCTGCGTCAGACGAATTCTAGACGATGACGAAGACGAGAGGAGACGGTCTTATTTCGTCATTCGTGGAAGCCTTAATTTCCAGTTCCCTTCACCATTTACCTTTGTCTGTGAACCATTGCTTCTCATTTTCTTATTCTTCCGCTCCCATCTGATTTGCTCAAAAATTATTTAAAAGTATTTCCAATAATCAATTTAATTTCAACTTTTTAAATTTATCTATTTAACCTCATTATGAAAGGAAACGTATGAGATGATCTGATCCTAAATTAACACTGCAGTGCCCACATTTCTTGAAAAGTCGGATTATTTGAAAGACAGTTTTCAGATACATCTGTACCTATAGTTAGACCTCTGAAATATGATCATACTCCGCTCTACAAGGTGGCTTTTAACAACGGAGACAAAACTTTGACGCAAAGATGTTGGCGGCTGGCGCACTCTTGGTGCATTAGTTATTGTTTTATTGATTTATTGATTTATTGATTTATTGTTTTCTGTCTTACCTTACTTCCATACGTTGTGTTTCATAGCGTGCACCGCGCCGCAATTGTGGGACTCCATAAGAAGGTCATAGAGCTATAAGAATGAAAAATATTGTCAAGAAAAACCTGAAACTGATCACATATCCAGAAACGAAGGTTGCGATTTTCTAGGGAAAAAAATAAAGAAAAATGTCTCCGGAAGGTAAAACACTTGTTGCTTGGACCATCTAGTGACAGATTCCCCTGGTGTGAAAATGTTCACAGTAGAAGCTGAATTGAATTCTCAAAACAATCGATTGCTGACTCGAAACCTAAAGCAAACTTCTGATAAAGGCAAAGCAGTTCATCCTGCTTTAGTGCTGTAGGGAAGGTGTTCGGAGCGATTTTTTTTGATGGAAAGTGATCCCTCGCTTTTGTGGAACAAAAGAAGGGAATCTCCAATAAAATATATATAAATGAGATATAGGCAAAGCACGTTTGGGTTCTCTGGAACAAAACACACTCCGGACAGCAACATTACGTCTTCCAGCAGGACTTAGCAGTGGTGCAGAAGCAACTTACCAGCGTTCATTACCAATTAGGAATGGGCAGCTTTGTCGCCAAATCAAAACTCTGTAGATTATTCCATTTAGGAATTGTTGCAGAAAAAGGTCTGTGCAAGACCACGTTCAATTGTCGCATAACTGAAGAAGACGATTTTGAAGGAATGGGTCATAGTGGATGCTTTCCCCGCCGTCTCCATGATGTCATCGACATCAAAGAAGGGCGAGTTGAATAATTCTCTTTGATAATGAAATTTTTGCGTCCAAATAAATTCTCTGTTGATTTTCAGCTCTTTTTTTTCTTACATCACGGGTTATTAGATCTCAAAGTTCTCTTTGTTATTAGAAGCTAACTTGTCTATAGATGTGCTTTAGAAAGCTGGGATTAACAATTTTAAAGAAGGCCCTCGGCTCTGAATAAAGGAAGCTGCTGTACACTGCGCCTTTCAATCCCATTTTCTCAAAATAGGGATTTCATAGCAAATGCACAGATAGTTCATGTATGGGAGACAATCAATTCCCGGAGCTGCTACAAAAAGAAAGCAAAATTTCAGACAAATGTTGAGATTTTAAATAATAAAAAGGAACGAAAGTTCATTGCAGTTATCGACAATACTTCCACAAAATTTCCAACCAGACTGCCTTTTTTCCGCGTTCATAGCCAGTTTTTCTCTAGTTTTTGATTTCCTGACATTTTCGTCATTTTCAATTCCATGTTACTGATTATAAACATCTGCCGAAACATGAGAAGGAAGGGTTTTATTCTAAACAAATTAATATTGTTTTCTACATTTTTGGCATGTGACCTAATTCAGAGTTGAGAATTCAGAATTGGTGAACAGTATATGAAACTCTTACTATGGAGTTTATATTTATCTTGGCTTTGAAATTCCCTTGTATTATTGCGGTACGGTGATGACGGACCTCAAACTTTGTTAATTAAACCGTAACGCAAGTAAATTTATTAAAAACTTTAAGTTTTTATAGAAGATACTTGGATACAAATAAGGATAGAAAGTTTAGGAAAGAAATTTTGAAACAAAAAAATTAGAAAGGAAATTTAGGAAAATTAAAACCGATTTGAGAGGAAATTTAGAAACATAAAAATCAATTAGAAAGGAAATTTAGGAACATAAAAATCGTAGAAAAAAGAAATTTAAAAACATAAAAATCGATTAGAAAAGAAATTTAGGAACATAAAATTCGATTAGAAAGGAAATTTAGGAACATAAAAATCGATTAGAAAGGAAATTTAGGAACATAAAAATCGATTAGCAAGGAAATTTAGGAACATAAAAATCGATTAGCAAGGAAATTTAGGAACATAAAAATCGTTGAGAAAAGAAATTTAAAGACATAAAAATCGATTAGAAAAGAAATTTAGGAACATAAAAATCGATTAGCAAGGAAATTTAGGAACATAAAAATCGTAGAAAAAAGAAATTTAAAAACATAAAAATCGATAAGAAAAGAAATTTAGGAACATAAAAATCGATTAGAAAGGAAATTTAGGAACATAAAAATCGATTGTAAAACACAGTATTCAAAGGAATGTGTAGGAACAAAATACAGACCCGCCATCGCGGGGCGAGATATCAAAGCAGAAAGGTCGAGCGCGCCTTTAAAATAGTTGCTAGGATAGCAAACAAGCTTATTACCGGATCGCGAGTACGTGGTTTGTCGTATAGAGGCGGTGTTTGGGTCTCGTTAGGGGATAGCGCGTTTTAACGCGCCAATTTAAAAATTGTAAGGAAGCGCACACACTGCGTTTGTGATTTCTTTTCGAAAATTGAAGCGAAATTTGACAATAAAAATTAATTAAAAAAAAAACATGCTTTTCGAAGCAAAATATAAATAGAAAAAATTCCTATATTCGCTTCGATTTTCGAAAAGAAATCACAAACGCAGTGTGTGCGCTTCCTTACAATTTTAAATTGGCGCGTTAAAACGCGCTATCCCCTAACGAGACCCAAACCCCGCCTCTATACGACAAACCACGTACTCGCGATCCGATAATAAGTAAAATTAGTATTCAGGTATTTTAAATAAATGCGAAATTTAAATAGGCTTAGTTATTTATGTATTTTCATACAAACAGACACATTAAAAATGTTTTAAGCTTTCCATTTTTAGTACTCCTGCAATCATCTGAATGTATGCATGAGAGCCACTTTTCTCTCAGCAAACAATCGCTTCCATTTCTATTATTTTTCAACCGAGACAAATTATTAATGATACATGTATATGCATATATACCAAATTAAAAAAGTTCAAAGTACAGGAGTTAGGTGATAATCTAACAAATGACAAGAAATGTTCTAGAATTTCATAATGCGTTTATCACTTTTTCATTCTAATCTTTACCTTGTGTCTGATTTAAAAGATTCACCGAAACATCGAGAAATAAAGAATCGTGAAAACTCGGTATAAATGCAAAATGTGATCGAACCGGCTTACAATTTTTGAAAAAAAACGGTCAGAAATTATATGATATATTTACTTGGTTCATGTTCGGTGTCGAATTATGAAATATGCGAATATTCAGGAAAATTCGCCGTCTTCCATGCTTATTCTTTTTTAACTAAATATTTCCTCCGAAAATTTCAAACTTGTTCGATTACTTTTATCATTCGTTCCGAGTTTTTCTTTTTTTTCCATTTTTTAAACCGTTTTTGTGAATAATCCAATAAAATATCTTAGAACGGCATTTTCTGTCTAACTATTATAATTATAATTGGCTTCAAACATTTGAAAAGGAAGAGTTTTATTCTGCGCAAATGAATTTAATTTGTCTTCTTCTTTCAATGTTTTTCCTTCGGAATTCAGAATTCAGAAATCAAAATTGAAAAACAGACACATTGAAATGTTTTAAATTTTCTTGTTATTTTTGTTTAAATATCATTTACCTAGTGTACTTTGATTTTTTTTCGATATATATGTAACCGAACAACTTTTTCTTGTTTTTCAACTTGGCACTCGTGCTCTTTAAGAACACATTTCAATTAATTTTCGGCCAAAATTTCGGTAGATGTTATTCATGCACAAATTTCAACCGAAAAATTAGAATTTGGAGCAAACATTGCAAAATATTTCCATTCGCCCTAATTTTGTACTACCATTTCTGGCGAGCATGACCTGAAACTACTCTTAAATTACGAGCTTATTCATGCAGAATCAGAACTGAGATGATATTTCCGCTTATTACGCTTTATATGTTAAACTCAATGATCTTATTTTACAAGCGAATGGCGTCAGTGGTTGGAATATGTTTATAAATTGAATCAAATGTACTTTTGAAGTCTCGGAAATTGTTAGTGTTGCTGAAAAAATCTGAAACATTTTTCCGCAAGAAATTTTTGCCGTTACGCGTTTATTTTTAAGTTGTGTTCGGGGTTTCGAGCACTTTGTGACAGGTTTTATTTGAAAATAAAAAACATGATACTATGAAAATTTGTAATATTTCCAGTCAACAATGCTCACGTTTCAAAAATAGTTGAAACAAAAAACACTCATTAGAAAATGCAATTTTAATATTCACCTGTTCTATGTTATGTTTCTCTCCGTTCGTCAACTATCTCTGAATTACCACGTATCTGAAAATTTCAGCTATAAAAACATGGGAAACTACGAGAATCTCAAACGCATTGTTCAATGGACTTCCTTTCTGCTCTCGCTTTGTCTGAATTCCTTTCTGGTGTTCCTGATTTTGACAAAATCCCCGAAGAAGTTGGGCAACTATCGCTATTTGATGATTTATTTCGCCTGTTTCGCAATGTTTTTTGCAGCGTGCGATGCAATGGTTGGACCGGTGCGTCAACGGTGCTTTTAGTTATAAATTTACGCTACCTTTCAAAATACAATTCAGCTTTTAGTTTTAGTTAAACGAGTTTCGAGCGTTTCCATAGCTGCAAATTTGAGAGTTCTGACTTTGAAAGAGAATTCCTTCTCAGTTGCAGCTCGGCTAATTAAACAATTTCTTTTATGCATTCGAAAGAAACAAAAACGATTATTTAAACAACTATTTTCAGAATTAGTTTCAAATCTTTCGATTCTCTTCCACTTTCAACAAAAATTCATTGTATTTAATGTAATCGCAATATTAAATTATTCTTCAGTACGTTCATACTCATCGAGCAAGTTTATGTGTGTTTTCTGATAAAGCGTACTGGCTATTTGGAGAAAGAATGCAGTATTATTCTATTTGTAAGTTTAACGCATGGAATTTAAATCCCTTTTCTTCTCATTTTTGAATAATACCGATCAAATGAAACTAGTGAGCGTAGGGAACCGGCATAATGTGGTCAAAATGACCAGGACAGAAAAAAAGACAAAGGCTTAAATGATCCTGAATAGGCCTGAGAAAACGTTGTGTTATCTTAACTGGTTTGTCTGGGAAAACCATAATGAGCGTGGTCAGGCACTTTAAAAGGGAAGACTACGCGAAAAAGGACATCACCTTTTTTTTTTAATCTGGCTTCCTTATTTTGTTCCGAAAAGATTTTGGACACGTGAGACATGTAAACACGGGATCATGTTGAACTTGTTCGTGAAAATTGAGCTGCCCGATTTTGTTCCGACGTCCTAAGCCATGTGTATCATTCCGTGATGAGGATTGTTCTTCTCTTGTTTGTCCCTTGCTTGCTTATATAGATGCGGCGCTGAATAAATATAGCGCCGCATTCAAGACGGCGTAATAACTTAAAATCGAAAGATGAAAATCAACCAAACTCCTTATTAAACAGCAACAAAAATTATAGTATTAACAGTTTTCGAATCTTCCTTGTTTCGCTTTGATAATTGTCTGAAGTCTCTTCGCGTAAGAGTCGACGATGGCGCGGATGCAGTCAACGTCTAAATTGCCCCATGCATATCGACCATATCGAGAAGATTCTTGAGGCGGAGGTGTTGCCGTCGTCTAAATCCCATTTCGTGGATGGCGATTGGACACTAAGGATCAATGGCCAGCTTCAAACCCAGACCTCAATCGAATGCATTTTGCTGTGTGGAGATACTTGACCCAACAAGTATCCACGAAAAATTATCCGAATTCGGAGCCCTGAATATCGCTCTGACAGCTGCTTGCGACAATTTAGACGTTGACTACCTCCGAGCCGTCGTCGACTCTAACCCGAAGAGACTTCAGGCAGTCATCAGAACGAAAAAAAGAATTTTCGAAAACTGTTAATGCTATACATTTTTGTTGTTGTTTAATAAACAGTTTGGTTGATTTTCAGAAAAAAATCTTTCGATTTCAAGTTATTACACCGTTTTAATCGCGCTTTTTTTTTTTTTTTTTTTTTTTTTTTTTTTTTTTTTTTTTTTTTTTTTATTACACCGTCTTGAATGCGGCGCTATGTATATTTATTCCCTACCCTGTAGACGATCGAAATACTAAAAAATCTGCAGTTCGTGTAAAGTCTTATAGAGTTTTGATTACACTTTAATAATTGCTGCTTGATTAACATTTTTTGAAAAAGTGGTTCTATGGATGCTTAATTGTGTTCACATAATTTTGTTTTTACCCTGCATTCTGAAACATAATTAATCAATTTCTTTCAGGCTTACTGTGTGGATGTTGTGGCGTCACAATCACATTTTTTGCTATTCACTTTATTTACCGATACTTTGCGCTAGAAAGGTGTGTTCTGTTTTTTTTTTGGCATGCGATCATTTATCAGCTTCAATCTGCGCTGGTGCTCTTTTGGCGTTCTTCTCGTACATAGCTTTAAAGCTTCCACGAAAGACGAAGACATAGAGTCGTCTTTGTTCGTCTTGCATTCGTCTTACGCAATAAAAATGTTGTCAACTCACAGTGTCAGACGAATTCAAAACGAGACGAAGACGAAGATGAGACGAGACGGCCGAAACTTCGCGCGAATTGAAGTCTTACGTATCTTAACCGCAGAAAGCTCCAGAATTTTTGATATAAAAGAAACAAACATTCGGCAATATGTCTGACTTAACAAAGGTTGGTCAGGTTTATTGTGATAGTTACACAAATTTCGAATTTCAAAATTACAAGACATCTTCGCCAATAATTAATTTGAAACCCTCTAATAATTTCCTCGCTATCATAACTGTGCTTCTAGACGAGGCCGTCTCTCCTATTTCCAAGGCTGGTGTTTTGCAGTCTGGCTAGTACTTCCGGTGGTTTTCGGATATATTTGGGGATGCGCCGTTGGCTACATGATGGCGCCGAATCCAGAGACGACAGAGTACTTGAGGTAAATTCGAGAGCTTTAAGCTGGAGAGGAAAATACCTGTGACTACTTATTCATTCAGAGAAACGGTGATGAGTAATTACAATTTGAGCATGGAAAATATCACATATATCGCAGCAGTTTTTTGGAAAATAAACGAGGGAGGAAGTGAAGAACCTGTGGCTCGTAGTCTTATTGGGCTATCCATTCTTGTTTCAATTATGGTATGATCATTCTGAAATTAAAAAAAAAATGAAAAACCGAAATGGCTAATAGGGTTATTCGTGATGCATTTTTATGCAAAAATGCCACTTTAATCTTATTCACGATACCATTTTAATTGAAAAAAATGCATCGTAGTTCAGTGCTATGTTCAGTTAAAATGCAAGGTGGTGTCGGATACCGTCACCGAGAAAGTCTATGCGCCTTTAATCTTTCAAATAAATAATTTTACTATTTTTTCACCATTGCCATAGTAATTTTACGCTTTTTCGCCTCCTCATCGTTCATTTTTGGCTGTAAAATATTATTTTTATCAAATTAATTTAAACTTTTTCCGAAAATGTGAATTTTTCGCACAATAGGAGTTTTTCTCCAAAAAATTGAGGACCTCGTAAATCGACACATTAAAGGCGCACAGACTTTCTCGGTGACGGTATCCGACACCACCTTGCATTTTAACTGAAAATAGCACTGAACTAAGATGCATTTTTTTTCAATTAAAATGGTATCGTGAATAAGATTAAAGTGGCATTTTTTGCATAAAAATGCATAATGAATAACTCCATAATACTCTAAAAAATAAGGTAAAAAAGTTGCTCGGGAACTTGTCGATAGAGTTCAATGTTTTTTATTGAGAATTTTTCTCGTCGATAGCTTTTCAATAATATGTTGTTAGAGCTGATTTAGTTTTTTCTATTAGGCTAGTAATGAGCAATACGATTCTGAATGTGAATAATTGTTTGTTTTATTTCAGATGTCTACGTTTTCCGTTGTGTGTTATTATGGATACAAGAGTTATTTAAGGATCACATCCCTGATCGATGAAGGAGAATCGGAATACACTAGAAATTTGCAGAAGCAGCTTTACAAGGCGCTTGTTGCTCAGGTCGGTTCGTGAGCTCGATAATGCAGACAGAAAACAAATATACCTAACAGTGCTAGGCATTGAAGCATTTCAATATGCTGGGTAATAAGGGAAACCATTCAGCGGAAATATTATAAGACTAGTTCATTAAAAAAAGATTCACAATGTTTGCTCTTTTCCAGGGACGTGTTTTGGTATCCGTCAGAACTGATATCTAAGCGAGTTCAACGGTGCTTAAGCTAGCTATTAACTAGTGATATATGAGAGGGCATCGAGATCTCAAGCTCGAGATTAAGCTTTTTTTACATTTCTACTGGTGCTGTGAGATATTAATGTACTATGTATGTACATTTTCGGAAGACCGAAACTTTCTCGTCCCGGGCGTAAAGGGAGCACTTTTATATTAGGTTGATCGAAAAGTTATTGCGTTTTTGAACCTTCAACTTTAAATGACCATAACTTTTTTTAAAATCAAATTTATTAATCGAAATAAAAACCATTAGAATCAATACATTTTTGCCAACGAGAAACAAGTTTCTTTATGCCGGCAGCGTGAAAGTCCGGGTTTCTGGAAGCAACGAACTCATTGAAGGCATTTTCGGCATCGTCTTGGCTTTTCGGCCTAGTTTGAACTGGAACAAGAAAATCGTCCGAATTTGCCTTTTACCCATGTTTTTTTGAAGTGCTATAAAAAGTGACATAATTATTTCAAGGAAAAATCAATAAGACAAGTAGATAGAGCGAATTACGCTCTTTAAAATGATATAAAACACGACCACAGAAAACCAAACATTTTATTCAAAAATATTTCACAAAACTAAACAACATAAAAACGCAATAACTTTTCCATCAGCCTAATAAAATGCTCATTTTGAGCAGAATGATTATTAAAATTAAGTATTTCTTTAAATTTCTGTAACTTTTATTTTTAAACGCATTGCCTTTCTCATATTTGCAAACATAGCCGCTAAGGAAACTCGTGAGCCATTATCCGTTCTTCTTGAATTTTAAAATTACTGCTTAGAAAATATTTCAAATTGTAGATGCCTCACCGCTTCTATTACCAAACTACGATCGCCGGAGCTTATATTAATAGAACTCTCCAAGATCTTCAATTTGCGCCGAATTTCAAACTTTATTTTTAATTTCAAAGAGAGGTATGCACCGGCCCGTGGTTTGTCTAATCTTGACTGAACTTTTTCTAAACTCTAATCCCCGCATAAGCATAACTATTTCATCTTAAAACTTTTTTATTCATTTCTTCGCGATTCTACTAATAGTTAAACAATATTGTTATAAGATATAACCACTTGTGGATATTTTGTTTCAAAGCGGAATTTTAAAATCAAAAGATAATGAAAAATCTAAAAATTAATAAATGAACATAATTACGTTCTTAAATATCGATTAATTTTGCAAAATTGATGCATAGCGGGCCACGAGTCAATGACAAAATATCTAATTGTTATCTAAATCGGAAATTGAAGATCAAACGGCCATTCCGACAGATTTCAGAAAGTCGAGCTATATTGCTTAAATTATTTTTTATTTATATGAATTCACTGTACTCGCCGACGTACTCTATTTGTGACTTTTCCTAGCAATGCGTAGCTTTGATTTTGAATTTTGTTATGTAAAAGCTGGAAACGGCCAGCACGGCTCGTCTTGGATAAAAGTAGGGAATGAACCGGAATTCGACGTTTACCAATTTATTTTCGTCCAATTTCAGGTGAGCATCCCAATTGTTCTAATGTATCTGCCCGTTGGAAACTACTTAATTCTTCCTGCCTTTGGCTTCAACATTGCCACATTCACCAAACTCGTCACTGTTTTGTATGCTGTTTATCCAGCTGTCGACCCGCTTCCATTATTTTTCATAATTGTTGATTACAGAAATGCGATAGCAGGTAGGAAAATGAGCAATTCATAAGTAAATTCCGAACTGCTGAATTGAGTTATTTCAGCTAAATGTCTATAACTCAAACTCATTTATCTTCCATTATTATGCAAACTAAAATTCTCTCGAAATTTTCAAGAACATTCTAAAAATTTGAAATTAAAAATGCTCAACTCTAGTGAAATCTTTTTAGCATTAAAAATACTCTTAAGCTGATAAAGCGCGTTAACGATTTTGCCATCAGAGCAATTGAAAATTCATTTGATTTAAAAATTCCTCAACATTTTAAATTAAGAACTTTCACTGAAAATAATTTTTGTTTTCATCGATTTTCAGTGGCTTTTTCAAAAGACGATGTTTAGTTGTCTTGAAGTTTTGCTCATAGTGCTTTCCATGAGGCTGAGTGAGGGTGAACGCGTCCTTCCTCGCTCTTTACAGGATGCACCATAATTATTGATTCGCAACTTTGCGTGAGCTCTGATACATACACAGCGCGCAGATTCAACTTCATAATTTCTGTATTTGTTCATTAATTTTTTGTTTCCTGTCTAAGTTTCAAACCATAGTATTACGTTTGAAGGAAATAGTGACCGCTTCTCCTTATCGTGCTAAAATCTTCGAACTGATCAAGCAAGGCTACGGTATTCCGGAGATTGAAAAACGATTCAAAAACGCTTCGCAAGGTGGTTCAACGAGATGTCCATCGCTTCTCCAGTTCTCCAGAGAACTGGCCGTCGAGTATCCGTGACAACTTATGTCAAAGAGAGAAATAGGTGAGATCGGAGACGGAGCATTAGAAAGCTGGCTACTGAATTTAGAATGAGCAATACGTCGATGAGAAAAGTTGTCACGAAAAAATTGGGTCTTACACCATACAAAATCACCAAGGGTGCTTATCTGACTGAGCGGAACAAGCAGCTAAGACTCCAGAAAGCTCGACACCTCCTTCGCTGCACGAGCTCCGGTACACACTTGAGGGCACTATTTACGGATGAAAAAATCTTCACCGTCGAAGCCAACAAGAATGTTCAAAATCATCGGATCCTTGTCAAAAATATTCAGACCGCCTGCCAACAAGAAAAAGTTCTAAACAATACCTCTCAGCCCGCCTCAGTGATGGTATTTGCTGGAATAACCTAAAATGGAAAAACTCCGCTGATTTACGTGGATCTTGGAGCCAAAATCAACAAAGTATACGTATCTTGGAGGACGAAATGTTTCCTTGGTCGAAATCACATTTCGGAAAACAAAATTGAGTGTTCCAACAAGACAGCGCCATCATCGTGCAAAGGACACTCACGAGTTGTGCAGACTCAATTTCTCTGAGTTTATCAGTAGACAAGAATGACTGTTGATTTACAATGAATTTCCCGCGTTTGAAGTAAAACAATTAAACATAGCTAAACGTTTTATGAAGTTTCAAAAAAGTTATATCGGTTTGAATCCGGGTCAATAATTATGGTGCACCCTGTAATTTATTCAAAGTTTATGGCCGTTTTAGTTGAGTGTACACGCGGTTTTTGCGGAAATAACGAAATAACGTCAGGAACAGCGAGGTTTCTATGTTTTTTCACGTATTTCAATGAAATGATCTTGTAAATTTTAATAATTTCATTTGAAAAGGATACTTTCTGAAATTTACGACGAGCGAATAATGAAAGAAGCCCAAAATGCTCATTGCGGAAGATATTTGCTCATATTTTTATCTTCACAAACACCATTTTACACCAAAACTACTACAAATTAAGCACTGGTGTTCAACGTGTGCAAGTTGAGCTTTTCTGAAAACTTTTGGGTGACATTTGCACGCCTAAAGCTACATTTTTGTAGTTGACAACCTTTTTCTTCAGTCTACGGGAAGTCACCCAATGAAGGGAAGGCATCCTAATTTTATGCTTTAACGGAAATACGTACTTTTTAATAGGCTTCACCGAGCAGTGATGCTGAAACTAAAAAAACACTATCAACTTCTAATATGTGGCTTTGAGTGTGCAAATTTCACCCAACAAATTTCAGAATATTTCAACATCTACTAACTCTAACTCATTCAAACAATTTCCAAGTCGGGCATTGTTAACTAAGAATCTCTTCTGGTATATCCTTCTTCAGGACGTCACTATAATTCGCGTTTTTTTCTCATATACCATATTTTCAGAATACTTCAACAGCTGTCAATGTAACAAGAACCGTGTGACGGCAAATGAAGAGGATATATCACGCAATATAGCAACTTAATTGCATTAAGCATTAATGCTTTTTATCTAGATGTTCTTTTTCCCAATTTCTGTAATGTTGACCACACGCTTAATGTGCACACCGCTTGTTCTTTGCTTTTTCTGCTTGCGAAGCAGAAAAAGCTTCTTTAAATTTAAGAAAAAAATACATCAATAATAAAGAAGACTTCGTTGACACCAAGTCTATGAACTTGGTAAAGCGTATAATTACAGCGTGCTGCATAATTAAGAACAAAACGTGACAACGGTGTGATTAGTCTGAAAGTCTACTAAGCACAATTCCTGAATGCTCAAAGACTCTTGACGAGCTGGAGGACTCGTTGCACAAGTAGTAGTGAGCTAGAATCATATCATGAAGTAAAGATGACAAGCTTCCGAAATTCTAATGAACAAGCTTGGATCTCCGCGTGTGAGCACCATTCTGCTGCTCCATCTTTCATGAAATCCTTCCTCCAACTTATGAAAGGTAAAGTTAACGTTTGTCTCCCCCTAACGATAAGTCCTCAGTTGAAAAGAAGAGATTTTTAAATCAAAGAGAGAGAGAGAACATGTGTTATCTGGAAGCCAGAAGATAAAGAAAACGGATAAGAGCCCTCTTTTTTCATTCTCCAAACCGCTGCACCTTTATTTTTACCTCTACCTTCCCTTTTACCGATGAGCATGAAGAAAATCCTACCAGTCCTTATTGGAACTGTAATCATTTGCTCCTTAAATTCAGCACCATACAAGTTTTGCCATCAGGCCGATGCTTATGGTATTTCAAATTGTTTAATGGTAAACTTCGATTTCAGACTGCGTGACAAGCTCCTCTACTTGTTATTTAGAGGCAGAACGAAAAACACCAAACCGCATTCGTTGAAAATCCGAAGACCGATGAAGAAGTTCGCACAAAAATAAAGCAGCTGGTACAAATGTGTCACGATGGAGTTCGTTGCTTCGAGGGAGTACAGCATTGCCAGTTTATATTCGGAAGTGTTGGCGACCCCAGAACGTGTGAGAGTATGGATTTCTTCATGACTCCAGAATTTGAGAAATGTATGAAGGTAAACGTTTTGTTTCAAGTTCAACCTCGAATTCAATCGAATACCGTATACCGTGTGAACTTCGATGTTTTGAAAAACAAGTTGCTCGGTTAATACAAGCTTGATCCCTCCCCCCTCTCCGCCCCCGCTTTATGCAACTCTTTGGCACTAAATCTCACAGAACTCCCGAATATGTATTTAGCTATGAAGTATTAAGAAATATCCAAAAATGTACTATAATATACATCCGACTGAACCGGGTGTATCACGGGCTGGCACATAGCATTACCGAAAATACGTGGTTTTTTTCTGAGTGCTCTTGGGACGGTGCCACTTTCGAAACTTTTCGAAAGTCGGGTGGTGTATATAAAGAGACCCCAAAAGCATTTCTTATCACTTTTCGGTTTTCTCTAATTATGCTAGCTTCTCCCCCCGTGCCACCATCGGCAAGCTGTACGCCGAGGGTCATCGAGTGTGTGACATCGTTCGAAGACTCGATATCGGTCAATCGTGTCTCGAAAATTGTGAACTATTCAAGATAAAGGCACGTCAGAGTATCAAAAAAAGAAAAACATACTGTGAATACTCGCGGGACAAGAGGAATCATCAAGAAGAGGATCACGCAAAATGACGCTGTGAGCAAGAGCCCGCCGAGTGTTGACAGTACGAGGTCTTCCGCTTTTCTCAGGATCCAACACATGTCATCGATCCTTCAGTTGTTGCACAACTCGATAGACAGTTGCTATCGGAAGTAGGAGTCGTCGAACGATGTCACTGGTGGAGATGCCGTCGTTGAACAGCTTGGCAATGGTTTGGCGATGAGGAGAACTTCGAGAAGAGATAAAGTGATGAGAAATGGCTTTACTGTCGGCTTAGATACCCTCTCTATTTTTGAAATAATTCGAAACTTTTCGAACTTGGCACGGTGCCAAGAGCCATCATAACAAGTGTCTCAATACTTTTCAGCCACCCTGTATATGCACCAACAGCTATATTTTGTATTTTTTTCTGAGACTTTTATGTATTTCCAATATGAGGAAAGTCAGAGTCGACAGCCGGATCGCAAGTTTACACCATAAACTCTTACCTTTACTAAAACTAGTGGCATCTAATAAAACAAAACGTGATGCGCTTCCTGAGCAGCTATCTGCCCTACGGCAATGAAACTGTCGCAAAAACGTTTAAAAACGTCAACAGAGGTGCTTTACTGCCAGCTTCCAGAAAGACAGAGATGTCAGGAGCATCGAGAACATGGGACAATCTGTTATAAGTTCGTCGATTGTTTCCGTTAGAAGACATTTTTGTATCTTTACAAATTTGTATTTTATTTTTTATTTAATGCAATCTTTTCCAGAAAATCGGAAACGAGCATGACAACAAATGCGCCATCAACTTTCTCAATATTTAACATTGAAAAATAAAGAAAAGGTTAATTGTTTTTTACTCTTCAAATCCATTTTTTCTAACTAAACTTTTGATTGTTTTCAGAAAGCAGTGTGCCCAGCCTACGGAGATAAATGCATTGAAAAATACATTGAACGGAATTTTGATGCACATTTGGTTTCAAATTTTAGAAAGGTACTTACAATACGGGGTGGGGAATAAATATAGCGCCGCATTCAAGACGGTGTAATAACTTAAAATCGCAAGATTTTTTTCTGAAAATCAACCAAAATGTTTATTAAACAACAACAAATCTTATAGAATTAACAGTTTTCGAGTTTTCCTCCTATCGCTTTGACAACTGCCTGAAGTCTCTTCGTGTAAGAGTCGACGACGACGCGGAGGTAGTCAACGTTGACTTTGACTACAACAGGGAATACTATATCGAGAAGAATCTTGAAGCGGAAATGTTGCCGTGGTCCAAATCCCATTTCGTGGGTGGCGATTGGACATCCCAGTAGGACAGAGCGCCGGCTCACACCGCAAAACTCACTCAACAGTGGCGCGAAGCCAATTTCCCCGAATTTACCACTAAGGATCAATGGCCAACTTCGAGCCCAGACCTCAATCCAATGGATTTTGCTGTGTGGAGATACTTGACCCAATAAGTATCCACGAAAAATATCCGGATTTGGGAGCCCTGACTATCGCTCTGACAGCTGCATGCGACAATTTAGACGTTGACTACAACCGTGCCGTCGTCGACTCTTACCCGAACAGACTTCAAGCAGTCATCAAAACAAAAGAAGGAAGATTCGAAAACTGTTAATGCTATAATTTTTGTTGCTGTTTAATAAGGAGTTTGGTTGATTTTCAGATAAAAAACTTTCGATTTGAAGTTATTACACCGTCTAGAATGCGGCACTGTATGTATTCCCCACCCAGTAAATCGTGTGTCATAGGGTTATATTTCTCTGTTTTCAGACCATGAATCATATGTTGCACTTGAAACGGTGTAATCGAGTTGATTAGAGCTTCTCTTTAATTAATCGTGAAGATTTTTTTTATGAATGATGTAAACATTTATCTTTGTGCTTGCAATAACTAGAAAATTATTCAGTAGTGAAATAATAATGATTGGTGCAGATTAGCTTGCTTTTTTTCAATGAGTTCCTTTTATGGGTAATAGTTTGAACATGAATTACACTGAAGTTCCTGAGGTTACTGACTATGAGCACTTGGCGAACGCGGGGAAGTTGGCTTCGCAAAACTTGTGAGTGATTTTTGTTTTGTGAGCAGGAACACCTAATGCCGTTTTGAAAAGTGTCTTTGACTGCATGGGAGCAAGTGTTTGTTCAAAATGTTTCTTGTCCATAGTTAATAACCCGCACTCCCTTACACATCCCTCGTATTATTTCTCGTGTTACTTTGTACCTTACTTATCTTTCTACTTCAAATCTTTCAATTTGATCCAAAATTGCTGAAAATGGTTTGCTTCTAACTTTGGTCGAAACTTTGGATAATTCACATTGAATAAAGCGATCTAAAAGAAACTGAAAATTGGGTATATCTAAGAAGGATTTTTTCAAACTTACCCCATGAAATGCACCCCAAAAGCACAAAGAAGTGTTCGAAAATGTTGGAAGCTTGTGATGAAGAAACAATTCTCTGATAATACGAACTAAGTTCATTTTCAACGAGCTCAGCCTTGAGCTCGCGAATTAAAGGAAATTGTGATTCATTGAAAACTGAAGAAGTGACACTCATTATAAATGAGAATAGCAGTTAAAATAATCGAAATATAAAAGTCAACAATCGAAAAAGAAGCACAATCAAATAGTGCAAGAAATATTTACAGAGCATCTGTTCGCAAAAATGAGGACCGTTGCTCAGAAGAGGAACAAAAATTATTTAGCCATTAGTGCACATTTTTTATTTTCCGATTAGTGATTTTGGCACTTTTTACATAGGGTCCAGATTTTAGTGAGCAGCTACCATAAGGAATAATAAAAAATAGCATTGTGCTATATATAATAAATAGAATTGATTACTTAAAATCAGGTAAATTGCATAAAATCTCATTCTTCAAAAGAATCAAGTTTCGGTCTCTTAATTGTATTTGCCTAATTAGAGGAATCAGCTCTCTGACACGATCATTACAAATATCCATTCGTCTTCTCACCATCTTCAGCGCCCATACAATGAGTCCTTCCCACCTGCCCTGAAGAAGGCAGCAACGCAGATGCTGATTGTCGCAATACACGAGGAGTCCATCGTTCAGGTCATTCAAATTGATTTGAGTCGCCGATAAAACTAATTTCGCGTTGAGTTCATGTACGTGCTCTTGTTCAGTGTAATACACAATGTGGGCGAACAACGATAAAATGATGTGATTGACGTCTGTATTGAAGATGTGCAACATTTGACTGTGCCCTCCATTCATTTCCTCGAGATTCGTGTTATACCAGTACCTGAAAAATCATTAGAAAATATTCATTGCCATCGGAAAAACAAAGCATACAGTAGGGTTTTTATAAGATTCTCATCGAAACGAAGTAATGGGGGAGTGCAGTTTAGAAAAATGTTCAGTAACGACAGCAGCAATAGTCTCAAATTGAAATTTTGTCTTAATGTAACTTGCAAAATATGGGTTATCTGATCGATAAATCCTTCATGAGCCAATTGGGTACATACGTGAATGTTCCTTTCTGTCATTCTGAATAGTATTAAGGCAGTCCAGTGCAATTCACTCCGTATCCACTGACAGTTTCGAACGTTGCGCGGAACTGTAAAAAATCTGATCCAATCGCAAATGACGGATCGGTATCGAAGATTGGAAAACATTCTCCTTGTGCTAAATGGTTTCATTATAGGTATCATGTGACCAACCGCTATCATAGCGAGTAGCGAATTTTCGCGTTTCGTTTCCGTGCTAATGCATTCCATGGCAAGAGTGCACGCTTCATCTAATAGAAACTCTGCCTCCCACAGCTTGTTGGCACAAAACGCATTCCAGCTGTGCATTATTATGTCGGACCCGATAGAAGATCTGCACGGTAACCACTGTTGAATGCAAATCAGCAATGACTCAATAAAGTTTTCACAAATCTGTCGTGGACTCTCAACAGGACAGTAGTTTGGCGGAAAGATACTGAAAGAGAAATCTGTTTGTCAATTTGAAATATGAATGGGAGAATGAAGTCATGATGTGATGAAATGTGTTTCAGTTGAAAATAAAATGAATATAATAGTTTGATGGATAATATAGCGTGTTCAATATGTTTAGAATACAGGCCGATTACGGAAAGATCCCAAAATTCTCTTCAAAATTAAAGTTAATATATGAATAATACTGCAAATTAAAGGCATCGGCGAGTTCTGTGAAGTATTTGCTCCGAGTATGCATAAATAACCTTCAAGTTATGCATAATGAGCCACAAAGTAAGCAGGCAAACCATGTACGATCTAACGATTTTAGCGAGAAATCTAATGTCGTATGGTCCAACGAAAATTTGTTCGACTGACTCATACTAACACGCTTCTTATAGAACGGGCCAAGATTTGTAATAATCATTATTAAAAAACCGTTTTCAATTTGAAAAATGGTACACATCGACTGTGTTAAAGGAAGTGCACCGGCAATTTCCAATTTATAACCGAAAGTCAGAAATGCCTATGACGAAGCTATAAAAAAAGAATTGGGAGAATATTCAAATTGGAACAGAATATGTCTATTAGATTATTACCGTTAATCCAAAAAAAATGGGAAAAAATTAATTATTAAGCCATTTTTAAATGTTTGTCCACGGACTTTTGTGTCACTTTTTTGGAGGTTTTTTAAAATTTAAATTTTTATAAATTTTTTGAATTAAATTTCTTTCAAATATAAATATTCAATTTGAAATTGTAAAATATTCTCTAAACATTATAAAAATTATAAACGTTTTAATTAAGTTTAAACATTTTTAATAAATAAAACAAATTTGTCCACGGACTTTTGTGTCACTGTTTTAGAAATTTTCTCAAATTTTAATTTATTTAAATTTCCTTGATTAATTAAAAGAAAAAATTTAATTTAAAACTGTAAAATATTCTCAAAATATTATAAACATTTAAAAAGTTTTAATTAAATATTTTTAATAAATAAAACAAACTTGTCCACGGACTTTTGTGTCACTTTTTGGAGATATTTTTAAAATTTTTATTTATGTAAATTTTTTAAATTAATTTTTATTCAAATATAAATATTCAATTTAAAATTGTACAATATTGCCTGAATATTATTAAAATTATAAACACTTTAATTAAGTTTAAATATTTTTAATAAATAAAACCAACTTGTCCACGGACTTTTGTGTCACTTTTTGGGAGGTTTTCTTTTAATTTTAATTTTTATAAATTTTTAAAATAAATTTTTCTTCAAATATAAATATCAAATTTAAAATTGTAAATATTCTCTAAATATTATAAACATTTTAAAAATTTTAATTAAATAGTTTTAATAAATAAAACAAACTTGTCCACGGACTTTTGTGTCACTTTTTGGAGATATTTTTAAAATTTTTATTTATGTAAATTTTTTAAATTAATTTTTATTCAAATATAAATATTCAATTTAAAATTGTACAATATTGCCTGAATATTATTAAAATTATAAACACTTTAATTAAGTTTAAATATTTTTAATAAATAAAACCAACTTGTCCACGGACTTTTGTGTCACTTTTTGGGAGGTTTTCTTTTAATTTTAATTTTTATAAATTTTTAAAATAAATTTTTCTTCAAATATAAATATCAAATTTAAAATTGTGAAATATTCTCTAAATATTATAAACATTTTAAAAATTTTAATTAAATAGTTTTAATAAATAAAACAAACTTGTCCACGGACTTTTGTGTCACTTTTTTTTTAGAGTTTTACTTAAATTTTGACTTATATAAATGTTTTAAATCAATTTTTTAAAGATAAATATTGAAATATTTAAATTGGAACAAATTTTCACTAAAATAGTGAAATATAATTTCGAATAAGTTGAGAAAATTATAGAAAAAAATTTGTTTGCCAGTACAGAAGAGAGTATGTCACTAATCCAAAACTGCTACCGACCTACCTGTGATAGTTTTCAAGAAAGTACAACAAATGCAGATGAGATTCATCCTTCGGAAAAAGTTTAATTGCGTCACACACAAGTCTCATGAACTGCGAAAATTGGTGTCGATTGAGGAGGAGCATCTGTCTAAGTTCCATTCCTTGGAAATACTTAACAATCTCGTAGATTTCAAATTTCATTTTATTTTTGACATAGTACTGCAGAGCTTCCAACTGGCAATCAACGCTGCTGCTATGCACAATCGGATATTGACGAAGCCATTCGCCAACCTGGAGATGTTGAGTTCCTGTTCAAACAACAGAGCTCGAATTTGGCAAAGAGCAATTCAGAAAACTCACGCAATGCATATACTGTTTTAATATGGTCATGATTTCCTAAAAATTGAAGTAAAGACTCCTTGGTCACGTCTGTTCCAGAACAATCCAGGATCAATAAATGTTTTAAGCGAATTTCAGAGGCATTGAACAAATTAATTAGTTCCATTCGTCTTTCTATTGATCTGAAGGCGTAAAAAGTTAAAAAAAAATTTTTTTCAAAAAAAAAAAACAAAAATAAAAAAGATATAATCCTCTTACTTGCTTTTTCCAATATCCAAAATTTTCAATTTCTCCAATTTACAGAGCTCCCAAAACGCATCAGTGCACTTCAGTTCAATATTCCTCATGATAAGTGTTTCCAGCAGTTTCAATTGTGCCGTTCCTCGAAGCGAAGTGATTTCCGTGTCACTAATATCCAACTTTTTGAGATTGGAAAAGTGTGTACAGATACTTCGATAATTGCTCCAGGTGAGATACCTACCAACGATGAAGCATGCGATGTTTGGAAACAACTGACTTATCTGGAAAAGATGTAATGCTGTACTCCTCAAACCACTTTTCAACTCCATTCTGATTGAATTCCCTTCTTTGCTCACCTTTTCATATGGTTTCTCCTCAAGCTCTTCGTCTCCCGATATATCTAAAAACGTCACATGCTTCCGGCTATCAATACAAACCATATCGTTTAGCAGTTTGATAATTTTGAAAATTTCTGAAATTTTATTTTATATTTTTCGACGATTTTTAAATATATAGGTTTTTCACTTACTGCCATTTCGATAGTTCTGTAGTTTTCCGAACGTTCCAATCGTCAAACCAGTTAAGTCACTCTGCCTTCTGACTAGTTTGATCCAATCATTTGAAGGAGTCAATCCGCTAAAATTGGCATTAGTCAGAATGTATATCTTCAGCAGTTCAATGAATTCCGCTGATTCGTATGAAATCTCAAAGTTCCTGACTCTAGAGAGGATTTGTCTACTATCCGCATCGTATGTCTCATTGTCGTTCACTGAAATGAGCTATGTGCTTGCACAATCTTTTCAAGATAAACTATTCAACCACGGCAATCAAACGGGAAGTAGCAATTGATTGATGACACTTATCATCACAGTTACCAACAGACGTTGTCTATTTTCTTCCACCAAAAAGAGGGCTAATCAAAATGCGGCGCTATCTTAGGGGGGAGGGGCGGGGGTCAATGGTTTTTCGATTTTTTGGATTTTTTTGTTTCTGAAAATGCTATTAGACACGCTGGAGTAACTCAAGCAATTTTTACAGCAATAAGCCCAAAAAATGGCCAAAAAAGTAGAAAACAAACAAATGACTACGTGACCGGACCTTTCTTGCCGATTTCGGCCCATTACTCGTAAAATTTTGCTTCAATAAGGTATTTAAAGTGCCATAGCGCCACGCTTATTCAAATTTAATCTATATTTTTTTGTCATGATTCAATTAAATAAAAAAAAAGCAAAATCAAAAAATCAAAAAAAATTGTGTGCCTTGAAGGAGTATTGAACCCACACTTCCAGATTACCATCCCTCCCCTTTCTCCCCTCGGCCATCGCTTATTATTATTTCTACAGAAGGGAATGCATAGAGGAAAAAGGGGAAGGAAGGGGGCGAGAAAAGGGCGCGGAGCTCCGGATTTTCAGATAGAATCGTTGTTTTCGCGCCACGAGTAAGCGCCATGCGCGAAAAAAAACTTACAGATATTTTAACAATAACAACAAACAATTGAGCAAAAAAAAAACACTAAAACCTCCAAAAAAGTTGAAAAACCATGGACCGTTATCAAAGCCAAAGGCATGGCGACCAAGTATTAAGTTAATTTGATCATTTCGTATCATTTTCCCCGATTTTTAACTTGTCATTTTTGTTTTTTCTTCCCATGAATATCAAAAATCAAAATATCCATTTTTTCAATTTTTAAAATTTTTTTCAAAAAAAAAATTTTTTTGTTGAGTAAATTTGTTCTTTTGTTATTAAACAAACCATATCGGTTAGCAGTTTGGTAATTTTGAAAATGTCTGAATTTTTTTTTATTTTTCGACGATTTTTAAAGAATAGATAGTTCACTTACTGCCATTTCGATATCTCTCTAGTTTCCCGAACGTTCCAATCGTCAAACCAGTTAAGTCACTCTTCTTTTATTATTGCTGTGGTGGGGGAATGCATAAAGGAAAAAAAGGGAAGGAAGGGGGCGAGAAAAGGGCGCGGAGCTCCGGATTTTCAGATAGAATCGTTGTTTTCGCGCCACAAGTAAGCGCCATAACAATAACAACAAACAATTGAGCAAAAAAAAACACTAAAACCTCCAAAAAAATGGAAAAACCATTGACCCCCCCCCACCCAACTAAGATAGCGCCCAAAATGCCTCGAAATACTAAAATTTTGATTCTAGATAATTAACTTCACAAAAAAAAGTAATGGAATGACACACTCACCGTAAAATATATGCCTCAATAAAGCAGCCAAGTGAATAGTTCTGATCATTCGAATGGAATAAGCAGAGTTGCGCAGGAAATACAGACAGGTCGAGCCGAGAGAATATTATGAGTAGAGAATCACTCAACATGTGAAATTTGGATGACATTCTAGAACGTGTTCAGCTTAGCGGAAGTAAAGTGATGGTAGGTCAAGACAATGAAATGCTCTGAGCATGGTAGGCCTACGATGCGTGAAGATTTTATTGCGCGCATTTCGCGTTTTTTCTTCTTTATAATTCGAGTAAATTGCACAATTGAAGATTCGGTCTTAGCGAATTAATCTAGTATTATATGGTACAGATTTGAAAAAATATGAAAATTGAATAAAAAGTAGGCGGAACAGATCAGATTGCGATTTCCTTTTTCTGTATTTTTTTTAATTCCGCAATATTTTTTTCGCCATTTCAGTTGAATTTGTTGTCTCAAAGAAATAAATGAATAGTGCTATGCATCCCCGAGAAACTCATACTTGTCAAAAATCGAACTACTTGACCTTCTAGAAAATATTTTTTTTTCTGAAATTAAGTTAGTTTTGTTTATATCACGCGATATATGGAAAATATTGTAAAGGAACGAAGGCTGGCGCTTGGAACTACTACTTTAGCAAAATATCTTAGATTTGGAACACTAATGCTCTAAAATAAGAAGAGACGAGAGACACTCTATCATATTCTAATGCTGAAAGAGGGGTGGCTCACTCTTGTTTCCCTAGTGCTCACCATATTCACTCGTTTATCAGCTCATCAACCGAAGCACACGTGCGCCTAGCGCGATTGAGAAAACATGCAGAAGGGCTTATTATTGTTCTTCAGCGTGTATCTCCCCTTAAAAGAGCCACAACGTCTTCAATGCAGGATATGGAAAAGAAACGAGTGAGTTGCGATGCTGTCAGGAGGTCAACAAATGGAAAGAAGCCTCGATGGTATCTATTAGGTTGATGAAACAGTTATTGCGTTTTTATGTTGTTTACTTTTGTGAAAGATTTTTGAATAAAATGTTTGGTTATCTGTGGTCGTGGTATATATCATTTTGAAGAGCGTAATTCGCTCTATCTACTCGTCTTATTTATTTTTCCTTGAAATAATTATGTCACTTTTTAGAGCATTTCAAAAAAGCATGGATAAAAGGCAAATTCGAACGATTTTCTTGTTCCAGTTCAAACTAGGCCGAAACTCTGTCGAGACAACTCGCGATATCAACGATGCATTTGGCCAAGAAACCACTAATAAACGTACAGCACAATGGTGGTTTAAAAAATTCCGTAGCGGTGACAAGAGCCTCGAAGATGAAGAGTGTGCCGGCCAGTCTGAGATAACATCAATGAGAGCCTTAATCGAGCCGAGTCCGTTGCCAATCAACAGTCGTTGTTCATCTGAAGCAAATAGGCAAATCAAAAAAGCTCGACAAATGGGTGCCACACGAATTAAACGAAAATCAAAAAAATCGCCGTTTTGAGGTGTCGTCCGCTCTTCTTTTACGCAACAAAAATGAGCCGTTTCTTGACCGAATTGTAACGTGTGATGAAAAGTGGATCCTCTAAGGCAACCGACGACGTTCCGCGCAGTGGTTGGATCGTGATGAGGCTCCTAAACACTATCCGAAGCCGAAACTCCACCAAAAAAAGGTTATGGTGACTGTTTGGTGGTCTGCAGCCGGTCTCATTCACCACAGCTTCCTCAAACCGGGCTAAACAATTACAGCAGAGAAGTACTGCCAGCAAATTGACAGAATGCATCATAAGTTACAACGTATGTGCCCAGCATGGATCAACAGAAAGGGGCCAATTCCTCTATAATGCTCGGACACATGTTGCACAACCGACCCTGCAAGAGCTGAAAGAATTAGGCTATGAGACTGTGTCTCATTTACCATACTCACCGGACCTCTCGCTCACCGATTACCACTTTTTCAAGCACGTCGACAACTTCCTTCGCGAGAAATGCTTCAAAAGCCAAGACGATGCCGAAAATGCCTTCAATGAGTTCGTCGCTTCCAGAAATCCAGAGACGCAATAACTTTTTCATCAACCTAATACCTCCTTTCAAATGCCGTCGCCATAGCACTCGCCAGGTGAAGTACGAGCAATGCAGATAGTGCAAATATTCGGGAAAACGATAGAAGACGAAGAAATACTATTAAAAACTATTAAATCATTAAATTGGCTCTACATTACTTCAAGAATCGGGCTCTCCTGGACGTTCGGTTCCATGTACCTTCGGCTCTCAAGTTTCAAGCTCTGAGCTACTTTCCAAAAGTGGTCATAGAGCTGTTGCCACCACTGGCGATTCATCTTGAATACAAAATCCTGAAAGGATTCGCCAACCCTTATTCTGATAAGACTGCAAAGTTAAATAAGTGTTTTAATATACATTAATTAAAAAAAAAGATTTTTGGAATCTTTAAGCAAGTTGAATAAACTCAATTTTCTTATGGTTGCTGAGTTTCAGATTTTCACATTGACTATTATCGCGTAAAAAGTTGAATTTTTTCAGAACATCATTTGAATTTAGGCTGCCATATATCGGCTTGCGCTGCACGATGATGTCAGATTTTCCATCAAATTGAACTTAATAACTAAAACTTAAAAGTACCTTTTTTCAATGCACATTTATTTTCAGAAAGCTTAAATATTATTCAAAAATCAAATTCCAAAAGCTTTTTCGAATTCCTTAAGTTTACTTTCTCCGAGCGCAGTAAAACATGATTCTCGAAGAAGAGGAGCATCATCGGAACATCTGAAAACGTTATACATTTTTGCGAATATTCTTAATCTCTTCTCACCGTTTTGCATAACATATCGCCTCCTCATTCACTGGATCATAATAATTCGATGGTACCACTGTGATGATTTTCCTCATATATTGTATGAAGGCTGGGCATTCCGAACCTTCGCTTGGTTTAAAATACAGTACATTATACTAGAAAAACGCTTATATTCAATGCCGATATTTTTACAGATTTACCTCACAAATGGTTGCATTTTTGCCTCCATAGTCATATATTGACAAGTAACAGTCCCTAGTGAAATACGAATCATCATCTCTGAATGATAATCTAGTGGCGCCGATCTCGGAAGTTTGGCTGAACGTCACATCTTGGTAATCAATAGCGTGGAATACAGCAACGGAGACGATGAGAACAGAATAAAATAGGGAATTCATGTTAAGGGGTCTCATGTCGTTCTACCGATTGCTGCAAGCTTTTATAGATTTTCTGAAAAAATGAAAAAAAAGTTGAAAAGAACGCAGGTTTTTGTAAACCCATTGAATTGCCGCGTACATCAGGAGAATCAGAAGAATAGTTCATTGAACGATTATTCAGGAATTATTAAAATTCAGAATAAAAAATTTCTTGAAAATTAAATGAAATAGATTTCTACACCGTGATGGGGGCCTTTGGAACTTTCACTCAACTTTCTTGAAATGAAAGGAACTTAAACAGAATAAGAGCTCTAGAGGCTATTTACATAAAGACAATTAATTCACTTTTAAACGTTAAAAAAGAGATTGATTAGTTGGGTTAGAAACCAATTAATCAAACGATTCTAAGGACGGCCCTACTTAATTACTTAGTCGTATTCCCGGAGCATCATGCTGGCAGTTCGTGGATCGTGAGCGACGAGAATGATGTCGTCTGCGAATCTCAATACAAAACGCATACAAAAGAATCTCGGAAGCAACAGACAGATTGGACCCAAGCGAAAGAGTCGAAGTGTAGAGGAAGGTGGAAGTGGAGAAACGAAAGAATCGCTTCTCCGACAAAGATGGAGCTGGAGTTCCAGAAGTTCTACTCGAAATTTCTCTTCTCCAACATCAACCAATACCCCAATCAGAAATTGAAACACCACCATCAACACCACAGTTCCTCCGAAAACAGCAAGAGATGACAAAATCGCGGCAGACTTCATCAAGAGCTGTCATGATAATTTCATCAACCTGCTAGCACGACGATTCTCGACGTATTTAGAAAACAGAAAAGTTCTATTCAACAACCTTCACGCCATTCCACAGACAAGATCAGGTTCTCGTCGCAAACGACCCACGAACTGCCTGCAAGATGATCCAGGAGTTCACAGAAAGGTGAAACACGCACGCCACCAAACATCCGGTGATCACCAGTAATAACGCCATCATCATAACAATCGAAGAGGTGGATGAGTATGTCTACCTTGGCTGGCTACTCAACTCACGAAATGAGTTACAGTACTGGCCTTGAAGAATGCGCGCGGTTGTTTTTCTGGAATATCTTCGGTGAAAACAGATATTTTGTTGTGAAAATTCTACTGTAGCTGCGGAACACCATCACGGCAACTTGCAGAAAATGAAATTGCATCATTGCAAAAGTTTTTTAATTGTTTTCAATTTTTTTTCGTTTTTTCCATTTTTGAGTGTTTTTATTTATTTTCAGTTTTCGATTCAGAAGTCTTGTAAATCAGCGAGTATGATTCCCTATTTATTTTTAATGGTTAGACCTATTGGAAGATTTGTCGCGTTTTGAAAAAATACCGAGAAGATGTGAGTGTTTTTTAACTTTTAAAAACTATTATTTCACGTTTAGAGACGAGTTATTGATCGTAAATCGCCGGGAAGACCCCGAATCGCCTACAGGAACGTTGATCGAAACATCTTGAGCGCTTCTCGAGAGGATTCTAGAAGGACTTCTACGGAGATTCAGATGATTGTCACTTCTCCAATGAGGTCTGTGGCTTCAAGGAGAACTTTTAGAAGACGTCTTCAAGAAAATGGTCTCCACGGACGAACCGCTGGTCAGTTTGAAGAATCGAAAAGCAAGCGTAGCGTGGGCAAAAACACATCTGAACTGGGGTCTATAGGAGTGGGCCAAACACGTCTGGCGCGACGAATCTAAGTTCAATTTGGTACGGACGGAGCTCAATAGGTTCGTGTTAGAGTAGTTAGAGCCAGGTACTACTGATTTTCAGACACTGCAATGGGCCCGTTGAGACGTATCAATGGAATCATGGATCGGTTTGTGTATGAAGATATATTGGAGAATACGTTGAGACCATGGGCTAGAGCAAAAGTTGGAAGATCCTTCATTTTTCAACAAGACAACGACCGAAAGAAGTTTGCTCAACTTGAAGCAGCATGGGCGAGCATCCCAATCACAGTCATTAAGCCACTTTTGGAGTCCACGCCACGCCGTTGCCAAGCTATTATCGATTCAAAAGGGTATCCAACGAAGTATTAAACATTTTGAAACCGTAATTTGATTAGATATTTTGAAGTTTTTCTTTCCTAAATTTGTTTTTTTTTTAAGTTTGAAAAAAGTGAATTTTTCACGATTTTCTCAAATTTTGGATTTTTTCAAAACTATCTATATTTACGAACCGCAACTTACTGAATATGTTACTCAGGTCAGTTTTAACAATTCCAAAAAAATTTTGATCGATCGGAACAGTTTCAGCGAATTTATCCCAAAAAACGCCCGCACGCATTCTTTAAGGCTAGTACTGTAGAACCAGAACTTCACAGAAGACGACGGGCATCCTGGGCAGCGTTCAACAAAATTAAAAACACAACCGACGCTCTCACGTTCCCCCGAATTCGAGCTCAACTTTTCGGACCCAATCGTTCATCCTGCGCTCACATACAGATCTGAAACGTAGATCAATGCTTTTCTGAGCTCCGAGTCCGAATCCGAGTGACACATGCATCAGTACAAAGAAGATAAATAGGAATGACTCTCACGGAACAACACCAACGAGACTTACATAGCGAAGACATCCGCAATATCCGAAAAATTAAAAATGAATTAAATGTCTTTATTTAAATATCCTCTACATCTCTTCTTCTGTTTAAGTTCCTTTCATATGTAAAAATGTAGAGTGAAAGCTCCAAACGCCCCCATCGCGGTGTAGGAATCTATTTTATTTAATTTTCAAATTTTTTTAAATTCTGAGTTTTAATAATTCCTGAATAATCGGTCACTGAACTATTCTTCTGATTCTTCTGATGCACGCGACAATTCAATGGGTTTACAAAAACCTGCATTCTTTTCAATTTTTTTCCCATTTTTTTCAGCAGAGATATAAAAACTTGCATCAAACATTCTACAATAAGGAGGTGCAGTTTGCCACAATATGATTAAAACAATATCCGACAATATCAGAGACAATATCATTGATGTATTTGAGTGGGTCCGTGACTTATTGCTTTGTTTTGTAAATTCTTGAGTACGTTGATTTGATTTTAATAGTCTTGATCAATGTCCGTATTTGAATCTATTGCGACTGTGGTACTGAGCGTTTGCGCAGTGTTCGGCTCCAACTCTCTCTTTGGAAGCTTTCTTCGCTTGATCTGCTCGTATCTTGCAATATTCGTATTGATGTGCTGATGACTGCGATGACTTGTAATTCAGGTCGGGGCTGATGTATGTTGATCGTCTATGCATTGGTTTTTCGAGTTGCGAGTTCATGTGCCATAGACGATATTATTCACAAAAGGTAGATAATATTATAGTTCGCCACTTTCGTTTAGTGGTTGTCGACTTGGTGGCCAGGATTTCGGATCATTTGGAGTAGGCATCTTGCAAGTCGTTCTTCAACTTTTCACGACTCTCGTCCAGGTATTCGCATGCTGAGCCGAGGTGTGAAGATGTTGATTTGTCCTGTTTGCAATCATGCATGGCATTCCAAAGCTGCTCATCCATTTTTATCCATTCCATTCCCAGTAGGCTGTCGGTATTGGTGACGTGGGCTCTTCCGGTGTTCTCCTTTCCATTCATTTTGAAAGTGCAGCTGATCATCCTCATTGATCTTGGCAATCTCATCCTGATCGCCAGTTGTTAAGACCATGGTGTGGTGTGAAGACGGTTGTGGAACAAGGCTTTATTAGCGTTGCAAGATAGATGAGAGATGGGCAAATCTCGAACTCCGGAACGGAGAGAAATCTGCCTATATACAGGGAAGCTGATAATGATCAGCGATGTGTAAAGGTCAGGCCGTTCATGTGCGTGTGAAATAACCAATTGCAATACGAAAGGGTTGCAACATTCATAATTCAAGTAAATTGCACAATTGTAGATTGAAAATCACAATTGAAAAGTCTTCGATGCAACGTCTTCAATGCAAGATAGAGAAAAGAAACGAGTGAGTTGCGACGCTGTCAGGAGGTCAACAAATGGAAAGAAGCCACGATGGTTTCAAATGCCGTCGCCATCGCACTCGCCAGGTGAATTACGAGCAATGCAGATAGTGCAGCTATTCGGGAAAACGATGGAAGACGAATAAATACTATTAAAAACTATTAAATCATTAAATTGGCTCTACATTACTTCAAGAATCGGGCTCTCCTGGACGTTCGGTTCTATGTACCTTCGGCTCTCAAGTCTCAGGCTCTGCGCTACTTTCCGAAAGTGGTCAATAAAGCTGTTGCCACCACTGGCGATTCATCTTGAATACAAAATTCTGAAAGGGTTCGCCAACTCTCATTCTAATCAAAGACTGCAAAGTTGAATAATAGTTTTAATATATTTTAATTTTTTTAAACAGATTTTCGGAATGTTTAAGCAAGCTGAATAAACTGGATCTTTTTATGGTATCTTTTTCAATGCACATTTATTTTCAGAAAGTTTACATATTATTCAAAAATCAAATTCCAAACGCTTTTTCGAATTCCTTAAGTTTACTTTCTCCGAGCACAGTAATACATGATTCTCGAATATAAGGATCATCATTGGTACATCTAAAACCGTAATTAATTTTTGCGAATATTCTTAATCTCTTCTCACCGCTTTGCCAAACATATCGCTTCCTCATTCACTGGATCATAATAATTCGATGGTACCACTGTGATGATTTTCCTCATATATTGTATTGAGCATTCCGAATCTTTGCTTGGAAAATACCATACATCATACTAGAAAAACGCTTATATTCAATGCCGATATTTTTACAGATTTACCACACAAATGGTTGCATTTTTGCCTCCATAGTCATATATTGGCAAGTAGCAGTCCCTAGTGAAATACGACTCATCATCTCTGAATGATAATCTAGTGGCGCCGATCTCGGAAGTTTGGCTGAACGTCACATCTTGGTAATCAATAGCGTGGAATACAGCAACGGAGACGATGAGAACGGAATAAAATAAGGAATTCATGTTAAGGGGTCTCATGTCGTTCTAACGATTGCTGCAAGCTTTTATAGCTCTGCTGAAGAAAATGAAAATAAAAATTGAAAAGAACGCAGGTTTTTGTAAACCCATTCAATTGCTGCGTACATCAGAAGAATCAGAAGAATAGTTCAGTGACCGATTATTCAGGAAATATTAAAATTCAGAATAAAAAATTTCTTGAAAATGAAATGAAATAGATTTCTACACCGTGGTGGGGGCGTTTGGAGCCATCAGCCAATTTTCTTACATATGAAAGGAACTTAAACATAATAAGAGATCTAGAGGCTATTTACATAAAGACATTTAATTCATTTTTAAACGTTAAAAAAGAGACTGATTAGTTGGGTTAGAAACCAACTACCTAATCAAACGTAAGGACGTCCCTACTTAGTTACTTAGTCGGTCAGTCAATCGATTGTCTAAGCGCGGATCACAACTAACCATGCCTTACCGACCTGGGCGATAGCGGTCCATGAAGCAGTCAGTCGATTTCTTCGATATACATATATTCGTAATGAGTCGGACCATGTCACGGGGTGTCGTCCGACAAATCGTTTTTGGTGACGCTATCACTGGTGATCACCGGATGTTTGGTGGCGTGCGTGTTTCACCTTTCTGTGAATTCCCGGATCATCATGTGGGCAGTTCGTGGGTCGTGTGCGACGAGAATGATGTCGTCTGCGAATACGCATACAAAAGAATTTCGGAAGCAACAGACAGATTGGGCCCAAGCTTCAAGTTACTGTCTCAAGAATGCCGAGAAGCTGTCGAAAAAGACCACGAAAAATTCGCCAGAACCCGCCTACTTAATGCTGCTAATCAACAAAAGAGTCTTAAAAAGGTAGAAGTGGAGAAACTAAAGAATCGCTTCTCCGACAAAGATGGAGCTGGAGGTCCAAAAGTTCTACTCGAAACTTCTCTTCTCCAACATCAACCAATACCCCAATTAGAAATTGAAACACCACCATCAACACCACAGTTCCTCCGAAAATAGCAAGAGGTGACAAAATCACGGCAGACTTCATCAAGAGCTGTCATGATAATTTCATCAACCTGCTAGCACGACGATTCTCGACGTACTTAGAAAACAGAAAAGTTCCATTCAACCACCTTCACACCATTCCACAGACAAGTTGAGGTTCTCGTCGCAAACGACTCACGAATTGCTAGCAAGATGATCCAGGAGTTCACAGAATGGTGAAACACGCCAGCCACCAAACATCCGGTTATCACCAGTAATAACGCCACCATCACAACAATCGAAGATGCGGATGAATATTTCTACCTTGGCTGGCTACTCAACTCACGAAATGAGCTAGAACCAGAACTTCTTAGAAGACGACGGGCATCCTGGGCAGCGTTCAACAACATCAAAAACACCACCGACGCTGTCACCTTCCCCCGAATTCGAGCTCAGCTTTTCGGACCCAATTGTTCTTCCTGCGCTCACATACAGATTTGAAACATGGGCCCTTACACAGAGCCTCGCTGAAGGAATCCGAGTGACACATGCATCAGTAGAAAGAAGATAAATAGGAATGACTCCCACGGATCAACGCCAACGAGACTTACATAGCGAAGACCTCCGAAAAATCCGAAAAATTAAAAATGAATTAAATGTCTTTATGTAAATAGCCTCTAGAGCTCTTATTCTGTTTAAATTCCTGGAAAAAAGCCACGACGGTATCTACATACCTCCTTTCAAATGCCGTCGCCATCGCACTCGCCAGGTGAAGTACGAGCTAGATAGTGCAGCTATTCGGGAAAACGATAGAAGACGAAAAAATACTATTCAAAATTATTAAATCATTACATTGGCTCTACATTACTTCAAGAATCGGGCTCTCCTGGACGTTCGGTTCTATGTACCTTCGGCTCTCAAGTCTCAGGCTCTGCGCTACTTTCCGAAAGTGGTCAATAAAGCTGTTGCCACCACTGGCGATTCATCTTGAATACAAAATCCTGAAAGGGTTCGCCAACTCTCATTCTAATCAAAGACTGCAAAGTTGAATAATAGTTTTAATATATATTAATTTTTTTTAAACAGATTTTCGGAATGTTTAAGCAAGCTGAATAAACTGGATTTTGTTATGATATCGTTTTCAATGCACATTTATTTTCAGAAAGTTTAAATATTATTCAAAAATCAAATTCCCAATGTTTTTTCGAGTTCCTTAATTTTGCTTTTTCCGAACGTAGTAATACACGATTCTTGAATTTCAGGATCATCATTGGAACTTCTGAAAACGTAATTAATTTTTGCGAATATTCTTAATCTCTTCTCACCGCTTTGCAAAACAAGCCGTTTCTTCTTTCACTGGAACCTAACGATTTGGTAGTACAGTTGTGACGACTTTGCTCAAATAACGTATGAAGCATTCCGAACCTTTGATTGGAGAATACCATACTAAAAAAACGCATATATTCAATACCGATATTTTTAAAGATTTAGATTACCCAACAATTTGTAGTATTTTTGCTTCGATAGCCAAATATTGGCAAGTTACATTCCTTCATGTATATCGTATTATTATCGCTAAATGATAATTCACTGGCGCCGGTCTTTGGATCTTGGCTGAACGTCACATTTCGGTAATCAATAGCATAGATTACAGCAACGGAGACGATGAGAACGAAATAAAATAAGGAATTCATGTTAAGGGGTCTCATGTCGTTCTAACGATTGCTGCAAGCTTTTATAGCTCTGCTGAAAAAAATGAAAATAAAAATTGAAAAGAACGCAGGTTTTTGTAAACCCATTGAATTGCCGCGTACATCAGAAGAATCAGAAGAATGGTTCATTGACCTATTATTCAGGAATTATTAAAATTCAGAATAAAAGTTTTTTTGAAAATGAAATAAAATAGATTTCAACACCGTGATGGGGGCGTTTGGAGCCATCAGCCAATTTTCTTACATATGAAAGGAACTTAAACAGAATAAGAGCTCTAGAGGCTATTTACATAAAGACATTTAATTCATTTTTAAACGTTAAAAAAGAGATTGATTAGTTGGGTTCGAAACCAATTAATCAAACGATTCTAAGGACGGCCTTATTCAGTTACTTAGTCGAATCGATTGTATGGGCGCGGAACCGAATCGTTATGTTCCAGTGAAAGAAGGAACGGTTTGTTTTGCAAAGCGGTGAGAAGAGATTAAGAATATTCGCAAAATTAATTACGTTTTTAGATGTTCCAATGATGATCCTGAAGTTCAAGAATCATGTATTACTGCGTGCGGAAAAAGCAAAATTAAGGAATTCGAAAAAACATTGGAAATTTTATTGTTGAATAATATTTAAACTTTCTAAAAATAAATGTTCATTAAAAGAGATAATTTGAAGTTTTAGTTAGTGAATGTGAACATCTGAAACTCAGCGACCATAGTCGAGTCGAGAGTTACTCAATTATTTACTTAGTTACTTCGTCAATCCGTTAATCGCGCGGATCACAGCTAGCCATGCCTCACGGTCTTGGGCGATGGTGGTTCATGACGTAGTCAGCGGGTTTCCTCGGTATACCTCTATAGTTACTCAGCCTCTACGTGGCGTAGAAGGTCAACTACTGATCTCTTCTACGTATCCGGAGGAGAGTCTCAGTTGGCTAATGGGTATATGTGCCATATCAGGTCGGAGGTAGCGCCCAATAATCGGCCAATATTCAATGGCTACTTTTTCCCTCGATTATCAATGGCTACCTATTATCAATGGCTACCCAGTTTTTTTCTGATTTTTATCCTTTAAAAACACTGATAGTTATTTCCACTCAGTGCGTAACCAGAGTTTATTTTGTGGTCACCCCTTTTTTAAATCAATATCAAAAGTGGTTTTTTCGAAAGAACAAAAATAACAGGATAACAAGAAAATTAAATGAAAACTGAAAAGAAAACGATAACATCATATTTAAAAAATTTGAAAATTCTACAGTGCTGGCCAAAAAGGCATTAATAATCAGTTTTTTTTCGAGATTACTTGGCTCACAGGTGAAGTGCGGTCATGAAATTTTTTTGCATGTTTTTGAAAGTAAATCACGTTAACTGAAACTTTGATTAATTTAATTTCGTATAGAAATGATTAAAAATGATTTATTATTTTGTGGCAAAGCCCTTTGCATCAATTACTGCCTGGCAACGATGCGGCATGGAATCCAGTAGAGAATCCACGACGGAGAGTGGGATAGCCTTTCATGCAGCCTCAAATTAAGCGAATTTCTGGTCCGCATTTGTGGCTTTCACTCCTTTTGTGGCTTTCACTCCTTCAAACGACGGTCCAGTTCCCCCACAAGTGCTCGATCGGATTAAAGTCGGGAGACTGGCTGGGCCAATCCAAAACGTCCACCCGACGACGATGGAACCAATTGCGCACATGTAGAGATGTGTGCTTGGGATCAATATCCTGCCGAAAAACATAGATTCGGCTTACATTTCGGAGTGCCCATGGTCTCATTGTGTTCTCCAAGATATCCTTATACTGGAAACGATCCATAATTCCCTGGACACGTCGAAGTGGCCCCATGAAACCACCTGAGAAGCACCCCCATACCACGCACGATCCGCCTCGGTGCTTGGGGAGGTATCTGGCTCCAACAGGTCGACGAATCCATGTGTTTCCGTCACTCCCAAACAAGTTGAACTTGCTTTCGTCTGACAAGATATGTTTGGCCCACTCCAAGTACCAGCTTCCAACTATCAAGCACGGAGGATTCCATGCCGCATCGTTGCCAGGCAGTAATTGATGCAAAAGGCTTTGCCACAAAATATTAAATTATTTTTAATCATTTCCTAGCCATTGACTTGCCAATCGAAGCTTCCTTATTTCATTTTGTGAAGAGTGTCATTTTCTTCGTTTTTCCAATTTTCGAATAAATTGTTATAATTTTTCAAAAATTACATTTTTTGTCAAAATCAAAATTTCTGTTAACGTGATTTACTTTCAAAAACATGCAAAAAAATTAGAAGAACAGAGAATAAAGTACGATATCATCGGACTTTCGGAAACAAAACGAGCAGCAGAAAAGCACAAAACCCATCGAGACGGGACCGGAGTTTTCTTATGATCTCAGAACAGTAATTCCGTGTCAGGAGGGGTCGGCTTTATTGTTAAGAGCACAATTCATTCCCAAACGGGGAGGCAGCAGGCAATGACAAAATCACGGCAGACTTCCTCAAGAGCTGTCATGGTAATGTCATCAGCCTGATTGCACGACGATTCTCGAAGTATTGGGTTGATTCATAAGTCCTGGCACATTTGTTGATTTTTTCTTTCCATTTCAATGGAACTTTCCCGCTTTTTAAATATTACGTTGATTCATAAGTCCTGACGGATTTTCAGTTGGAAAAGTTTATTGTATAATTGATCGAAACGCTATCAGATAAATTATAAATGCTGGCCATGTTTACCAATAACGGTCTGCCAACGGTTCACCATCTTGCGAATGCCGTCCTGCAAAAACGCCAGGGGCTGGAACTTAAAGAATGACTTCAACTCATTTTGGATATCCTCCCGAGTTGTGAATTTCTTCCCAACAAGATGCCGTTGGAAATGACTGAAAATATGATAACTCGACTATGGTCGCTGAGTTTCAGATCTTCACATTCACTAACTAAAACTTCAAAATATCTCTTTCAATGCACATTTATTTTTAGAAAGTTTAAATATTATTCAATATTAAAATTCCCAATGTTTTTTTGAATTCCTTAAGTTTTCTTTTTCCGAAGGCAGTAATACATGATTCTTGAGCTTCAGGATCATCATTGGTACATCTAAAAACGTAATTAATTTTTGCGAATATTCTTGATCTCTTCTCACCGTTTTGCATAACAAACCGTTTTTTCTTTCACTGAAAGATAACGATTCGGTAGTACAGTTGTGACGACGTTCCTCAAATAACGTATGGTGCAGTCCGAATCTTTGCTTGGATAATACCATACATCATACTAGAAAAACGCATATATATATTCAATACCGATATTTTTAAAGATTTAGGTTACCCAACAATTTGTAGTATTTTTGCTTCGATAGCCCAATATTGGCAAGTTACATTCCTTAATGTAGATCGTATTATTATCTCTAAATGATAATTCACTGGCGCCGGTCTTTGGATCTTGGCTGAACGTCACATTACGGTAATCAATAGCATGGATTACAGCAACGGAGACGATGAGAACGGCATAAAATAGAGAATTCATGTTAAGGGTTTCATGTCTTTCTAACGTTAGCTGCAAGCTTTTATAGATTTTCTGAAAAAATGAAAAAAAAAATTGAAAAGAACGCAGGTTTTTGTAAACCCATTGAATTGCCGCGTACATCAGAAGAATTAGAAGAATAGTTCAGTGACCGATTATTCAGGAATTATTAAAATTCACCATAAAAAATTGTTTGAAAATGAAATGAAATAGATTTCAACACCGTGATGGGGGCGTTCGGAGCTTTCACTCAATTTTCTTACACATGAAAGGAACTTAAACAGAAGAAGAGCTTTAGAAGCTATTTACATAAATATTTTTAAACGTTAAAAAGAGATTGATAAGTTGGGTTCGAACTTTGGTGTTTTTGATGGATTCTAAGGACGGATACGCCGTTTTTTTTCTCATTTATCATTACTTTCTCTGTGAATCATCTGAAAGTTACTGTCCACGAGGGATATGGCAACTAGACAGAATCAAGTCCGATTTAACAATTCTCTGAACGGTGGCTCTGCCGATTTCCAGCGATTCTGACATCTTGTTCATGCTGATGGCATCGTTCCGAATGATTCTCTTCTTGATGATTCCACGAATCGGGCGTGTGTTGAAAATGTGAGGACGTCCTGTTTTCGGGATCTCCTGGACATTTTCTTTTGCTTTGAGACGTTTTGAGACCGGACGGTAGACTTCGGAACATGAAGGCCTACCACGATATCGGACACTCGGACTCAGGGAGGAGCTCTCATAATGAGCGATATACATAAAGTGATCACTCATGTCTGCAATCTCGACTTAAACACGCTCTCCATTTTCGAAAATCGATTGCGGCAGAGTGCATAGAGCTCTTTCAAGATAAGCCTACAGTCTTATGGGCCACACTGCATTCGCAATACTTTGGACAACAGCCGCTTAGCCAATAAATAATCTGAGATGGGCAGCTCGTTGCCCTAATGGCCAAACGCTGATCATCGAGTTATTGAGTTATCGGAATATTCACGAAAAATTATTTTTTCAGATGCAATTTCGACGAGATTATTCAGAAATTGATTGTGTCACTGCATTTGGAAAAGCTGAACTTAGTGAAATTGAATAATTTATTATGTTCCACTCGAATAAATATTGTGTTTTTTGTACAATTGGCTCTTCTTACAGTTGTTTCCGCAAATCGGTCAGCTTGTGAGGTAATAAAACGTTTTCCGATACCTTCTGCAGTGATTCCATCTCGATTCATTGCCTTTGAAGTCCCTAGACATTTCAGGAACCTGAGGTATGTGGTTTGAGGACGGTGTATGGACGTCAAACAACTGTTTGCATTTTCCCTGCTCCCAAACGTGATCCATATGTATATGAATAGTGGTTCATCTGCTGTTGTCGTTTTTGTTTGCCCTGCTGCACATCTGAAACATTGTGAGATTGCGCGAGGAAAACCGTTGGATTCGCGGGAGTATGCTTCCCATGGTGGCTCGCTGACGTGTCTCCCTCTATTATAAAACATCACTCGTTTTTGTTACATTGCTTCTTGCTCCAGATTCTGAACATTAAACGTTCCAAGCGCGAGGCTGGAGCAACGGAGAAAAGAGCAATGAGCACAAGATGCATGTTCTGGAAGAGAACGGGATTTTTGTGGTTCTTAAGACAGAAGGCAAACGGTTTACTCTGCTTAATAAATTTAAAGTGAAGCAACCTGGCATGTAACAGGGGCGCTCCATGGCTGGCACAGAGAGAGTTGCTGGTAGAGCAGTAGAGAGAACTTCACGAAAAATATTTTGACATTTTAATCATTCTGAAACCAAAAAAAAACAATTCCAAAACTAATAAAATGCAAAAACTCTCTTCGTGATCAGGACGCCATTGCTGGCCTGACGATACTAATTCTGTGGGGCTCGTCTTTGCTTTCAGGAAGTCATACATTATTCTTATTTTTACCTTTATCGTCAGCTTCACGAGCTATTCATCAGAGCACACTTTGTTTCAGTTTATATTTCCACAGGGAGACTTCTGAATTGACTATTTTTAATCGTATTTCAACGGATATTGCAGCACTTTCCAATGGCTCCTTCCGTTTGAACTCGTTTTTTTTGTTCTCTTGTGTGTGCTAAATCATTGAAACTGTGTGCTGAATCAAGGAAAAAGCTGGAAGAAGCTCTGCTTATAATATTCATATATTCGAAGAAAACGCATAATTCACTTTCTCCGGTCGATTTGATACTATTCACTTCACAAAAAAGTCCTATTTTTAAAAAAGTCCAAAAGTTCTATTCACAAAAAATCCGACCATCTCGTCGGCGGTCTTCCAACAGATCGTTTTTAATCTCATGGCGTCCATTTTTGGATACCAAGGAGGGATGACAAGAGATCAAATATAAAAATTACTTTAATACTTTTTTCATCTTCAATCTCGAACTCGAACTCGAACTTACTCGAATATACTGATCACTTTTTATTGGAAATCAATCTTTCAAATAGTATAATTTGATTGAAACAGCATTAATATTTCGAAGGTACATTCTCGGTTTGGGCATTCTTTGGCCGGAAATTGTTCTACGTTTGATAGCAAATTGATCAGTTATTGCGCGAAGTCTACACCAACTCTGAAAAACTTCCGATCAAAAGTGACCAGCGAGTGCTGAACAATGAATTCATGGAAAATGACATAGAATATGCCTTGCAATGGAGAGATGCCCCCATCACTGTATAGAAATCTATTTTATTTCATTTTCAGGAAATTTTTTATTTTGAATTTTATTAATTCCTGAATAATCGGCCATCGAACTATTCTTCTGATTCTTCTGATGTACGCGGCAATTCAATGGGTTTGCAAACACTTGGGTTTTTTTTCAATTTTTGTTATTTTTTTCAGCATAAAAGCTTATAAAAGCTAGCAGCAAATGTTAGAACGACACAAGATCACTCAACATGAAACTTCTGTTCTATACCGTCCTCATAGTCTCCGTTGCTGAACTCAACGCTTTCGAAACGATTTGGTCGACGTTGGTCAAATCAAAAAAATGCGGATCGGTAATAATTAAAAATGAAGCTGGAACTAGAAACACTACAACTTGCGCGGTAAATTATTAATCGTCAAATAAAAGACGACTTCGAATTTCTAAATTTTTAGAATCAAGCAAGTATTGTATCTTGTTCAAACCTGGGTTGCTCCCAAGACGAGTACTATAAAGTAGTCGTCAGTGTTGAACCACCAGTCGATGCGGCTCCATACACTTCACCACCGAGATGCTCAATGAAAACGTAGGCAATTTCATAAGAATTCACAAACAATAATTACTTTCTCAGCCGTTTTGCTGACGATATACCAATGGCGAGGGATTGCTCTTTGATGAGTCCAAGATTGTTTGAAGATGAGTAAATCACTTGGATGTTTATTCTGCTTCAATACCGATTTTATTTGAGTAAAGTTGTGTGCAAAAAACGCAGAATTTTGTGAAAAATAAAAGCATTTTTGAAGAATCGAATAATTGATTAATTTAAAAGTGAATAAAATAATAATACATTCTCAATTCAAATAGCGCAGGCAAGCCTGCGCCTGAGCAGATGGATCACGGTGCTGCAACGGCAAAAAACCTTTTCGAGATAGGCAGATTGGTTTTTTTTCAGCGTCAGTTTGAAATACCTGGTACTTACTTGGATACTTGGATGGCGGCCGGTAGTCGGCTGGGAATGTTCTCAGTAAAGCTTCCACGAAAGACGAAATATGAAAGATCGTCTCGTTTCGTCTTCGTCATCGTCTAGAATTCGTTTGGCGCAGAGATAGACATTGTGTTGGTACACATCTATTTTAAATGACGACGTAAGACGAACGCAGGACGAACTGAAAGACGAACGAAGACGAGACGAAGGGATTCCGAGAAGTTCTCAGCGCTTGGCACACATCTCTTTCCATTTGTTTCGGTGATTTGCGGCTTGGGACCAGTTGCCGTCGGGAGTATTGAATTTTTTCAGAGCATCTGACCATTTTGTTCCGGGACGGTCTAATGTTCTTTTAACGTCCTTTGGATACCAGAAGATAATTCGGTTTGTCTATCTATCGTCTTACCTTCTGTACTTCGCGGTGATTGTGTATTCTACAGCGTCTGTCCTTACTATTAGACAAATACCTGATAGTTTCAAGTTGCCCACGTATAGTACGGGGTATTGGGTCCACAAATAAAAAAGAAGAAAATATACACACCAAAGAAGAACATTATTCCAAATTAACTTTGGAATCAAATAAAATAAATGACATTTACTCGGTGTAAGAGGAAATTACAGGAAAACGACCAAACAAAAAGTATCCAAGCCAAACAGTTCAAAACCAAACTACCAACTCACTCGCGGGAGATCTCTCCTAAATCAGAACTCTCTTAACAAAGTGTTCCGCCACGCTTTAGCTGCAGAATGCGTGTCCCGTTTGGTGGAGCGTCGTGGCGAAGTACACGTGATTATTGTGGCAGCGTGTAGGACGGTAGGGAGTTCTGGAGTTCTGCCACCGGCAACTTTCAAAAAATTCATCTCTTACTCTAAACCACGAATCCCACGTGATTTGAATAATTTTTAAGGATCCACACTCCACGTGAATCTAGCATCTAGCAAGAAAGCAGTACAATTATGTACATATGTACATCATGATCCTCCTTTCCTTCAACTAATATCCTTTTTGCCTAGCTGGTATTAGCTATTCTATTATAGCCTAAAGTCGCAAACCTGCATTCGCCATCTGGATGGGATAGTCCTTCCCTTTTTCTTGGTGATTTTGATTCCTTTATCTCGAATCATTCAAACCTGTCTTTCCATCCACAAGCTTCCGAATTTCCTAATCGTACCAAAAATGAGTCTTTCCCCGATTCGTTTGCAGCCAAATGTCATGATGAGGACTACAGCTCAACATCAGGAGTCCGAATCGATAGCAGAAATCTCAATCCCGTGAGATTCGTAGACGTCATCATTTTATTGCTGGTCACGTCATTGCTGGTCACGTCATGATCAGCGTGCCATGGAAATAAGCTGATTGAATAGCCATCACGAAAGACCGAGAGGACAGGACGGGATTCGGTGTCAAACAATGTGAGCGAAGAACGGATCCACTAACTAGGGAAGGGTGTAAACTCGCCATGGAGTTTCCATACTAGAATCTATAGATTAGAACACGTTGATAAAGAATCCGTTTTTAGAATTCTCCGTAGTACCTGTAGTCGAATTTAAAAAAAATTTTAAGGATTTCTATTCGAGGTTCCCTTGCAAGTAACTATTGGGTTGAGGAATCAGTTCGTAGAGTTTTATCACAAAGATTTTTTTTTGAACATCGAATGAAGATGATTAAGGATTGTCTTTTGATCACAGTTCATTTTATCGGCCAATTCACGACTTGTTTGGCGATCATCTTCCTTCAATAGTGCCTTCAGATGCTCTTCGTCTAATTCTGCAGGTCGTCCGCTTCGAGGCGTGTCTTCAAGATTAAAGTCGCCATTTTTGAACTTTGCGAACCATTTTTGTGCAGTAGACACGCCTAAGACATCTTCTCCATACATACTGCATATTTCCCGAGCGGCTTCGGCTGCTTTTTGCTTTCGATGAAAAGCGAAGAAGAGCAGATGTCAAAAATGATGATTTTTGCCTCCTGGGTAGTTCATTTCTAAGCCTGAAAAATGATGAAAAATTAAAATTTCAGAACAAACTAAAATCACTGTTTTGTAGAGCAGAAAATGCGCTATCAGATAAATTTAAACGCTTTGCCAAACAACAAGAAAATTGTTGTAAAACAAAAAAATATATAAAAACTCTACGAACTCATTCCTCAACCCAATAAATAAGAAAGCGGCATAAATTGATTACAGGATGCGCCATAAATATAGCGCCGCATTCAAGACGGTGTAAAAACTTCAAATCGAAAATTTTTTTTCTGAAAATCTTACATGCACTCTCATAATCCACAGCTATGATCCGGTTATTTTGGCCGTTCTTAAAATGTAAACAGCGTCTTGAGATGCGTGCCAACGCTCGTGTCTCTCAGGAGGTCTCTGGCTTTTTTCAAGCGTAAAGCTTTGTTTCGGTCAGTCAAGAACGCTCCTTTTTGAATTCGATACGGAATCATTTTCAGCTTGTTTCTGACAATTCTTCTCATAGATGTGACACTAGCTCTTTGGACATTTTTCCCATGCTTCTTTCCGGATTTCTTCTGATTCTCTCTCTGACGACCTTGACCGCATCTGGAGTTGTCACAGACACCGGGCGACCACTTCTACGTTTGTCGTTCAACGTTCCCAGCTCACTGAAGCAAACGAGAGTACAATTTACCACCAATTTGCCGACTCCTAGCTTTTTAACAATCTCCGATGAAGTCAATCCTTTCTTCGCACACTCTACAATTGCAGATCGGAATGGGAAGCAGCCACCATCACCTTCAAAGATAATATAATTGGCTGAAATTTTTAGGAATAGTTAAAAACAAAATAAGTAATTTAAAAAATAATACTGTGCGCTACAAAAAACGTTCCGCATGCGCCAGAGCTTACGAAAAGTGGCGGCGCTGTAATTTTGGCGCACCCTGTACATGATAACCTTGGATTCCACACAACCTATTTGTTAAGATACTGAAAATTTGGTATTCCGTGGTTCAAAAGTTTATTTATTATCAAAGCGAACTATAATTTTTTCCAGAATCGCTCAGAGATCGGCTGTTGGATTACTTCTGTTCCTTATTTTGACTTCTTTTTCAGCGTGTCCTTTACATTTCATTATACCAAACTTTGATGTCATAATCCAACACTCTCCCTATCAGCTATTGTTGATACTGTGGACAAACGGGCCCGTGACAACTGGTTACTTTTATCTCGTTTTAAAACATGCAATGTGTAATACTTTCCTTGTCAAAGTTAAAATGTTTTCTTCAAGAACAGACGCTATTCCGGATAAAATTTCCCTTCCTTACATTTCAATAAGACTTCCATTTGGGCCGTCTCGTCTCGTCTTCGTCTTCGTCTTGAATTCATCTGACGCAGAGATAGAAATTGTGCTGGTATACATGCTCAACTTTTTTTATTGCCTAAGACCAATGCAACACGAACTGAAAGATGGTTTTTTGTTCTCGTCTTTCATGGAATCCATAGTCACGGGTGTTTTTATGTTTTGTGCCACCTGTTGTAGTTTATGCTACGACTTCTTGCATTCCTCCTATTAGACAGTATACCTAATTTGCGATGAATGCAAATTGTAATTTTTTTATCTTATAAATGGACAGCAAGGGACAGTGGTATTGATAACGATAATGATAAGAGGCCAAGCATAAACCCAAATTCATTCATATACCATATTCTGCAGACGGTTCTTTGACGTTCTATTCATTTTTAAGATAGAGTGTCGTAAGAATGAAGGCCACACTACCAATATTCATATTTCTATGCACTTTTATATGGCTCGCTGAGCCCTACAAAATTCTGATGTACACCAATCTGTTTGGTCACAGTCATGTTAAGATGCTGGGGGCTGTTACGGACACGCTGACGGATGCCGGTCATGATTTGGCGAGTTTAAATTATTTCATATGAAATTGAGCCATGTTGCCTATATTGGACGAGTTCACTGATTTAACTAATATTGAGAACGTTTTTGGGGGGGGGGGAGGAAATGGCATTTCTCAAATTAGATTTCTAAAAACTAATAAATAATGAAGGCTGTTGGTGAGATTTTCTATTCCACAAGTAAGGCTTCCACGAAAGACGAAAACAAAAAGTCGTCTTTCGTCTCGTCTTCGTTCGCCTTCAGTTCGTCTTGCATTCGTCTTACTTTGTCAATTAAAATGCATGTGTACGAACACAATGTCTATCTCTGCGTCAGACGAATCCAAGACGAAGACGAGTCTTGTTTCGCCTTTCATGGAAGGCCTATTCACAAGCGCTTTAATATATTGCAAAAGCTACATTTTCAAACTTAAAATTGTATTTTTCAATTTCAATTATCTTAATTTCAGACAGTCCTGATGCCTATTATCGACATCAAGCAGGAGAACAAAACAGCTCTGAAATCAACCAAAAAAATTATCAAAATTAAGCCATCATTCGATATAGCGAAATCCCTTGAGGATATGGAAGAGTTTATGGCACAAATTTGGACATTTGACAACTCGAATCCACTGTATTTGGCTTTGGTAAGTTTTACCGCACAGCATCCTGTGCTCCGGTGCATGTTTCTGCCGATATCTTTTGCATGGGCTGACGCATCAGCCGGTGACCTCTGCTGGAGAGCACAGATAAATCGTTACCCGCTTACAAGAGCTCAGGGTCATCCTAATTTGGATCCAGAGTAGACCCTTACCTTGTGCTCAAAAAAAAAGTTATTTCTCTTTGTTATCTTTAATTTAAACGACGCAGTACATTTTTATAGGCTTTTTTTTTCAAAAGTTCATTTTTTTCTGTTTCAAATTTTGGATAGTTTTTTGTGCATTTTGCACTTTGCACTTTGCGCTTTGTTCTCCAAGATCCAAGAAACACTTTGCCCTCCAAGATACGTATTTCTTGTTGATTTTGGCTCCAAGATCCACGAAAACCAGTGAAAATGCTTTGTTTAGAATTTTTCTTTGCTGGCAGGCGATCTGAATATCCTTAGCAATGATTCGATGATCTTGACCGTTCTTGTTGGCTTCGACGGTGAAGATGCTTTCATCCGTAAACAGTGCCCTCAAGTGTGTAGCGAAGGAGGTGTCGAGCTTTCTGGAGTCATAGCTGTTTGTTGCGTTCGGTCAAAAAGACACCCTTGATGATTTTGAATGGTGTAAGACCCAATATTTTCGTGACAGCTCTTCTCATCGACGTATTGCTCATTCTCAATTCAGTAGCCATCTTTAGCATGCTCCGTCCCAGATTCTCTTCTCCTGATTCTTTCTTTGCCGGCATGGACGATCGAATAAGTTGTTCCGGACACTGGATGGTCAGTTTTCGGACAGCCCTTGTTGGTATGAAGACTGGAGAAGCAATGGAAAGTTTGTTGAACAAACTTGCGAAGCACATTGAGCCGTTTTGCAAGCCGTTTCGATGATAGTACTATACGATACGATACGAGTACGAGTACGAGTACGATAAGGAGAAGTGTTCACCATTTCCTTCAAACGTAATACTACGCTTCGAAACTTAGACAGGAAACAAAAAATGAATGAAGAAATACAAAAATGAAAGAAAAAAGTTGAATCAGCGCGCTGGAATGTCTCAGAGCTCACGCAAAGTTGCTGGTCAATAATTATGGCGCACCCTGTACATATTTCTCAGGGGGTTTTCTGGTTTTTTTCCGGGACGTCGACTATATCTGAAATCATGGTCACTGACATATGTGTCTATATCATTTACGGGTAGACTCTTTGCAAAAAAACGATGACTTCACTGTCTTCGAAACATTTTTTCCTAATGGCCCTTGTAATCGAGAACTCGCTTGAAGCTTACTTTTGATATTTTGAGCTAAAGATTATTTTATTTTCAGAACGCTCCAGCAATGTCGCAAATATTTGCCTCCCAATGCAAAGCTGTGATGGAGGACAAAGATCTCATAGAAAAGCTCAGAGCGGAAAACTTTGATTTGGCTATAACCGAACCGTTTGACACATGTGCTTATGGTAGGGCATCTGGGTGAAAAGACAATATATTCATGGAAATGAATTTGAAAACTTTTAAAAACGAACACTAATTTAATTAATTTTCATTCAACTCTGCGCTCGCGATGCAAAAGTATTTTTTTTCAGCATTTTTTGAGGCCATCCAAGTGCGCGCCCACGTTGCAGTTCTCTCTTGCAGCCGTCTTGACCATGTCTCAAAGGTAATTGGCCAGCCGATTGCGCCAAGTTATGTCCCTGGAACACAATCGACTTCCGGAGAGAGGATGACGATGTGGGAGAGATTCATGAACGTTCTGCAATTTGTGATGGGCGACTTTTTGTTCGGCTACATTGGAGATGAAGACCATAGAGTGGCCAACGAAATTGTTCCTGGAATCAGGTCGTGGAGAGTGAGTCTTTAAGAAGGGTTCGAAACATTTTAAAATTATAATTTTGCTTAATTAGTTTTCAGAATGTTTAGAGACTTTTCTATCAACTTGAAACAGAAAAATGCTAATTTTTAATTTTATTTTAAGCATTTTGTTAATATTGACAAAAAATCACGAATTCTTAAAATTTCTTAAAAAGTAATGTTTCAAGTTTAGCAATTATATCTGTAATTTTGAAATATTTCAATTCTTGGAAAATGCCTGGCGCGCCTGAGACGCTTTGGAGTATATCATTTTGTTTGTTCTTTTTCATTGCATCAACTCACTCATCTAACGTTTGCGCTGCGGAAGGGGGGGGGGGAAACGTACTCTTTCAAAGTAAACTGATAAAAATTTCGAAGGCCGGTGCGTCGGAAAATGAACTACGAGCACCACTGCCTTCCAGCTCCGGGGGGGAGGGTTCGGCTCCTTTGAGTTTTTTTTTTGAATCAATATTGTCTGCAACGTTCCAGATGAACCCCACCCCCGTGCAGATCATGTTCTTAATGGAGTCGGGCGAAGGCTGTGTGGCACTAGTTTGGAAAAAATTTAATAGTTCAGCAAGTTTTCGATAGATGTCTTTAGGAAAGCGGGCTCTGTTCGATAACGATTACCCAAGCCTGTCTCCTGTCTAAGGCTCTCATCTTCGTATTTGTCTCGTCTTCTTCTTCGTTTTGAATTCGTCTGGCGCAGTGTGTTAACAACTTGTTTATTGAGTAAGACGAATGCAAGACGAACGAAGACGACTTTTTGTCTTCGTCTTTCGTGGAAGTTTTACTCCAGTCTAATCAACAGAGTCATGCGGGGATCTGATAAACGGAATTTATCGTTTCATGAACCTGTAGTACACTTATTATGCGGGACGGGATATAACCTTCTTCACGATATAGGTAAACGCATTCAAAAGATTGCATCATCTTATAAAAAAACATATAAAATGACGTCGTGTTTTCACAGATTAAAACAAAATTATTTAAAATATAAATTGTTGGTTTTTTAGACGAGAAAACACACTTGAGCCATTTTCAGGAAGTTCTTCCAGAAGCCTCATTTATTTTCACCAATCACATTCCTCTCATGGACTTTCCTTCTCCAACTTTCGACAAAATTATTCCGATTGGAGGGATCTCAGTAAAAACTCAAGCGAAAAACTTGCAACTTCCCGAGAAATGGAACAAAATTCTAGGGCTTCGAGAGAAAACTGTGCTAATCTCTTTCGGATCTAATGCTAGATCAATTAATATGCCGCAAGAGTTCAAGTAAGTCGTTTCTTGAGAGAGCCCGCAGAGTTTCAGCTTTTTCCGTTTGCTTTTGCAGAGACAATATTCTAAAGATGGCAGAGTCAATGCCAAATGTCACTTTTATTTGGAAGTATGAGAATGAGAAGGACACTTTGGCAGACCATTTGGAAAATGTGTACTTGGGAGATTGGCTTCCACAAAATGAGTTATTAGGTAAGAGAGCTTGAGAAAAAAAAGTTCCTGAAAATTTATTTTTTTTGTTTATTCATCTATTTTTCATATTCTAATAGAAACAACATTTTCAGGCGATTCACGCTTATCTCTTTTCTTAACTCATGGAGGACTTGCTAGCGTCACCGAATTGGCTTTATTGGGAAAACCGGCAGTAATGGTAGGTAGCTCGGCAGGGTACTTTTCATGGATCAGGACCCATTTCCAAATATTTTCGGGTCATTTGAAAGCGCGACTCGCTTGTAAGAGGAAAAGAGGCTTGCGCTTGGGTGCGTGGTTCACATAATTTTGCGATGAAGGCACTGCCGTTAAAGCAACAGCGCATACACTGGGCGTAGAAGCTGTCCAGAAATGGGCTGGCATTCGCAAAACTACAGTTAGCCGCCATCAGCTACATATAAATTATTTCAAGAAATGTCTGGAATCGACGGAAACTTCAGGAATGCAGTCGTCTTTAAAAACCAGTGATTTTTAGTGGGGATTGTCCTGGAAGTCTGGCATGAGGTTTTTCGTATGATGCAAGTGGTGTATGCAAACTATTATGCTCCTGATTTTTGTGAAGTGACAGAGAGAAGGAGAGAGAGGCTGAAACATGCTAAAATGTCTCATAAAACAATCAAAATATAATAGAAGCAGTTATTTCAAATAAGGCTTCCACGAAAGACGAAATAAGACAGTCTCGTCTCGTCTTCGTCTTCGTCTTGAATTCGTCTGACGCAGGGGACAGGGGACGCAGGGGACAGGGGACGCAGGGGACGCAGGGGACAGGGGACGCAGGGGACGCAGGGGACGCAGGGGACGCAGGGGACAGGGGACGCAGGGTACACATTGCGTTGGTCAAGTAAAATATGTGTGTTACAGTAATTTATTATTGTTTTACTGAATGTGAAATATTTCATGTCCCTGTCATTTGATTTCGTTTGATGGCAGTTTTCAAATATTAATATCAAAGAATATGGCTTCCATTTGGGCGTCATTTCCGTCGCCTTGTCTCATCTTCGTCTTGAATTCGTCTGACGTGCGTAAGTCTTGCGTTATTGCGTAAGAAAAATGCAAGACGAACTGAAAGACGAACGAAGACGAGTCGAAAAACGAGGAGACGAACGACGAGACGAAAGACGACTTTTTGCTTTCATCTTTCGCGGAAGCCTTAATTTCAAAACCTTTCCCGTATTCTAGTTTTTTTTTGAGAAGAATTCACTTTCTCCCCTTCCCCTCCTTCCAACTAATATTTCAGATTCCACTATTCGCCGACCAAGCCAGAAACGCAATGATGTTAAAACGGCATGGCGGAGCGTTGGTGCTTCACAAATCTGATTTGAAAAACTTTAAAGTTATTAAAGAAACGATCGAAGAAGTATTGAAAAATGACAAGTGAGTTAAAGCAGAAAAAATGTTGAAAAGCAGCGAAAATTAAGGTACCGTAAGAATGCTGAAAAGCTAGCTGAAATGCTGAACCATCAGCCAACGACTCCGAAAGAAACGCTCATCAATTATGTGGAATTCGCCGCCAGGTGAGAGCTTTGTTTTACAGGGTGGCAGTCATGTACTGTTACGCAACTTTGCGTGGATTCTGGCGCATGAGCACAAGTCGCTACTGTATCAATTTTATTTTTTATTAATTATTACATATTAATTATTATGTTTTTCAATTTTCTGGTCGCAACTTCCATTTTTAAGGTAATGACGGCTGCTTCACCCCATCGTGGTTCTATTATTAAACTGATGCAGCAGGGTGTGTCGAATTCGGAGATCGCTAAACGGCTGAACGTCAACCGAATGCTTGTTCATCGGACTGTCACTCGCTTCCACCGTCTTCGTACACTTGATGACCGTCCAAGATCGGGTCGTCCTGTCACTGTGACGACGCCAAAAGCTGTGAAAGCCGTTCAAGAAAGAATTCGAAGAAATCCGGAGCGAAGCATGAGGAAGCTTGCTAAAGACTTCAAAATGTGCCGACATTCTATGGGAATCATTGTCAAAGAGAAGCTGAAGATGACTTCGTACCGTATGCAACACGGCGCATTCCTCACCGAGAAAAACAAAGCTCTCCGAATGCAAAAAGCACGAAAACTTCTTCACGGCACGCACTCAGGCACGCACCTCTCGACACTGTTCACAGACGAGAAAATTTTCACCGTCGAAGCTAATAAGAATGGCCAAAATCATCGGATTATTGCAAAAAAACTTTCAAACTACCTGTAAAAATGAAAAAATTCTCAATAAGACATCTCATCCGTCTTCAGTCATGGTTTTTGGTGGAATTTGCTCCGATGGCAAAACCCCGCTGATTTTTGTTGATTTGGGAGCCAAGGTGAACCAAACTTACTACAGAAAACACATTTTAGAGGCTGCAGTTCTTCCGTGGTCCAAATCGCATTACGGAAACCGACCCTGGTGCTTCCAACAAGACGGCGCACCGGCTCATCGCGCCAAGGCCACTCAGCAGTGGTGCAAGAACAATTTTCCTGAGTTCATCTCCTCGTCAGAATGGCCAGCGTCGTCACCCGACCTGAATCCTATGGACTACGCCGTTTGGGGATATTTGACCCAGAAGGTTTCCACCAAAAACTACGCTAATTTGAGCGCTCTGAAGGTCGCACTTGTGAAAGCCTGGGACGAAATGGATGCCAACTACCTGCGTGCCGTGGTGGACGCTTACCCGAAGAGATTGAGAGCGGTGGTGAAGGCCAAAGGAGGGCGATTTGAAAACTATTGTTAACACTTGTTTTTGTATCATTTCAATAAACTTCTGTCCAATTTTGGTGAAAATTGAACTTGTTTGAAGACATTTATAACGTTTAAAGCGTGTAACCGTATTTGGATGCCACCCTGTAGTTTGTGTGTGTTAGTATTTGTATGTTTTTGCTCTGAATCTACTCTGAAATTACGGTTTCAAATTCCAGGTAAATTTCTTCGGCTCAATACTTTTTTCTGTTTCGCCGTTTTACCTTTTCAATACTTTTGCTTATTTAGCTATTCAAAGCAGCGCGGCGCGGGACGGTGCATAACGTATTTTAGAATGAAATTTTCTAATCGCAAAATTTAAATCACCACTTTGGAAATTGACTGAAAGTGGGTAAGCAGCTGGGCCAATGCTCCCTGGATTGCGAAATTTGTGTGTCTCGGAATACATTGAGAGAGAGGGAGAGAGAGATGTATTCTTTAAGAATGAAAGTTCACCTAATACAGTGCAATAAATTTGATTCCCGAATTTTAATTCCCGAATCTCTATTTTTCTTACAGATTTGGCAAACTACCATCAATGGATCCACATGGTCGTCATCAATCATATATAGAGTACTATCTTCTTGATATTATTTTCATAGCGTTTCTTGTAATTCTCACTTCTAGCTATATTTCATTTCAGATCGCAAAACGTGTTTTAGGTATCTGTTTTAAGGTTCGAAAGGAGAAAAAGGAGTAGGAAAATGTGCTTTTTTAAGTCGCCTACCTTGTCGTGCTCATAATTTGAAATAAATAAAAGGTTCAAGAAAACATCCCGAAAAACACCGTATAAGGAAATTGACTCAGTGATTTCACGAGCTTTTCAGATGTTTCAGTGACGGGGGCGAGAAAATTGCTTCAAATGCACCTGCAGTCTTTTGCAGTCTTGGGCCGATGTCAATGGAAACCTGGTGGTCTGAAGCGAATGTGTTTCTGAACACCTTTGTTTTCTTAGTGTTAATGTGGTTCCTTACTATTATCTGTCAGTTTATGAGTCATTTTACTGGCAGTTTTTTGGGTCTGTAGCCACACAGAATGATTTCTTCTGCGAATCTCATGTGTCTGAGATTTCTGACGTTGATTAGGACTCCTGGCTTTGCGTCGTAGTCCTCATCATGAAATTTTAATCGATCCAATACATTTGGCTGTAAGCTATTATCCATCCGCGAGGACGTGATCTTTCGTTTAAAGGCGCTGTTTGGGTCTCGTTAGGGGATAGCGCGTTAAATTGTAAGAAAGCGCACACACTGCGTTTGTGATTTCTTTTCGAAAATTAATACGAATATTGGAATTTTTTCTATATTTTGCCTCGAAAATCTTGTTTTTCGAAAATCAGTTTTTGAAAAGAAAATGGGAATCGTTTTTCGAAAAGAAATCACAAACGCAGTGTGTGCGCTCTCTTACAATTTAACGCGCTATCCCCTAACGAGACCCAAACAGCGCCTTTAAACGAAAGATCACGTCCTCGCGGATGGATAATAGTTTCAGGCAAGCGGAGAAAAAATTGGGCGAAATGGGGTCGCCTTGTTGGGCGCTTCTAGTGATGGGCACTTTGAATAGCTTGTGGAATGGTGTGAGTTTAGTGATAAAGTTGGTAACACCAACGAGTACGGACAAAAGACAGACTGACCTATAATTATCAATGTCCTTTCTGTTTCCTTTTTTGAAAATGGGAATCGTTTTAGAGCTTTTCCAGTAAGTGGGGACTACACCAGCATACTTTGAGAATCCCAAAATACTGTACTACTTTGAAAATAAGATAGTAAGATAAGTATGTAGAGAATCGATCTGTTGTCAGGCATAACGGACTTCTTCAATGAGGAATGGTGGTGGTGCAATTTTCATTGTGCTGGGCAGTAACTGCAGTGGATACTTGATGGCTGTTGAACAGTTTTGAGTAATAGCCTTGTATCTCCTTTACCACCTTGCTCCTTGAGGTGATTCGTCCTACGTTTGTTGGAATTTGACGCAAGGAATGTAAAGTATAGACTCATGAATCGTTTTCACGAAAGGCGAAATAATCGTCTCCGTCTTCGTCTTGGGTTCGTCTCACGCAGAGATAGACATTGTGTTGGTGCTCATGGACAACTTTTTTATTGCGTAAGACAAACTGAAAGAGGAACGAAGACGAGACGAATGACGACTTTTTGTTTTCGTCTTTCATGTAAGCCTTAGTTGGTTAAATGTTACCCGTAGCCTTCTTTATGTGGTCAATTGCCGGAACCAATACTCTTCTCTTGTTTTTTTCTCTGGTTGAACTTCTCGAGTTTTGTAGAGCTATTGTTAAAGTGCTGATTTCCGGGAAGGAGACGATAATCGCTACCATTGATGAAGGAGGGGACTACTGAGGCATCAGTCACTGAATGTCCGTTTCCAAAATATGACCAATGTGTGGACAAATGCGAACCCACCGTCCATGTAGTGGTGAAAATAGAAAGAAAACTCAAGAAAATATTTAGAAACTGGCAGACAAACGAGGAAGCTCGAGGATCGATTCAACCGATATCTCGATCAAGAAATGATCCCCAACCAGTGGAAATCGTCAAAAACTATACTGATCTTCAAGAAGGACGATCGCGAAGACATCAAGAACTACCGACCAATCGCCCTGCTGTCACAACCGTACAAGCTGTTCACTAAGATCCTACTGAACAGACTGGAACGAACGCTAGACGATTTCCAGCCCGTGGAGCAAGCCGGTTTTCGGAAGAACTTCGCCTGCCTAGACCACATTCACACTGTCACACAAGTCATCGAAAAGACCAGAGAGTACAAGCTATCGCTCCTCCTCTGCTTCATCGATTACAACAAGGCCTTCGACAACGTGGAACTGAATGTAGTCGGGAACTCTATCGCCCAAGCCGGAGCCGAGCACAAGTACATCAACATGCTCGAACAGTGCAACGCCGGAACGACTACCAAGATCAAGATGTTCCACAAGAAGTTGACGATCCCAATCGGGAAAGGAGTCAGGCAAGGCGACACGATCTCCAAGAAACTGTTCACGTCTGCCCTCCAACATGCAATGCTGGACCTCGACTGGACAGGCAGAGGAGTCGCGATCAACGGCTGAAAGCTTTCCAATATCCGATTTGCCGACGAGATCGTCCTCCTCAGTCACAGCGCAGCCGAGCTCCAAGATATGGTCGATAACCTCAACGAAGCCGGTAAAAGAATCGGTTTATGCATGAACCGAAAGAAGACGGAGGTGATTGCGAAACAAATGGGCCGACAAGACTACCATCACTGTGGACGACACGGATCTACCGGATACGGACCACTACGTATATCTTGGCCGCCGAATCAGCATGGACAATGATCTGAAAGCAGAAATTGGCAGAAGAAGAAGATGTGCGTGGGCAGCGATGAACACCATCAAGGAAGCAGCACATCTGGTCAGCGACAAGAAGATCCGTTCACAGCTCTTCGATACAACCGTCCTACCAGCACTTTGTTTCGGAGCCGAGACCTGGGCAGATAACAAAACATCGGACCTGCTCATCACTCGGACTCAACGAGCACTGGAACGGACTCTGCTGGGAACCAACCGCCGCGAACAGTTCGCCAAAGGCCTCAGGAGCGCCGACCTCCGACAACAATCCGGAATCCAAGATGCCGTCACCTACATCCGGCGAGTAAAACATCGTTAGGCCGGGCTTGTTGTAAGAAGACAAGACGATCGCTGGACAACAAGATCAACCTTCTGGTACTCACGGGACGTGAAAAGAACACTCGGCCGTCCCGCCACACGCTGGAGTGACGCGTTCAAGTCACTCAACACTCCACAACAACATTGGACCCAAACCGCCCAAGACCGAAACCGATGGAAAACATGTGCCCGCCGCTGGGATGACTCCCAGCCGACTACGGGCGTCTAAGTATCTAAGTAAGTAAGGCAGACAATTGATAAGTTTCTTCAGTCTTCTGGTATTCAGGATCTATACTAACTCTCCATACAATGCAAACATAACAAGTTGGAAGAGAAGGACTTTACGCATTGTTGACTTCTTATTTCTTTGAAATATGATTGCTTTCTCTGTTTTCTCTTCACAAGAATGCCTTTCATTCTGTTATTTTCTAACAGGTTACATTCTGAATCATCAGAATGTCGTCATCGTTTAATGAGAATGGAAAGCGCCTATTTATTCAACAGTTTTCCAATGTTACTTATTGAGAAAGTTATCCATTTGTTGCATTCATCATTGGGGTATTAGGGGAATAGATTGAAGGAAGGGTTAGTTCGCTCTACTGTACGGTGCGGCGCATCTGAAAATCATCACTGGATCTACTTCAAAAGAAAATCTTAAATTTGAATCACAGAAATCCTCGAAAAACGAACAGACGCCTGGCGCATCACAGACTCGCTCGATGTCTTGACGTCCGTATGATGAGTTGTGGGTTGATCTCTCACTTCTTTCAATCTTAAGGATTTATTAAAAGAAAACCGGACAACGAACAAAAGAAAAAAAAATTAACACACGGCACTTGCAAAAATCCTAAAACCAAGGATAAAACTGCCTAACTTATCACAACAAAAACTTCCTCCTTGAGTCCAAAAACACGTCAGTATCGCGCCCTTAGCGCCAACTGCAACATGTAGATCAAGGAGATCGGCAGGTCAAAATGACTTTGGCTTTGAGGATTTTGATGTCTTTGGTCTACAAACCGGGCAATAACCCGACGATGTCTTGACGTCCGTATGATGTAACAAGTAGCATCAAACCTCAAAGTAATGAAACCGTTTATTTGAAGAAGGTTAAATACAGTGACAAACAAAAATTAAAAGAAAAATGAAAGTAACAATGGAAATAACTGAAAACGCTTCCGCTGGTGCTGTTTATATACCATTCCAATGATTGTCTGTGACCACCTTTGCAGATTTGGTGCTGATGTTTGTGTTGCTCCATGATTCACCTCCTCTTTCTTCTGTATCAAAGAACAGTTGACATCGACATTAGTCGGACCTGCCGCCACAAAAAGGGAACCCATCCTATTGCTCCAACTGAGAAATTGAACACGAGGAACATAAGCAATGATGATACCTATGATCATCCATTCCCCCCCCCCCAACCATTGTGTGATCGAACTCCAGGCTTTCACGGCACCGTTTTCGAGTTGATTCGATTCGATATAGCAAAAATGATTCTATTTTCGATATTCTCACAGAAAATGGCAAATGTCTCATTCTCCCAACTTCGCGTCGAATAGTTTCATCTCTGATAACTCTCCTTTCATTATGTCGCGTTCAAAATTGATTTCCAGGAGAAATTTCCTGGAAAAACGCTGTCCAAAGCTGCCATTTTTTTCCAGATTTTCCGGAAACTGTTGCAACGAGTGTTACAATTTACTCACGAATGTTTTCGAGACCTTCAACGATTTCCCCGTCAAAATGCATCATTTGAAGAGAAATATTCAGAAAAAACAGCCGAATATAGCGAAAAAAAGTTTAAAAACTTGAAAAAATGGCGTTAAAAAAGAGCCGTAAATCGTGCGACTGTCGGTGGTCTCGAAGGGAAGAGGCGAACTACGGTAACACTCCTTGCGACAGTTTCCGGAAAATCTGGAAAAAAAATGGCAGCTTTGGACAGCGTTTTTCCAGGAAATTTCTCCTGGAAATCAACTTTATACGCGGCATTACAAAAGGTGATGATTTTCCTCCACATGCAAAAGTACACTTTTCGTTTGGGCTTCGATTTATCGACACTCGGCCATACCATTCTGTAAGTGTTCAGAAGTTTGTATCCACATATTACCGCCTTAAAAAAGTTCCGACATTTTTTCGAGCCCGCGGAAATCGGGATTTGAATTTAGAGGCTCCGCCCATTCATCATCATTTCAGCGCATTTGCTATGCGCGATATATTTGTTGAATTTTTATTTTTTCTTCTTCTTTTTCTTCGCAAATTGATATATTTAAACATTCGAAAAAACGTGTAAAAAATTCACAATTAATACAATTTCTTAAATATATCAATTTGCGAAGAAAAAGAAGAAAAAAAAAATAAAAATTCAACAAATATATCGCGCATAGCAAATGCGCTGAAATGATGAGGAATGGGCGGAGCCTCTAAATTCAAATCCCGACTCGAAAAAATGTCGAAACTTTTTTACGGCGATAATAGAGTAGGCCGAATATTTCACAATTCTGTCTTAAATTTAATACTAGTTTAAGAAAAGTTATAGTCAAAACTTGCGGGAGAATTGTACTGGGCTTAAATTGCTGAAGTAAATGTTTTCATTGCAGTTTATCAGCTTTCCTCTACGTGGCGTAGAAGATCAACAACGGATTCTTCTACATATCCGGATGAGATCAGCATCCTGGTAGAGTTTCATTCAGAGAAGGACGGAATTCCGGATTCCGCATTCCGCATTCCTGATTCCACCGTTTTTTTCATTCCGTCTTCCGGATTCCAGATTCCGTGAAAAAAAATTTTTCCGTTTTCCGGATTCCAGATTCCGTGAAAAAAATATTTTTTCCGTTTTCCGCATTCCGGATTCCGCGATATGGCGCTTTTATCAGAGAAGGGCGGAACTCCGGATTCCGCATTCCGCATTCCGGATTTCGTCGTTTTTTTAATTCCGTCTTCCGGATTCCAGATTCCGTGAAAAAAACATTATTTCCGTTTTCCGTTTTCCGGATTCCGAGTTTCCAAAATCCAGTTCCGCCTACTCTGTAGCGCCCAATACTCTCTGTAGTTCAAACAATTGAGGTTTAGCGGGCCATAATAGAGCAAACCAAAACTGCCTCAGCCCTATTGCAAGGCATGGTTAGCTGTGATCCGCGCCCACACAAGTGATTGACGGATCAACTAAGTAACTAAGTAAGTAAGTAACTATTATGGTTCAGCGGAATGCCGGTTAGATTAGTAGAAGTTCAAATACCTTATCTGAAAATATTTTATTTTTAACTGCTGTCACTTAATGGAGTGAAGAAGCCTTTACTTCAACAAGTTTCCCACTGAAATCTTTTGTTTTTCAGTAGACTTTTATGAGAAGCAGCAGCCTTGCTGGATGCTGCCGAAGAAGTTTTCAGCCACAAAAATGCAGTTCTACGTGTAAACACTTAGCACATCACATTTTCAGGACACTACAACTTCTGTCAGTTCATTTACACTTTATCAATGTTAAGAATTTTCAGATGCACTGTACTACACCTGTTTTCAGAAATTCACCCTTTCATTTTGTCTGTCAGTCTCTGCTATGTACTTTCGAAATCTGGTAATTGCTCATACTCTCAAAATCAATCAAAATATTACCGTAACTCGTGTGTGTAATGTCGCGATGACGTGCTTGAGAAACCTACTCAATTAATCATTTCTCCTATTCTTCTGTTACAGATCCACCCATTCTTGCCACCTTATGCATTCCTTTACTACAACGATCTCTTTCGTTGTTCTCTTCCTTATCACCAATTCTTCTCGTTTTTCATTTCTATCTTCTCACTTAACAAAGAAGAATAATAATAACAATATAAATGTTATTCTTAGCTTGATTGATCACCTTTTCAGCGCTTGCTGACACCCATCAATTAATCATTTTTCTACAAATACCAAAAGAGACCCCTAGCGAGAAGAAGACGGAAAAGAAAAACGACGGAAAGCCAGTTGGAGATGGTTGATATGGATGGTGGTGACATTATCGATACAAAATGATTTATGTCAGTGGTCATAAACTTTTTGCGGAAATCGTTTTTGTCGTTTTCAAGACGGTAAAAAGAGAGAACGAAGGAATTGAAGAACTTGATTAGTGTGGCTGGGCGCTTTTGGAAATGTAAATAGGATTTCGCCGCCAGGTTTGACGTGACATGGTTGCGTGGTTCCGATGATTCTTGATTGCCCCTCAATGTCTCGTGACAGGGACGCCATCTGAAACTTTGTGTGATGTTCTAGACAATGATGCGTCTTAAAGTCCATTAAAAAAATGTGTTTTAATGTAGGAAATAAAATTAATTTCTTCATCGATTAGGTCCATTCGGGAAGAAGGATAATTGATAAATGGAGCTATGGATTTTGGATGCTTTAAAACATGCTCATGACGTTCCTTTTTTCTGAAAAGAGACCCTTTGAGAATTTGGAGAACATTTCCTTATTTGATAAGTATTGTGTTTGAAACAGAGCTAAAAAAATTTTTTAATTAATTTTTAAATTAATTTTTTTCCATATTTTTTTTTGGTTTTCATTTTCGCTATTCCCTTGAAGTTTGATTTGATATGGTTGGTTCCGATGATTCTTGTGCGTGAAGAAGTCTTGTGATTAAAAAAAAAAACAAAAAACTATCTGAAATTCGTTTAAACGAAGAATCAGCCAAAATGAGATGCAACGAGCTGCACGCGAAGTGTTCGATTATTAAGAAGACACGACTCCCTATAGTTTCTGAAATTGCGAAACAGAAACGAGTATAATAAAAGATCTCGACACTCCGGAGACTCGTAATTCTGGTTGTCAAAAAAATCCAGTCGGACCACGCACCGTCGCATAACTCTTTTCAAACTACGACCCTTCCCCCCCAATACAATGGATTCTGATCGGAAACCAATCTGTTCCATAGATGTTCATTTAAACTTGTAAAATAGAGCAGGCACTGGGATCTAACATTATCAGATTGCAAATATAGTAACGGTTATTCTGGTGTCATGCTCTTTAATAAAGCTTCCACGAAAGACGAAGACCAAATGTCGTCTTTCCTCTCGTCGTTCGTATCCTCGTTTTTCAACTCATCTTCGTTCGTCTTTCAGTTCGTCTTGCATCATTCGTCTTACGCAATAAACGCAAATATAAACGCAAGACTTACACGAATTCAAGACGAAGACGATTGTTCCGGTGCCATGCTCTTCAATAAGGCTTCCACGAAAGACGAAGACAAAAAGTTGTCTTTCCTCTCGTCGTTCGTCTCCTCGTTTTTCGACTCATCTTTCATTTCGTCTTGCATTCGTCTTACGCAATAAACGCAAGTATAAACGCAAGAATTACGCAAGTCAGACGAATTCAAGACGAAGACGAAGACGAGACGAGACGACGGAAGCATCGCCTAAATGGAAGCCTTACTTTTGAATATTCATATTTGAAAACTGTCACTGTTAATCAAACAAATATTTCACAATTAATAAAGCAATAATAAATTACTGTAACACACATGTCTTATCCGTCTGTTCCAAAGCGCCCTACTGCATTGTTTAATCATTAGCAAGGGCCGTTGCCTTAGAAACTCAACCACGGCCATCCAGTCCAGCCGGCCAGTTCTTTCCAATTTTTCTTTTTTTTTGTTTTGGTTTTTCATAATAAAATAAATATCGATAGCTTAATTTAAAGCGATTTTCAAATCTTGCTCACTCAGCTAAAAAAATGTTAACCTTCTATGAGTTTCTGCTCTTTTATGTGAACACCAAGTGAGCCTGCTTTTCTAGTTTTGACTTCAGTATGAAACTCCAACAATGAAAGAGCAAAGATCGATTAAGCCATATGACTCGACCGTCCTCATGCTTCATTATGGTAGCAGAGTACGGTAAGTGTATTTCACATTGTTTTAATATCATTCACTTCAACTTCAGTTATCTCTGATTTCGAGAAATAACTGCTTTTTATTAAATTTTTCAGATTTTTCTTTGAATTTTTGTTAAATATGTAACTGCTATTTTGTAATTTTCACCGTTTCCCCTATAAGATTCTTAAGTGTGGCAATTCGTGGATTCAATAAGCTAATGTTGTACTTTCAGCCGTTATTGTATATCGATTTCTAGTAGAGAATTCAGATAGTGAACATGACGTCGGGCTGCTGTGATTCTTTCAATGATTTAGTGGTTGTGGCAGGATCTCCTGGCTGACTGACCTACCTGGCAAGTTGAAGATCTCAACGAGTTATACTAAATTATATTTCAATGATTGCAAACTTAGAAATAGAAGCGAAATAGATAAGATAGAAAATGATATATCACAGTTTTGATGGGTGCTCAAAGTGAATACTGTAATAAGAGAAGACGTCGACGAAGTCCGCGTGGAATCTGACGGCTCCGCAGTTAAAGGTCTTCTTGTCCGTGGCCCAATTGTTTAAAGGATTGCTTTCACAATTGCACAATAAAACAGACCAAGGTCTACAACCTTAAAAATGTAAAAAACTATAAATCTGATTGGTGGCCATGCCGGCCCGGCTTGTTTTAAGAATGACAATCTCCCTTCGTTCCTTCTCTCACAAATAATATTTTCGATTCAAACAACAACACCGTTCACTGGGATTTTGAAGACTGATCGGCTATTGATATAATATATCAAATAGAGGCTATCATATGTTGTCATCGACGCTGTATTTCCAATCAATCATCAAATATGATTGGGCACCGGAAAGTTTGGAGAAGTGGGGGGAGGTGGGGGGGGGGGAGAGCGGGCGAGTGCTTGTCACCGATTTGAAGAAGATCGTTTGTCTTATTGTTGCTGCTTCGCGCATTTGAAGAAGAAGAGAAGAAAGAAGACATCGAAATGATCGATAGGTCCCAGTTGCAGAAAAACTGATGAATGGTTGTGGATAGAAGAAAAACGAAGAAGAAAAAGACGAAAAGAGTTTGGTTGTTGTCTACTTCTTCTACTAGTGTATGTTTGTTAAAAAGAATCATTTGTCATAAAGTGTCTGTTTTCATCACAATTCAGAATACTCCCCACTGACTGACTTTTTGCAATTCTGACAAGTTCCGTTTTGTCGTTTGCATTCCATCAATGATTGATTGACTTGAAAACATGAACATCCGTCGGTTTAAGGAAACGGCGTAGGCGCGCTTGCAATGATTTTCTAGATAGTTAAAGAGAAAACGATTCCAGTGTGCCTGCTTAAATCCATTCCCTTAACATTCTTGAACTCCAGAGCTTTGCACGCCTTTTGGCACATGGTCGACAACAAAACCCGACACCAGACCTGATATATATTAAAGAAAAAACTGGTGCGCTTTTGACGCGATTTTCAGCATTTTCAACGTTTTTCAGCCGGAGAAAAATGAAAATGAACAACGTTTTCTTTTTAGCTTATTACAGTCACGGAAAACCGAAAAAAATTTTCTTCGAATTGATTTTTTTCCAAATTATATATTTTTTATTGAAATGAAATAGTTTTTTAGTCGAACTTCGTCGAAAATTTTAAGTTTCGGACCACAAGGCGCAAAACATGATATATT